>OY660869.1:1300000-1900000 GCA_962446985.1 Xyrichtys novacula
CAAACTCCAGTGCATGTTGCACAATGTTTTATGTTAACATTTGTTCAATGGCTACGTTCAATGACTTTTTCTAGCTCAATGATAAACATTTTCTGTTCCTGACTTTGATGTTCACTTTCAAGTAAAAAAATGAGAATAACAATAATTTTGATAATAATAAGACTTTGGTCTTTCGTGTGGTAAACATTTTTTTTACTTATGATGTATTGATTCCATGGAATATATAAGAGTGTAAAAAGTGTGACAACAAGCCCCGGTCTCCCCTATATATGTGTTTGTTTGTTTGTTTGTGTGTGTGTGTGTGTGTGTGTGTGTGTAGGTGTGTGTGTGTGAGAGAGTGTCAGTCCAGTCAGATTATAGTCAGTCAGGTAGTTTGTGTGTTTGTGACTGACGGACGGATGGACAAAGTAGTTTACCTCAGTTACTCTGCCTTGCACAGTCATGAGGGACGTGCAGTTCTTTGCCTCACAGAGTTCTGTGTCTGCACTCACTGGGCAGAGAAGCCTTTTGGCCCTGGCTCTCAGCTCCTCAGTCACCTCAATCGGTGCCGATTTAAAAAATTTGGTCTCCTTTGAGATGGTCAGACGATAGGGAGGGTTACTCCCTCTGAGGGAGTACCCTTTCATGACATAGGCAGTGCCCTCCTCCAACACTGTGGTCACTGCCTCAAAAACATACACCCTCTCCAGCAAGTTGCCATCAGTGAGGATGACAATTCGATTTGTCTTCTCATTGGTCGGCCTTGGTGTGATGTCATCAAAACTCCACCTGATGACCCTCCTTTCCTCTTTCACCTTCACCACAGCCAGGTGAAGAGGGGGAAGTCTTTGGTATGGGGTTGAGGGTTTGACTTTGAGGATAGATAGATCCATTCTGGAAAGAGAAGGGAGGGGTACTTAGTAGAACATTCCATATGAGAGTTACAGTTTGAAGTATAAATATTTTGAATAATAATTACACATTTGAACATGTTAAAGGTGGGGTAGGCAGGAATCCGTCAAAGAGGCATCTTTTTTGTGGTGTAAAAGCTTTAAATATCAGTCAATTGTCATTAGCTATTGATGACATTTGGTAATACAACAATATTGCTGTGTTCTCTTATGTCTGTGTAGTCAAAATTTTACATTTTTAGAGCGCTCCACTCATTCTGACTGTAAACAAAGCCATTCTCCGCCTCCCCCAGGTTGATTGGTTCTGAGGCAGACGCTGCTCCCCAGTGTCGTTCAGGAGCCCAAACAAAGTTAGCGCGCTACAATATCGGACAGTAGAAACCAACCACAAAGTACCGAAAGTTGTCTGAATCCTCCTTAGGTCACGACTGCCAACACAAGCAAGAAAAAGAAGTAAATACCTTGGGATCTTACAGACCCTGTAACCTTTCTGCTGGACAGGTAAACTGCTTTAACAAAGCAAGCCAAGTGGGTCCTTGACTATGTCACTTTATCCTAGTTGTAGAAGTCCTGCAAACATTATGTTTGCTGGTAGTCTGTTGGCATCTACAGTAGCACCAATGCTTTTTACTTTCACGTTGAGTGGGTACTGTTTGTAATTATCTGAGGTGTTTATCTGCATCATATCTGAATTTAATTGAAACGATATGAGCGGAAGGAGCGTCTGTTTGTGGGCGGGGCTTGCTGGAGCAGAGAGGGAGGGAAGAGGAGGAGCTGAGGGGAAAACTGGTTGTGAGAGGTAGAGTTTACATTTAAGATTTCTCAAAAAAACTGTCACTTCCTCAGATCCTGCCTACCCCACCTTTAATACATGTAGTATGAACACAAAAGTTTGTAACATCGCATTTTCTGTTCGTAATACGGAAAAACATAATACCCCAATTAGTCAAGGTGTATCAGTCCAGTCAGATTTTAGTCAGTCAGTAAAAGTAATGTGTGTGTGTGTGTGTGTGTGTGTGTGTGTGTGTGTGTGTGTGTATCTTGCTGAGTCAGTCAGTCAGTCAGTGTGTATGGGTTCAGTCAGATTATAGTCAGTCAGTAAACTTGTGTGTGTGTGTGTGTGTGTGTGTGTGTGTGTGTGTGTGTGTGTGTGTGTGTGTGTGTGTGTGTGTGTGTGTGAGAGAGAGAGAGAGAGAGAGAGAGAGAGAGAGAGAGAGAGAGTATGTGTGTGTTGCTGAGTCAGTCAGTAACTTAGTGTGTATTGGTCCAGTCAGGTTATAGTCAGTCAATGAACTAGTGTGTCTTTGATGTGTTGTCAGCCATTTTGTAAACATTTCTGTCTGCCTGGCAAATATGGAGACATAGTAACAGCTTGGTAACAGCTTTGAAGTAAGCCAACCACATCTAACTTCAACAGCCAATCATGAGTAAGCTAGTGTCATATAACTTCCTAATGCTGTCAGTCATGTTGTCAACCATTCTAATGAATGTAGAGGCAAAATAACCTATGGAGAAATAATAAAATAGGGAGGCATAGTAGCAGCCCAGCGACGGCTTTGGAGCTAGCCAATCACAAGAGAGGTCCCACAAGCCAATCATGAGTAAGCTAGAGTGGAGGCCCAAGGGGACAGTTGCAGACACTTTGAGAGAAAGACCTTTTTATCACAAACTTTTAATGGCAAACGTACATTATTATTAACATGAATTTCTCTAAATAATTAAAAATGGCAAAATTATTCTTGAATTATATATGTATCCATACAATCAGCTCTCTATCAAAGAAGGAGCCTGAAAATAATTTTTTAAGTCATAGATCAATACTGAAAATTATTTAAATTATTTGTTAAGTGATCAAAATTGCCTTGTTATTTGATATTTTTACACATTTATATATATATAAACACACTCTCTCTCTTTCTTTCTCTCTGTACATATATACGTATAGAGAGAAAAATAGATTTATATTTAATCTTATTTATTGTCTGACAGTCCATTAGTACATATCTGACTTCCTGGCAAATATTGAGGCATAGTAGCAGCCTAGCAAACAGCCAATCAAGAGTAAGCTAGAGTGGAGGCCCAGGGACACAGTCGAAGACACTTTCAGAGAAATACTTTTGTTACATTTTGTCTGCCTGTCAAATATGGATGCATAGCAGCAGCCCAGCGACGGCTCTGGAGCTAGCCAATCACAAGAGAGGTCCCACAAGCCAATCATGAGTAAGCTAGAGTGGAGGCCCAAGGGGACAGTTGCAGACACTTTCAAAGAAAGACCTTTTTATCACAAACTTTTAATGGCAAACTTACATTATTATTAACATGAATTTCTCTAAATAATTAAAAATGGCAAAATTATTCTTGAATTATATATGTATCCATACAATCAGCTCTCTATCAAAGAAGGAGCCTGAAAATAATTTTTTAAGTCATAGGTCAATACTGAAAATTATTTAAATTATTTGTTAAGTGATCAAAATTGCCTTGTTATTTGATATTTTTACACATTTATATATATATAAACACACTCTCTCTCTTTCTTTCTCTCTATACATATATACTTATAGAGAGAAAAATAGATTTATATTTAATCTTATTTATTGTCTGACAGTCCATTAGTACATATCTGACTGCCTGGCAAATATTGAGGCATAGTAGCAGCCTAGCAAACAAATCAAGAGTAAGCTAGAGTGGAGGCCCAGGGACACAGTGGAAGACACTTTCAGAGAAATACTTTTTTTACATTTTTGTCTGCCTGTCAAGTATGGATGCATAGCAGCAGCCTAGCGACGGCTCTGGAGCTAGCCAATCACAAGAGAGGTCCCACAAGAACAGCCAATCATGAGTAAGCTAGGCCTAAGGAGACAGTTGCAGACACTTTCAGAGAAAGACCTTTTTATCACAAACTTTTAATGGCAAACTTGCATTAAACATTAATTTTTCTAAATAGTTTGTACATGCATCTATACATATATATAAGTATCTATCTATCTATCTAAAGACATGTCTTTAACAGAGACATGTCTTAAACAGTGAACAGCTTACAGGAACCATAAAAATGGAAAATTTCTGAATTAAAGCTATCTTTGTCACCCGAATTGATTTACAGTGGAAGACTACACCATAGCTAATTTAGTTTTTATTTATTTTTTTATTTTTATTTTTACCAAGTTGAGTCTATTAGCTTAGCAAAGTGTTTGTAGCCTCCTCGAGGAAGACTGCTAAATCTCACACAAAAATACTAAGACACTTAAAAAAACAATTGACAGAAACAGAAAAATTAACCATTCAAATATATTATTTGTATGATAGAAAGTGTAGTTTCTAAGCTAATTTAATATTAAATATGATGGAGAAATGGAGAAATTAACCATTCAAAAATATTTTTTTGTCCAATAGAAAGTGTAGTTTCTAAGCTAATTTAATATTAAATATGATATAAAAAGAGACTCACCCTTCTCTGTGCTCTTCTCGCTTCTCTTGCTGTTCTTTCTCAAAAAGGAGCTCTAAAACTTTTGACACAATTCTTTTACAGGGGATCAATGGTTTCCATGGTGATGAAAGACGCTGGGTGGGGCCATAAACTTTATTTAAATGGAACTCATTAACAACAAGTGTTGTCTTTGACACTGTACTGAAGAGCTAGTGTACGCCATACTTTTCATTCGTTGTCAGATGTATGATTATGATATAACATGTAGAATAATATATATGTATATATATATATATATATATATATATATATATATTAAAATATATTTTATTCAATTATATATATATATATATATATATATATATATATATAAATAAATATATATATATATATATGTGTGTGTGTGTGTGTGTGTGTGTGTGTGTGTGTGTGTGTGTGTGTGTGTAGTTTTTTTTAACCCATTTAAACCGGGACAGCATGTACACATTTCAACCTTTCGAGCTGGGAGCGCGGCTGCTCATTTCTACTCGGAAAGCCGGGTACATGTAGGTATTACCATGGACATAATTTACGTAGAAGCCTCAAAGCCTGACGCCGCGAAGTGGAGCTCACGTATCAGTGTGGCCGCCGTCTTGGTTAGGATCCCCACGCGCCTCCAGTGCATCAGTGTAGATAGAAATGCCCAACAATATTCATAATAATTACTCTCCGAATCTCTGCCCGATTTTCACATTGTTTTTTTTTTTTTTTTTTTTTATAAACGGCAGGGATGTAGCCATAATACAGGAAAATGTCACACATTAAAATAAAACAAACTATTTTTCAATTCTATTTGTAATATGTAATCCTACGTGGTCTGATTTCAATACTGCATTGAGTTTTTCAATCATAGAGTGTAAAAATGCTTGTTTTCCATTGACCCCATTTGGCTCTTGAGCGAGCCTGGAGTGGAGTGACCCATCCAATATGACTGCAACGCTGGATTACGCTTCAGCATAATGAGGCGTCTACGTGTGTTATGTCTATGGGTATTACAACCCTTCAAACTGGGAGAGGCGTGTACGCAAGACCTTGAAAGCAGCAATTGAGAAAGATAAGGAATCATTTAAGTTAGAAAACTTGCTAAAAGTGGACAATAAGGCAAGGCTGGGGCGACTGATGGATTTTGTGCGGGATACAAGGTTAATAGAAAGGATGTAGGAGTCTCCACTAAAGGGTCTGTAACTGCCTAATCTCCTGTTCCACCGTAGACTCAGTAGGTGGCGGTAATGCCCCAGACACTAAGCCAAACTGCCATTAAACCAAACTGAAGAAGAAGAACAAGAAGAAGAAGAAGAAGAAGAAGAAGAAGAAGAACAAGAAGAAACCTGTACGCATTACAACCCTCCAAGCCGGCGGCACCGCTGAGCATTTCTACCCTTTAAATCGGGAGCGGGTGTGACTAGTGATGGCGAGATGAAGCCTCATGAAGCATCGAAGCTTTCCATCCAATTACTCGCCTCCTGGGCCGAAGCTTCATGATCGTGCTTCATTTGCTCTATTGCACCATCAAGTGGACAATAAATGTAAAACAGGCAGAGTGATAAACCAAAGACACCCCGAGGCTTTGGTGCGCGAAGCTCTGAATTCAATGAATAAATGGATGTGAGGCCATGTGTTTGTGATACAATACAGAAATTAAGTTATCAACATGGTGTCTGTCTTTAAGACACAGTTGCAGTGTCAAAAAGGGGAAGAGGACATAAATTATGGAGAGGGTTGTGATGTGAATGTGCTTGTGTTACTTAGTTTGTTGCAGGGAAAACATATAAAACATAAACATTTCATTTACATTTATTTATTTTTTAATTAAAAACAACTTTTCAACAAGTCTCGAGTCTATGGATTGTGAGTGGGGGAGGACTCCATTGCGTTTCGCTGCCTGTTAAATCATCCGCCAAACCGGTGAACCGTTTCTTGAATCAGTCACGCCGGGTAGCGAGGCTTCGGACGTCATCATTTTTGGCTCCACTCCTAGATGAAGCAAGCCTCGATATGCGCTTCGCGGAAACGGCCCCTTCATTACTCGGCACTGAAGGAAACATCACTAGGTGTGACATTCTGTAGTTTTTTTTTAATTAATTCCGGAGTCGTGATGAATCAAATAATCATACCCGCCTGCATCTGATAGGTGAATAAAGCGCTCGATTTCATGCTCGGATCTTGCTATGTGCTTCGCGAGGAAAGCAAACAATGACGGCTGCAGAGGGCAGCTTCGGAGGAGAAGTGTCCAGCAGTGTGAATGACCTCTTCACATTGAGTGCTTTGGGCTCACACTTTCTGCGTTGTCTGTGAGTGTTGCATGATTTTCGGTGAGCACAGAGATGAACACACTGTCAGCCACTTATTTATTAATTCATTTTTTATTTTTCAGTTCTTAGTGCTGCTTTTGTACTGGCACTATACTAGGGCAGCTGTATACCCTTTCAACACTTTGTTTTATTTTTACATTTGTGTTGAATGGACACTTTATCATGACTGCCACTTGTTTTACAGAAAGCAAACAGTTTCTCCAGTGCAGAGCCTTTACTTTTATTTATACAGCCACTTATTTCATTTGAGTTTGTTAGTACAAGGTTTTCAATAATGTGATGAAGTTCCAGAAAAAATAAAAGATAGTTATCTTTAAAGCCACGTGTATAAGCTGTCAAATATTTTTTATCTGCTACAGAGGCTGCGATATCAATTTTTTTGTAAACCTCAATACTTCAGAAAGCCTCAGGATCTGGGGGCCCTTCTCAAAATTGCCCTCAGGATTTCAGAGGCATGTCTCAGACAGGTTTCAGGTCTTAATGGGTTAAGGCAGGATGAAAACGTCCAGGAAAAGTCCTGAAAAATGCCAACCCACTTGCACTCTGCTAGGATATAGACTTAACATCCTGAGGCACTTGTAAGAATACCAGGAGATGTCAACCATGTCACCCTCTTCCCTCTTCTGACTGGATTTACACACTTTGTTAACTGTCCTTCCAGAGAAACCTTTTAATGAGATTGCAGACAAATTAATTTCCCTTTGTGTATAAACAAAGTCAGTGAATTATAATTATGTTGTATTGTATCAACTACCAAATCACACATGGTGTGTCAGCATTCTTCCCCCAGGAGGCCATACATAGGCATACTAAGGAACTCCATCCATCCTGAAGGCTCACATTTTTGGTGTGTCTGTTTCAATGAGGCAGTATTGTGTCACTTGGTCTGTTTTTGAGTCCATGTGTATGTTACTGTATGAATGTAGAAATTGTTTATGAGCTGAAGTAAAAGTAGTAGAAGTTGTATGACTGTTGAGCTGAAGTGGAAGAAGTAGAAGTTGTATGAATGTAGAAACAGTTGAAAAGCTGAAGAAGAAGAAGTAGTAGAGGAAGCAATTGAATGAATGTGAAAATTGTTTAGGAAGCCAAAGTAGCGTGAATTTGCTGCAAAATTGAAATTGCATAAATGTGAAAAGAAGCTGAAAAAATGTCTGAAATTGGACAAAGTTTGTATGAAGAAGAAAAGGGATTTAAATGTAACCCTCAGTGCTCTGTGCACTGAGCCTGGCTTCATGTGCTTCAAATGGCCGTTAGAAGCAGCTTTCCAGTCAGCTGTGTGTCTCCAGGTGCACTAATTGGTTGCTATGGGGACCGTAGATGCAGGAGAAAGGAGCCTTGAAGCTGAGAAACAAAATCCCAGATCCCAGCTATTCATGACAAGGAGGTTGTGAAAACCACAAGACTCTGCTATCACATTCATACAATTTATCATCACAATCCTCAAAACACCCCATAATATCTTCAATGAGCTGAATTTTTGAAGCCCAGAATGGTTTCTGTAGCTCAAAGTTTGTGGGTGGAGATAGGTGGTGAAGCAGACACATATTAACTGGGTGTACAAGCAGCTGAACTGCAAGGTAGACCTGACAAAGCAACAAGTACAAGAATGTGTGTGCGTGTGTGTGTGTGTGTGTGTGTGTGTGGCTCATTAATGACTGCATCCTAAACAGCTGTGAGATCAAAGGCAAATCACAGACCTACTGTTTGAATGAGAAGCAGCTGAACTGCAGAGGATTTGAAGCCTGTGAACTTCTTCACATAGCGTGATTTCCAGTCCCAGAATGAAAATAAGAACATCGTACGAATCCTCCGTCCTTCATGAACACAATGATGTGTTTTTCATGTCTGTACTTCGAAAAATGAGGCCACAACAGCGAGTTAAAAAAGTCTGAGCCTGAGCGATGATCCGGATTTTCTTGGAGAAAAATAACATTATGGTCAATGGGAGAGATTTCCGCCTTTTTTGGACAGTTGGTCACCTGCTGGCCAAGGGGTACAATTTAATGATTTGAAACCTCTTTTGTGAGAAGCAGGACACATATACCTCCATTTTGATGTATTATTTATGGCTGTGGAGTGAGATTTGTGGGCGTGGGAGCAATATATTCGAGCGAGGTTCTGTCGATCAGAGACGAGGTCTGCGCGCTAGCTGATGACATCATCACTCTAAACTCTCCAATACACACCCATTATAAAGCTTGAAATTTGCTGAAAACCACAAGTTGCTTAAAGCTAAATTGTGGAAAAACTGTAGGAGATAGCACAGAAAAGTCAATACAGCATATTTGGAGGAGAAGACTGTGAACATTTTGAAGCAAAAATGAGGTCTCTAGGTGAAAGTATGCTGAAGTTATAAGGCTGAGAAGGTGGAGGAGTAAAAGGCAGAATTTGAAGATTTCCCCATTCATTTCAATGGGAAAATTTTTTGCACAAAAAGTCAAAAATATCAAAAAGTATAAGGGGTTGAAAAGTGAAAAATACATCCGCACTATTCCTGAAGGAGAGGAATAGTTTAAAAGTTGAACGGTTGAAATCGGACAAAGTATGGAGGAGTTGAAAAGTTGCAAAAAAGGTACGGAAGAATAATAATAATAATAATAATAATAATAAAGAAATAGGAGAATAACAATAAGTGGAAATGCTTAATCAGCATTTCCACTTAATCACTGACCTACTGTTTGAATGAGAAGCAGCTGAACAGCAGAGGATTTGAAGCCTGTGAACTTCTTCACATAGCGTGATTTCCTTAAGTCCCAGAATGAAAATAAGAACATCGTATGAATCCTCCGTCCTTCATGAACACAATGATGTGTTTTTCATGTCTGTACTTCGAAAAATGAGGCCACAACAGCGAGTTAAAAAAGTCTGAGCCTGAGCGATGATCCGGATTTTCTTGGAGAAACATAACATTACGGTCAATGGGAGAGATTTCCGCCTTTTTTGGACAGTTGGTCACCTGCTGGCCAAGGGGTACGATTTAATGATTTGAAACCTCTTTTGTGAGAAGCAGGACACATATACCTCCATTTTGATGTATTATTTGTGTCAGTGGAGTGAGATTTGTGGGCGTGGGAGCGATATATTCGAGCGAGGTTCTGTCGATCAGAGACGAGGTCTGCACTCTAGCTGATGACATCATCACTCTAAACTCTCCAATACACACCCATTATAAAGCTTGAAATTTGCTGAAAACCACAAGTTGCTTAAAGCTAAATTGTGGAAAAACTGTAGGAGATAGCACAAAAAAGTCAATACAGCATATTTGGAGGAGAAGATTGTGAACATTTTAAAGCAAAAATGAGGTCTGTAGGTGAAAGTACGCTGAAGTTATAAGGCTGAGAAGGTGGAGGAGTAAAAGGTAGAATTTGAAGATTTCCCCATTCATTTCAATGGGAAAATTTTTTGCACAAAAAGTCAAAAATATCAAAAAGTATAAGGGGTAGAAAAGTGAAAAATACATCCGCACTATTCCTGAAGGAGAGGAATAGTTTAAAAGTTGAACGGTTGAAATCGGACAAAGTATGAAGGAGTTGAAAAGTTGCAAAAAAGGTACGGAAGAATAATAATAACTAGAAAAATTGCATTTCCTTGCAGAAAATGCGTGGAAATGCTGAGTGCTGAAAGCTGAAAAAGCAATGCTAAACTGCTAATAAAACATGGAGAAAGGTATAAATGTTAAAGCTGTTGAAGGGGTGAACAGAAATATAAGTTGGATAATTGATTAATTGGTTGAAGGACAAATAGTATGAATATGCTCTATAAAAGGAAATTTTATTCATGCTGAAAGAGGCTAGAAAAATGTCTCAAATTGCACAAAGTTTGAATGAAGAAGGAAATTGCCTTAAAAGGCAGGAAGGTGAGAAGTGGCATAAGTTTAAATTGTAGTACTAGAAGTAGTATGATAAGAAGTCAAGTCGTGATACTAGTAGTCATGTCAGCAGTAGAAGTAGATTGAGAATAAAAGAAGTATAAGTCAAAGTAGTAAAGAAAGTAGAAATAGGAGCAATAGCAGTTGAAGTAGAGGGGAAAGTTCTAGTTTAATTGACATTAGCAGTAGTTGTCGTACTTGAGGTAGGATTTTGTTTGAATGATGGAGTAATGCATAAATATTAAAACTAATTTAAAACAGGGAAATTTTAAATTATCAAAAGTCCTCAAGTATCAGAAAGTTTTGAAGTATTAGAAAGGTTTGAATCAGTTTGAATGAGTTTAAATTAGTTTGAAAAATTAAATGATAAATCATCACTGACTGACTTTTAAAATGTGAAAAATTTAAATGAATAACAATCCTAAATACACCCAATAATGTCCTCAATGAGCTTAAATTTCAAAGCCCTGAATGGTTTCTGTAGGTCAAAGGTCATGTGAGGAGATAGGGGCTGAAGTTTTTTCCAACGCTCTAGGAAAGGGTTTTAAGTGTCATCCCAATTGCTATGTGTACTGAGCCTGGCTTCATGTGTCTCATATGGCCACTAGAAGCAGCTTTCCAGTCAGCTGTGTGTCTCCAGGTGCACAAATTGGTTGCCATGGGGACCTTGGATGCATAACTATAGCAGGAGAAAGAAGGCTTGAAGCTAAGGAAACAGGACTCCAAGTAGGCCCTGACGCTCACCCTCTGTATATATTCATAAGGAGCTTGTGAGAACACAAGATTTTGCTGAACACATTAATACAATTTATTATCACAATCCTCAAAACACCCCATAATATCTTCAATGAGCTGAATTTTTGAAGCCCAGAATGGTTTCTGTAGCTCAAAGTTTGTGGGTGGAGATAGGTGGTGAAGCAGACACATATTAACTGTGTGTACAAGCAGCTGAACTGCAAGGTGGACCTCAAAAAGCAACAAGTACAAGAATGTGTGTGCGTGTGTGTGTGTGTGTCTCGTTAATGACTGCATCCTAAACAGCTGTGAGATCAAAGGCAAATCACTGACCTACTGTTTGAATGAGAGGTGCTGAACTGCAGTGAATTTCAGCCTGTGAACTTCTTCACATAGCGTGATTTCCTTAAGTCCCAGAATGAAAATAAGAACATCGTACGAATCCTCCGTCCTTCATGAACACAATGATGTGTTTTTCATGTCTGTACTTCGAAAAATGAGGCCACAACAGCGAGTTAAAAAAGTCTGAGCTTGAGCGATGATCCGGATTTTCTTGGAGAAAAATAACATTACAGTCAATGGGAGAGATTTCCGCCTTTTTTGGACAGTTGGTCACCTCCTGCCCAAGGGGTACGATTTAATGATTTGAAACCTCTTTTGTGAGAAGCAGGACACATATACCTCCATTTTGATGTATTATTTGTGTCAGTGGAGTGAGATTTGTGGGCGTGGGAGCGATATATTCGAGCAAGGTTCTGTCGATCAGAGACGAGGTCTGCACTCTAGCTGATGACATCATCACTCTAAACTCTCCAATACACACCCATTATAAAGCTTGAAATTTGCTGAAAACCACAAGTTGCATAAAGCTAAATTGTGGAAAAACTGTAAAAGATAGCACAAAAAAGTCAATGCAGCATATTTGGAGGAGAAGATTGTGAACATTTTGAAGCAAAAATGAGGTCTCTAGGTGAAAGTATGCTGAAGTTATAAGGCTGAGAAGGTGGAGGAGTAAAAGGCAGAATTTGAAGATTTCCCCATTCATTTCAATGGGAAAAGTTTTTGCACAAAAAGTCAAAAATATCAAAAAGTATAAGGGGTTGAAAAGTGAAAAATACATCCGCACTATTCCTGAAGGAGAGGAATAGTTTAAAAGTTGAACGGTTGAAATCGGACAAAGTATGGAGGAGTTGAAAAGTTGCAAAAAAGGTACGGAAGAATAATAATAATAACTAGAAAAATTGCATTTCCTTGCAGAAAATGCGTGGAAATGCTGAGTGCTGAAAGCTGAAAAAGCAATGCTAAACTGCTAATAAAACATGGAGAAATGTATAAATGTTAAAGCTGTTGAAGGGGTGTGAAAGAAATGTAAGTTGGATAATTGATTAATTGGTTGAAGGACAAATAGTATGAATATGCTCTATAAAAAGAAATTTTATTCATGCTGAAAGAGGCTAGAAAAATGTCTAAAATTGCACAAAGTTTGAATGAAGAAGGAAATTGCCTTAAAAGGCAGGAAGGTGAGAAGTGGCATAAGTTTAATTTTTTAAGTATTAGAAAGGTTTGAATCAGTTTGAATCAGTTCAAATTAGTTTGAAAAATTAAATGATAACTCATCACTGAGTGACTTTAAAATGTGAAAAATCTAAATGTATATGAATCCTAAATACACCCCATAATGTCCTCAATGAGCTCAAATTTAAAAGCCCTGAATGGTTTCTGTAGGTCAAAGGTCATGTGAGGAGATAGGGGCTGAAGTTTTTTCAAGCGCTCTAGTAAAAGGTTTTAAGTGTCATCCCCAGTGCTATGTGTGCTGAGCCTGGCTTCATGTGTCTCATATGGCCATTAGAGGAAGCTTTCCAGTCAGCTGTGTGTCTCCAGGTGCACTAATTGGTTGCCATGGGGACCTTGGATGCATACCTATAGCAGGAGAAAGAAGGCTTGAAGCTAAGGAAACAGGACTCCAAGTAGGCCCTGACGCTCATCCTCTGTATCTATTCCTGATAAGGAGCTTGTGAGAACACAAGACTCTGCTAAACACATTAATACAATTTATTATCACAATCCTCAAAACACCCCATAATATCTTCAATGAGCTGAATTTTTGAAGCCCAGAATGGTTTCTGTAGCTCAAAGTTTGTGGGTGGAGATAGGTGGTGAAGCAGACACATATTAACTGTGTGTACAAGCAGCTGAACTATAAGGTGGACCTCAAAAAGCAACAAGTACAAGAATGTGTGTGCGTGTGTGTGTGTGTGTCTCGTTAATGACTGCATCCCTAACAGCTGTGAGATCAAAGGCAAATCACTAACCTACTGTTTGACTGAGAGGTGCTGAACTGCAGTGAATTTCAGCCTGTGAACTTCTTCACATAGCGTGATTTCCTTAAGTCCCAGAATGAAAATAAGAACATCGTACGAATCCCCCGTCCTTCATGAACACAATGATGTGTTTTTCATGTCTGTACTTCGAAAAATGAGGCCACAACAGCGAGTTAAAAAAGTCTGAGCCTGAGCGATGATCCGGATTTTCTTGGAGAAAAATAACATTACAGTCAATGGGAGAGATTTCCGCCTATTTGGACAGTTGGTCACCTGCTGGCCAAGGGGTACGATTTAATGATTTGAAACCTCTTTTGTGAGAAGCAGGACACATATACCTCCATTTTGATGTATTATTTGTGTCAGTGGAGTGAGATTTACGGGCGTGGGAGCGATATATTCGAGCGAGGTTCTGTCGATCAGAGACGAGGTCTGCACTCTAGCTGATGACATCATCACTCTAAACTCTCCAATACACACCCATTATAAAGCTTGAAATTTGCTGAAAACCACAAGTTGCTTAAAGCTAAATTGTGGAAAAACTGTAAAAGATATCAAAAAACTGAGTACAACTATAATAGTCGACAAGTGAATGAACATTTTAAAGCAAAAATGAGGTCTCTAGGTGAAAGTATGCTGAAGTTATAAGACTTTGAAGGTGGAAGAAAAAAAGGAAGAGGTGGAAGATTTCCCCATTGACTTCAATGTTAAAATTTTTGCACAAAAAGTTAAAAATATCAAAAAGTATAAAGGGTAGAAAAGTGAAAAGTAATAGCCATAATGTCCTGAAGGAGTGGAAGAGTTTAAAGTTTGAACGGTTGAAATCGGACAAAGTTTGAAGGAGGAGAAGCGGTCCAAAAAAGGGACGGAAGAATAATAAGTTTAACTAGAAAAATTGCATTTCCTTGCAGAAAATGCGTGGAAATGCTGAGTGCTGAAAGCTGAAAAAGCAATGCTAAACTGCCAGTAATAAATGGAGAAGGTATAAATGAAAAAACTGTTAAAGGGGTGAAGTGTTATAAATAGAAGTTGTATGAATGTTTCAACCGTAACAGAACTGAAGAAGAAGATGATGAAAAAGAGATGAGTTGTATGGATGTAAAAACACTGGGAGAGGTAAACCAGTAGCTGTATGAATATTCAAATTGCTAAAGAACTGATCTTGAACATTACAGGAAATATGGTAAAGAATTTTAAAGATGGCTGAAAAGGCCTTCATGTTGGAAGAAGTAGAAATGAATGTAGATGAGAAATGAACACATTACACAAATAAGTTTAATTTAAATATATATGTTTAAGAAAAATATTATTGTCAATCCTTTAACATTTTTTGAGCAATGAAATGATTAATCATAAAACATTAAAAAAATAAAAATAAATAAAAAAATAAAAACATAAACACATAAAGAAACAGTGTTCCATAGTGCCTTAAATCAAATTATAAACAATTTGTTTGTGAACAGGTATTGGAAGCAGAAATCTTTACATGGGTGACCAATCTGTCTCTTAAGCTTAAGGTTTTAAGATTGTCGTTGCTGTGATTGTTGATGGACAAAGGTATCACATTTTCAGTTGTTTCTAAAATTGTTTAGCCCAATCATTACAGGCTCTTCACACAGTTGTTAGACTGAGGCTAACACCCCATTATTTACTGGATTCAAACTCCAGCAGCCCTGTACCCACATTCACCTCTTTTCTTGTGTTTTCGGATTACTAAGCCTTAACAAAAGTTGGCTCATAAAATTTGTCATGGCCCATTAAGCCAAGTCCTGTGTTGTGGGCTTTAAAAACAGACCTTGAAATTTGATTTCAAAGTCTGATACAGGACTGTTATGTGTGTTTTTAAGGGTTTAGATTAGCCTAAGACTAAGTTTGCATATCTGAAAAACCTTTATACCTATACATAAAAAAAATATGAAAATGGTGACTTGAGAGTTATAAAAAAAATAGTTACTACAATCGGTCAGCAGTATAACAACATAAATGTGAATCACAAAAAGTATAAAATGGAACATGAGGAATAGTATGCAAAAATAAGTCAGCAGTTTACTGTACAGTGTAGTACAGAAGTATTTTACAGAAGTTAAAATTAAAATTAAAAAAAAAGATTTGAATTAAAATTTAATATAATGTGAAGGGTAAGGTAAAGAATGCAAATGCAAATAATGCAAAGTTAGGCTTGTGGAAATATACAGGCAAAGTAAGGTGTAAGGCTTATGAATTAAATATGGCATTATAGTATTTTTTAAAGCTAACTGCAGTGAAATGTGGGCTCTCGTAGAAAAAAAGAAAATTATAGAATAATAAATAATTATAATAATAAATAAAATTAAATGATATGAAACTGAAACTTTAAAGCAAAATCTAAAATGATCAGATTAAAAAGTAGATTTGAGAACTTGAAATAAATTGATGTAATGTATTGGTCCACCTTAGCACCAAAAGGCTTTTCACAGTAGACCAAGGCTATTACTGTCATCAGCTCATTGTCATCTGCTCATTTGTTTGCAAAAATATCTCAGCAGTTTACTGTACAGTGTGGTACAGAAGTATTTTACAGAAATTAAAATATATATTTTTTTAATTAAATCTAAATTAAAAATTTAAAATAATGTGGAGGGTAAGGAAAAGAATGCAAATGCAAAAGATGCAGTCCTCCAGGCTTGCGGAAATATACAAGCAAAGGTGAAAGGTTAAAAAAATTAAATATGGCACTGAAGTATTTTTTATAGCATGTATTGGTCCACCTTACCACCCAAAAGGCTTTTCACAGTAGTTAGACCAAGGCTAATACTGTCATCAGCTCATTGCAGTGGACTGACAATCTGGTCAGCATTTTAGATCCCAGTGTTTTCTTATCCAAACATTCACACTACTCTGTCTTACTGAAATGCTGGGTTGGGAACTTTGTTCCTCTATGAAATCCCTTCACACAGTTCGTTTAACCAAGCCCTGTGTTTGATGATTGTGACGACAACCTTCAGCAGGGATTGTTTCACACTGTAATGCTGGGATCACTGCTGTCCAAAACATTAGCCCAAGACTAAGCACACGTGAAAAACCTGCAGTGTACCTACCAGCTGAAACCCAAAGTACATCATTTATTTCTAAAAACACATCTTCTCTTGTAGGTAAATTTGAGGGCTATGGTGAGCATATTAAAACGAGAAATTCAGCTGCCTGCAACAACTTTTCCGTTCATCAGTGTTGGTCATCTTTTGATATAAGGAGAGATACACAGTAAAAGGGAAAGAAAATACTAAAATAAGATAGAACAAATAAAGTCCAAGAAACAGGAAACTTAAAATATTAACAGATATCGACAACCGATCATTTAATGTAGAAAACAGGATTCAAAACAATATAAGAGTGATAGTTGTCCTGTCCTGAAGACAATCAGTCAGTTCCTCAAGTGAGTACTGTGTTCTGTCTGGGCACTTTTTTTCAAAACCAAAAGCCGAGCCCGGTACAGTTCAGAGTGAAGGTTTTGAGTGAGGTAATGTTTTGACCTTTGACCTGTGGTTGTAGAATCACTGTGTGCAGTTATCAGTGTTCGAGTTGACAGCATCACTGGAGTCAGAGGCGGGAGGAGGAGAGGTCTGAAAAAAACAAACAAAATCCCCTTCACTTTAACTCTGTAATCAATACAATTGATTGTAGGATCACCATTAGTTAGCTGCACTTGCTACACCGTGGATGAACAGACAGTGACTTGAAGTAGGAGAATGTAGCTGGTTCAAAACAGGAAATAAACAGAAACATTTGTGTTGATAATCTGTGAAACTAAACATGTTGAATAAATACACACATCATTACAATGAATACCTTAAGCACTGCAGCAGAGCAACTTCACCAGGTCTGCAGCAGCAAAGCTTCCTCACACAGATAGGGTCAAGGCTCGGGGTGGCTGCATGATGTCCACCTTTGGTGTGTTCAGCTGTCTGAGTGTCTAAGCTGTTCTTCCTCTCTTAACTGGCTTTAAGAAGACCTGGGAGAAAACACTGCAGTTAAAGACGATGGTATCAGCAGAGCTGTACAATAGCATCACAAGCATTAATACAGCAGCTAAGATAACTAAGAAAAAATAAATGAACACAAGTTCACCAAGACATTACCTCAGACTTTCTTGAAGAGGGGTTTATTTCTTGGAGGTTCAGCAGGAACGAGCCCAGTGAGTGACAGGTACTACAGCATCAGTTCTGCTTCAGCCTGATGTCTGGTGGTCCTTGAGAGCTGCTTCAGGACATCTGGGGCACAAGCAGGTAAAACACATGTTTGTGTAGTCCATGAGAGAAGGGTCCCGGTGGGTGCTGCAGTCTGTCCAGCACAGCGATGATGGTTGTTGAGAGCAGCAGGAGGATGGTGTGGAGGATGTCATCTCTTCTTCACCTCTGACCAAAGACTGGGTTAAACAGCAGGTAGACTGTGTCTTTGAGTGGTCCAAAGTGATGTGTTTACTTCTGGTTGACGGTTTGATAATTTTTTTCTGCTCATAAGTGAGCTAATCAGGACAGCACTAATGGTCAGGACAAAGATGGCAGAGACAACTGAAGAAGAAAAAAAAAAATACCCAAACAAAAGGAAACTTAGCTTTACTCTACTGCATCCACAGGTGATGTGTTTACTTTTGGTTGACAGTTTGATAATTTTTTTCAGTTTACAGTGAGCTAGTCAGGATAGTACTAATGGGGGTCAGGTTAAAGATGACGGGGACAACTGAAAAAAAAAAAAATAGTAATAATAAAAAATTTAAAATAAAAACCTACCCAAAGAAAAGGAAACTTAGGTTTGCTCTAGTGTACTTACAGCCACCCATGCTAAGAGAGTGGTGTAAAGTTGGGTGGAGAAAAGGGGGGTTTCAGCTGGTAGGTAACAGAACATCAGAAAGTGTGTGTTCATTAGGGAACACACACTTTCTGATGGAGGTTTTTAATTTTAGCTGCTGTATACAGTATTGTACACAGCAGCTGAGAGTTTTGGCCTGTGCATTTATCAATCCGCACCCACCCTCCCTATGTCCAGTCAAGTCAAGTTAAATGGATTAACTTGACTTGACTGGACTTGATAAATGCACAGGCCAAAAATTGTAATTTATAACATTTGAATAGTTGGAAAATTTTACAACCTGAAAAATATTTTCTTTCAAAAAATTCTGAGCCATAAAAATATTTTTTGCACTAGTAAAATTTACAATGACCAAACACATTTCAATCTGTACTGAAAATATGAGCATAACATTAGCCACAGCTTCTGTAGTTTGTCTTTTCCTTAATAGTAGTTTCCTCTATGACCTGTTGGATGAAATGACACAGTAAGTGGCGTTGTGGTAACTGTAGTATGTCTGCACAATACCTGAGGAGAGACATAGCTGAGGTCGTGAACAGAAAATCAGGTCCAGCAGTGTGTTCTTGTCCGTTGTAGCAGCAGTGATCAGTTGACCATATCCCTTGGACTGAAAGAAATCCAAAATTGGCTTACTTGCATTAGAAAAGAGATTCTCATTGAAATCGCCACAGACAATGATAGGATGACAGTCCATGATCTCAAGTGAGTCCAGAAGGCTTCCCAGATTGGACAGGAATGATGACACACTGTAGTCTGGAGGTCTGTACACAGCTGCAATCAGAGCACTTACAGGAGATTCAACCTTCAAAACCACAAACTCGAGGTCAGTCACATTATTCAGGTACTGTTTCTCCACAACCTGCAAATGGTTTTTCACATAAACAGCGACTCCACCACCTCCTTTACTGGCCATCTGTGGAAAGTTAGTGTAGGACAAATGTCTGTTGCGTTTGAACATGGTGTAGCCCTCAAACTGGAGACTGTCTGCCACAAAGGAGCCCTGTAGGTGAGTTTCTGTCAGACACAAAACATCTGCAAGACACAGTTCATGATGGCTTTTGATGTCATTCACATGAGCAGGTAATCCTTCGGTGTTGTGATGAATGATGCTCACAGTGTCCTGTCTGCTGAGAGAATGCTGGATCTGGAGAAAAGGCATGAGGTGATCAAAGTTAGCTTGCGTCATGGTCTCCAAAGATACAGTGACTGCAGGGTTAGCATGGATTTTACTCTCATCCAAATCAAGCATGTACAGTCCGCTGAGAGAGGTCACTCGACTGATAGCTACGTAGGCCATGCCGGGCTCAAAAATGTGCTTCAGAGAGACAACAGTTGATTTTCTGGTCATACCTTGAACCTTGTGTATCGTGCATGCAAAGGCAAGTTTCACAGGAAACTGTCTGCGTACCACTCCTTTCTGTTGCAGAGCCTCCTCAGATCTCTCGATGTACACAAGATTGTCTCCTCGAGTACGATAGCTCCTGCCAGCTGTTTCATCATCCATCCTGAGACCAAGCATAGTGACAAGAGCAGAACCATTGTTTTCAGAGCTTATGAGACGGCCTACTGTAGCAAATGATCCGTTCACCAATCCTTGAGACACATCAATGTTTCTGGTAAGCATGACCCTAGCACCTACTGCAACATCTAGTGTGTCAGGTAGATCATTTCTGCTTCCATGACATGGTGCACCTTGTCTTTTCATGTGTCCAGTGTGTGGGTCCTTTTTAAAGTCATCTGCATCAATGGTGGTGATATCAGAATGGAGCAGAGATAGTGTAGCAGAGTTGTGTTCTGCGACTTGTTTGTTGGTAGCAAAAATGTGCAGCACATCAGAGGGACACAGTTGTGGTTCAGTGACACGCTGTGACAGCAGAGTTCTGTCAGCTTCAGAAAGCTCATCTGACCTTGTTTTCACACGGAGTCTGTTCAGCATCTCGGCAAAAGTTTTGTCATCCTTCTGTCGCATGATCTCATCCAAAGTGATCACCTGGAAGTTGTCTCTCCAGAGGTCAAGCTCACTTGGATCATAGACACACAGTGGTTTGGACTGTCGCACAGGCGGTAGCTGGTAAAAGTCTCCCACAGCAATGACTGACATTCCTCCAAAGGGTTTGTGGCTGCCTTTAATCTGTTTCAGTCTCATATCCACATAGGCAAAAAGTGGCTTCGACACCATGGAGATTTCATCAATGATGATGATTTCAGCGTTTAAAAGCTCACACCTGATTTCATCAAGTTGGTTCCCAAGACCTTGAAAAGGAGGTTTCAAACTTCTGGGCAGCTTGAGGAGAGAGTGCAGTGTTGTTCCAGAGATGTTAAAGGCTGCAGTTCCGGTGAAAGCAGTCAACAGCACAGTCGGGTTTGAGATGTCAGCTTCCTCAGCACGTGTAGGTAGTGTTCTCAGAATCTTTGATGCTTCTGAATGAATGCATTTAATGAGATGTGACTTTCCAGTGCCAGCACCACCATTGATGTAGTAGAAAAACTGCTCTGGTTGTTGTCCACAGACTCGTTTTATGCACCAGTCTCTCACTGCATAGAACACACATGCCTGTTTCTGGTTCAGACTCTGATACATTTGTCGTAACCGTGTGGGATCGATTGTAGGGGGCTCTCTCATGACTCTGGCCTCTGTAGCAGCATTTGCTTGTCTGCTGTAATCCGGTACATCCTCTTGGACATTTTCACACTGTCTGGCATCCAGTTCATCGATACACTCCAACCTCACCAGTTCAGATTCAGGTGCCAAATTACACCATTCATCGACCACACCTCTGTTCTGTTCAAAGTCCTCGAGAGCAGAGTCAATTTCCTCACTGTTTTTTTCATATCTCTCTCGGTTTCTTTTCACGATGAGTTTCACACTCAGGGGTCGGTCAGAATACGGCAGCTGAACCACACCTCTCTCATAGAATGACTCATACGTGGGAAAATATGGTCTTTTCAGCTCATCGTCTGATCTGTATGGAAGATACAGTCTAAGCAATGTGCCGTAAAACTGCTCAGGGTATTTCTCTTTGGATATGCGGCGATACCTGATGACAGCAGCGTTGTCACTTTCTCGTCTCTGTATAAAGCCTAGTTCATTCAGCAAAGGTACCACTTTCTTGCCCTTGGTCTGTTGTCCATACACCAGTCTGCAGGTAGAAGCAAAATCAGCCATGCACATCTCTTCAAACTCTGGTGATTCAGGTCTGGATTTGTACTTGTCTGTTAAGGATGTCATCCACACATTCAAGCTGTCTGGTGTTGTGTTGTCAAGGCTTGACACAGGCAGACTCATTTTCACTGGGTTGTCATCAGTTGGGACAAAAACCACACTGCGTGAACTCTTTTTCATGTTCAGTGAAGTCACTCGGGCAACGGCTTCTTGTGCTGATACTTCTCGCTTTTTGGAATACGCCTGCATGACCGCTTTCATTTCATCACATTCATTGACACATTCTCTGTCGGAGTTCTGAATGAGTGTTTGCAGGTACTGGCTCACAGAGTTCTCACTTTTACACATGTACGTACATATGTAATGGATCAGACTGTAGTAGCTGAGAATGAACTGCACGTCAATGTTTGCATCCCAAGCTTTGAGCAGGTGAGGGTTGTAGGTGTTTACCCAGCAGTCTTTCGGCTCACGCTTCAGAATGATGTTGCTGGACTGACTCATCACATTCATGTGTTTCTCGTACTCATCAGCGGTTAAGTCACAGACAGACAGGAGCTGTTGAAAACTCATGGATTCAGTTTGTGTCTCATTCAGCAGCTGATTCAGTGGTGCAAGTTTCTCTTTGGCTGTCTTAAGTCTCTCTGACTCCTCATCATCACCCACAGGTCTTGTTATCATTGTCTGTCTGGAGGGTGGTTTTGGGAATCCAAATCGGCATCCAGAACTTGCACTTTTGAAACATGTCTTTGAGTGGTTCTTACTGTGTATTTGCACTTCTTTGACCTTTCTGTACAGTTCAGGCTGTTTATTTGGGTCAGGGAGCTGAGCAGAGATGTGTTTGGACACAAAGTCACACACAGTTTTGTCAGAGTCTCTCTCAAACACAGGTGCACCTTCTACCCACAAAAGACCATGTATATGAGGACTTCCTCTGTGTTGAAACTCGAGACGCCAAAAGAAGTCAAAAACTTTGCCCAGGGGTTGTGCAGGAGACATGATCAGATCTCTGTACAGTGCTTCAACACGCTTATCAAACATGCGCATCGTTGTCACAGGATTGCTTCTCAGAATGTCACACTTTGTGGACCAGTCGAGCTCTTCAAAATTCACTTCCTCACCTTGTTGTGATTTTATTGCAATAATCACCTCAGGCCAACGCATTTCTGCTGCAGAAAATGTGACAAAGAAAGTAGGACTGCCCAACTGTCTGATCATAGCAAACAGATCTTTTGTAGTTTTGTCCCAGTAGGCTGGTGTTCCTCTGAGCGGCTGCATAAATCTGATAGCATCTCTGTTTCTCACCAGTCTCTCCACTTCGTATTTGTCTCTCAACATTCTGGATGTTATTTTACGTCCGTCTCTGGTCAAAGGTTTGCCTTTGCGTAACTGTATGGACATGCTGGAGGTAGCCAAGTGTATTTCGGTCACAAACTGTGCAAAGAACAGGTAGTTGGTATCTCTGGCAAAGCGATCATCAACACCAAAGAGCCTTGCTTTAAAATAACTACTGGGTGATAGTTTCATTGGTCTGTTTTCATCCAGTGTATTCTCACCAGTGGGAAACTGAACAGGAAACGCCATGGCCTCTAGTTTGGGTGTTTTGAAAAAACTGACTGGATTGTTTCTCTCTGCTGGAGCTACTGAGTATGTAGAGTCACTGAAACACAATATCTCCTCAGAAACATCACGTGGCTGAAGGCACGACTCCAAAACAACACCACCATTATGCACGTCTGAATCCTGTTGTTGTGTCTGATCATCATTGTCCTGGGTCTGACTTTTATCACACAGCTCTGTGTTGTCGTCCTCAGTTTCAGCATTAGTTTCAGCCTCATACATGGCAGCAGCCTCAATTCTATCAATCTCCATCAAATCCTCATCATCATAGTCATCATCATTCATTGTGTTATCATCATCATCCTCATCCTCATCACCATCATCAGGAAGTGTGGGGTCACATAACTCCTCCTCATCTCTAATAGTGATGTCTTCATATTGGGGGTGTATCTCTTTCAGTGTATGCAGGGCCTGTACTAGCTTGGACCAGGTAACAGTCTGAAACAGATGGTGACCTCTGTAACTCAAGCGTCTCTTCAGTTTTACTCTCATCACCTGAGACTCATTTCTCAATCTGGGTAGAGCCTGAATTGTTTCCTGGACTTCAGAGGGAACACATACAACATTACCATGTATAGCTCGCTGTCTGCCTTTGGGAAGAGGAATGATTTTGGCAAATGTTATGCACTTTGCTATCAGATGTCTCTCCAGTATGTTGAGGTCACACAGCTCAGGTGGTATGTCAGCAAGCTCCAAGTTGTTTGCTATGGCAAGTTTGGGCATGGCTCCATTTTTCAGATGGTCATGGCAGGTGTGACAAATCCACTCAGTCTTTCTCTCATCAGGGACAGTGCAGTGATTTCTGCAGTCATCGTTACAATCATGGACGTACTGACCTTTGAGACAAGCTGAAACCATGATTGGATTTTTCACATAGTTGGACCTCTTGCACTTTTGCACCTGGTTTGGAAATGAGGCTTTGTGGCAAACTGTGCAAACATGGGTGGGACCAGCTTTAATGTGTGATCGGAAATCATTTATGGCACTTTCAATAAGTGGGTTTTCACTCTCTCTGTCAGTCTCACATGTTTGTTTACTTATTCCTTTGTATTTCTTTGATATTTTCAATGCACACCTCATTTTATGCATAGTTCTGTATGCAAGATTTGTCTTGTACCTGTCTCGCATCATTTGTCTCATCAGCTGTCTGTGTCGGTTACGGAATATTTCATCATTTGCATATCGATGATTGATATATGATCGCTGTCTTTGCCGGAAATTAACATCCTCAGAGTATTTTTTCCTGATATATTCTTTTTGTCTGCCTTTGAAATCAACATTTTCTCTGTATTTTTTCGTGAAATATTCTTTTCGTCTGCCTCTAAAATCAATATTTTCTCCATATTTTTTCCTGAAATATAACTTTTGTCTGCCTTTAAAATCAACATTTTCCCTGTATTTTCGTGTGATATATTCTTTTTGTTTCAGTCTGTAGTCTGTGCTTTCTCTATATTTAGATGTGATCTTTTGTCTTTTCTTTGTCTGTATCTCAGGATTTACAGAATATTTGTTACTTGAATAAGACTTTTTCTTTGCTTTATATGTTTCATTCTTAGCATACTTTTCTCTCTCTCTCCTTTTTTGATTCTCTTTCTTTTGAGATGTCTTTCCAGATCTCATTAGTCTCCTCTTAAATTTCTTTTTTTGCTGTTTGTTCAATTTTGACAGTTTACTAGAAATGTCATGGAGGACATTATCACTGGTGACAGGGATAGTTATAAATGGTTGTGTCAAATTTGATTGTGTCTCCTGAGTTTCCTCTTTGACAGAATTCATGCTGATTTGACCTGGTTGATGAGCTTGTGTTTCCATCAAAGTTGAGACTTTCTGTGATGTGTCATCACTTACAGTAGTGTTCATCTCCAGAACGAGAGATTCAGGACCAGTTAATGTGACAGAACACTGGCTGAAGTCGATCAGTGGTTCTGGTTCAGTTTCCATGTCGCATTCAGTGTTTTCATGGACATCAGTGTTCATCTGTGGAGCACTTGTGTCATCATTTATCACAGTGGTTGTTACAGAGGGACTTGTGGACGGACTTTCTGTGGCTGGGATAGCATCACTTGGGTTCACATCACCGAACACAACTGGCTTGAGCTCATAGCGACAGGACGCTGCTGTGCCCAATATGTGGTGATACCTGATGAGCCTGGCAATCATGTCACTAAGGCGTGTGAATGTTACCATGACAGCGGTACCAGGAGTAGGTGTGGCTTTAAGCAGAGGCAAACCGTTAGCTGTCCTAGCATGTGGGTCAAAGAAACCGTACCTGCCATCTCTGGTTCTGAAAACTGCAATGCACAGTGAAGTCATTAGCAGCAAAGCATACTGCACATCTGATAATAAGCAGCTCAGTCCTGAAACGAGGTCCAGAAAGGTATCAACAGCACCGGGATCCGGATCTCCAAACGTACCGTATCTAGACAGCTGTGACTTGTCAAAAATCTGCGTGTGTCTGCGTGCAGGAACCTGTTTAGGGAGCTCATCGGTTGTCAGATGGCTGTGATAAACAGTTTTTCTGACTTTTCTGTACATCACATCACCTTTATCCAAAACACGGTCCAGATCTGCTCTGGTGATGTGTTCTCTCTCATACAGGAATGCTAGAAATGTCAGTGAGTTACAGGTGCACTGCTGGTTCCTGGATTGGCCGTATTTCAGAGATGCTTGGCTGCGTGACGCACAGACGTTTTGTTCACCTGACTGATTAACAGCGTTCTCATTTCTTACCTGAGAAGAGCCTGATACAGACTGATAATTACTGTGGTTTCCCTTCTTAACAGTGTCTGCACGTGATACCTGGGTTGAGCATGGCTTTTCAGTTTGGGCTATGTAGTTCACCTGATGAGAGTTAGAAGGACCTGCTGCAGGTGACTCACTTACACGTCTCCTCTTAAGCACGTCTGCATAAGATACCTGTGGTTGACATGATGCATTTTCACCTCCCTGTTTCACAGCATCAGACACTTCAGACCTCTTTACCTCTCCACTGCTCTGAGGAATACCATCTGCTTGTCCAGTACTCACAAAGTCAATGTCATGAAACCTCTGCCAGCGCTGGCTTGCAACCTGTGACCTCTTACTCTTCCTTGGCATTGTAACTGTTCTTTCACAAAAATGTGTTTATGCAACAATTAAAAGTTACTGATAAGCACCAGTATAGACAAAAATGCTTTATTTCTTCAAGAGGACGTTATTTACAGCTCTTATAGTCTCCAAAAAATCTAATTTATAACTGTGTGTATACCAACAATAGTTTATCAAATGTTTTCTAAGGAAATCCTAGGCAAGACTATGTAAATGTTTGAAGAAAAAACACAAATCAACAATTTTTTAATCTTAGAACTTTGTGTTTGAAATACTATGCAACTCAAATATTCTATATAAAACGTGTTTTTATGTTCTTTCAAAGTCAGGTATGCAGATGTGGTGTAGCTGATGACACGTCTTCTGGCGAAACTCTGGATTCACAGACAGGAGAGGAGGACCTAGAACAACAATCAGACTTGTGCAAAATTAGGGATTTTTCAAAATAGCGGTTGTATTAAATGTACTTCCGTTTCAAAAGTTTTGACTCAAAGAAAGGTTGCTTGTTTCAAAAGGTTTCTCAAAATAGGTTCTCAAAATAGGTTCTCAAAATAGGTTCTCAAATGTTCTGCAAAGTTCTGCAAAGTTCTGCAAAGTTCTGCAAAGTTCTGAAAAGTTCTGCAAAGTTCTGAAATGTTCTGAAAAGTTCTGCAAAGTTCTGAAAAGTTCTGCAATGAGTCAGAGTGGGATAGAAGGGGGATAGAAAGACAGAGTTGCTTTTCAATCAGACAGAGTGGTAGAGGAGACAGGAAAGACAGAGCGTCCAAAACTTAGCCAGAGGGATAGAAGAAAGGGGGACACAAGACAGAGTGCTTTTCAATCAGACAGAGTGGTAGAGGAGACAGGAAAGACAGAGCGATCAAAATGATAGGGGAGAGTGGGGAGACTGGACAGGATACCTGTAAGACAAAATGGAAACAAACATTAATCCCTTTTTATTAAAGAAATAAAATAAAATAAACCAACATCCACCCAAAGCTAATGGCATCATAATGTACTTTTACTCAACCCATCAAGTGGCTGTCCTCAATTATACATCTTTCAAAAGTCAAGTTGAGTCAAAAGCTGGAAGTGACCATTGTCTTGTTCGATAACCCTTCAAACAAATAAGGACTAAAAATCCAAAGTGTTCATTATAGTTGATCAAAAATTAATTTAAGATACGAAGAACTTTATTTATCCCCTAAGGGAAATTCAATTGTCTATAGTCTCATTTGTCACGTCTGTATAAGTCATCTACTATTTAAATTGTAGAGTCTCATGGCTGTGGGTACAAAAGATCTTTTGAATCTTTTTTCCCTGCAGCGAAGACAGAGGAGCCGTCCACCACCATAGGCCTTTCGGTCCACCAAGGTGTTGTGAAGTGGGTGAGCCATGTTCTCTAGAATAGCCTCCACCTTCCTCACAGTACATCTCTCCACCACATCCTCCAGTGAGTCAAACTTGAATCCAACCACAGAGCCACCTTTTTAAATTTAGGACCTCAAAGTATTTTACAAAAAGTTCTATTATCCCTGTGTATTTTAGACTCTTTAAGTACTTTAAGTTCCCTTTATAATGTTCATAACCATGTCCTGGTAAGCAAAAGTAACAATGGATTACTCTGCTGATAAAATATTATGTATTTTGGAGAAGGTAATTTCCTTTACTGTGTTTTAAGTATTCCAACAATGTAAAAAGTAGTAATGAGGCCAAGCACCTCCATGAGCTGTAAACAGAAGCATGCAAGGTACCTTAGAAGGATATACACATATCTAAACATAGGATTAAATAAATAATAAAATAAATCAATGGCTGCATAAATAATGATTGTCTATTCCATATTAAAGAACATTAAATTTGCTTGTTTTTTTAAATATGAGAGATGTACAAAGGAGGGAATCACATTCAATTAGTAATTATTTGGATTTTCATCGTTAAAAAATTCCAACTCCACAATCTAATAGTAATAAATTGCTTTCCAGGGATTGGAAATGAAATGCAAATAAGTGTACTGCATATTACATTCAAGCTGTTCATTTCCAACTGTGAGTATTACATAATCAAAGGAAACAAATTGTTAAGTTAGGACATGATGAGGGGTCCATAAAGTGTTGAATAATGGCACACTGTCTTATTCATGAAAGTGTCATTCCTGTGTGAACTTACGTCGAGTCGCCACAAAGCGGTCTGCACTTGGAGACAGGACAGAGTTGGCAAAAAGGAAAATGGAAAAATAGAGACAAGAGATTTTAGTTTAATTGTAGAAAACCAGCACATCTCACTGCATTTCAGTTTCAACTGTAATCAGCCGGCAAAATTGATTAAGTGTTATTTAAAATTGTTTGTGTTACAATGGAAATGTGTTGCAGTTTGTCAAATAAGGACATAATGTCAGGTTTTTACATGATATGTTTAAAAATGTAACAGTGGAAACATTTTTAAATTACTTTATTTGTGAACTTACAGCTGAGTCGCCAACAGTGAATAGGGCCAGCAGTAGAGATAGCATCGAGTTCAGGAGAGAAAAGACAGGGACAAAAAATAAATAAATTTAGTTGCAAAGAAATCAGCATCTTATAGTTTACTGCAATCACAACTTTTCACTGTGGATCCTTAGTTTTCTCATTTCTTATCAAAGTCTACAATTTGTGGCACTTGATTAGTAAAAGGATGTTACTGCAGCTCCCTTGGCCTGTAAAAAATGTTTGTTAAAATGGAGAGAAAATGCACAAACACATTGAAGGACCTCTTCACTTTTTGCTTTCTTATGCAAGTTATTGAGGTGAAATACAAAACAGTGAAATATAATTATAAACTGCAGAGCAAAAATGTAACATTTAAGTGATTGCCCAATAAGTATATATATATATATATATATATATATATATATATATATATATAAATTAAAGCGTGCATTTCACTTGCTGAGGACAAAACTAAAGAGAAAATGCACCAAGAACAAGCAAGAACTGAAGACAGTTGCAGTAGAGACCTGGCAGAGCAACACTAGGGGTGAAACCCAGCGTCTGGTGTATCTATCTGTCCTAGACAGCAAAGGATTTGCAACCATATATTGCACAGTGAAAGTTTGATGTATGATTTTTGATTTGTCCCAATACTTTTGGTCTCTTAAAAAGTGAGAGGCACATATACAAACTGTTTTAATTCCTACACCTTTCACCTAATGTGGATGTAAATAACCATATATTAAAGCTGAATGTCTGCAGTCAAAGCACATCTTGTTTATTTCATTTAAAGTCAACTGTGGTGGTGTTTACAGCCAGAGAGATGAGTATTATGCTGATGTCCCAATATTTTTGGACCCGACTGTAAGCATGAACTTACACTTCAGAGTTGGTAGGGATTTTCGCCCAGGTCAGAGGACAAGTTGAGGCAGGAGGAGGGGGAGAGAGAGGGAAAGAGATTTTTAATACACTAAAAAAAACTTCATTCAAAATTTATCTGAATGATTTTCTCACTTAATTATTGTCACAATCAAGATTCAGACTTTCGCCAGCAATTTTTTAAATAAATTAATTTAGTAGTGTAGTAGCACACTATTGTCTTCTAGGAAAAAACTGTATCCCATCTATGATTTTCATATAGGATATACAACAGTGTTACAGATAAATCAACAGTTCAAATCAATTTAAAGTCAGTATTTGAAAAATGCATCATATGTACATTAATCCAGTTATTCTTATTTTGTTTGTTGTCAGTCCTGGTCAAAACACTTATACTTACCAACAAATGCACTGGAGCGGATGTATCTTCTGTTTGTTTGAGACAAGAAGCAATACATTAGTGTTTTCTGACAGATAGCACATTAAAAACAATAGGCCTATAAAGAAAACTAACATTATTACAGTAGTTGGGCTAATTGAAAACTAAACAGCTCAAACTGATCACCTGGCTCTTAGCTGCAGCTGAAAATGTCACACATAATACATACTGTATTAAAGTACTTATACCTCAGATAAAGAATCTTTGCTGTGGTGTTAGCACATCACCAATATCCAAATTAACAGCTTGCTATCAAAAGTAAATTAGGTACAGTAAAAGGAGAAGTTCAGTAGCAGCCAGCAAGACAGAGACAGACCAGGAGCAGGTTCACCAACTTCAAGGCAGCTTACTCTCCATCCATTAACTCAATATTAAGATAAGAACTTTATAGATCCCTAAAAAGAAATTCAACTGGAATATACTTATTAATTGGAACTTGGTATTGTTAAACATTAAATACTGAATGAATTTTATGTTTTGCAATGTAAATATCTCTATCATCCCCATCATGAATAAAACCTTCAATAATAGAGGACCATCTAGGTCCATTCTGACACATAAAAAAGGAAAACCACTCACATTTGTGCTATACCTGGATGCTTGCTAAATGCAGCCTATATTTTAATACATCTACAATGGCTGAAAAAAGTGACCAGGAGCTAAACAGCTGACGTCTCCAGACCAGTTCCCCAGCAATGACTCAGTCATAGTAATGAACTGAACCTGTAGCAATGGCGCTAGCGTCATTAGTTAGCTAGTTAGTCAGTTAATACTTGAAATTATGAGTATTCTTGTCAGTCCCATTGTCAGTAAACTCCACAGCCTGTACATCATTTGGCATGCTTTATAGTACCGCAGCGGCTTATGTATTCACTTTATTTTGTGCTCAGCTGGTTAATGATTCAGCCTCACAGCTGAAGGTATGTTAGCTTTAACGTTAGCCCGACGCTAGCGGCGCTAGCTCGACGCTAGCGGCGCTAACTCGACGCTAGCGACGTTAGCGGCGCTAACTCGACGCTAGCGACGTTAGCTCGACGCTAGCGCCGCTAATTCGACGCTAACAGCGTTAGCGTACGCTTTTTCAACTCATTATCTCGACCACTTCAATCATGAGTGAAATCTTCATTGATTATAACTGAAACCAGTGCCATTTGAAACGTTAAATCACCGTTTGTCGTGTTCAGAAGTTAGAGAGACTGTGCTCTGACTCACCTTCGTTGATGTCGGAGAAGGATAGCGCGAGCCACCAGTGGGTCACGGTATTAATGTTTGAGGCGTTCAGGGACACTCGGAAATGTCAGACTTCACACGACGGAAAGGCAGTGGTTCAATCAATTCATTTTAATTGTTTTCTAGTACTAATAGTAGCAAGACTAGTTGAAGTAGAAGTGATATAAGTAGTAGTTGTAGAAGTGGAAGTGGGATTTTGTTTGAAGAATTGAAATATGCATGAATAGTAAAAATGATTTAAAGTGGGGAAAATATAACTAATAAAAAATCCTAAAGTATTAGAAAGGTTTGAAGAATCAGAGGTTTGAATAAGAATGAGTTTCAATTTGTTAGAAGAATTGAATAATGCATAAATAATGAGGATGTTTTTAAATGAAGGACAATTTAAATGAATAGAAATCCTCTGTAGACTCCATAATGTCCCCAATGAGCTGAATTTTTGAAGCCCTAAATGTCTCTGTATCTCAAAGTTTGCGAGAGAAGATAGGTGATGAAGCAGACACATGGTCAAAGTGTGTTCAGGTCTCATAAACAGAGAGAGACTCATGCATGCACATATTTACTGTGTGTACATGAAGGTCTCATAGAGAGAAAGAGGCTGACGCACACACACTGTGTGTGTGTGTGTGTGTCGTTAATGATTGCATCCTAAACAGCTGTGAGATCAAAGGCATTAACTGACCTGCTGTTTGAATTGAGAAGCTGCTGAACTGCAGTGAATATAGGGCTCTGAACTTCTTCACATAGCACGATTTCCTTAAATCCCAGAATGAAAATAAGAACATCGTACGAATCCTCCGCCCTTCATGAACACAATGATGTGTTTTTCATGTCTGTACTCCGAAAAATGTGGCCACAACAGCGAGTTAAAAAAGTCTGAGCCTGAGTGGCGATAAGGATTTTCTTGGAGAAAAAATACATGATGGTCAATGGGGAGAGATTTCCGCCTATTTGGACAGTTGGTCACCTGCTGGCCAAGGGGTACGATTTAATGATTTGAAACCTATTTTGTGAGAAGCAGGACACATATACCTCCATTTTGATGTATTATTTATGGCTCTGGAGTGAGATTTGTGGGCGTGGGAGCGATATATTCGAGCGAGGTTCTGTCGATCAGAGACGAGGTCTGCACTCTAGCTTTTCAAATCCTCACTCTAGCCTCTCCAATTCACCCCCATTATAAAACCTGAAATTTGCTGAAAACCACAATTTGCTTAAAGCTAAATTGTGGAAAAACTGTAAAAGATAGCACAAAAAGGTTAATACAACATCAATAGTCGACAAGACAATGAACATTTTAAAGCAAAAATGAGGTCTCTAGGTGAAAGTATGCTGAAGTTATAAGGTCTAGAAGGTGGAAGAATGAAAGGAAGAAGTTGAAGATTTCCCCATTGACTTCAATGTTAAAATTTTTGCACAAAAAGTTAAAAAAATCAAAAAGTATTAAGGGTAGAAAAGTGAAAAGTAATAGCCATAATGTCCTGAAGGAGTGGAATAGTTTAAAGTTTGAACGGTTGAAATCGGACAAAGTTTGAAGGAGGAGAAGCGGTCCAAAAAAGGGACGGAAGAATAATAAGTTTAATAATAAAGAAATGGGAGAATAACAATAAGTGGAAATGCTTAATCAGCATTTCCACTTAACTAGAAAAGTTGCATTTCCTTGCAGAAAATGCGTGGAAATGCTGAGTGCTGAAAGCTGAAAAAGCAATGGTAAACTGCCAATAAAAAATAGAGGAAGTTATGAATGGAAAAACTGTTGAAAAGGTGCAGTAGAAGAAGAAGAAACAGTATTAATGTAAAAATTGTACTGTAGCTCAAGGTAAAAAAGTTGAATGAATGTACAAATTGTATGATAGACAAAGTAAAAACTAATTATATGACTTTTGTGAGTTCACAGAAATTATAATCAGTATAAGTGATTTTGAAAAAGAAATGCCTTAATTAATGTGAAACAATGTTTCAATTAAATGTAGAAATGACAAAACACGTGTGCAGTCTGCAGCATCCAACCATAGTAACTTCAGAATGGAGAATAGCACCATCTAGTGTATGGAGACAGATCAGGCTCAAAAGTGTTGAAAAGTGCAATATATATAGTGAATCTCCTTCCACTTCAGTGGGGCAACATAAACTGTGATTCATAAAATAGCTCTATTGATAGTGAGTATTAAAAAAATATATCTACTCATGCCATCCTGTCGATTTTTAGTAATCAGTGTTTCGGTGTGGAACTATTTCCCTTCTGCGGCGTAGTGATACTTGCACACGCGCAATCGAATATGCAGGGGGTGAAGCGATTTTTGTCACGTGGAATAGGAGCCGAGTGTCGTTGCCATAGTATCAGAAATACACAAACATGGCGACGACCGCATCTCGCAGCGAGACAAGCGAAGAGGAAGAAAAGAAAAGGAACAAAAGAAAACAGCCTTCAGAAGTGCATAAAAATGGAACGAAACGATGCTATCTGCATCTGTCATCTGTCCAGAGTGAAGACGTTCTCGACTTTACAAGGACACGTTGGGAAACTTGTAGAACTAGTATTGGAAAGTGGCTTTCTCTATAGGGTGAGACAAAGGACCTTGCAGAAACGTATAAACTTTGGGTTGATATGGACTTTGACAATGTTCTGATGAGGCTGGGTTTCACATGACATGCTACCAGTGATTTTTTTGCAAAAGGGGTTTGATAAACAAGAACGTGATGCAGCCACGGGTCAGTCAAACCCTTAACGCAGCATGCATCCACGTCCACGGCATCTGAAACTCCGCGAAAGAAACTTCGGTCGAGGTCATAAGCTGTATTGGGACAAAGGAAAAAGTGCCTAGAAAGTGAATTTCGTTAAAATACTTTATAAAAGTTTATACGTTTCTGCAAGGTCCTTTGTCTCACCCTGTAGAGAAAGACACTTTCCAATACTAGTTCTGTAAGTTTACCAACATGACCTTGTAAAGTCGAGAACGTCTTCACTCTGGACAGATGACAGATGCATATAACATCGTTTCGCTCCTTTTTATGCACTTTTGAAGGCTGTTTTCTTTTGTTCCTTTTCTTTTCTTCCTCTTCGCTTGTCTCGCTGTGAGATGCGGTCGTCGCCATGTTTGTGTATTTGTGATACTATGGCAACGAGACTCGGCTCCTATCGGTCCACATGACAAAAATGGCTTCACCCCCTGCATATTCGATTGCGCGTGTGCAAGTATCACTACGCCGCAGAAGGGAAATAGTTCCACACCGAAACACTGATTACTAAAAATCGACAGGATGGCATGAGTAGATATATTTTTTTAGTACTCACTATTAATAGAGCTGTTTTATGAATCACAGTTTATGTTGCCCCACTGAAGTGGAAGGAGATTGACTTTCTAAGCACTTTTTCCTCTGTCCCAATACAGCCTATATACAGCAGAAAGTGTTGTGTGTTATTAAGAAGTAAGAATGTAATAGAACCATTTGTAAAGTAATAGTGATATGGTAGTTAAGCTTAGTAGAAAGAAAACAAGGTACAGAGAACAGCGTATTTGTTGAACAATCCTTTATTGTGGAATATAGTCAAAGAAGGAACAAGTAGAAACGGAACTATTTTTCAAAACAGAATGTGTGTGTGTGTATTTGTGTGTTTGTGGAAGAACTATTTACAAAATCAAAAGCTATAACAGAATATGTATTAAGTGTGGGGTATGTTGTGGAAGGAGTGATTGTGTTTGTTGTTATATTAGTGGTGTGTGTGTCTGTGTGTGAATTGTAGAACTTTGTACAGTTTGTGAATAAACATTTATATTAGTTTGATAGAGGTGATGAGTTTACCTTCAACCTTAGCGGTAACATTAAGTGGCGCTTGGAGGATGAGGTCATCAAAGGCAGGGTCCCACAAAGTTTCAGGGATTTGGAGAGTGCTTCCAGTGACCAGCAGTACCTCTATGATGGTGTCAGCAGGAGTAGTGCTGCATGATGGAACATCGTCTTTTGTGAGGACACCAAGGATGGTTAATTGTTGTAGAGTTTGCTGTTTCTGTGGAGAAGTGTAGAAAACATAGGGAAAGAGTATGATGATTAGGTTTATGTGTGTTTGGCATTTGGAAAGTGTGAATATAGTTTAGTGTAAAGTGTCATTGGCCTGAGGAACTGTTAGTACTTGTACTGAATTGGAGAAAGAAACAGTATAATAACATACAGTACACTGGCTAAGAACATGAAACAAGTAAAAGAATTAAGTACAAATAAATAGGACTATGGAAGTAATAAGGTGTCAAAGTTGTTTTTTTTTGTGGGATTATGAGAGTTTGACATGAGCTTGGCTGAAATGAGATTATTGTGTGTATGTTGTATATGTTAGTTGTATATGAATGAGAATTTCAATGTGTTTGATAAGGTATATAATGGATTAGAGCAGAGGTGTCCAACCACTGGGCCCCAGACCAGTACCAGTATGTGAATCAATCAGTATGTTAGAATACTGTATGTTAGTAAATGTTAGTATCTTATTTTGTAAGAGCACCAGTTCGGATCACCTAATTTTTGCGCTTGAGTCTTGGGAATGTAATTTTTTTGCATTAGTAACACAACGTAGCCCTTGCAAAAATGAGGCAGAAACAGAGTTCACTGGAGAGAGAAAGGGTTGATTCTGCATTATGGTGAGTTGATGTTAAAGTGTAATGAAAGTGCGTAATATAAAATGTAATTGTTGTATTCAGATTGTTGTATTCAATTGTTGTAGTATGTACATACTATGTACTGATTAAGGTTGTTGTTATTGGAACCTCCAGACACCTACCTGATCCTTCGAAAAAGTGTACTGCATGAAAGTGGTCCGTGATACAGAAAAGGTTGGGAACCACTGGTTTAGAGGATCTCAATGATGATTAGTGAGGATATAAATGTCATGGAGGTGATTGAAGTGAAATACAAGGCAACTAGTAAGTACCTGAATTCTGGTGAAGTTGGTTGTTCCCATTTGAATGCCATATTGAGTTGTGCGTCCCTTGACATGGCTGACTTCGAGCACTTCTCCCACATTTATAGGTTGCATTGCAGCCTCCCTCCACAGTGACAATGTGACCTTAATGTTGTCCTGTAAAATGTAAGAGCATATGTTATCATTTGTAATAAAAGCACAAGTGACACCAGCAAAAGCAGTTTGGTAGTTGTGTTATATAAGCAAAAGACCCAGATTAGAGATATGGTGTTAAAGTAAATGAAATATATGTGAATGGATGTAGAAATTGTAATATGAACTGTCTGTGAATATGTATAATTACATAATGTAGATTGTGGAGTAATTATCATAAGTGAAATTGACATGGTCATTATTGTACAGTGACAAACAAAGGTTAAAGACACCCTTGTGTGAACTGAATTATTGTTTTGTCAGTAGTCATAAATGACCAAAGCATTAGTAAGCACAGACATAGTTATTTGAAGAGTATGTGTTATATTAAGAGTGTGTGTCTTTGTGAATGTAATACGTGATTGTCTGATGTATACCATGTGAGATTGGAAATGTTACAAAAATAATGTATCAGAGATTACCTGCTGCAGAACAATGCTCTTCACAGGTACAGCATCTCTTCCCGACTGCACTTTCCGAATAGATGACACCTAAAAAAGAAAAGTTCTGTATTTAGAGAATAAGAATTGGGAAATGTAAAAATATTGTCATAATGTGTGATGTTTGTAATGTGAAAAAAAAACAAAACTGTATTGTAAAACATTCTACTGACCTCAGCAACTTCTCCCTGAACAGACATCAGACCCTGCTGTTGTTGGCAGTGGCGAAGGTCAACTAAAGGAGTAGACGGGTCCAGTAAGGTTTCAGCTCTGTTGTGTAAGTCTTCAGAGCAGTATATATCAGAGCCTCTAAAGAACTGTGTAGCTGTGCCAACAGCTAAAGTATATGGAGCAGAGCTCCCTGTAACAGTCCAGCCGCGCATGAAGTAGCTGTGACCTTCTTGCACTTTTGAAGCCATTGCTTCATACAAAGTGATTTTTGTAAGTGAATGACCATCACTAAGGACGGCAATTTTGTTTTGTTTGGTGCAAGTGGGGGTGACATGTGTGTCTTTAAAATCCCATGCCACAACTTTTGGTGCATCTTTTAGTTTTAACACAACAACATGTAGTGGTGGGAGTTTGGCATATGGTGTTTCGGGTTTGCTTCCCAACAGTTTGCGAAGTGCCATTCTGGAAAGAGAAAAGAGGAAATATTGGTAATTATTGAATTAGAAGCATATTTGTGTGAAGTGGCAGTTACGGCAATAGGAGATATTGGTATTGTATGAATATGATGGTATGTAATAAAACATGAAATGGAGGACGTGAGTTATACTGTGGTCAGTCAGTGTGCAGCTGCATGTTGTGTGTTGTTTACACCTGTAGATGGCAATTGTGAGTCAATGAGAAAGTGAAATCCAAAGTAGTAAGTGAAGACGTGTTGAGAGGATGAAAAAGCCATTAGAAGGATGAGTGGCAGAGTTTATGTTGTGAAGTCGTAGAGTGCGTGCTTAGAGTATGACTTGGATAAAAAAGTCTAATTTTGTTGAAGTTGTGGATAGATGTAAGACGATGTAAAAATATCCCTGGATCCGCTTGGGAATTGTGTGTAACAGTCGCGACAGACCTTGTGGGCGTCCTCGGTGGTTGTGTTTATTAGTGTCGTTATTGTTATTAAAAGACTGGCAGTCGGGATGTGTATAATTCAGGTTAGGGTCAAATAAAGAATGAGGCGAAGTAAGTATGAGCAGAGTTACCGTCGGCAAAATGTTGTTATGACACCGTATGGAAATACTTATATACAGTTTGGCAGATATATGTACCAATTGGTCCATTAGTGACACATTGCTCACTATACAAGTGGAAGCTGGAGAAGTGAAAATATGGTCTGTAGACATGCTTTATGTAAAATAAGGAATGTAAACATAAACACATTGAATGATGAGAAGTAAGTAATTAACAGATACTGTATAAGTAATGGTAGCATCGTCCGCCTGAGCTATACACGGTATTTGTAATTTGGTAGCCTTTGCATATCAATTTTTACATGTGAGCAAACAGTGAAGAGGAGAAGAATAGAGAAAATATAATTTCAGAGCTAGAGGAAGACGGTTTAAAGTTAGTTTAACTTGTTTTACTTACTTGAGTGGTCAGCGTTATCTGTGTCTGTCGCGAAGGCTCCAGAAAATGTAGGTCGTTGTTGGCGTTTTTCGCGGTAGTGAGAACTTTAATAATATGATGATGACGCACGGGATTGGCTTACTGCCAACAGTGACGTTTTTATCAATTTGTTGCTAGGGTAGATTTGGCATCGGAAATGGTGTACCAGTCCTTAGTGTTAGAAGGTAATTACTGCATGCCTGGGAACATTTGGGTCATACATTTCGGGAGATTTTTGCGGCGCGCACCGGGCAGTTTAGGGGTTACTTTGTATGGTGGATATGCGGTAATTATGAGAGCATTTGTAATTAAATTGGTCATATAAATAATTATAAGTGAAGTTGCAGATTTGTATTTTTTGTGTTTGTTTTAACAATAACAAATGGTAATAAAAAACAATAGCTACGATATGCCTTGAAAGTACTGACTGCACAAATATTGGTGTTAAAGTCCTCCTATGTTTTACATGCTTTCCAGTATGAGGCTCTGTGAACATCTGCGGGTCCAATACAGCATTCTTTTATCTGAGGATGCCCTGAACGCTTCACTACGAAACGGTGAAAGACTATCAACGTAAATTCCAGAAAAATTGCATTTCCGTGCAGAAAATGCGTGGAAATGCAGAGTGCTGAAAACTGACAAGCCAAGCATGCAAAACTGTGAAAAAAATGGAGGAGAGTATATATGAAACAACTGTTAAAGGGGTGAAGTGTAATAAGTACAAATTGTATGAATGTTTAAACCGTAACACAACTGAAGAAGATGATGAAAAAGAGATGAGTTGTATGGATGTAAAAACACTGGGAGAGGTAAACCAAAAGCTGTATGAATATTCCAATTGCTAAAGAACTGAACTTGAAGACTACAGAAAATATGGTAAATAATTTTAAAGATGGCTGAAAAGGCCTTCATGTTGGTAGAAGTAGAAATGAATGTAGATGAGACATAAACACATTACAGAAATATATTTAATGTAAAATTAGCATCAAGTTAAAAAATTCAAACTGAGTTTTTACATAAGTAAAACCAAAAGAAAGAAAAAAAGAAAATATTTTTGTCAATCCTTTAACATTTTGTGAGCAATGAAATGATAAATCATAAAACATTAAAAACAAAAACAAAAAACATGAAAACATAAACACACAAAGAAACAGTGTTCCATAGTGGCTTAAATGAAATTATAAACAATTTGTTTGTGAAGAGGTTTTGGAAGCAGAAATCTTTACATGGGTGACCAATCTGTCTCTTAAGCTTAAGGTTTTAAGATTGTTGTTGCTGTGATTGTTGATGGATAAAGTTATCACAATTTCAGTTGTTTGTAAAATTGTTTAGCCCAATCATTAAAGGCTCTTCACACAGTTGTTAGACTGAGGCTAACAGCCCATTATTTAGTGGATTCAAACTCCAGCAGCCCTGTACCCACATTCACCTCTTTTCTTGTGTTTTCAGATTACTAAGCCTTAACAAAAGTTGGCTCATAAAATTTGTCATGGCCCATTAAGCCAAGTCCTGTGTTGTGGGCTTTAAAAACAGACCTTGACATTTGATTTCACAGTCTGATACAGGACTGTTATGCGTGTTTTTAAGGGTTTAGATTAGCCTAAGACTAAGTTTGCACATTGCACACACTAGGTTTGCACCTATACATTAAAAAAGATATATGAAAGTGGTGACTTGAGAGTTATAAAAAAAAGTAGTTATTACAATCGGTCAGCAGTATAACAACATAAATGTGAATCACAAAAAGTATAGAATGGAACATGAGGAATAGTATGCAAAAATAACCCAGCAGTTTACTGTAAAGTGTAGTACAGAATTGTTTCAGAGAAGTTAAAATTTAAAAAAGAAATGAAATGTGAATAAAAATGTAAAATAATGTGAAGGGTAAGGTAAAGAATGCAAATGGAAATAATGAAAAGTTATCCAGGCTTGTGCAAATATACAGGCAAAGTAAGGTGAAAGGCTTTTGAATTAAATATGGCATTATAGTATTTTTTAAAGCTAACTGCAGTGAAATGTGGGCCCTCTCATGTAGAAAAAAAAGAAAATTATCGAATAATAAATAATTATAATAATAAATAAAATTAAATGATGTGAAACTGAAACTTTAAACAAAATCTAAAATAATCAGATTAAAAAGTAGATCTGAGAACTTGAAATAAATTGATGTAATGTATTGGTCCACCTTACCACCAAAAGGCTTTTCACAGTAGACCAAGGCTAATACTGTCATCAGCTCATTGTAGTGGACTGACAATCTGGTCAGCACTTTTGTTTGGAAAAATAACTCAGCAGTTTACTGTACAGCGTAGTACAGAGGTATTTTACAGAAATTAAAATAATTGTTTTTCAATTAAATCTAAATGAAAAATTAAATATAATGTGGAGGGTAAGGTAAACAATGCAAATGCAAAAGATGCAAAGTCATTCAGGCGTACGGAAATATACAGGCAAAGGTGAAAGGTTAACAACTTAAATATGGCACTGAAGTATGTTTTATAGCATGTATTGCTCCACCTTACCACCCAAAAGGCTTTTCACAGTAGTTAGACCAAGGCTAGTACTGTCATCAGCTCATTGCAGTGGACTGACAATGTGGTCAGCATTTTAGATCCCAGTGTTTTCTTATCCAAACATTCACACTACTTGTGTTACTGAAATGCTGGGTTGTCTTCATGTTGATAGTTTCTTTTTAAAAAGTTATCTACTATGGAGAATTACATTTTAAGGATAAGCATAAAAACTTTGTTCCTCTATGAAATCCATTCACACAGCTCGTTTAACCAAGCCCTGTGTTTGATGATTGTGACGACAACCTTCAGCAGGGATTGTTTCACACTGTAATGCTGGGATCACTGCTGTTCAAGACATTAGCCCAAGACTAAGCACACGTGAAAAACCTGCAGTGTACCTACCAGCTGAAACCCCAAGTAAATCATTTATTTCTAAAACCACGTCTTCTCTTGTAGGTAAATTTGAGGGATATGGTGAGCATATTAAAATGAGAAATTCAGCTGCCTGCAACAACTGAAGTAAGTGGTATTTTTTCCCTTCATCAGTGTTGGTCATGTTTTGATATAAGGACAGATACACAGTAAAAGGGAAAGACAATACTCAAATAAAATAGAACAAATAAAGTCCAAGAAACATAAAGGAAACTTAAAATATTAACAGATATCGACAACCGATCACTTAATATAGAAAACAGGATTCAAAACAATATAAGAGTAAAAGTTGTCCTGTCCTGAAGACAATCAGTCAGTTCCTCAAGTGAGTACTGTGTTCTGTCTGGGCACATTTTTTCAAAACCAAAAGCAGAGGCCGGTACAGTTCAGAGTGAAGGTAATGTTTTGACCTTTGACCTGTGGTTGTAGAATCGCCGTGTGCAGTTATCAGTGTTCGAGTTGACAGCATCAGTGGAGTCAGAGGCAGGAGGAAGAGAGGTCTGAAAAAAACAAACAAAATCCCCTTCACTTTAACTGTGTAATCAATAGAAAAATCCTGTGCTAACAGCAATACTGTGCTTTTGTATGTTTGTCAAACATGGTTATTGTTATGGGGCAAGGAAATACACCGTTACCTCAGGGACAGTTTAAAGCTGCAGTAGAGATGAACTGATGATCTGAATGTGATGACATCTGCTGCAGATTGCTTCACAGGACTGCAGGACTTGTAGGATCACCATTAGTTAGCTGCACTAGCTACACCGTGGATGAACAGACAGTGACTTGAAGTAGGAGAATGTAGCTGGTTGAAAACAGGAAATAAACAGAAACATTTGTCTTGATAATCTGTGAAACTAAACATATTGAATAAATACACACATCATTACAATAAATACCTTCAGCACTGCAGCAGAGCAAAAAATATTTCTGTCTAGAGCAACTTCACCAGGTCTGCAGCAGCAAAGCTTCCTCACACAGAGAGGCTCAAGGCTCAGGGGGGCTGCATGATGTCCACCTTTGGTGAGTTCAGCTGCCTGAGTGTCTAAGCTGTTCTTCCTTTCTTAACTGGCTTGAAGAAGACCTGGGAGAAAACACTGCTGTTAAAGACGATGATATCAGCAGAGCTGTACAATAGCGTCACAAGCATTAATACAGCAGCTAAGATAACAGAAAAAATAAATGAACACAAGTTCAGTAAGACATTACCTCAGACTTTCTTGAAGAGGGGTTAATCTCTTGGAGGTTCAGCAGGAACGAGCCCAGTGAGTGACAGGTACTACAGCATCAGTTGTGCTTCAGTCTGGTGTCTGGTGGTCATTGAGAGCTGCTTCAGGACATCTGGAGCACGATCAGGTAAAACACATGTTTGTGTAGTCCATGAGAGAACGGTCCTGGTGGGTGCTGCAGTCTGTCCAGCACAGCGGGTGATGGTTGATGAGAGCAGCAGAGGGATGGTGTGGAGGATGTCATCTCTTCTTCACCTCCGACCAAAGACTTGGTTAAACAGCAGTTAGACTGTGTCTTTGAGTTGTCCAAAGTGATGTGTTTACTTCTGGTTGACGGTTTGATAACTTTTTTCTCCTCACAGTGAGCTAGTCAGGACAGCACTAATGGTCAGGTGAAAGATGGCAGAGACAACTGAAGAAGAAGAAAAAAATACCCAAACAAAAGGAAACTTATGTTTGCTCTAGTGTACTAACAGCCACCCATGCTAAGAGAGTGGTGTAAAGTTGGGTGGAGAAAAGGGGGTTTCAGCTGGTAGGTAACAGAACATCAGAAAGTGTGTGTTCATTAGGGAACACACACTTTCTGATGGAGGTTTTTAATTTTAGCTGCTGTATACATTATTGTACACAGCAGCTGAGAGTTTTGGCCTGTGCATTGATCAATCTGCACCCACCCTCCCTATGTCCAGTCAAGTCAAGTTAAATGGATTAACTTGACTTGACTGGACTTGATAAATGCACAGGGCAAAAATTGTAATTTATAACATTTGAATAGTTGGAAAATTTTACAAGCTGAAAAATATTTTCTTTGGAAAAATTCTGAGCCATAAAAATATTTGTTGCAGTAGTAAAATTTACAATCACCGAACACATTTCAATCTGTACTGAAACTATGGCATTACATTAGCCACAGCTGCTGTAGTTTGTCTTTTCCTTAAGAGCAGTTTCCTCTATGACCTGTTGGATGAAATAACACAGTAAGTTGCATTGTGGTAACTGTAGTACGTCTGCACAATACCTGAGGAGAGACATAGCTGAGGTTGTGAGATGAAAATCAGGTCCAGCAGTGTGTTCTTGTCCGTTGTAGCAGCAGTGATCAGTTGACCATATCCCTTGGACTGAAAGAAATCCAAAATTGGCTTACTTGCATTAGAAAAGAGATTCTCATTGAAGTCGCCACAGACAATGATAGGATGACAGTCCATGATCTCAAGTGAGTCCAGAAGGCTTCCCAGATTGGACAGGAATGATGGCACACTGTAGTCTGGAGGTCTGTACACAGCTGCAATCAGAGCACTTACAGGAGATTCAACCTTCAAAGCCACAAACTCAAGGTCAGTCACATTATTCAGGTACTGCTTCTCCACAACCTGCAAATGGTTTTTCACATAAACAGCAACTCCACCACCTCCTTTACTGGCCATCTGTGGAAAGTTAGTGTAGGACAAATGTCTGTTGCGTTTGAACATGGTGTAGCCCTCAAACTGGAGACTGTCTGCCACAAAGGAGCCCTGTAGGTGAGTTTCTGTCAGACACAAAACATCTGCAAGACACAGTTCATGATGGTTTTTGATGTCATTCACATGAGCAGGTAATCCTTCGGTGTTATGATGAATGATGCTCACAGTGTCCTGTCTGCTGAGAGAATGCTGGATATGGAGAAAAGGCATGATGTGATCAAAGTTAGCTTGCCTCATGGTCTCTAAAGATAAAGTGACTGCAGGGTTAGCATAGATTTTACTGTCATCCAAATCAAGCATGTGCAGTCCGCTGAGAGAGGTCACTCGACTGATAGCTACGTAGGCCATGCCGGGCTCAAAAATGTGCTTCAGTGAGACAACAGCAGATTTTCTGGTCATACCTTGAACCTTATGGATTGTGCATGCAAAGGCAAGTTTTACAGGAAACTGTCTGCGTACCACTCCTCTCTGTTTTAGAGCCTCCTCAGATCTCTCAATGTACACAAGATTGTCTCCTCTTGTACGGTAGCTCCTGCCAGCTGTTTCATCATCCATCGTAAGTCCAAGCATAGTGACAAGAGCAGAACCATTGTTTTCAGAGCTTATGAGACGGCCTATTGTAGCAAATGATCCATTCACCAATCCTTGAGACACATCAATGTTTCTGATGAGCATGACTCTAGCACCTACTGCAACATCTAGTGTGTCAGGTAGGTCATTTCTGCTTCCATGACATGGTGCACCTTGTCTTTTCATGTGTCCAGTCTGTGGGTCTTTTTTAAAGTCATCTGCATCAATGGTGGTGATATCAGAATGGTGCTGAGATAGTGTAGCAGAGTTGTGTGCTGCGACTTGTTTGTTTGTAGCAAAAATGTGCAGGACATCAGAGGGACACAGTTGTGGTTCAGTGACACGCTGTGACAGCAGAGCTCTGTCAGCTTCAGAAAGCTCATCTGACCTTGTTTTCACACGAAGTCTGTTCAGCATCTCAGCAAAAGTTTTGTCATCCTTCTGTCGCATGATCTCATCTAAAGTGATCATCTGGAAGCTGTCTCTCCAGAGGTCAAGCTCAGTTGGATCATAGACACAGAGTGGTTTGGACTGTCGCACAGGCGGTAGCTGGTAAAAGTCTCCCACAGCAATGACTGACATTCCTCCAAAGGGTTTGTGGCTGCCTTTAATCTGTTTCAGTCTGACATCCACATAGGCAAACAGAGGCTTCGACACCATGGAGATTTCATCAATGATGATGATTTCAGCATTTAAAAGCTCACACCTGATTTCATCAAGTTGGTTCCCAAGACCTTGAAAAGGAGGTTTCAAACTTCTGGGCAACTTGAGAAGAGAGTGCAGTGTTGTTCCAGAGATGTTAAAGGCTGCAGTTCCAGTGAAAGCAGTCAACAGCACAGTCGGGTTTGAGATGTCAGCTTCCTCAGCACGTCTAGGTAGTGTTCTCAGAATCTTTGATGCTTCTGAATGAATGCATTTAATGAGATGTGACTTTCCAGTGCCAGCACCACCATCAATGTAGTAGAAAAACTGCTCTGGTTGTAGTCCACAGACTCGTTTTATGCACCAGTCTCTCACTGCATAGAACACACATGCCTGTTTCTGGTTCAGACTCTGATACATTTGTCGTAACCGTGTGGGATCGATTGTAGGGGGCTCTCTCATGACTCTGGCTTCTGTAGCAGCATTTGCTTGTCTACTGTAATCAGGTACATCCTCTTGGACATTTTCATCATCACAGTGTCTTGCATCCAGTTCATCAATACACTCCAACCTCACCAGTTCAGATTCAGGTGCCAAATTACACCATTCATCGACAATACCTTTGTTTTGTTCAAAGTCCTCGAGAGCAGAGTCAATTTCCTCACTGTTTTTTTCATATCTCTCTCTGTTTCTTTTCACAATGAGTTTCACACGCAGGGGTCGGTCAGAATACGGCAGCTGAACCACACCTGTCTCGTAGAATGACTCATACGTGGGTAGATATGGTCTTTTCAGCTCATTGTCTGATCTGTATGGAAGATACAGTCTAAGCAATGTGCCGTAAAACTGCTCAGGGTATTTCTCTTTGGATATGCGGCGATACCTGATGACAGCAGCGTTGTCACTTTCTCGTCTCTGTATAAAGCCTAGTTCATTCAGCAAAGGTACCACTTTCTTGCCCTTGGTCTGTTGTCCATACACCAGTCTGCAGGTTGAAGCAAAATCAGCCATGCACATCTCTTCAAACTCTGGTGATTCAGGTCTGGATTTGTACTTGTCTGTTAAGGATGTCATCCACACATTCAAGCTGTCTGGTGTTGTGTTGTCAAGGCTTGACACAGGCAGACTCATTTTCACTGGGTTGTCATCAGTTGGGACAAAAACCACACTGCGTGAACTCTTTTTCATGTTCAGGGAAGTCACTCGGGCAACAGCTTCTTGTGCTGATACTTCTCGCTTTTTGGAATACGCCTGCATGACCGCTTTCATTTCATCACATTCATTGACACATTCTCTGTCGGAGTTCTGAATGAGTGTTTGCAGGTACTGGCTTCACAGAGTTCTCACTTTTACACATGTACGTACATATGTAATGGATTAGACTGTAGTATGTGAGAATAAACTGCACATCGATGTTTGCATCCCAAGCTTTGAGCAGGTGAGGGTTGTAGGTGTTTACCCAGCAGTCTTTTGGCTCACGCTTCAGAATGATGTTGCTGGACTGACTCATCACATTCATGTGTTTCTCGTACTCATCAGCGGTTAAGTCACAGACAGACAGGAGCTGTTGAAAACTCATGGATTCAGTTTCAGGTTTATTCAGCAGCTGATTTAGCGGTGCAAGTTTCTCTTTGGCTGTCTTTAGTCTCTCTGACTCCTCATCGTCATCCACAGGTCTTGTTATCATTGTCTGTCTGGAGGGTGGTTTTGGGAATCCAAAACGGCATCCTGAACTTGCACTTTTGAAACATGTCTTTGAGTGGTTCTTACTGTGTATTTGCACTTCTTTGACCTTTTTGTACAGTTCAGGCTGTTTATTTGGGTCAGGGAGCTGAGCAGAGATGTGTTTGGACACAAAGTCACACACAGTTTTATCAGAGTCTCTCTCAAACACAGGTGCACCTTCTACCCACAAAAGACCATGAATGTGAGGACTTCCTCTGTGCTGAAACTCGAGGCGCCAAAAGAAGTCAAAAACTTTGCCCAGGGGTTGTGCAGGAGACATGATCAGATCTCTGTACAGTGCTTCAACACGCTTATCAAACATGCGCATCGTTGTCACAGGATTGCTTCTCAGAATGTCACACTTTGTGGACCAGTCAAGCTCCTCAAAATTCACTTCCTCACCTTGTTGTAATTTTATTGCAATAATCACCTCAGGCCAACGCATTTCTGCTGCAGAAAATGTGACAAAGAAAGTAGGACTGCCCAACTGTCTGATCATAGCAAACAGATCTTTTGTAGTTTTGTCCCAGTAGGCTGGTGTTCCTCTGAGCGGCTGCATAAATCTGATAGCATCTCTGTTTCTCACCAGTCTCTCCACTTCAAGTTTTTCTCTCAACATCTTGGATGTTATTTTTCGTCCATCTCTAGTCAAAGGTTTGCCTTTGCGTAACTGTATTGACATGCTGGAGGTAGCCAAGTGTATTTCAGTCACAAACTGTGCAAAGAACAGGTAGTTGGTATCTTTGGCAAAGCGATCATCAACACCAAAGAGCCTTGCTTTGAAATAACTACTGGGTGATAGTTTCATGGGTCTGTTTTCATCCAGTGTATTCTCACCAGTGGGAAACTGAACAGGGAACGCCATGGCCTCCAGTTTGGGTGTTTTGAAAAAACTGACTGGACTGTTTCTCTCTGCTGGAGCTACTGAGTATGTTGAGTCACTGAAACACAATATCTCCTCAGAAACATCCCGTGGCTGAAGGCACGACTCCAAAACAACACCACCATTAGATATGTCTGCATCCTGTTGTTGTGTCTGATCATCATTGTCCTGGGTCTGAGTTTTATCACACAGCTCTGTGTTTTCATCGTCATTTTCAACATTAGTTTCAACGTCATGCATGGCAGCAGCCTCAATTCTATCAATCTCCATCAAATCCTCATCGTCATAGTCGTCATCATTCATTGTAATATCATTACCATCGTCTTCATCGTCATCCTCATCACCATCATCAGGAAGTGTGGGGTCACATAACTCCTCCTCATCTCTGATAGTTATGTCTTCATACTGGGGGTGTATCTCTTTCAGTTTATGCAGAGCTTGCACTAGCTTGGACCAGGTAACAGTCTGAAACAGATGGTGGCCTCTGTAACTCAAACGTCTCTTCAGTTTTACTCTCATCACCTGAGATTCATTTCTCAATCTGGGTAGAGCATGAATTGTCTCCTGGACTTCAGAGGGAACACATACAACATTACCATGTATAGCTCTCTGTCTGCCTTTGGGAAGAGGAATGATTTTGGCAAATGTTATGCACTTTGCTATCAGATGTCTCTCCAGTATGTTGAGGTCACACAGCTCAGGTGGAATGTCAGCAAGCTCCAAGTTGTTTGCTATGGCAAGTTTGGGCATGGATCCATTTTTCACATGGTTATGGCAGGTGTGACAAATCCACTCAGTCTTTCTCTCATCAGGGACAGTGCACTGATTTCTGCAGTTATCGTTACACTCATGGACGTACTGACCTTTGAGACAAGCTGAAACCATGATTGGATTTTTCACATAGTTGGACCTTTTGCACTTTTGCACCTGGTTTGGAAATGAGGCTTTGTGACAAACTGTGCAAACATGGGTGGGACCAGCTTTAATGTGTGATCGGAAATCACTGATGGCACTTTCAATAAGTGGGTTTTCACTCTCTCTGTCAGTCTGACGTGTTCGTTTACTTATGGCTTTATATTTCTGTGATATTTTCAATGCACATCTGGTTTTATGCATAGTCCTGTATGCAAGATTTTTCTTGTACCTGTCTCGCATCATTCGTCTCATCAGCTGTTTGTGTTGGTGGCGGAATATATCATTTGCATATCGATGATGCATAAAGGATCGCTGTCTTTGCCGGAAATTTACATCCTCTGAGTATTTTTTCCTAATATATTCTTTTTGTCTGGTTTTAAAAGCAACATTTTCTGAGTATTTTGTAGTGATATATTGTTTTTGTGTGGCTTTAAAAGCAACATTTTCTTTGTATTTTGTAGTGATATATTGTTTTTGTCTGGCTTTAAAATCAACATTGTCTTTGTATTTTTTAGTGATATATTGTTTTTGTCTGGCTTTAAAATCAACATTGTCTTTGTATTTTTTGGTGATATATTGTTTTTTTCTGTCTTTAAAATGCACATTTTCTCTGTATTTTTTGTTCAGATATTGTTTTTGTCTGTCTTTAAAATCCACATTTTCTCTGTATTTTTTGTTCAGATATTGTTTTTGTCTGTCTTTAAAATCCACATTTTCTCTGTATTTTTTGTTCAGATATTGTTTTTGTCTGTCTTTAAAATCCACATTTTCTCTGTATTTTTTGTTCAGATATTGTTTTTGTCTGTCTTTAAAATCCACATTTTCTCTGTATTTTTTGTTCATATATTGTTTTTGTCTGTTTTTAAAATCCACATTTTCTCTGTATTTCCTTGTCATGTATAATTTTTGCTTCAGTCTGAAGTCTGTGCTTTCCCTGTATTTACTCCTGATATTTTGTCTTTTCTTTGTCTGTATTTCAGGATTGACAGAATATCTGCTCATTGAATAACATTTTTTCTTTGCTTTATATGTTTCATCCTTGGCATACTTTTCTCTCTCTTTCCTTTTTTGATTGTCTTTCTTTTGTGGTGTCTTTTGAGGTGTCATTACTCTCCTCAGAATTTTTTTCTTTTGTGCTTTGTTCAGTTTTGACAGTGTACTGGAGATATCATTGAGGACATTGTCACTGGTGACAGGGTTATTTATTAATGCTTGTGTGAAATTTGATTGTGTGTCCTGAATTTGCTGTAATTTGAAAGAGTTATTGCTGATTTGCTCAGGTTGATGTGCTTGTGTTTCTATCAGGGTTGAGAGGTCATGAGAGTCATCAGTTACAGTGGTGGTAATCTGTGGAGCAAGAGATTCAGGTCCAGTTAATGTGACAGAACACTGGCTGAACTCCGTCAGTTGTTCCTGTTCAGTTTCCATGTCATGCTCAGTGTTTTCATGAACATCAGTGTTCATCTGTGGAGCACTTGTGTCATCATTTATCACAGTGGTTATTACAGAGGAACTTGTACACATACCTTCTGTGGCTGGGATATCATGATTTGGGTTCACATCATAAAACACAACTGGTTTCAGCTCATACTTACAGGACTCTGGGGTCGACAATATGTGGTGATAACTGATCAACCTGTGAATCATGTCACTGAGTCGTGTAAATGTGACCATGACTGCAGTGCCAGGAGTACTTCTAGGCTGGAGTCGAGGCAAACCATGAGGTGTCCTAGCATGTGGGTCAAAGAAACCATATCTGCCACTTCTGGTCCTGAAAACTGCAATGCACAGTGAAGCCATCAGCAGCAAAGCATACTGCACATCTGATAATAAGCAGCTCAGTCCCATCTCGAGGTCCAGAAAGGTATCAACAGCTCCGGGATCCGGATCTCCAAATGTACCGTATCTAGACAGCTGTAACATGTCAACTCTCTGCATGTGACTGCGTGCAGGTACCCACTTAGGCAGCTCATCAGTTGTGAGATGGATGTGATTACGAACTGTTTTTCTGACTTGTTTATACACCACATTGCCTTTATCCAAAATACGGTCTAGGTCTGCTCTGGTGATGTTTTCATTCTCATACAGGAATGCTAGAAATGTCAGTGAGTTACAGGTGCACTGCTTGTTTCTGGATCGTCCATATTTCAGAGATGCTTGACTGCGTGAGGCACACACACTTTGTTCTCCTGACTGGTATGCAGTGTTTACATTTTCATGTCGAGAAGAGCCTGATACATTTACATCACTACAGTTCTTTCCAATGTCTGCATTCGGTACCTGAGTGGAACATGACTCAGCACTTTTGGCTACGTAGTTTGCTTGACAGTTGGATGGACCAGCAGTACATGACACACTAGGAAGTTTTGTTTTCAACATGTTTGCACATGTTACCTGTTGTACATCTGGATCATTGCTTTGACTTCTGTGCTTTATCGCTCCACAATCAGACGGGCCTGCTATGGGAGGTTCATATACATTCCTTTTAGACACATCTGCATCAGATACCTGTGATAAACATGATGCACTTTGACCTCCCTGGTTAACAGTGTTAACATCAGATACCATAGCCTTCCTTGTCTCTGCACTGATCTGAGGAGCACAATCTGCTTGTTCAGTAGTTACACAATCAATGTCACGTGTCCTCTGCCAGCGCTCACTTGCAGCCTGTGACCTCTTACTTTTCCTAGGCATTGTAGCTATCCTTTGACAACAATGATTTTATACAACAAAGTCAAGTTATTGATTACACCAGAGTGGACAGAAATGCTTTATTGTTTTCAGAAAGTACGTTATTTAACAGAAACAAAAATCAATAGCAAATGTTTAGATGTCAGGACTTTTTTGTTAAAATAAAATTAAAGTCAAAAATATGAAAGGTATATTTTTCAAACTCAAAATCAATGAGGCAGGAGCGGTGATGGTGATGAAACTTCTTCAGGTGAAACTGTAGAGCCACACAATGGAAAGGAAGAACTACAAGAAAAATAACACTTGTGCAAAATTAGTGCTTTTTTATAACAGTAGTTGTTTTAAAAGTACAGCTGTTTCAAAGATTGTGATGTTTCCGATTTTGCACTTTCAAAGATTTTGCTGTTTCAAAAGTATTGCTTTTACACGCGATCAGTTGAAAAAAAAAAGCTTGTTTCCAAAAAGTGTTCTCAAAGTGTCTGAATGCCTCTTTTTAAGGCTCTAAAAGTGGTAGAAAGGCTGTCAAAGGCAGTCAAAGCCTTTCTTAAAGGCTTTCACAACGGTTTTTAAAGGCTGTCAAAGGCTGTGGTAAAGGCTTTCAAAATAGGTTGTAAAGGCTGGCAATAGCTGTTCAAATAGTCAGAGTTGGATAGAGGAGAGATAGAAAGGCAGAATGTCCAAAATGATAGGAGAGAGTGGAGGGACAGTACAGGATATCTGTAAGAAAAATGGAAATAAATATTAATAATTTGTATGAAATATAATAAAAACATTGAAATCAACCGACATTCACCCGAAACTAATGTCATTATAATGTGCTTTCATTCAAAGTAACATATGGGAATTCTGAATACACATCTATTCAAAGTGTAGTTGAGTCAAATGCTGAAACTGAGCATTGTTATTTGATCATCTTTTGAAAAATGTATCAGGGCTGAACATATAAAATGTTACTAAATAGATGAAGAAATGTATGTACGAGCTCAGTGTATTTTACGAAAAGATGTATCACCCACTTATCTTGAATGCTTATATAAATCAATGTTAATTGCCTTAATAATAATGTTCATAAGCATGTGATGAAATATCATGTGTACGAAAGTAACCTCAATTGTGTAGAAACTACAGAAAGAGAGGTGTGTGTAAAATGTGTACAATAAAAGCACACAGTGATATTCATAAAAATGTCATTCATGTATAAACTTACACTGACTGGCAAGCGGTCTGCACTTAAACACAAGGTAGAGTCACTAGGAGGGGAAATGGAAAAATACAGATGAAACATTTAGAGTTTCATTGTCAAAAAACAAAACATGACACTGTAATAAACATTCAATTGTTATCAAGCAGCAAACGTATTAACATTAGGTTCAGCTTGACTTAAGATAAGGCATAGTTTGAAATGGGTAATGTTACAATTCAGTGAAAAGATGCAGCAGTTTGTGAAATTATGACATGATGTACAGTTTTACATAATGTGTTGTAAAAAAAATTTATTCACACATTAACATGTATTTGTGTTAGTGAACTTTCAGCTGAGTTGGCCACAATGGTCTGCATTAAAGAGATAGAATAGCCAATTTCAGAAGCAGTGAAATTATAGAGGAGGAAAATGTAAATGTAGTTGCAAAACAATCATTATGTCATACTTAATTGATGGCACAACCATTTTTCATTGACAATCATTAGTTTTGTAATTTCTAATCCAAGTTCATGTTTTATACCACATAATGACTGGAAAGATTATAGTGAAGCAACCTTGGCCTGAAAAACATGAAGCTTAAAATGTAGAAAACAGATATTTAATACTCTTTAAAATAAACAGCCTCACAGCTCACTTCATTCACTCATTTTCCCAAATGATTTTCCCTCATCATTATTATGAAAATGAAGTCACACTTTCCCAGCAAGTTGAAATGTTTTGAATAAACAAATGTAGTTGTGTGGTAACATTGTTAACACAGTTGTCCACCAGGAAAAAATGTATCCAATATATATATATATATATATATATATATGTATAATAGGAGATATGCAGTAGTGATAGAGAAAGATCAACATTTAATATGTAATTAAAGTCAGTCTTTATTAGATGCATCATCTGTTGAAATATATGTCTCATGAGTTGTTGTTTACCAGGATAAAGCAAAACATTCATCCAGCTAATTTTTAGAGTACGATGTCACTTTTGGTAATAACACTTCTACTTACCAATAAACGCACGGGAGTGGTATAATCTTCTGTTTGTTTGAGACAAAAAACAATACATTAATGCTATCTGTCAGATACATAGTACATTAAAACAGCAGGCCTATGAGAAAAGCAACATTATTAGTCATAATAGTAATAGAAAATGAAACAGCTCTAAAACATCACCTCACTGTTAGCTACAGCTTAAAATGTCACAGAATACATTTTATGAATTATTTCAAACTCATATAAAGGTAACATACGGTACAGTAGTACATAAATTTCAGGAGCAGCTACTGAAGCAAATACAGAGGAGGAGCTGGTTCACAAGCTTCAAGGCAGCTTACAACCCATCCATTAAATGTATATGTATTTGAACTTGTGGTTGTAGAGCATATATGTCGATAATGTGATGTTTGACATTGCAAATATCTATATCATTACCATCATGAACAACCCTCTCAATAATTAGAACAGCATGTTGTATTATTTTAACACATAAAAAATATAATTTCAAATGTGTTACAACTAGGTGCTTGGTAAAGATAACCTGTATTAGCAAAAATATCTACAAAATTGATAGAAAGTAATCAGGAGCTTAACAGCTAACATCCCCGTGTCAATGACCCAACTGTTAATATGACAAAGTAACAGTAATCAACAGTCTGTTACCTTTAGCAACGGCGGTACCGTCACAATCGTCTCCCATTAACAAATGCTTTACAATAGCAGTATCCCCATCGCTACCAACATTAATGAACTTTTTAAAGTAAATATTAACTGGCACGGTGTATAACATGACGGCAGCTCACAAATTGAGTCAATATTGTGTATTTCAGCAAGCACATGACTCAGCCTTATTAACAGTAGCCTATGCTGTTAGCTTTAGCGTTAGCTCGACGCTAATAGCTTTAGCGTTATATTGTTCAACAGTATCATATGTATTGTACGCATTTTCAAGTCAATATCTCAACCACTCACATCCTCTTAATGAAATATAAGTCAAACCAGTGTCATGTAGAAACGTGAAATTCTCATTTGTAGTGTCTGGACGTTAACAGAGACTGTGCATCGACTTACCTGAGCAGAGTCTGACACAGAATACCGTGGGTTCACACAGACACACAGTTGACGTCTTTGAGACATTCAGGAACACTCGGACATGTCAGTGTTGAAAACACATTACGGTATTATGCTGCCAAAGAATGTTTATTTACTTGCGTGTGCACGCTTGCATGCGTGTCTGTGTCAATAAGCCCAATTTCAGCAGAACTTTGAAAACTGGTCACCTGCTGGCTTAGCGTTAGAGTCGGATATTTGTCCTGCACATATACAAATAAAAGACATTTGTAGGAAACGTACAAAGAAGCTGAAAAATTACCTTTAATTGTACAAAAGTTGTATAAAGCTGACAATAAACTTTAAGTACAGGAAATAAAGAAGGGATATATATAGTAGTTATCATATAAGTAGTAATAAAGTGACACTCATACTGACATTATTATTAGCAGAAGTATAATGAAAAGACGTGTGCAGTCTGCATGTCAACATAGTAAGTTGTTAAGGCATAACAGCATCATCTAGTAGCATGCTTCAGTTACTGCACTACATACGATTGTACAAAATATTAAAGAGCTAAAGTTAAAGTAATTATATAAATGTAGACTGTAAAGAGAAGCAGAAGTAGAGGAATAAGAAGTAGTTTGTATGTTACAACAATTAAACACCAAAACTATAGGAACATAGTAAGTATTACGGGTGTACCTCCTATAAACAGAAAGACAGCAGTCCACACACGGATCCAGTGTGTGCGCGCGGCCGTGCCTGACTCTTGTGAGCAAAGCACACTGCCAATGACAAGTGCTACTATCGAGAATGAAGTAGAAACCGTGTAAACTTCTTCACCTAGCACAATTTCTTTAAGTGGTATCCCAAAAAATAAGAACATCTTGGGAATCCTGACACTGTTATACTGACAATACTGTATTTTTCATGCCAATAGTGTAAAAAATGTGGCAACAACAGCGAGTTAAAACACGGCTTGTATGTAGTAATTGTCAGGGTTTCTTGGCCGGAATTTAACATGGGAGTCGAAGGGCAGCATCGCTGCACTCCGGTGGTATATACTCAGCTCCTGGGCAAGCTGTACAATTTGATGACTTTTTTATGAGTATTTTGTGAGAAGCAGGACCAGTGTACCTCCATTTTGATGTGTTTTTTATGGCTGTGGAGTGAAACTTGCGGCCGCGGCAGCAAAATAAACACGCTTGGTCTACTGAATCCAAAAGGCTCCGGCCGCATCTAGCGGTGACGTAACATCTGACGTCACACGCTGTAGCGTGAGTCAGGCTGAAAAAGGCAGAAGACTTCATGTTGCTCCAAGCGAAATTGTGCAAAAACGGTAGGAAATAGCAAAAAGGAGTGAATACAACATTTGTAGCAGACATGTTGCTGAACATTTTAAAGCAAAAATGAGGTCTGTAGGTGAAAGTATGCAGAAGTTATAAGGGTGAGAAGGTGTTATAGCTGTATCTCCATTCATTTGTAATGGAACAAATTTTGCAGAAAAAGTGAAATATTGCAAAAAGTATAAATGGTAGAAAGGTGAAAAGTAATAGCAATAATGTCCTGAAGGAGTGCATTAGTATAAAGTTTGAATGGTTAAAATAGCACAAAGTGGTAAGGAGTTGAAAAGGGCCAAAAAAGGTACGGAAGAATAATAATAAAAATAATAAAAATAATAATAATAATAATAAAGAAATAGTAGAATAACAATAAGTGGAAATGCTGTGTCAGCATTTCCACTTAACTAGAAAAATTGCATTTCCTTGCAGAAAATGCGTGGAAATGCTGAGTGCTGAAAGCTGAAAAAGCAATGCTAAACTGCTAATAAAACATGGAGAAATGTATAAATGTTAAAGCTGTTGAAGGGGTGTGAAAGAAATGTAAGTTGGATAATTGATTAATTGGTTGAAGGACAAATAGTATGAATATGCTCTATAAAAAGAAATTTTATTCATGCTGAAAGAGGCTAGAAAAATGTCTAAAATTGCACAAAGTTTGAATGAAGAAGGAAATTGCCTTAAAAGGCAGAAAGGTGAGAAGTGGCATAAGTTTAATTTTTTAAGTATTAGAAAGGTTTGAATCAGTTTGAATCAGTTCAAATTAGTTTGAAAAATTAAATGATAAATCATCACTGAGTGACTTTCAAATGTGAAAAATCTAAATGTATATAAATCCTAAATACACCCCCTAATGTCCTCAATGAGCTCAAATTTTAAAGCCCTGAATGGTTTCTGTAGGTCAAAGGTCATGTGAGGAGATAGGGGCTGAAGTTTTTTCAAGCGCTCTAGTAAAGGGTTTTAAGTGTCATCCCCAGTGCTATGTGTGCTGAGCCTAGCTTCATGTGTCTCATATGGCCATTAGAAGCAGCTTTCCAGTCAGCTGTGTGTCTCCAGGTGCACTAATTGGTTGCCATGGGGACCTTGGATGCATAACTATAGCAGGAGAAAGAAGGCTTGAAGCTAAGGAAACAGGACTCCAAGTAGGCCCTGACGCTCATCCTCTGTATCTATTCCTGATAAGGAGCTTGTGAGAACACAAGACTCTGCTAAACACATTAATACAATTTATTATCACAATCCTCAAAACACCCCATAATATCTTCAATGAGCTGAATTTTTGAAGCCCAGAATGGTTTCTGTAGCTCAAAGTTTGTGGGTGGAGATAGGTGGTGAAGCAGACACATATTATCTGTGTGTACAAGCAGGTGAACTGCAAGGTAGACCTGACAATGCAACAAGTACAAGAATGTGTGTGTGTGTGTGTGTGTGTGTCTCGTTAATGACTGCATCCTAAACAGCTGTGAGATCAAAGGCAAATCACTGACCTACTGTTTGAATGAGAAGCAGCTGAACTGCAGAGGATTTAGAGGCTCTAAACTTCTTCACATAGCGTGTTTTCCTTAAGTCACAGAATGAAAATAAGAACATCGTACGAATCCTCCGCCCTTCATGAACACAATGATGTCTTTTTCATGTCTGTACTTCGAAAAATGAGGCCACAACAGCGAGTTAAAAAAGTCTGAGCCTGAGCGATGATCCGGATTTTCTTGGAGAAAAATAACATTATGGTCAATGGGAGAGATTTCCGCCTTTTTTGGACAGTTGGTCACCTGCTGGCCAAGGGGTACGATTTAATGATTTGAAACCTCTTTTGTGAGAAGCAGGACACATATACCTCCATTTTGATGTATTATTTGTGTCAGTGGAGTGAGATTTGTGGGCGTGGGAGCGATATATTCGAGCGAGGTTCTGTCGATCAGAGACGAGGTCTGCACTCTAGCTGATGACATCATCACTCTAAACTCTCCAATACACACCCATTATAAAGCTTGAAATTTGCTGAAAACCACAAGTTGCTTAAAGCTAAATTGTGGAAAAACTGTAAGAGATATCAAAAAACTGAGTACAACTATAATAGTCGACAAGTGAATGAACATTTTAAAGCAAAAATGAGGTCTCTAGGTGAAAGTATGCTGAAGTTATAAGGTCTAGAAGGTGGAAGAATGAAAGGAAGAAGTTGAAGATTTCCCCATTGACTTCAATGTTAAAATTTTTGCACAAAAAGTTAAAAAAATCAAAAAGTATAAAGGGTAGAAGAGTGAAAAGTAATAGCCACCATGTCCTGAAGGAGTGGAATAGTTTAAAGTTTGAACGGTTGAAATCGGACAAAGTTTGAAGGAGGAGAAGCGGTCCAAAAAACGGCGGAAGAAAAATAATAATAATAATAATAACTAGAAAAATTGCATTTCCTTGCAGAAAATGCGTGGAAATGCTGAGTGCTGAAAGCTGAAAAAGCAATGCTAAACTGCTAATAAAACATGGAGAAAGGTATAAATGTTAAAGCTGTTGAAGGGGTGAACAGAAATATAAGTTGGATAATTGATTAATTGGTTGAAGGACAAATAGTATGAATATGCTCTATAAAAGGAAATTTTATTCATGCTGAAAGAGGCTAGAAAAATGTCTAAAATTGCACAAAGTTTGAATGAAGAAGGAAATTGCCTTAAAAGGCAGGAAGGTGAGAAGTGGCATAAGTTTAATTTTTTAAGTATTAGAAAGGTTTGAATCAGTTTGAATCAGTTCAAATTAGTTTGAAAAATTAAATGATAAATCATCACTGAGTGACTTTAAAATGTGAAAAATCTAAATGTATATAAATCCTAAATACACCCCATAATGTCCTCAATGAGCTCAAATTTTAAAGCCCTGAATGGTTTCTGTAGGTCAAAGGTCATGTGAGGAGATAGGGGCTGAAGTTTTTTCAAGCGCTCTAGTAAAGGGTTTTAAGTGTCATCCCCAGTGCTATGTGTGCTGAGCCTAGCTTCATGTATCTCATATGGCCATTAGAAGCAGCTTTCCAGTCAGCTGTGTGTCTCCAGGTGCACTAATTGGTTGCCATGGGGACCTTGGATGCATAACTATAGCAGGAGAAAGAAGGCTTGAAGCTAAGGAAACAGGACTCCAAGTAGGCCCTGACACTCATCCTCTGTATCTATTCCTGATAAGGAGCTTGTGAGAACACAAGACTCTGCTAAACACATTAATACAATTTATTATCACAATCCTCAAAACACCCCATAATATCTTCAATGAGCTGAATTTTAGAAGCCCAGAATGGTTTCTGTAGCTCAAAGTTTGTGGGTGGAGATAGGTGGCGAAGCAGACACATATTAACTGTGTGTACAAGCAGCTGAACTGCAAGGTAGACCTCATAAAGCAACAAGTACAAGAATGTGTGTGTGTGTGTGTGTGTGTGTGTCGTTAATGACTGCATCCTAAACAGCTGTGAGATCAAAGGCAAATCACTGACCTACTGTTTGAATGAGAAGCAGCTGAACTGCAGAGGATTTAGAGGCTCTAAACTTCTTCACATAGCGTGTTTTCTTTAAGTCACAGAATGAAAATAAGAACATCGTACGAATCCTCCGCCCTTCATGAACACAATGATGTCTTTTTCATGTCTGTACTTCGAAAAATGAGGCCACAACAGCGAGTTAAAAAAGTCTGAGCCTGAGCGATGATCCGGATTTTCTTGGAGAAAAATAACATTATGGTCAATGGGAGAGATTTCCGCCTTTTTTGGACAGTTGGTCACCTGCTGGCCAAGGGGTAGGATTTAATGATTTGAAACCTCTTTTGTGAGAAGCAGGACACATATACCTCCATTTTGATGTATTATTTGTGTCAGTGGAGTGAGATTTGTGGGCGTGGGAGCGATATATTCGAGCGAGGTTCTGTCGATCAGAGACGAGGTCTGCACTCTAGCTGATGACATCATCACTCTAAACTCTCCAATACACACCCATTATAAAGCTTGAAATTTGCTGAAAACCACAAGTTGCTTAAAGCTAAATTGTGGAAAAACTGTAAGAGATATCAAAAAACTGAGTACAACTATAATAGTCGACAAGTGAATGAACATTTTAAAGCAAAAATGAGGTCTCTAGGTGAAAGTATGCTGAAGTTATAAGGTCTAGAAGGTGGAAGAATAAAAGGAAGAATTGGAAGATTTCCCCATTGACTTCAATGTTAAAATTTTTGCACAAAAAGTTAAAAAAAACAAAAAGTATAAATGTTAGAAAAGTGAAAAGTAATAGCAAACGTGTCCTGAAGGAGTGGAATAGTTTAAAGTTTGAACGGTTGAAATCGCACAAACTGGGAAGGAGTTGAAAGCGGACGAAAAACGGCGGAAGAATAATAATAATAATAATAATAATAATAATAATAATAAAGAAACGGGAGAATAACAATAAGTGGAAATGCCTATCAGCATTTCCACTTAATAATAATAAAGAAACGGGAGAATAACAATAAGTGGAAATGCCTATCAGCATTTCCACTTAACTAGAAAAATTGCATTTCCTTGCAGAAAATGCGTGGAAATGCTGAGTGCTGAAAGCTGAAAAAGCAATGCTAAACTGCTAATAAAACATGGAGAAAGGTATAAATGTTAAAGCTGTTGAAGGGGTGAAAAAGAAATATAAGTTGGATAATAGTTTAATTGGTTGAAGGACAAATAGTATGAATATGCTCTATAAAAGGAAATTTTATTCATGCTGAAAGAGGCTAGAAAAATGTCGAAAATTGCACAAAGTTTGAATGAAGAAGGAAACTGCCTTTAAAGGCAGGAAGGTGAGAAGTGGCATAAGTTTAAGTTGTAGTACTTGAAGAAGTATGATAAGAAGTCAAGTCGTGATACTAGTAGTCATGTCAGCAGTAGAAGTAGATTGAGAATAAAAGAAGTATAAGTCAAAGTAGTAAAGAAAGTAGAAATAGTAGCAATAGCAGCAGTAGAGAAAGTAGAAATAGGAGCAATAGCAGTTGAAGTAGAGGGGAAAGTTCTAGTTTAATTGACATAAGTAGTTGTAGTACTAGAGGTAGGATTTTGTTTGAAGGATGGATTAATGCATAAATATTAAAAAATAATATAAAACAGGGAAAATTTTATTAATTAAAAATCCTCAAGTATCAGACAGTTTTTAAGTATTAGAAAGGTTTGAATTATTTTGAATGAGTTTAAATTAGTTTGAAAAATTAAATGATAAATTATCACTGAGTGACTTTAAAATGTGAAACATTTAAATGAATATAAATCCTAAATACACCCCATAATGTCCTCAATGAGCTTAAATTTTAAAGCCCTGAATGGTTTCTGTAGGTCAAAGGTCATGTGAGGAGATAGGGGCTGAAGGTTTTTCAAGCGCTCTAGTAAAGGGTTTTAAGTGTCATCCCCAGTGCTATGTGTATTGGACTGGCTTCATGTGTCTCATATGGCCATTAGAAGCAGCTTTCCAGTCAGCTGTGTGTCTCCAGGTGCACAAATTGGTTGCCATGGGGACCTTGGATGAATAACTATAGCAGGAGAAAGAAGGCTTGAAGCTAAGGAAACAGGACTCCAAGTAGGCCCTGACGCTCATCCTCTGTATAAATTCATAAGGAGCTTGTGAGAACACAAGATTTTGCTGAACACATTAATACAATTTATTATCACAATCCTCAAAACACCCCATAATATCTTCAATGAGCTGAATTTTTGAAGCCCAGAATGGTTTCTGTAGCTCAAAGTTTGTGGGTGGAGATAGGTGGTGAAGCAGACACATATTAACTGTGTGTACAAGCAGCTGAACTGCAAGGTGGACCTCAAAAAGCAACAAGTACAAGAATGTGTGTGCGTGTGTGTGTGTGTGTCTCGTTAATGACTGCATCCTAAACAGCTGTGAGATCAAAGGCAAATCACTAACCTACTGTTTGACTGAGAGGTGCTGAACTGCAGTGAATTTCAGCCTGTGAACTTCTTCACATAGCGTGATTTCCTTAAGTCCCAGAATGAAAATAAGAACATCATACGAATCCTCCGTCCTTCATGAACACAATGATGTGTTTTTCATGTCTGTACTTCGAAAAATGAGGCCACAACAGCGAGTTAAAAAAGTCTGAGCCTGAGCGATGATCCGGATTTTCCTGGAGAAAAATAACATTATGGTCAATGAGAGAGATTTCCGCCTTTTTTGGACAGTTGGTCACCTGCTGGCCAAGGGGTACGATTTAATGATTTGAAACCTGTTTTGTGAGAAGCAGGACACATATACCTCCATTTTGATGTATTATTTGTGTCAGTGGAGTGAGATTTGTGGGCGTGGGAGCGATATATTTGAGCGAGGTTCTGTCGATCAGAGACGAGGTCTGCACTCTAGCTGATGACATCATCACTCTAAACTCTCCAATACACACCCATTATAAAACCTGAAATTTGCTGAAAACCAGGAGTTGCTTAAAGGTAAATTGTGGGAAAACTGTAAGAGATATCAAAAAACTGAGTACAACTGTAATAGTCGACAAGTGAATGAACATTTTAAAGCAAAAATGAGGTCTCTAGGTGAAAGTATGCTGAAGTTATAAGGTCTAGAAGGTGGAAGAATAAAAGGAAGAATTGGAAGATTTCCCCATTGACTTCAATGTTAAAATTTTTGCACAAAAAGTTAAAAAAAACAAAAAGTATAAGGGGTAGAAAAGTGAAAAGTAATAGCAAACGTGTCCTGAAGGAGTGGAATAGTTTAAAGTTTGAACGGTTGAAATCGCACAAACTGGGAAGGAGTTGAAAGCGGACGAAAAACGGCGGAAGAATAATAATAATAAAGAAACGGGAGAATAACAATAAGTGGAAATGCTTAATCAGCATTTCCACTTAATAATAAAGAAACGGGAGAATAACAATAAGTGGAAATGCTGATAGGCATTTCCACTTAACTAGGACCCCGTTGGGGCACTGGCGGGCCCGAGCCGTGTCGCGTCCCCCCCCCCCCCCCCAACGTGCTGCCTTCCCGTCCCATTTGTGTCCTCTGGCCATTGCCCTCTCTGGTAACGCCCATCACTGCAAAGACCCTTTTCCTTCATCGGCGTTTGCTGTTCTTCCTGCCAGTGCGTGTTGCTTTCACTTACACTTGCCACAGCCAGCCTCGTGAGTGCCTAGCCTATTCGATATCACTGTCACCTACACAGGACAGTCATTACCTTTCTATTAATACTTTGTGTTTTAATTTCACATTAATTTCCATATTGTATAAACGACTGGAAAAAACTTGAGCCCCTGCCCCTGTATAATCATGTGCATGTCTCTGTTCTAGCTCCAAGGTGAATCTTCACTGCTCATGTTCTCCTCAGAAGCACTCACCTCACTCCCCTCAGGTTACTGTACACATGCACCAACTGCCTGCTTCAGGTTTGGATGGAGCTTCATGGTTGTCTTTTGGAGAAATGACCAGTCAAGTTGTGTTTGAAATTTGATTTTTTTCAGGGGCAAAAGGAGCCTCTGCATTCTTGTCAAATATGTAAATAGCATGTTTTTGCAGGTGCTAAAAACCAGACTCTGAGTGTGTGTGTGTGTGTGTGTGTGTGTGCGTTCAAGTCACATGACATATTTAACCGGATGTAGCTGCAAGACGGAGCCTCGTTGACTCTCCGTTTCAACTTATCTCAAAAGTGAGGACCTCAACCTATATACCAGTTTTTAAATTGTGTTGATAGGCCAAATAAAACCAGAGTTATGATAAATTATGTCCGCGATACTTTTTTTCTGCTTATTTTGATCACGTTCGGCGCTCGATCGCGCTGTATGAGACAGGAAAACATAGCATGCAGACATTAGCGACAGGTCTTACAGGCGGAAAAGGCTTGCCAAAAGAAAAAAAAACACACCACAACATCTCTCCTATTGGTGGAAAACTTCACCACAACAACCAATCCAAAATTATATGGTGACTGATTGACAAGGGGCGGGCGATTACGTTCTTCCTGCAACATGAGAAGGGAGGGAGGGACTCTCAGCAGGGATGCAGTCTGGGACACGTAGTTGCAAACCTAGCGACTTTGTTGTTAGATTCAATGACTTTTCAGACCCCCTAACGACTTTTTTTTAGAAAGAAAGGGACTTTTATCGACTTCTTCTGGAGTTTAGAGACTCTGACATGAAGCAGGCTTTCCTTACTGAGGAGTTAGCAACGCTGCTAAGGGTGCAGAGCCACACATGCGCTCAGAGCTCTGCATGGGAGACTGAAGCTGACAGAGCTGCAGCAGTTAGCAGGTTTCACCCTCAGAGACCACCAGGGGTTCATGTTGAGGCATTTTAATTTTTTTTTTTTTTTGTGCCATAGACACTGTCAGCACAATCTGCAGTTACACTAACAAAAATGCTGCAAAAAACAAAGAATTATGGAAAAATTACACATGGACTGACATAGAGGAGGATCTACACAAGTTTTTTACATCATGTTTTACATCATGCATCATTTACATCATGTTTTTTTGTAGTGGCATAAATAAAAAGTGACATTTGTGAGACTATACAGTGTTTTGTAAATAATTTTACAAAGAACGCCTGGGCCATTGCCTGCATTTTGATGTAAATAGAGGTAAATCACTATGTTCTTTGTTAAAAATTTGCATATGTTTTGAAGTTTACAATTTTTATTTGAAGTTTAAGTTTTAAAAACAGTTCATCACACATATTTGTGGTTTTCACAGTAAAAATGTTACTTTTTTCCACTCGGATTTTATGTTTTGTGTGTGAATTTGGGTCCATTGTGTAAATTCAGTATGTCAACATGATAAAATAACTGTAAATTCGCACAGGTGAGGTTGTGCTGAAAAAAAATGATACCAGGCAAGGCACGTGATTGTCAAATTTTGTGTCAATATGACAAAGCGTATAGGCGTGAATCTCAACAATATGTATTTTCACCTTAGGGGACAAGAAAAAATGGACTTTTTTCTCCTGCCATGGGGGGGCGCTCTTTTGGGGAGTAAAAATTCCTTCACAAATGTGTTGATGGCTGGACATTGCATCATCCTAGAAAACTTGGAGGCCAGTGAGGACAAAAATAAAAAGTTATAAGACTTTTAAAAATTTGGATTTTTGGGTTATCTTTGGCGCCCCCTAGAACCTAAACCGTGGGGTGCAGCATCATGATTTGAATAACTTTTAATGGCCATGGGGTGTAGATTGGCCTGAGCAAATTTGGTGCCGATGGGACGAAAGCTTTAGGAGGAGTTAGCCACATTCCAATGTGTGCGAATTGGCAAAAAATGCGAAATAGCCCTTTAACCGTACATTTGACAGATACGCGCGCATTGACTTTTTCGTAGATCTTATTGAGTTACATGTGTGTGTCAATTTTTGTGTCATTTTGACAAAGCGTATAGGCGTGACACTCAACAATGTGTATTTTCACCTTAGGGGACAAGAAAAAATGGACTTTTTTCTCCTGCCATGGGGGGGCGCTCTTTTGGGGAGTAAAAATTCCTTCACAAATGTGTTGATGGCTGGACATTGCATCATCCTAGAAAACTTGGAGGCCAGTGAGGACAAAAATAAAAAGTTATAAGACTTTTAAATATGTGGATTTTAGTGTTATCTTTGGCGCCCCCTAGAACCTAAACCTTGGGGTGCAGCGTCATGATTTTGATAACTTTTAATGGCCACGGGGTGTAGATTGGCCTGAGCAAATGTGGTGCCGGTGGAACGAAAGCCTTCGGAGGAGTTAGCGAAATTCCAATGTGTGCGGATCGGAAAAAAATGCGAAATAACCCTTTAACCGTACATTTGACAGATACGGCCGCACTGACTTTTTTGTAGATCTTATTGAGATACATATGTGTGTCAATTTTTGTGTCAATATGACAAAGCGTACAGGCGTGACAGTCAATAGTGTGAATTTCAACCTTAGGGGGCGCTATGGAGCCATTTTGCATTTTATTGTTTGGGCGACTTCAGAATATCGAATTTTTCACCAGGCCCGGTCGTCCTGCCAAATGTCATGAGTTTTCGCCAGTGGGAAGTGGGCCATTTTCCAGTTCAAAGGGGAGGAAAAAGAAACTAGGACCCCGTTGGGGCACTGGCGGGCCCGAGCTGTGTCGCGTCCCCCCCCCAACGCGCTGCCTCCCCGTCCCATTTGTGTCCTCTGGCCATCGCCCTCTTTGGTAACGCCCATCACTGCAAAGACCCTTTTCCTTCATCGGCGTTTGCTGTTCTTCCTGCCAGTGAGTGTTGCTTTCACTTACACTTGCCACAGCCAGCCTCGTGAGTGCCTAGCCTATTGGATATCACTGTCACCTACACAGGACAGTCATTACCTTTCTATTAATACTTTGTTTTTTAATTTCACATTAATTTCCAAATTGTATAAACGACTGGAAAAAACTTGAGCCCCTGCCCCTGTATAATCATGTGCACGTCTCTGTTCTAGCTCTAAGGTAAATCTTCACTGCTCATGTTCTCCTCAGAAGCAGTCACCTCACTCCCCTCAGGTTACTGTACACATGCACCAACTGCCTGCTTCAGGTTTGGATGGAGCTTCATGGTTGTCTTTTGGAGAAATGACCAGTCAAGTTGTGTTTGAAATTTGATTTTTTTCAGGGGCAAAAGGAGCCTCTGCATTCTTGTCAAATATGTAAATAGCATGTTTTTTCAGGTGCTACAAACCAGACTCTGAGTGTGTGTGTGTGCGTGTGTGTGTGTCTGTGTGTGTGTGTGTGTGTGTGCGTTCAAGTCACATGACATATTTAACCGGATGTAGCTGCAAGACGGAGCCTCGTTGACTCTCCGTTTCAATTTATCTCAAAAGTGAGGACCTCAACCTATATACCAGTTTTTAAATTGTGTTGATAGGCCAAATAAAACCAGAGTTATGATAAATTATGTCCGCGATACTTGTTTTCTGCTTATTTTGATCACGTTCGGCGCTCGATCGCGCTGTATGAGACAGGAAAACATAGCATGCAGACATTAGCGACAGGTCTTACAGGCGGAAAAGGCTTGCCAAAAGAAAAAAAAAACACACCACAACATCTCTCCTATTGGTGGAAAACTTCACCACAACAACCAATCCAAAATTATATGGTGACTGATTGACAAGGGGCGGGAACTTACGTTCTTCCTGCAATATGAGAAGGGAGGGAGGGACTCTCAGCAGGGATGCAGTCTGGGACACGTAGTTGCAAACCTAGCGACTTTGTTGTTAGATTCAATGACTTTTCAGACCCCCTAACGACTTTTTTTTAGAAAGAAAGTGACTTTTATCGACTTCTTCTGGAGTTTAGAGACTCTGACATGAAGCAGGCTTTCCTTACTGAGGAGTTAGCAACGCTGCTAAGGGTGCAGAGCCACACATGCGCTCCGAGCTCTGCATGGGAGACTGAAGCTGACAGAGCTGCAGCAGTTAGCAGGTTTCACCTTCAGAGACCACCAGGGGTTCATGTTGAGGCATTTTCAGTTTTTTTTTTTTTTTTTTGCCATAGACACTGTCAGCACAATCTGCAGTTACACTAACAAAAATGCTGCAAAAAACAAAGAATTATGGAAAAATTACACATGGACTAACATAGAGGAGGATCTACACAAGTTTTTTACATCATGTTTTACATCATGCATCATTTACATCATGTTTTTTTGTAGTGGCATAAATAAAAAGTGACATTTGTGAGACTATACAGTGTTTTGTAAATAATTTTACAAAGAACACCTGGGCCATTGCCTGCATTTTGATGTCAATAGAGGTAAATTACTATGTTCTTTGTTAAAAATTTGCATATGTTTTGAAGTTTACAATTTTTATTTGAAGTTTAAGTTTTAAAAACAGTTCATCACACATATTTGTGGTTTTCACAGTAAAAACGTTACTTTTTTCCACTCGGATTTTATGTTTTGTGTGTGAATTTGGGTCCAATGTGTAAATATAGTATGTCAAAATGGTAAAATAACTGTAAATTGACACAGGTGAGGTTGTGCTGAAAAAAATGATACCAGGCAAGGCAAGGTAAAAATTTTGTAAGAGGAAATATAAAGGTAAAATCTAAAGTAGTCAAAAACGGCCAATAGTGACTCACAGACTCCACAGACAAGTCCCTTTGGTGCCACTCAGTGGGCAAAACTACTTTGTCTACTGTAATGTATATTTGGGTCATCTTTGGCGCCCCCTAAAACGTAAACCGTGGGGTGCAGCGTCATGATTTTTACAACTTTGAATGGCCATGGAGTGTAGATTGGCCTGAGCAAATTTGGTGTCAGTGGGACGAAAGCCTTAGGAGGAGTTAGCGAAATTCCAATGTGTGCGAATCGGCAAAAAATGCAAAATAGCCCTTTAACTGTACATTATACAGATACGCGCTCTTTGACTTTTTCGTAGATCTAATTGAGATACACATGATTGTCAATTTTTGTGTCATTTTGCCAAAGCGTACAGGCGTGACAGTCAACAATGTGTATTTTCACCTTAGGGGACAAGAAAAAATGGACTTTTTTCTCCTGCCATGGGGGGGCGCTCTTTTGGGGAGTAAAAATTCCTTCACAAATGTGTTGATGGCTGGACATTGCATCATCCTAGAAAACTTGGAGGCCAGTGAGGACAAAAATAAAAAGTTATAAGACTTTTAAATATGTGGATTTTAGTGTTATCTTTGGCGCCCCCTAGAACCTAAACCGTGGGGTGCAGCGTCATGATTTTGATAACTTTTAATGGCCATGGGGTGTAGATTGGCCTGAGCAAATGTGGTGCCGGTGGAACGAAAGTCTTCGGAGGAGTTAGCGAAATTCCAATGTGTGCGGATCGGCAAAAAATGCGAAATAACCCTTTAACCGTACATTTGACAGATACGCGCGCATTGACTTTTTCGTAGATCTTATTGAGTTACATGTGTGTGTCAATTTTTGTGTCATTTTGACAAAGCGTATAGGCGTGACACTCAACAATGTGTATTTTCACCTTAGGGGACAAGAAAAAATGGACTTTTTTCTCCTGCCATGGGGGGGCGCTCTTTTGGGGAGTAAAAATTCCTTCACAAATGTGTTGATGGCTGGACATTGCATCATCCTAGAAAACTTGGAGGCCAGTGAGGACAAAAATAAAAAGTTATAAGACTTTTAAATATGTGGATTTTAGTGTTATCTTTGGCGCCCCCTAGAACCTAAACCTTGGGGTGCAGCATCATGATTTTGATAACTTTTAATGGCCACGGGGTGTAGATTGGCCTGAGCAAATGTGGTGCCGGTGGAACGAAAGCCTTCGGAGGAGTTAGCGAAATTCCAATGTGTGCAGATCGGCAAAAAATGCGAAATAACCCTTTTACCGTAATTTTGACAGATACGGCCGCACTGACTTTTTTGTAGATCTTATTGAGATACATGTGTGTGTCAATTTTTGTGTCATTTTGACAAAGCGTACAGTCGTGACAGTGAATAGTGTGAATTTTCACCTTAGGGGGCGCTATGGAGCCATTTTGCATTTTATTGTTTTGGCGACTTCAGAATATCAAATTTTTCACCAGGCCCGGTCGTCCTGCCAAATTTCATGAGTTTTCGCCAGTGGGAAGTGGGCCATTTTCCAGTTCAAAGGGGAGGAAAAAGAAAAAAGAAAGAAAGAAACAAAGAAAAACCACTTGGGGAATAATAGGGCCTACGCCCGGCTGCTCTGCAGCTGGCTCGGGCCCTAACTAGGGCCCCGGTGGGGCACTGTCGGGCCCGAGCCGCGTTGCGCCGCCCCCAGCGCGACCGCCTCCCCCTCCTGATCGCGTCACACTCAAGGTCCAAAGATGGTGTGCGCACTTGTCTGTGGTCATTTCCCATTATAATGAATGGGCGGCGCAGTTTCTACCAAAACACTCGCTGCAGACAAACTACATGTCCTATTTGAAAAAAGTCTGGACCATGAGTGAGGGCACAAACACAGCTAGGATATATCCAAACGGCAAGTTGCTCCTCGTTACGGTGTTGCCGGGAGAGTGATGCGATTGAGCCATTGAGTGATGGGCAGAAAAACTTGACTGTTTCTCCTGCCATGGGGGTTGGGGGATGGGGGGGGGATGTGGATTCTTTTAAGAATGTGGATATTTGGGTCATCTTTGGCGCCCCCTAGAACGTAAACCGTGGGGTGCAGCGTCATGATTTTTACAACTTTGAATGGCCATGGGGTGTAGATTGACCTGAGCAAATTTGGTGTCAGTGGGACGAAAGCCTTAGGAGGAGTTAGCCACATTCCAATGTGTGCGAATCGGCAAAAAATGCAAAATAGCCCTTTAACCGTACATTTTACAGATACGCGTGCATTGACTTTTTCGTAGATCTTATTGAGATACATGTGATTGTCAAATTTTGTGTCAATATGACAAAGCGTACAGGTATGACAGTCAACAATGTGTTTTTTCATCTTATGGGACAAGAAAAAATGGACTTTTTTCTCCTGCCATGGGGGGGCGCTCTTTTGGGGATTAAAAATTCCTTCACAAATGTGTTGATGGCTGGACATTGCATCATCCTAGAAAACTTGGAGGCCAGTGAGGGCAAAAATAAAAAGTTATAAGACTTTGAAATATGTGGATTTTAGGGTTATCTTTGGCGCCCCCTAGAACCTAAACCGTGGGGTGCAGCGTCATGATTTGAATAACTTTTAATGGCCATGGGGTGTAGATTGGCCTGAGCAAATGTGGTGCCGGTGGAACGCCAGCCTTAGGAGGAGTTAGCGAAATTCCAATGTGTGCGGATCAGCAAAAAATGCGGAATAACCCTTTAACCGTACATTTGACAGATACGTGCGCACTGACTTTTTCGTAGATCTTATTGAGATACATGTGTGTGTCAAATTTTGTGTCAATATGACAAAGCGTACAGGCGTGACACTCAACAATGTGTATTTTCACCTTAGGGGACAAGAAAAAATGGACTTTTTTCTCCTGCCATGGGGGGGCGCTCTTTTGGGGAGTAAAAATTCCTTCACAAATGTGTTGATGGCTGGACATTGCATCATCCTAGAAAACTTGGAGGCCAGTGAGGGCAAAAATAAAAAGTTATAAGACTTTTAAATATGTGGATTTTAGGGTTATCTTTGGCGCCCCCTAGAACCTAAACCGTGGGGTGCAGCGTCATGATTTGAATAACTTTTAATGGCCATGGGGTGTAGATTGGCCTGAGCAAATGTGGTGCCGGTGGAACGAAAGCCTTCGGAGGAGTTAGCGAAATTCCAATGTGTGCGGATCGGCAAAAAATGCGGAATAACCCTTTAACCGTACATTTGACAGATACGCCCGCACTGACTTTTTTGTAGATCTTATTGAGATACATGTGTGTGTCAATTTTTGTGTCAATATGACAAAGCGTAAAGGCGTGACAGTCAATAGTGTGAATTTTCACCTTAGGGGGCGCTATGGAGCCATTTTGCATTTTCTTGTTTGGGCGACTTCGGAATATCAAATTTTTCACCAGGCCCGGTCATCCTGCCAAATTTCATGAGTTTTCGCCAGTGGGAAGTGGGCCATTTTCCAGTTCAAAGGGGAGGAAAAAGAAGAAAGAAAGAAACAAAGAACTAGGACCCCGTTGGGGCACTGGCGGGCCCGAGCTGTGTCGCGTCCCCCCCCCAACGCGCTGCCTCCCCGTCCCATTTGTGTCCTCTGGCCATCGCCCTCTCTGGTAACGCCCATCACTGCAAAGACCCTTTTCCTTCATCGGCGTTTGCTGTTCTTCCTGCCAGTGCGTGTTGCTTTCACTTACACTTGCCACAGCCAGCCTCGTGAGTGCCTAGCCTATTGGATATCAATGTCACCTACACAGGACAGTCATTACCTTTCTATTAATACTTTGTTTTTTAATTTCACATTAATTTCCATATTGTATAAACAACTGGTAAAAACTTGAGCCCCTGCCCCTGTATAATCATGTGCACGTCTCTGTTCTAGCTCTAAGGTGAATCTTCACTGCTCATGTTCTCCTCAGAAGCAGTCACCTCACTCCCCTCAGGTTACTGTACACATGCATCAACTGCCTGCTTCAGGTTTGGATGGAGCTTCATGGTTGTCTTTTGGAGAAATGACCAGTCAAGTTGTGTTTGAAATTTGATTTTTTTCAGGGGCAAAAGGAGCCTCTGCATTCTTGTCAAATATGTAAATAGCATGTTTTTGCAGGTGCTAAAAACCAGACTCTGAGTGTGTGTGTGTGCGTGTGTGTGTGTGTCTGTGTGTGTGTGTGTGTGTGTGTGTGTGTGTGTGTGTGTGTGTGTGTGTGTGTGTGTGCGTTCAAGTCACATGACATATTTAACCGGATGTAGCTGCAAGACGGAGCCTCGTTGACTCTCCGTTTCAACTTATCTCAAAAGTGAGGACCTCAACCTATATACCAGTTTTTAAATTGTGTTGATAGGCCAAATAAAACCAGAGTTATGATAAATTATGTCCGCGATACTTGTTTTCTGCTTATTTTGATCACGTTCGGCGCTCGATCGCGCTGTATGAGACAGGAAAACATAGCATGCAGACATTAGCGACAGGTCTTACAGGCGGAAAAGGCTTGCCAAAGGAAAAAAAAAACACACCACAACATCTCTCCTATTGGTGGAAAACTTCACCACAACAACCAATCCAAAATTATATGGTGACTGATTGACAAGGGGCGGGCGCTTACGTTCTTCCTGCAATATGAGAAGGGAGGGAGGGACTCTCAGCAGGGATGCAGTCTGGGACACGTAGTTGCAAACCTAGCGACTTTGTTGTTAGATTCAATGACTTTTCAGACCCCCTAACGACGTTTTTTTAGAAAGAAAGTGACTTTTATCGACTTCTTCTGGAGTTTAGAGACTCTGACATGAAGCAGGCTTTCCTTACTGAGGAGTTAGCAATGCTGCTAAGGGTGCAGAGCCACACATGCGCTCCGAGCTCTGCATGGGAGACTGAAGCTGACAGAGCTGCAGCAGTTAGCAGGTTTCACCCTCAGAGACCACCAGGGGTTCATGTTGAGGCATTTTCAGTTTTTTTTTTTTTTTTGCCATAGACACTGTCAGCACAATCTGCAGTTACACTAACAAAAATGCTGCAAAAAACAAAGAATTATGGAAAAATTACACATGGACTGACATAGAGGAGGATCTACACAAGTTTTTTACATCATGTTTTACATCATGCATCATTTACATCATGTTTTTTTGTAGTGGCATAAATAAAAAGTGACATTTGTGAGACTATACAGTGTTTTGCAAATAATTTTACAAAGAACACCTGGGCCATTGCCTGCATTTTGATGTAAATAGAGGTAAATTACTATGTTCTTTGTTAAAAATTTGCATATGTTTTGAAGTTTACAATTTTTATTTGAAGTTTAAGTTTTAAAAACAGTTCATCACACATATTTGTGGTTTTCACAGTAAAAACGTTACTTTTTTGCACTCGGATTTTATGTTTTGTGTGTGAATTTGGGTCCAATGTGTAAATATAGTATGTCAAAATGATAAAATAACTGTAAATTGACACAGGTGAGGTTGTGCTGAAAAAAATGATACCAGGCAAGGCAAGGTAAAAATTTTGTAAGAGGAAATATAAAGGTAAAATCTAAAGTAGTCAAAAACGGCCAATAGTGACTCACAGACTCCACAGACAAGTCCCTTTGGCGCCACTCAGTGGGCAAAACTACTTTGTCTACTGTAATGTATATTTGGGTCATCTTTGGCGCCCCCTAAAACGTAAACCGTGGGGTGCCGCGTCATGATTTTTACAACTTTGAATGGCCATGGAGTGTAGATTGGCCTGAGCAAATTTGGTGTCAGTGGGACGAAAGCCTTAGGAGGAGTTAGCCACATTCCAATGTGTGCGAATCGGCAAAAAATGCAAAATAGCCCTCTAACCATACATTTGACAGATACGCACCCATTGACTTTTTCGTAGATCTAATTGAGATACACGATTGTCAATTTTTGTGTCATTTTGCCAAAGCGTACAGGCGTGACACTCAACAATGTGTATTTTCACCTTAGGGGACAAGAAAAAATGGACTTTTTTCTCCTGCCATGGGGGGGCGCTCTTTTAGGGAGTAAAAATTCCTTCACAAATGTGTTGATGGCTGGACATTGCATCATCCTAGAAAACTTGGAGGCCAGTGAGGACAAAAATAAAAAGTTATAAGACTTTTAAAAATTTGGATTTTTGGGTTATCTTTGGCGCCCCCTAGAACGTAAACCGTGGGGTGCAGCGTCATGATTTGAATAACTTTTAATGGCCATGGGGTGTAATTTGGCCTGAGCAAATGTGGTGCCGGTGGAACGAAAGCCTTCGGAGGAGTTAGCGAAATTCCAATGTGTGCGAATCGGCAAAAAATGCGGAATAACCCTTTAACCGTACATTTGACAGATACGCGCCCATTGAGTTTTTGTAGATCTTATTGAGATACATGTGTGTGTCAATTTTTGTGTCATTTTGACAAAGCGTACAGGCGTGACACTCAACAATGTGTATTTTCACCTTAGGGGACAAGAAAAAATGGACTTTTTTCTCCTGCCATGGGGGGGCGCTCTTTTGGGGAGTAAAAATTCCTTCACAAACGTGTTGATGGCTGGACATTGCATCATCCTAGAAAACTTGGAGGCCAGTGAGGACAAAAATAAAAAGTTATAAGACTTTGAAATATGTGGATTTTAGTGTTATCTTTGGCGCCCCCTAGAACCTAAACCGTGGGGTGCAGCGTCATGATTTGAATAACTTTTAATGGCCATGGGGTGTAGATTGGCCTGAGCAAATGTGGTGCCGGTGGAACGAAAGCCTTCGGAGGAGTTAGCGAAATTCCAATGTGTGCGGATCGGCAAAAAATGCGCAATAACCCTTTAACCGTACATTTGACAGATACGCCCGCACTGACTTTTTTGTAGATCTTATTGAGATACATGTGTGTGTCAATTTTTGTGTCATTTTGACAAAGCGTACAGGCGTCAGGTGAATTTTTCACCTTAGGGGGCGCTATGGAGCCATTTTGCATTTTCTTGTTTGGGCGACTTCGGAATATCAAATTTTTAACCAGGCCCGGTCGTCCTGCCAAATTTCATGAGTTTTCGCCAGTGGGAAGTGGGCCATTTTCCAGTTCAAAGGGGAGGAAAAATAACTAGGGCCCCGTTGGGGCACTGGCGGGCCCGAGCCGCGTTGCGCCGCCCCCAGTGCGACCGCCTCCCCCTCCCGATCGCGTCACACTCAAGGTCCAAAGATGGTGTGCGCACTTGTCTGTGGTCATTTCCCATTATAATGAATGGGAGGCGCAGTTTCTACCAAAACACTCGCTGCAGACAAACTACATGTCCTATTTGAAAAAAGTCTGGACCATGAGTGAGGGCACAAACACAGCTAGGATATATCCAAACGGCAAGTTGCTCCTCGTTACGGTGTTGCCGGGAGAGCGATGCGATTGAGCCATTGAGTGATGGGCAGGAAAAACTTGACTGTTTCTCCTGCCATGGGGGATGGGGGATGGGGGATGGGGGGGGGGGGGGGGATGTGGATTCTTTTAAGAATGTGGATATTTGGGTCATCTTTGGCGCCCCCTAGAACGTAAACCGTGGGGTGCAGCATCATGATTTTTAAAACTTTGAATGGCCATGGGGTGTAGATTGGCCTGAGCAAATTTGGTGTCAGTGGGACGAAAGCCTTAGGAGGAGATAGCCACATTCCAATGTGTGCTAATCGGCAAAAAATGCAAAATAGCCCTTTAACCGTACATTTTACAGATACGCGCGCATTGACTTTTTCGTAGATCTTATTGAGATACATGTGTGTGTCAAATTTTGTGTCAATATGACAAAGCATACAGGTATGACAGTCAACAATGTGTATTTTCACCTTATGGGACAAGAAAAAATGGACTTTTTTCTCCTGCCATGGGGGGGCGCTCTTTTGGCGAGTAAAAATTCCATCAGAAATGTGTTGATGGCTGGACATTGCATCATCCTAGAAAACTTGGAGGCCAGAGAGGACAAAAATAAAAAGTTATAAGACTTTTAAATATGTGGATTTTAGGGTTATCTTTGGCGCCCCCTAGAACCTAAACCGTGGGGTGCAGCGTCATGATTTGAATAACTTTTAATGGCCATGGGGTGTAGATTGGCCTGAGCAAATGTGGTGCCGGTGGAACGAAAGCCTTCGGAGGAGTTAGCGAAATTCCAATGTGTGCGGATCGGCAAAAAATGCGCAATAACCCTTTAACCGTACATTTGACAGATACGCTAGCACTGACTTTTTTGTAGATCTTATTGAGATACATGTGTGTGTCAATTTTTGTGTAATTTTGACAAAGCGTACAGGCGTGACAGTCAATAGTGTAATTTTTCACCTTATGGGACAAGAAAAAATGGACTTTTTTCTCCTGCCATGGGGGGGCGCTCTTTTGGGGAGTAAAAATTCCTTCACAAATGTGTTGATGGCTGGACATTGCATCATCCTAGAAAACTTGGAGGCCAGTGAGGGCAAAAATAAAAAGTTATAAGACTTTGAAATTTGTGGATTTTAGGGTTATCTTTGGCGCCCCCTAGAACCTAAACCGTGGGGTGCAGCGTCATGATTTGAATAACTTTTAATGGCCATGGGGTGTAGATTGGCCTGAGCAAATGTGGTGCCGGTGGAACGAAAGCCTTCGGAGGAGTTAGCGAAATTCCAATGTGTGCGGATCGGCAAAAAATGCGCAATAACCCTTTAACCGTACATTTGACAGATACGCCCGCACTGACTTTTTTGTAGATCTTATTGAGATACATGTGTGTGTCAATTTTTGTGTCATTTTGACAAAGCGTACAGGCGTCAGGTGAATTTTTCACCTTAGGGGGCGCTATGGAGCCATTTTGCATTTTCTTGTTTGGGCGACTTCGGAATATCAAATTTTTCACCAGGCCCGGTCGTCCTGCCAAATTTCATGAGTTTTCGCCAGTGGGAAGTGGGCCATTTTCCAGTTCAAAGGGGAGGAAAAATAATAATAACTAGGGCCCCGTTGGGGCACTGGCGGGCCCGAGCCGTGTCACGCCGCCCCCAGCGCGACCGCCTCCCCCACCCGATCACGTCACACTCAAGGTCCAAAGATGGTGTGCGCACTTGTTTGTGGTCATTTACCATTATAATGAACGGGAGGCGCAGTTTCTACCAAAACGCTCGCTGCAGAAAAACTCCATGTCCTATTTGAAAAAAGTCTGGACCATGAGTGAGGGCACAAACACAGCTAAGATATATCCAAATGGCAAGTTGCTCCTCCTTTCGCTTTTGCCGAGAGAGCAGTGCGTTTGAGCCATTGAATGATGAACAGGAAAAACTTGACTTTATTCTCCTGCCATGGGGGGGCGCTCTTTTAAAGAGAAAAAACTCCTTCACAAATGTGTTGATGGCTGGACATTGCATCATCCTAGAAAACATGGAGGCCAGTGAGGACAAAAATAAAAAGTTATAAGACTTTTAAATATGTGGATATTTGGGTCATCTTTGGCGCCCCCTAGAACGTAAACCATGGGGTGCAGCGGCATGATTTTTACAACTTTGAATGGCCATGGGATGTAGATCGGCTTGAGCAAATTTGGTGTCGGTGGGAAGAAAGCCTTAGGAGGAGTTAGCCACATTCCAATGTGTGCGAATCTGCAAAAAATGCGAAATAGCCCTTTAACCATACATTTTACAGATACGTGCCCATTGACTTTTTCGTAGATCTTGGCGGGCCCGAGCTGTGTCGCGGCCCCCCCCCCCCCAATGCGCTGCCTCCCCGTCCCATTCGCGTCCTCTGGCCATCGTCCTCTCTGGTAACGCCCATCACTGCAAAGACCCTTTTCCTTCATCGGCGTTTGCTGTTCTTCCTGCCAGTGCGTGTTGCTTTCACTTACACTTGCCACAGCCAGCCTCGTGAGTGCCTAGCCTATTGGATATCACTGTCACCTACACAGGACAGTCATTACCTTTCTATTAATACTTTGTTTTTTAATTTCACATTAATTTCCATATTGTATAAACGACTGGAAAAAACTTGAGCCCCTGCCCCTGTATAATCATGTGCACGTCCCTGTTCTCGCTCCAAGGTGAATCTTCACTGCTCATGTTCTCCTCAGAAGCACTCACCTCACTCCCCTCAGGTAACTGTACACATGCACCAACTGCCTGCTTCAGGTTTGGATGGAGCTTCATGGTTGTCTTTTGGAGAAATGACCAGTCAAGTTGTGTTTGAAATTTGATTTTTTTCAGGGGCAAAAGGAGCCTCTGCATTGTTGTCAAATATGTAAATAGCATGTTTTTGCAGGTGCTAAAAAACAGACTCTGAGTGTGTGTGTGTGTGTGTGTGTGTGTGTGTGTGTGTGTGTGTGTGTGTGTGTGTGTGTGTGTGTGTGTCTGTGTTTGTGTGTGTCTGTGTGTGTGTATCCTGCAGTACTCTGTACTCCTGCAGTGGCCAAAACGACTTTTAAGAATGTGGATATTTGGGTCATCTTTGGCGCCCCCTAGAACGTAAACCATGGGGTGCAGCGGCATGATTTTTACAACTTTGAATGGCCATGGGATGTAGATCGGCTTGAGCAAATTTGGTGTCGGTGGGAAGAAAGCCTTAGGAGGAGTTAGCCACATTCCAATGTGTGCGAATCTGCAAAAAATGCGAAATAGCCCTTTAACCATACATTTTACAGATACGTGCCCATTGACTTTTTCGTAGATCTTATTGAGATACACGTGATTGTCAAATTTTGGGTCAATATGACAAAGCGTATAGGCGTGACACTCAACAATGTGTATTTTCACCTTAGGGGACAAGAAAAAATGGACTTTTTTCTCCTGCCATGTGGGGGCGCTCTTTTGGGGAGTAAAAATTCCTTCACAAATGTGTTGATGGCTGGACATTGCATCATCCTAGAGAACTTGGAGGCCAGTGAGGACAAAAATAAAAAGTTATAAGACTTTTAAGACTGTGGATTTTTGGGTTATCTTTGGCGCCCCCTAGAACGTAAACTGTGGGGTGCAGCGTCATGATTTGTACAACTTTTAATGGCCATGGGGTGTAGATTGGCCTGAGCAAATGTGGTGCCGGTGGAACGAATGCCTTCGGAGGAGTTAGCGAAATTCCAATGTGTGCAGATCGGCAAAAAATGCGAAATAACCCTCTAACTGTACATTTCACAGATGCGCCCGCGCTGACTTTTTCGTAGAACGTATTGAGATACACGTGTGTGTCAATTTTTGTGTCAATATGACAAAGCGTACAGGCGTGACAGTCAATAGTGTGAATTTTCGCCTTAGGGGGCGCTATGGAGCCATTTTGCATTTTATTGTTTGGGCGACTTCAGAATATCGAATTTTTCACCAGGCCCGGTCGTCCTGCCAAATTTCATGAGTTTTCGCCAGTGGGAAGTCGGCCATTTTCCAGTTTAAAGCGGAGGAAAAATAATAATAATAACAAAAGAAGAATCCATCAGGAACAAGAGGGCTCTCGCAGCTGCTTAGCAGCTACGCTCGGGCCCTAAAGAAGGAAACTACAGGAACAAGAGGGCTCTCGCAGCTGCTTAGCAGCTACGCTCGGGCCCTAACAAAAGAAGGAAACATGCAGGAACAAGAGGGCTCTCGCAGCTGCTTAGCAGCTACGCTCGGGCCCTAATAATAACACTAGGACCCCGTTGGGGCACTGGCGGGCCCGAGCTGTGTCGCGTCCCCCCCCCAACGCGCTGCCTCCCCGTCCCATTTGTGTCCTCTGGCCATCGCCCTCTCTGGTAACGCCCATCACTGCAAAGACCCTTTTCCTTCATCGGCGTTTGCTGTTCTTCCTGCCAGTGCGTGTTGCTTTCACTTACACTTGCCACAGCCAGCCTCGTGAGTGCCTAGCCTATTGGATATCAATGTCACCTACACAGGACAGTCATTACCTTTCTATTAATACTTTGTGTTTTAATTTCACATTAATTTCCATATTGTATAAACAACTGGTAAAAACTTGAGCCCCTGCCCCTGTATAATCATGTGCACGTCTCTGTTCTAGCTCTAAGGTGAATCTTCACTGCTCATGTTCTCCTCAGAAGCAGTCACCTCACTCCCCTCAGGTTACTGTACACATGCATCAACTGCCTGCTTCAGGTTTGGATGGAGCTTCATGGTTGTCTTTTGGAGAAATGACCAGTCAAGTTGTGTTTGAAATTTGATTTTTTTCAGGGGCAAAAGGAGCCTCTGCATTCTTGTCAAATATGTAAATAGCATGTTTTTGCAGGTGCTAAAAACCAGACTCTGAGTGTGTGTGTGTGCGTGTGTGTGTGTGTCTGTGTGTGTGTGTGTGTGTGTGTGTGTGTGTGTGTGTGTGTGTGTGTGTGTGTGCGTTCAAGTCACATGACATATTTAACCGGATGTAGCTGCAAGACGGAGCCTCGTTGACTCTCCATTTCAACTTATCTCAAAAGTGAGGACCTCAACCTATATACCAGTTTTTAAATTGTGTTGATAGGCCAAATAAAACCAGAGTTATGATAAATTATGTCCGCGATACTTGTTTTCTGCTTATTTTGATCACGTTCGGCGCTCGATCGCGCTGTATGAGACAGGAAAACATAGCATGCAGACATTAGCGACAGGTCTTACAGGCGGAAAAGGCTTGCCAAAGGAAAAAAAAAACACACCACAACATCTCTCCTATTGGTGGAAAACTTCACCACAACAACCAATCCAAAATTATATGGTGACTGATTGACAAGGGGCGGGCGCTTACGTTCTTCCTGCAATATGAGAAGGGAGGGAGGGACTCTCAGCAGGGATGCAGTCTGGGACACGTAGTTGCAAACCTAGCGACTTTGTTGTTAGATTCAATGACTTTTCAGACCCCCTAACGACGTTTTTTTAGAAAGAAAGTGACTTTTATCGACTTCTTCTGGAGTTTAGAGACTCTGACATGAAGCAGGCTTTCCTTACTGAGGAGTTAGCAACGCTGCTAAGGGTGCAGAGCCACACATGCGCTCCGAGCTCTGCATGGGAGACTGAAGCTGACAGAGCTGCAGCAGTTAGCAGGTTTCACCCTCAGAGACCACCAGGGGTTCATGTTGAGGCATTTTCAGTTTTTTTTTTTTTTTTGCCATAGACACTGTCAGCACAATCTGCAGTTACACTAACAAAAATGCTGCAAAAAACAAAGAATTATGGAAAAATTACACATGGACTGACATAGAGGAGGATCTACACAAGTTTTTTACATCATGTTTTACATCATGCATCATTTACATCATGTTTTTTTGTAGTGGCATAAATAAAAAGTGACATTTGTGAGACTATACAGTGTTTTGTAAATAATTTTACAAAGAACACCTGGGCCATTGCCTGCATTTTGATGTAAATAGAGGTAAATTACTATGTTCTTTGTTAAAAATTTGCATATGTTTTGAAGTTTACAATTTTTATTTGAAGTTTAAGTTTTAAAAACAGTTCATCACACATATTTGTGGTTTTCACAGTAAAAACGTTACTTTTTTGCACTCGGATTTTATGTTTTGTGTGTGAATTTGGGTCCAATGTGTAAATATAGTATGTCAAAATGATAAAATAACTGTAAATTGACACAGGTGAGGTTGTGCTGAAAAAAATGATACCAGGCAAGGCAAGGTAAAAATTTTGTAAGAGGAAATATAAAGGTAAAATCTAAAGTAGTCAAAAACGGCCAATAGTGACTCACAAACTCCACAGACAAGTCCCTTTGGCGCCACTCAGTGGGCAAAACTACTTTGTCTACTGTAATGTATATTTGGGTCATCTTTGGCGCCCCCTAAAACGTAAACCGTGGGGTGCCGCGTCATGATTTTTACAACTTTGAATGGCCATGGAGTGTAGATTGGCCTGAGCAAATTTGGTGTCAGTGGGACGAAAGCCTTAGGAGGAGTTAGCCACATTCCAATGTGTGCGAATCGGCAAAAAATGCAAAATAGCCCTCTAACCATACATTTGACAGATACGCACCCATTGACTTTTTCGTAGATCTAATTGAGATACACATGATTGTCAATTTTTGTGTCATTTTGCCAAAGCGTACAGGCGTGACAGTCAACAATGTGTATTTTCACCTTAGGGGACAAGAAAAAATGGACTTTTTTCTCCTGCCATGGGGGGGCGCTCTTTTAGGGAGTAAAAATTCCTTCACAAATGTGTTGATGGCTGGACATTGCATCATCCTAGAAAACTTGGAGGCCAGTGAGGACAAAAATAAAAAGTTATAAGACTTTTAAAAATTTGGATTTTTGGGTTATCTTTGGCGCCCCCTAGAACGTAAACCGTGGGGTGCAGCGTCATGATTTGAATAACTTTTAATGGCCATGGGGTGTAATTTGGCCTGAGCAAATGTGGTGCCGGTGGAACGAAAGCCTTCGGAGGAGTTAGCGAAATTCCAATGTGTGCGAATCGGCAAAAAATGCGGAATAACCCTTTAACCGTACATTTGACAGATACGCGCCCATTGAGTTTTTGTAGATCTAATTGAGATACACATGATTGTCAATTTTTGTGTCATTTTGACAAAGCGTACAGGCGTGACACTCAACAATGTGTATTTTCACCTTAGGGGACAAGAAAAAATGGACTTTTTTCTCCTGCCATGGGGGGGCGCTCTTTTGGGGAGTAAAAATTCCTTCACAAACGTGTTGATGGCTGGACATTGCATCATCCTAGAAAACTTGGAGGCCAGTGAGGACAAAAATAAAAAGTTATAAGACTTTGAAATATGTGGATTTTAGTGTTATCTTTGGCGCCCCCTAGAACCTAAACCGTGGGGTGCAGCGTCATGATTTGAATAACTTTTAATGGCCATGGGGTGTAGATTGGCCTGAGCAAATGTGGTGCCGGTGGAACGAAAGCCTTAGGAGGAGTTAGCCACATTCCAATGTGTGCGGATCGGCAAAAAATGCGGAATAACCCTTTAACCGTACATTTGACAGATACGCGCGCATTGACTTTTTCGTAGATCTTATTGAGTTACATGTGTGTGTCAATTTTTGTGTCATTTTGACAAAGCGTATAGGCGTGACACTCAACAATGTGTATTTTCACCTTAGGGGACAAGAAAAAATGGACTTTTTTCTTCTGCCATGGGGGGGCGCTCTTTTGGGGAGTAAAAATTCCTTCACAAATGTGTTGATGGCTGGACATTGCATCATCCTAGAAAACTTGGAGGCCAGTGAGGAGAAAAATAAAAAGTTATAAGACTTTTAAATATGTGGATTTTAGTGTTATCTTTGGCGCCCCCTAGAACCTAAACCTTGGGGTGCAGCGTCATGATTTTGATAACTTTTAATGGCCACGGGGTGTAGATTGGCCTGAGCAAATGTGGTGCCGGTGGAACGAAAGCCTTCGGAGGAGTTAGCGAAATTCCAATGTGTGCGGGTCGGCAAAAAATGCGCAATAACCCTTTAACCATACATTTGACAGATACGGCCGCACTGACTTTTTTGTAGATCTTATTAAGATACATATGTGTGTCAATTTTTGTGTCAATATGACAAAGCGTAAAGGCGTGACAGTCAATAGTGTGAATTTTCACCTTAGGGGGCGCTATGGAGCCATTTTGCATTTTATTGTTTGGGCGACTTCGGAATATCAAATTTTTCACCAGGCCCGGTCATCCTGCCAAATTTCATGAGTTTTCGCCAGTGGGAAGTGGGCCATTTTCCAGTTCAAAGGGGAGGAAAAAGAAGAAAGAAAGAAACAAAGAAAAACCCCTTGGGGAATAATAGGGCTCTCGCAGCTGCTTAGCAGCTACGCTCGGGCCCTAACTAGGACCCCGTTGGGGCACTGGCGGGCCCGAGCCGTGTCGCGTCCCCCCCCCAATGTGCTGCCTCCCCGTCCCATTTGTGTCCTCTGGCCATCGCCCTCTCTGGTAACGCCCATCACTGCAAAGACCCATTTCCTTCATCGGCGTTTGCTGTTCTTCCTGCCAGTGCGTGTTGCTTTCACTTACACTTGCCACAGCCAGCCTCGTGAGTGCCTAGCCTATTGGATATCACTGTCACCTACACAGGACAGTCATTACCTTTCTATTAATACTTTGTGTTTTAATTTCACATTAATTTCCATATTGTATAAACGACTGGAAAAAACTTGAGCCCCTGCCCCTGTATAATCATGTGCATGTCTCTGTTCTAGCTCCAAGGTGAATCTTCACTGCTCATGTTCTCCTCAGAAGCACTCACCTCACTCCCCTCAGGTTACTGTACACATGCACCAACTGCCTGCTTCAGGTTTGGATGGAGCTTCATGGTTGTCTTTTGGAGAAATGACCAGTCAAGTTGTGTTTGAAATTTGATTTTTTTCAGGGGCAAAAGGAGCCTCTGCATTCTTGTCAAATATGTAAATAGCATGTTTTTGCAGGTGCTAAAAACCAGACTCTGAGTGTGTGTGTGTGTGTGTGTGTGTGTGTGTGTGTGTGTGTGTGTGCGTGTGTGTGTGTCTGTGTGTGCGTTCAAGTCACATGACATATTTAACCGGATGTAGCTGCAAGACGGAGCCTCGTTGACTCTCCGTTTCAACTTATCTCAAAAGTGAGGACCTCAACCTATATACCAGTTTTTAAATTGTGTTGATAGGCCAAATAAAACCAGAGTTATGATAAATTATGTCCGCGATACTTTTTTTCTGCTTATTTTGATCACGTTCGGCGCTCGATCGCGCTGTATGAGACAGGAAAACATAGCATGCAGACATTAGCGACAGCTCTTACAGGCGGAAAAGGCTTGCCAAAAGAAAAAAAAAACACACCACAACATCTCTCCTATTGGTGGAAAACTTCACCAAAACAACCAATCCAAAATTATATGGTGACTGATTGACAAGGGGCGGGCGCTTACGTTCTTCCTGCAACATGAGAAGGGAGGGAGGGACTCTCAGCAAGGATGCAGTCTGGGACACGTAGTTGCAAACCTAGCGACTTTGTTGTTAGATTCAATGACTTTTCAGACCCCCTAACGACTTTTTTTTTGAAACAAAGGGACTTTTATCGACTTCTTCTGGAGTTTAGAGACTCTGACATGAAGCAGGCTTTCCTTACTGAGGAGTTAGCAACGCTGCTAAGGGTGCAGAGCCACACATGCGCTCCGAGCTCTGCATGGGAGACTGAAGCTGACAGAGCTGCAGCAGTTAGCAGGTTTCACCCTCAGAGACCACCAGGGGTTCATGTTGAGGCATTTTAATTTTTTTTTTTTTTGTGTGCCATAGACACTGTCAGCACAATCTGCAGTTACACTAACAAAAATGCTGCAAAAAACAAAGAATTATGGAAAAATTACACATGGACTGACATAGAGGAGGATCTACACAAGTTTTTTACATCATGTTTTACATCATGCATCATTTACATCATGTTTTTTTGTAGTGGCATAAATAAAAAGTGACATTTGTGAGACTATACAGTGTTTTGTAAATAATTTTACAAAGAACGCCTGGGCCATTGCCTGCATTTTGATGTAAATAGAGGTAAATCACTATGTTCTTTGTTAAAAATTTGCATATGTTTTGAAGTTTACAATTTTTATTTGAAGTTTAAGTTTTAAAAACAGTTCATCACACATATTTGTGGTTTTCACAGTAAAAATGTTACTTTTTTCCACTCGGATTTTATGTTTTGTGTGTGAATTTGGGTCCATTGTGTAAATTCAGTATGTCAACATGATAAAATAACTGTAAATTCGCACAGGTGAGGTTGTGCTGAAAAAAATGATACCAGGCAAGGCACGTGATTGTCAAATTTTGTGTCAATATGACAAAGCGTATAGGCGTGAATCTCAACAATATGTATTTTCACCTTAGGGGACAAGAAAAAATGGACTTTTTTCTCCTGCCATGGGGGGGCGCTCTTTTGGGGAGTAAAAATTCCTTCACAAATGTGTTGATGGCTGGACATTGCATCATCCTAGAAAACTTGGAGGCCAGTGAGGACAAAAATAAAAAGTTATAAGACTTTTAAATATGTGGATTTTAGGGTTATCTTTGGCGCCCCCTAGAACCTAAACCGTGGGGTGCAGCGTCATGATTTTGATAACTTTTAATGGCCATGGGGTGTAGATTGGCCTGAGCAAATGTGGTGCCGGTGGAACGAAAGCCTTAGGAGGAGTTAGCCACATTCCAATGTGTGCGGATCGGCAAAAAATGCGGAATAACCCTTTAACCGTACATTTGACAGATACGCGTGCATTGACTTTTTCGTAGATCTTATTGAGTTACATGTGTGTGTCAATTTTTGTGTCATTTTGACAAAGCGTATAGGCGTGACACTCAACAATGTGTATTTTCACCTTAGGGGACAAGAAAAAATTGACTTTTTTCTCCTGCCATGGGGGGGCGCTCTTTTGGGGAGTAAAAATTCCTTCACAAATGTGTTGATGGCTGGACATTGCATCATCCTAGAAAACTTGGAGGCCAGTGAGGACAAAAATAAAAAGTTATAAGACTTTTAAATATGTGGATTTTAGTGTTATCTTTGGCGCCCCCTAGAACCTAAACCTTGGGGTGCAGCGTCATGATTTTGATAACTTTTAATGGCCACGGGGTGTAGATTGGCCTGAGCAAATGTGGTGCCGGTGGAACGAAAGCCTTCGGAGGAGTTAGCGAAATTCCAATGTGTGCGGATCGGCAAAAAATGCGAAATAACCCTTTAACCGTAATTTTGACAGATACGGCCGCACTGACTTTCTTGTAGATCTTATTGAGATACATATGTGTGTCAATTTTTGTGTCAATATGACAAAGCAAACAGGCGTGACAGTCAATAGTGTGAATTTCCACCTTAGGGGGCGCTATGGAGCCATTTTGCATTTTATTGTTTGGGCGACTTCAGAATATCGAATTTTTCACCAGGCCCGGTCGTCCTGCCAAATTTCATGAGTTTTCGCCAGTGGGAAGTGGGCCATTTTCCAGTTCAAAGGGGAGGAAAAAGAAGAATGAAAGGGGATACCGTGCTTCCTAAAAATGGACCCCAGCGGTAGCATGTAGAGGGAGAACAGTAAAGGGCCCAGGACTGACCCCTGGGGAACACCGCATGTCAGAGGGGCAACGGAGGAGGAAAACTGTCCCATGTAAACAGAGAAGGATCTCCCAGAGAGGTAAGATTTGAACCAGCTTAGGGCAGTCCCTTTTATGCCAACACAGGCGAGATATGAGGATTGAATGATCCACTGTATCAAATGCCGCTGTTAGGTCGAGGAGAATTAAAATGACACAGTTTCCAGAGTCCAGATTTAACAAAAGATAATTAAAAACCTTTAAAAGAGCAGTTTCAGTGCTGTGAAGAGACTTAAAACCAGACTGAAACAATTTGGAAACATTGGCCCTCTGTAAAAACTCTTGGAGTTGGTTAAAAACGACTTTCTCTAAAACCTTGGAAATAAAAGGAAGTTTAGAAATAGGCCTAAAATTAGATAAAATCAAGGGATCCAGATTTTTATTTTTCAGGAGGGGCTGCACCATGGCATGTTTGAAAGAAGATGGAACACACCCAGAGCTGAGACACTGATTTAAAAGAAGTAAAATAAAAGACTGAACTGAGGTGAAAACTTCCTTAAACAAACGGGATGGAATGCTGTCAGAGGGGCAGTTAGCAGGACGGAAGTGTTCCACTATCTCAGTGATTGCGGAGAGAGTAACAGGCTCAAACTGTTGAAAGACCGCAGAGCCTGCTGAAGGAACTGAGGGATCCTGAGCAGAAAGAGAGAGTGGGGACCTAAGAACAGCAATCAAACTGCAGGAAATCCTCACACAGCAATGAAGAGGGCTCAACACAAGCAGCATCGCACGGATTGACAAGAGCATCAAATACATTAACTAGGACCCCGGTGGGGCACTGTCGGGCCCGAGCCGCGTCGCGCCGCCCCCAGCGCGACCGCCTCCCCCTCCCGATCGCGTCACACTCAAGGTCCAAAGATGGTGTGCGCACTTGTCTGTGGTCATTTCCCATTATAATGAATGCGAGGCGCAGTTTCTACCAAAACACTCGCTGCAGACAAACTTCATGTCCTATTTGAAAAAAGTCTGGACCATGAGTGAGGGCACAAACACAGCTAGGATATATCCAAATGGCAGGTTGCTCCTCGTTACGGTGTTGCCGGGAGAGTGATGCGATTGAGCCATTGAGTGATGGGCAGGAAAAACTTGACTGTTTCTCCTGCCATGGGGGTTGGGGGATGGGGGGGGGGGGTGGATTCTTTTAAGAATGTGGATATTTGGGTCATCTTTGGCGCCCCCTAGAACGTAAACCGTGGGGTGCAGCGTCATGATTTTTACAACTTTGAATGGCCATGGGGTGTAGATTGGCCTGAGCAAATTTGGTGTCAGTGGGACGAAAGCCTTAGGAGGAGTTAGCCACATTCCAATGTGTGCGAATCGGCAAAAAATGCAAAATAGCCCTTTAACCGTACATTTTACAGATACGCGCGCATTGACTTTTTCGTAGATCTTATTGAGATACATGTGATTGTCAAATTTTGTGTCAATATGACAAAGCGTACAGGTATGACAGTCAACAATGTGTTTTTTCACCTTAGGGGACAAGAAAAAATGGACTTTTTTCTCCTGCCATGGGGGGCGCTCTTTTGGGGAGTAAAAATTCCTTCACAAATGTGTTGATGGCTGGACATTGCATCATCCTAGAAAACTTGGAGGCCAGTGAGGACAAAAATAAAAAGTTATAAGACTTTTAAATATGTGGATTTTAGTGTTATCTTTGGCGCCCCCTAGAACCTAAACCTTGGGGTGCAGCGTCATGATTTTGATAACTTTTAATGGCCACGGGGTGTAGATTGGCCTGAGCAAATGTGGTGCCGGTGGAACGAAAGCCTTCGGAGGAGTTAGCGAAATTCCAATGTGTGCGGATCGGCAAAAAATGCGAAATAACCCTTTAACCGTACATTTGACAGATACGCCCGCGCTGACTTTTTTGTAGATCTTATTGAGATACATGTGTGTGTCAATTTTTGTGTCATTTTGACAAAGCGTACAGGCGTGACAGTGAATAGTGTGAATTTTCACCTTAGGGGGCGCTATGGAGCCATTTTGCATTTTATTGTTTGGGCGACTTCGGAATATCAAATTTTTCACCAGGCCCGGTCGTCCTGCCAAATTTCATGAGTTTTCGCCAGTGGGAAGTGGGCCATTTTCCAGTTCAAAGGGGAGGAAAAAGAAACTAGGGCCCCGGTGGGGCACTGTCGGGCCCGAGCCGCGTTGCGCCGCCCCCAGCGCGACCGCCTCCCCCTCCTGAACGCGTCACACTCAAGGTCCAAAGATGGTGTGCGCACTTGTCTGTGGTCATTTCCCATTATAATGAATGCGAGGCGCAGTTTCTACCAAAACACTCGCTGCAGACAAACTTCATGTCCTATTTGAAAAAAGTCTGGACCATGAGTGAGGGCACAAACACAGCTAGGATATATCCAAATGGCAGGTTGCTCCTCGTTACGGTGTTGCCGGGAGAGTGATGCGATTGAGCCATTGAGTGATGGGCAGGAAAAACTTGACTGTTTCTCCTGCCATGGGGGTTGGGGGATGGGGGGGTGGATTCTTTTAAGAATGTGGATATTTGGGTCATCTTTGGCGCCCCCTAGAACGTAAACCGTGGGGTGCAGCGTCATGATTTTTACAACTTTGAATGGCCATGGGGTGTAGATTGGCCTGAGCAAATTTGGTGTCAGTGGGACGAAAGCCTTAGGAGGAGTTAGCCACATTCCAATGTGTGCGAATCGGCAAAAAATGCAAAATAGCCCTTTAACCGTACATTTTACAGATACGCGCGCATTGACTTTTTCGTAGATCTTATTGAGATACATGTGATTGTCAAATTTTGTGTCAATATGACAAAGCGTACAGGTATGACAGTCAACAATGTGTTTTTTCACCTTAGGGGACAAGAAAAAATGGACTTTTTTCTCCTGCCATGGGGGGGCGCTCTTTTGGGGAGTAAAAATTCCTTCACAAATGTGTTGATGGCTGGACATTGCATCATCCTAGAAAACTTGGAGGCCAGTGAGGACAAAAATAAAAAGTTATAAGACTTTTAAATATGTGGATTTTAGTGTTATCTTTGGCGCCCCCTAGAACCTAAACCTTGGGGTGCAGCGTCATGATTTTGATAACTTTTAATGGCCACGGGGTGTAGATTGGCCTGAGCAAATGTGGTGCCGGTGGAACGAAAGCCTTCGGAGGAGTTAGCGAAATTCCAATGTGTGCGGATCGGCAAAAAATGCAAAATAACCCTTTAACCGTAATTTTCACAGATACGGCCGCACTGACTTTTTTGTAGATCTTATTGAGATACATGTGTGTGTCAATTTTTGTGTCATTTTGACAAAGCGTACAGGCGTGACAGTGAATAGTGTGAATTTTCACCTTAGGGGGCGCTATGGAGCCATTTTGCATTTTCTTGTTTGGGCGACTTCGGAATATCAAATTTTTCACCAGGCCCGGTCGTCCTGCCAAATTTCATGAGTTTTCGCCAGTGGGAAGTGGGCCATTTTCCAGTTCAAAGGGGAGGAAAAAGAAACTAGGGCCCCGGTGGGGCACTGTCGGGCCCGAGCCGCGTTGCGCCGCCCCCAGCGCGACCGCCTCCCCCTCCTGAACGCGTCACACTCAAGGTCCAAAGATGGTGTGCGCACTTGTCTGTGGTCATTTCCCATTATAATGAATGGGAGGCGCAGTTTCTACCAAAACACTCGCTGCAGACAAACTACATGTCCTATTTGAAAAAAGTCTGGACCATGAGTGAGGGCACAAACACAGCTAGGATATATCCAAACGGCAAGTTGCTCCTCGTTACGGTGTTGCCGGGAGAGTGATGCGATTGAGCCATTGAGTGATGGGCAGGAAAAACTTGACTGTTTCTCCTGCCATGGGTGTTGGGTGATGGGGGGGGGGGGGATGTGGATTCTTTTAAGAATGTGGATATTTGGGTCATCTTTGGCGCCCCCTAGAACGTAAACCGTGGGGTGCAGCGTCATGATTTTTAAAACTTTGAATGGCCATGGGGTGTAGATTGGCCTGAGCAAATTTGGTGTCAGTGGGACGAAAGCCTTAGGAGGAGTTAGCGAAATTCCAATGTGTGCGAATCGGCAAAAAATGCAAAATAGCCCTTTTACCGTACATTATACAGATACGCGCTCTTTGACTTTTTCGTAGATCTAATTGAGATACACATGATTGTCAATTTTTGTGTCATTTTGCCAAAGCGTACAGGCGTGACAGTCAACAATGTGTATTTTCACCTTAGGGGACAAGAAAAAATGGACTTTTTTCTCCTGCCATGGGGGGGCGCTCTTTTGGGGAGTAAAAATTCCTTCACAAATGTGTTGATGGCTGGACATTGCATCATCCTAGAAAACTTGGAGGCCAGTGAGGACAAAAATAAAAAGTTATAAAACATTTAAGAATGTGGATTTTTGGGTTATTTTTGGCGCCCCCTAGAACCTAAACCATGGGGTGCAGCATCATGATTTGAATAACTTTTAATGGCCATGGGGTGTAGATTGGCCTGAGCAAATGTGGTGCCGGTGGAACGAAAGCCTTCGGAGGAGTTAGCGAAATTCCAATGTGTGCGGATCGGCAAAAAATGCGAAATAACCCTTTAACCGTAATTTTGACAGATACGGCCGCACTGACTTTTTTGTAGATCTTATTGAGATACATATGTGTGTCAATTTTTGTGTCAATATGACAAAGCGTACAGGCGTGACAGTCAATAGTGTGAATTTCCACCTTAGGGGGCGCTATGGAGCCATTTTGCATTTTATTGTTTGGGCGACTTCAGAATATCGAATTTTTCACCAGGCCCGGTCGTCCTGCCAAATTTCATGAGTTTTCGCCAGTGGGAAGTGGGCCATTTTCCAGTTCAAAGGGGAGGAAAAAGAAGAAAGAAAGAAAGAAAGAAAGAAAGAACTAGGGCCCCGTTGGGGCACTGGCGGGCCCGAGCCACGTTGCGCCGCCCCCAGTGCGACCGCCTCCCCCTCCCGATCGTGTCACACTCAAGGTCCAAAGATGGTGTGCGCACTTGTCTGTGGTCATTTCCCATTATAATGAATGGGAGGCGCAGTTTCTACCAAAACACTCGCTGCAGACAAACTACATGTCCTATTTGAAAAAAGTCTGGACCATGAGTGAGGGCACAAACACAGCTAGGATATATCCAAACGGCAAGTTGCTCCTCGTTACGGTGTTGCCGGGAGAGCGATGCGATTGAGCCATTGAGTGATGGGCAGGAAAAACTTGACTGTTTCTCCTGCCATGGGGGATGGGGGATGGGGGATGGGGGATGGGGGGGGGGGGGGGATGTGGATTCTTTTAAGAATGTGGATATTTGGGTCATCTTTGGCGCCCCCTAGAACGTAAACCGTGGGGTGCAGCGTCATGATTTTTAAAACTTTGAATGGCCATGGGGTGTAGATTGGCCTGAGCAAATTTGGTGTCAGTGGGACGAAAGCCTTAGGAGGAGTTAGCCACATTCCAATGTGTGCTAATCGGCAAAAAATGCAAAATAGCCCTTTAACCGTACATTTTACAGATACGCGCGCATTGACTTTTTCGTAGATCTTATTGAGATACATGTGTGTGTCAAATTTTGTGTCAATATGACAAAGCATACAGGTATGACAGTCAACAATGTGTATTTTCACCTTATGGGACAAGAAAAAATGGACTTTTTTCTCCTGCCATGGGGGGGCGCTCTTTTGGGGAGTAAAAATTCCTTCACAAATGTGTTGATGGCTGGACATTGCATCATCCTAGAAAACTTGGAGGCCAGTGAGGACAAAAATAAAAAGTTATAAGACTTTTAAATATGTGGATTTTAGGGTTATCTTTGGCGCCCCCTAGAACCTAAACCGTGGGGTGCAGCGTCATGATTTGAATAACTTTTAATGGCCATGGGGTGTAGATTGGCCTGAGCAAATGTGGTTCTGGTGGAACGAAAGCCTTCGGAGGAGTTAGCGAAATTCCAATGTGTGCGGATCGGCAAAAAATGCGCAATAACCCTTTAACCTTACATTTGACAGATACGCCCGCACTGACTTTTTTGTAGATCTTATTGAGATACATGTGTGTGTCAATTTTTGTGTAATTTTGACAAAGCGTACAGGCGTGACAGTCAATAGTGTGAATTTTCACCTTATGGGACAAGAAAAAATGGACTTTTTTCTCCTGCCATGGGGGGGCGCTCTTTTGGGGAGTAAAAATTCCTTCACAAATGTGTTGATGGCTGGACATTGCATCATCCTAGAAAACTTGGAGGCCACTGAGGGCAAAAATAAAAAGTTATAAGACTTTGAAATATGTGGATTTTAGGGTTATTTTTGGCGCCCCCTAGAACCTAAACCGTGGGGTGCAGCGTCATGATTTGAATAACTTTTAATGGCCATGGGGTGTAGATTGGCCTGAGCAAATGTGGTGCCGGTGGAACGAAAGCCTTCGGAGGAGTTAGCGAAATTCCAATGTGTGCGGATCGGCAAAAAATGCGCAATAACCCTTTAACCGTACATTTGACAGATACGCCCGCACTGACTTTTTTGTAGATCTTATTGAGATACATGTGTGTGTCAATTTTTGTGTAATTTTGACAAAGCGTACAGGCGTCAGGTGAATTTTTCACCTTAGGGGGCGCTATGGAGCCATTTTGCATTGTATTGTTTGGGCGACTTCAGAATATCGAATTTTTCACCAGGCCCGGTCGTCCTGCCAAATTTCCTGAGTTTTCGCCAGTGGGAAGTGGGCCATTTTCCAGTTTAAAGGGGAGGAAAAATAATAATAACAAAAGAAGGAAACATGCAGGAACAAGAGGGCTCTCGCAGCTGCTTAGCAGCTACGCTCGGGCCCTAAAGAAAGAAACAAAGAAAAACCACTTGGGGAATAATAGGGCCTACGCCCGGCTGCTCTGCAGCTGGCTCGGGCCCTAAAGAAAGAAAGAAAGAAAGAAAGAAACAAAGAAAAACCACTTGGAGAATAATAGGGCTCTCGCAGCTGCTTAGCAGCTACGCTCGGGCCCTAACTAGGACCCCGTTGGGGCACTGGCGGGCCCGAGCTGTGTCGCGTCCCCCCCCCAACGCGCTGCCTGCCCGTCCCATTTGTGTCCTCTGGCCATCGCCCTCTTTGGTAACGCCCATCACTGCAAAGACCCTTTTCCTTCATCGGCGTTTGCTGTTCTTCCTGCCAGTGCGTGTTGCTTTCACTTACACTTGCCACAGCCAGCCTCGTGAGTGCCTAGCCTATTGGATATCACTGTCACCTACACAGGACAGTCATTACCTTTCTATTAATACTTTGTTTTTTAATTTCACATTAATTTCCATATTGTATAAACAACTGGAAAAAACTTGAGCCCCTGCCCCTGTATAATCATGTGCACGTCTCTGTTCTAGCTCTAAGGTGAATCTTCACTGCTCATGTTCTCCTCAGAAGCAGTCACCTCACTCCCCTCAGGTTACTGTACACATGCACCAACTGCCTGCTTCAGGTTTGGATGGAGCTTCATGGTTGTCTTTTGGAGAAATGACCAGTCAAGTTGTGTTTGAAATTTGATTTTTTTCAGGGGCAAAAGGAGCCTCTGCATTCTTGTCAAATATGTAAATAGCATGTTTTTGCAGGTGCTAAAAACCAGACTCTGAGTGTGTATGTGTGCGTGTGTGTGTGTGTCTGTATGTGTGTGTGTGTGTGTGTGTGTGTGCGTTCAAGTCACATGACATATTTAACCGGATGTAGCTGCAAGACGGAGCCTCGTTGACTCTCCGTTTCAATTTATCTCAAAAGTGAGGACCTCAACCTATATACCAGTTTTTAAATTGTGTTGATAGGCCAAATAAAACCAGAGTTATGATAAATTATGTCCGCGATACTTGTTTTCTGCTTATTTTGATCACGTTCGGCGCTCGATCGCGCTGTATGAGACAGGAAAACATAGCATGCAGACATTAGCGACAGGTCTTACAGGCGGAAAAGGCTTGCCAAAGGAAAAAAAAAACACACCACAACATCTCTCCTATTGGTGGAAAACTTCACCACAACAACCAATCCAAAATTATATGGTGACTGATTGACAAGGGGCGGGAACTTACGTTCTTCCTGCAATATGAGAAGGGAGGGAGGGACTCTCAGCAGGGATGCAGTCTGGGACACGTAGTTGCAAACCTAGCGACTTTGTTGTTAGATTCAATGACTTTTCAGACCCCCTAACGACTTTTTTTTAGAAAGAAAGTGACTTTTATCGACTTCTTCTGGAGTTTAGAGACTCTGACATGAAGCAGGCTTTCCTTACTGAGGAGTTAGCAACGCTGCTAAGGGTGCAGAGCCACACATGCGCTCCGAGCTCTGCATGGGAGACTGAAGCTGACAGAGCTGCAGCAGTTAGCAGGTTTCACCCTCAGAGACCACCAGGGGTTCATGTTGAGGCATTTTAAAAAAATTTTTTGTGTGCCATAGACACTGTCAGCACAATCTGCAGTTACACTAACAAAAATGCTGCAAAAAACAAAGAATTATGGAAAAATTACACATGGACTGACATAGAGGAGGATCTACACAAGTTTTTTACATCATGTTTTACATCATGCATCATTTACATCATGTTTTTTTGTAGTGGCATAAATAAAAAGTGACATTTGTGAGACTATACAGTGTTTTGTAAATAATTTTACAAAGAACGCCTGGGCCATTGCCTGCATTTTGATGAAAATAGAGGTAAATCACTATGTTCTTTGTTTAAAATTTGCATATGTTTTGAAGTTTACAATTTTTATTTGAAGTTTAAGTTTTAAAAACAGTTCATCACACATATTTGTGGTTTAATTTCACATTAATTTCCATATTATATAAATGACTGGAAAAAACTTGAGCCCCTGCCCCTGTATAATCATGTGCACGTCCCTGTTCTAGCTCCAAGGTGAATCTTCACTGCTCATGTTCTCCTCAGAAATAGTCACCTCACTCCCCTCAGGTTACTGTACACATGCACCAACTATCTGCTTCAGGTTTGAAATGGAGCTTCATGGTTGTCTTTTGGAGAAATGAACAGTCAAGTTGTGTTTGAAATTTGATTTTTTTCAGGGGCAAAAGGAAGCCTCTGCATTCTTGTCAAATATGTAAACAGCATGTTTTTGCAGGTGCTAAAAAACAGACTCTGAGTGTGTGTGTGAATCTGTGTGTGTGTGTGTGTGTGTGTGTGTGTGTGTGTATGTTGGCGTGTGTGTATATGTGTGTGTATCCTGCAGTACTCTGTACTCCTGCAGTGGCCAAAAAGACTTTTAAGAATGTGGATTTTTGGGTCATCTTTGGCGCCCCCTAGAACTGCAGTACTCTGTACTCCTGCAGTGGCCAAAATGACTTTTAAGAATGTGGATTTTTGGGTCATCTTTGGCGCCCCCTAGAACGTAAACCGTGGGGTGCAGCGTCATGATTTTTACAACTTTGAATGGGCATGGGGTGTAGATTGCCCTGAGCAAATTTGGTATCGGTGGGACGAAAGCCTTAGGAGGAGATAGCCACATTCCAATGTGTGCGAATCGGCAAAAAATGCAAAATAGCCCTTTAACCGTACATTATACAGATACGCGCTCTTTGACTTTTTCGTAGATCTAATTGAGATACACATGATTGTCAATTTTTGTGTCAATATGACAAAGCGTTCAGGCGTGACACTCAACAATGTGTATTTTCATGTAAGGGGACAAGAAAAAATTGACTTTTTTCTCCTACCATGGGGGGGCGCTCTTTTGGGGAGTAAAAATTCCTTCACAAATGTGTTGATGGCTGGACATTGCATCATCCTAGAAAACTTGGAGGCCAGTGAGGACAAAAATAAAAAGTTATAAGACTTTTAAATATGTGGATTTTAGTGTTATTTTTGGCGCCCCCTAGAACCTAAACCATGGGGTGCAGCGTCATGATTTTGATAACTTTTAGTGGCCACGGGGTGTAGATTGGCCTGAGCAAATGTGGTGCCGGTGGAACGAAAGCCTTCGGAGGAGTTAGCGAAATTCCAATGTGTGCGGATCGGCAAAAAATGCAAAATAACCCTTTAACCGTAATTTTCACAGATACGGCCGCACTGACTTTTTTGTAGATCTTATTGAGATACATGTGTGTGTCAATTTTTGTGTCATTTTGACAAAGCGTACAGGCGTGACAGTCAATAGTGTGAATTTCCACCTTAGGGGGCGCTATGGAGCCATTTTGCATTTTATTGTTTTGGCGACTTCAGAATATCGAATTTTTCACCAGGCCCGGTCGTCCTGCCAAATTTCATGAGTTTTCGCCAGTGGGAAGTGGGCCATTTTCCAGTTCAAAGGGGAGGAAAAAGAAGAAACTAGGGCCCCGTTGGGGCACTGGCGGGCCCGAGCCGTGTCACGCCGCCCCCAGCGCGACCGTCTCCCCAACCCGATCGCGTCACACTCAAGGTCCAAAGATGGTGTGCGCACTTGTTTGTGGTCATTTACCATTATAATGAACGGGAGGCGCAGTTTCTACCAAAACGCTCGCTGCAGAAAAACTCCATGTCCTATTTGAAAAGAGTCTGGACCATGAGTGAGGGCACAAACACAGCTAAGATATATCCAAATGGCAAGTTGCTCCTCCTTTCGCTTTTGCCGAGAGAGCAGTGCGTTTGAGCCATTGAATGATGAACAGGAAAAACTTGACTTTATTCTCCTGCCATGGGGGGGCGCTCTTTTAAAGAGAAAAAACTCCTTCACAAATGTGTTGATGGCTGGACATTGCATCATCCTAGAAAACATGGGGGCCAGTGAGGACAAAAATAAAAAGTTATAAGACTTTTAAATATGTGGATTTTAGGGTTATATTTGGCGCCCCCTAGAACCTAAACCGTGGGGTGCAGCGTCATGATTTGAATAACTTTTAATGGCCATGGGGTGTAGATTGGCCTGAGCAAATGTGGTGCCGGTGGAACGAAAGCCTTCGGAGGAATTAGCGAAATTCCAATGTGTGCGAATCTGCAAAAAATGCGAAATAACCCTTTAACCGTACATTTTACAGATACGTGGCCATTGACTTTTTCGAAGATCTTATGTAAATACACGTGTATGTAAAATTTTGTGTCAATACGACAAAACATACAGGCGTAGCACTCAACAATGTGTATTTTCACCTTAGTGGACAAGAAAAAATTGACTTTTTTCTCCTGCCATGGGGGGGCGCTCTTTTGCCGAGTAAAAATTCCTTCACAAATGTGTTGATGGCTGGACATTGCATCATCCTAGAAAACTTGGAGGCCAGTGGGGACAAAAATAAAAAGTTATAAGACTTTTAAATATGTGGATTTTACGGTTATCTTTGGCTCCCCCTAGAACCTAAACCGTGGGGTGCAGCGTCATGATTTGAATAACTTTTAATGGCCATGGGGTGTAGATTGGCCTGAGCAAATGTGGTGCCGGTGGAACGAAAGCCTTCGGAGGAGTTAGCGAAATTCCAATGTGTGCGGATCGGCAAAAAATGCGGAATAACCCTTTAACCGTACATTTGACAGATACGCGCGCATTGACTTTTTCGTAGATCTTATTGAGATACATGTGTGTGTCAATTTTTGTGTCATTTTGCCAAAGCGTACAGGCGTGACACTCAACAATGTGTATTTTCACCTTAGGGGACAAGAAAAAATGGACTTTTTTCTCCTGCCATGGGGGGGCGCTCTTTTGGGGAGTAAAAATTCCTTCACAAATGTGTTGATGGCTGGACATTGCATCATCCTAGAAAACTTGGAGGCCAGTGAGGGCAAAAATAAAAAGTTATAAGACTTTTAAATATGTGGATCTTAGGGTTATCTTTGGCGCCCCCTAGAACCTAAACCGTGGGGTGCAGCGTCATGATTTGAATAACTTTTAATGGCCATGGGGTGTAGATTGGCCTGAGCAAATGTGGTGCCGGTGGAACGAAAGCCTTCGGAGGAGTTAGCGAAATTCCAATGTGTGCGGATCGGCAAAAAATGCGAAATAACCCTTTAACCGTACATTTGACAGATACGCCCGCACTGACTTTTTTGTAGATCTTATTGAGATACATGTGTGTGTCAATTTTTGTGTCATTTTGACAAAGCGTACAGGCGTGACAGTCAATAGTGTGAATTTTCACCTTAGGGGGCGCTATGGAGCCATTTTGCATTTTCTTGTTTGGGCGACTTCGGAATATCAAATTTTTCACCAGGCCCGGTCGTCCTGCCAAATTTCATGAGTTTTCGCCAGTGGGAAGTGGGCCATTTTCCAGTTCAAAGGGGAGGAAAAATAATAATAACTAGGACCCCGTTGGGGCACTGGCGGGCCCGAGCCGTGTCGCGTCCCCCCCCCCCCCCCCAACGTGCTGCCTCCCCGTCCCATTTGTGTCCTCTGGCCATCGCCCTCTCTGGTAACGCCCATCACTGCAAAGACCCTTTTCCTTCATCGGCGTTTGCTGTTCTTCCTGCCAGTGCGTGTTGCTTTCACTTACACTTGCCACAGCCAGCCTCGTGAGTGCCTAGCCTATTGGATATCACTGTCACCTACACAGGACAGTCATTACCTTTCTATTAATACTTTGTGTTTTAATTTCACATTAATTTCCATATTGTATAAACGACTGGAAAAAACTTGAGCCCCTGCCCCTGTATAATCATGTGCATGTCTCTGTTCTAGCTCCAAGGTGAATCTTCACTGCTCATGTTCTCCTCAGAAGCAGTCACCTCACTCCCCTCAGGTTACTGTACACATGCACCAACTGCCTGCTTCAGGTTTGGATGGAGCTTCATGGTTGTCTTTTGGAGAAATGACCAGTCAAGTTGTGTTTGAAATTTGATTTTTTTCAGGGGCAAAAGGAGCCTCTGCATTCTTGTCAAATATGTAAATAGCATGTTTTTGCAGGTGCTAAAAACCAGACTCTGAGTGTGTGTGTGTGTGTGTGTGTGTGTGTGTGTGTGTGTGTGTGTGTGTGTGTCTGTGTGTGCGTTCAAGTCACATGACATATTTAACCGGATGTAGCTGCAAGACGGAGCCTCGTTGACTCTCCGTTTCAACTTATCTCAAAAGTGAGGACCTCAACCTATATACCAGTTTTTAAATTGTGTTGATAGGCCAAATAAAACCAGAGTTATGATAAATTATGTCCGCGATACTTTTTTCTGCTTATTTTGATCACGTTCGGCGCTCGATCGCGCTGTATGAGACAGGAAAACATAGCATGCAGACATTAGCGACAGGTCTTACAGGCGGAAAAGGCTTGCCAAAAGAAAAAAAAAACACACCACAACATCTCTCCTATTGGTGGAAAACTTCACCACAACAACCAATCCAAAATTATATGGTGACTGATTGACAAGGGGCGGGCGCTTACGTTCTTCCTGCAACATGAGAAGGGAGGGAGGGACTCTCAGCAGGGATGCAGTCTGGGACACGTAGTTGCAAACCTAGCGACTTTGTTGTTAGATTCAATGACTTTTCAGACCCCCTAACGACTTTTTTTTAGAAAGAAAGGGACTTTTATCGACTTCTTCTGGAGTTTAGAGACTCTGACATGAAGCAGGCTTTCCTTACTGAGGAGTTAGCAACGCTGCTAAGGGTGCAGAGCCACACATGCGCTCAGAGCTCTGCATGGGAGACTGAAGCTGACAGAGCTGCAGCAGTTAGCAGGTTTCACCCTCAGAGACCACCAGGGGTTCATGTTGAGGCATTTTAATTTTTTTTTTTTTTGTGCCATAGACACTGTCAGCACAATCTGCAGTTACACTAACAAAAATGCTGCAAAAAACAAAGAATTATGGAAAAATTACACATGGACTGACATAGAGGAGGATCTACACAAGTTTTTTACATCATGTTTTACATCATGCATCATTTACATCATGTTTTTTTGTAGTGGCATAAATAAAAAGTGACATTTGTGAGACTATACAGTGTTTTGTAAATAATTTTACAAAGAACGCCTGGGCCATTGCCTGCATTTTGATGAAAATAGAGGTAAATTACTATGTTCTTTGTTAAAAATTTGCATATGTTTTGAAGTTTACAATTTTTATTTGAAGTTTAAGTTTTAAAAACAGTTCATCACACATATTTGTGGTTTAATTTCACATTAATTTCCATATTGTATAAATGACTGGAAAAAACTTGAGCCCCTGCCCCTGTATAATCATGTGCACGTCCCTGTTCTAGCTCCAAGGTGAATCTTCACTGCTCATGTTCTCCTCAGAAATAGTCACCTCACTCCCCTCAGGTTACTGTACACATGCACCAACTATCTGCTTCAGGTTTGAAATGGAGCTTCATGGTTGTCTTTTGGAGAAATGAACAGTCAAGTTGTGTTTGAAATTTGATTTTTTTCAGGGGCAAAAGGAGCCTCTGCATTCTTGTCAAATATGTAAACAGCATGTTTTTGCAGGTGCTAAAAAACAGACTCTGAGTGTGTGTGTGTGTGTGTGTGTGTATGTTGGCGTGTGTGTATATGTGTGTGTATCCTGCAGTACTCTGTACTCCTGCAGTGGCCAAAAAGACTTTTAAGAATGTGGATTTTTGGGTCATCTTTGGCGCCCCCTAGAACTGCAGTACTCTGTACTCCTGCAGTGGCCAAAATGACTTTTAAGAATGTGGATTTTTGGGTCATCTTTGGCGCCCCCTAGAACGTAAACCGTGGGGTGCAGCGTCATGATTTTTACAACTTTGAATGGGCATGGGGTGTAGATTGCCCTGAGCAAATTTGGTATCGGTGGGACGAAAGCCTTAGGAGGAGATAGCCACATTCCAATGTGTGCGAATCGGCAAAAAATGCAAAATAGCCCTTTAACCGTACATTATACAGATACGCGCTCTTTGACTTTTTCGTAGATCTAATTGAGATACACATGATTGTCAATTTTTGTGTCAATATGACAAAGCGTTCAGGCGTGACACTCAACAATGTGTATTTTCATGTAAGGGGACAAGAAAAAATTGACTTTTTTCTCCTACCATGGGGGGGCGCTCTTTTGGGGAGTAAAAATTCCTTCACAAATGTGTTGATGGCTGGACATTGCATCATCCTAGAAAACTTGGAGGCCAGTGAGGACAAAAATAAAAAGTTATGAAACATTTAAGAATGTGGATTTTTGGGTTATTTTTGGCGCCCCCTAGAACCTAAACCATGGGGTGCAGCATCATGATTTGAATAACTTTTAATGGCCATGGGGTGTAGATTGGCTTGAGCAAATGTGGTGCCGGTGGAACGAAAGCCTTCGGAGGAGTTAGCGAAATTCCAATGTGTGCGTGTCGGCAAATAATGCGGAATAACCCTTTAACTGTACATTTGACAGATACGCGCACGTGGACTTTTTTGTAGATCTTATTGAGTTACATGTGTGTGTCAATTTTTGTGTCATTTTGACAAAGCGTATAGGCGTGACACTCAACAATGTGTATTTTCACCTTAGGGGACAAGAAAAAATGGACTTTTTTCTCCTGCCATGGGGGGGCGCTCTTTTGGGGAGTAAAAATTCCTTCACAAATGTGTTGATGGCTGGACATTGCATCATCCTAGAAAACTTGGAGGCCAGTGAGGACAAAAATAAAAAGTTATAAGACTTTTAAATATGTGGATTTAAGGGTTATCTTTGGCGCCCCCTAGAACCTAAACCTTGGGGTGCAGCGTCATGATTTTGATAACTTTTAATGGCCACGGGGTGTAGATTGGCCTGAGCAAATGTGGTGCCGGTGGAACGAAAGCCTTCGGAGGAGTTAGCGAAATTCCAATGTGTGCAGATCGGCAAAAAATGCGTAATAACCCTTTAACCGTACATTTGACAGATACGCCCGCACTGACTTTTTTGTAGATCTTATTGAGATACATGTGTGTGTCAATTTTTGTGTCATTTTGACAAAGCGTACAGTCGTGACAGTGAATAGTGTGAATTTTCACCTTAGGGGGCGCTATGGAGCCATTTTGCATTTTATTGTTTTGGCGACTTCAGAATATCAAATTTTTCACCAGGCCCGGTCGTCCTGCCAAATTTCATGAGTTTTCGCCAGTGGGAAGTGGGCCATTTTCCAGTTCAAAGGGGAGGAAAAAGAAAAAAGAAAGAAAGAAACAAAGAAAAACCACTTGGGGAATAATAGGGCCTACGCCCGGCTGCTCTGCAGCTGGCTCGGGCCCTAACTAGGACCCCGGTGGGGCACTGTCGGGCCCGAGCCGCGTTGCGCTGCCCCCAGCGCGACCGCCTACCCCTCCCGATCGCGTCACACTCAAGGTCCAAAGATGGTGTGCGCACTTGTCTGTGGTCATTTCCCATTATAATGAATGGGAGGCGCAGTTTCTACCAAAACACTCGCTGCAGACAAACTACATGTCCTATTTGAAAAAAGTCTGGACCATGAGTGAGGGCACAAACACAGCTAGGATATATCCAAACGGCAAGTTGCTCCTCGTTACGGTGTTGCCGGGAGAGTGATGCGAATGAGCCATTGAGTGATGGGCAGGAAAAACTTGACTGTTTCTCCTGCCATGGGGGATGGGGGATGGGGGGGGATGTGGATTCTTTTAAGAATGTGGATATTTGGGTCATCTTTGGCGCCCCCTAGAACGTAAACCGTGGGGTGCAGCGTCATGATTTTTACAACTTTGAATGGCCATGGGGTGTAGATTGGCCTGAGCAAATTTGGTGTCAGTGGGACGAAAGCCTTAGGAGGAGTTAGCCACATTCCAATGTGTGCGAATCGGCAAAAAATGCAAAATAGCCCTTTAACCGTACATTTTACAGATACGCGCGCATAGACTTTTTCGTAGATCTGATTGAGATACATGTGATTGTCAAATTTTGTGTCAATATGACAAAGCGTATAGGCGTGAATCTCAACAATATGTATTTTCACCTTAGGGGACAAGAAAAAATGGACTTTTTTCTCCTGCCATGGGGGGGCGCTCTTTTGGGGAGTAAAAATTCCTTCACAAATGTGTTGATGGCTGGACATTGCATCATCCTAGAAAACTTGGAGGCCAGTGAGGACAAAAATAAAAAGTTATAAGACTTTTAAATATGTGGATTTTAGGGTTATCTTTGGCGCCCCCTAGAACCTAAACCGTGGGGTGCAGCGTCATGATTTTGATAACTTTTAATGGCCACGGGGTGTAGATTGGCCTGAGCAAATGTGGTGCCGGTGGAACGAAAGCCTTCGGAGGAGTTAGCGAAATTCCAATGTGTGTGGATCGGCAAAAAATGCAAAATAACCCTTTAACCGTACATTTGACAGATACGCGCGCATTGACTTTTTCGTAGATCTTATTGAGTTACATGTGTGTGTCAATTTTTGTGTCATTTTGACAAAGCGTATAGGCGTGACACTCAACAATGTGTATTTTCACCTTAGGGGACAAGAAAAAATGGACTTTTTTCTCCTGCCATGGGGGGGCGCTCTTTTGGGGAGTAAAAATTCCTTCACAAATGTGTTGATGGCTGGACATTGCATCATCCTAGAAAACTTGGAGGCCAGTGAGGACAAAAATAAAAAGTTATAAGACTTTTAAATATGTGGATTTTAGTGTTATCTTTGGCGCCCCCTAGAACCTAAACCTTGGGGTGCAGCGTCATGATTTTGATAACTTTTAATGGCCACGGGGTGTAGATTGGCCTGAGCAAATGTGGTGCCGGTGGAACGAAAGCCTTCGGAGGAGTTAGCGAAATTCCAATGTGTGCGGATCGGCAAAAAATGCGAAATAACCCTTTAACCGTAATTTTGACAGATACGGCCGCACTGACTTTTTTGTAGATCTTATTGAGATACATATGTGTGTCAATTTTTGTGTCAATATGACAAAGCGTACAGGCGTGACAGTCAATAGTGTGAATTTCCACCTTAGGGGGCGCTATGGAGCCATTTTGCATTTTATTGTTTGGGCGACTTCAGAATATCGAATTTTTCACCAGGCCCGGTCGTCCTGCCAAATTTCATGAGTTTTCGCCAGTGGGAAGTGGGCCATTTTCCAGTTCAAAGGGGAGGAAAAAGAAAAAAGAAAGAAAGAAACAAAGAAAAACCACTTGGGGAATAATAGGGCCTACGCCCGGCTGCTCTGCAGCTTGCTCGGGCCCTAACTAGGACCCCGTTGGGGCACTGGCGGGCCCGAGCCGTGTCGCCCCCCCCCCCCCCCAACGTGCTGCCTCCCCGTCCCATTTGTGTCCTCTGGCCATCGCCCTCTCTTGTAACGCCCATCACTGCAAAGACCCTTTTCCTTCATCGGCGTTTGCTGTTCTTCCTGCCAGTGCGTGTTGCTTTCACTTACACTTGCCACAGCCAGCCTCGTGAGTGCCTAGCCTATTGGATATCACTGTCACCTACACAGGACAGTCATTACCTTTCTATTAATACTTTGTGTTTTAATTTCACATTAATTTCCATATTGTATAAACGACTGGAAAAAACTTGAGCCCCTGCCCCTGTATAATCATGTGCATGTCTCTGTTCTAGCTCCAAGGTGAATCTTCACTGCTCATGTTCTCCTCAGAAGCACTCACCTCACTCCCCTCAGGTTACTGTACACATGCACCAACTGCCTGCTTCAGGTTTGGATGGAGCTTCATGGTTGTCTTTTGGAGAAATGACCAGTCAAGTTGTGTTTGAAATTTGATTTTTTTTTCAGGGGCAAAAGGAGCCTCTGCATTCTTGTCAAATATGTAAATAGCATGTTTTTGCAGGTGCTAAAAACCAGACTCTGAGTGTGTGTGTGTGTGTGTGTGTGTGTGTGTGTGTGTGTGTGTGTGTGTGTGTGTGTGTGCGTGCGTGTGTGTGTGTCTGTGTGTGCGTTCAAGTCACATGACATATTTAACCGGATGTAGCTGCAAGACGGAGCCTCGTTGACTCTCCGTTTCAACTTATCTCAAAAGTGAGGACCTCAACCTATATACCAGTTTTTAAATTGTGTTGATAGGCCAAATAAAACCAGAGTTATGATAAATTATGTCCGCGATACTTTTTTTCTGCTTATTTTGATCACGTTCGGCGCTCGATCGCGCTGTATGAGACAGGAAAACATAGCATGCAGACATTAGCGACAGGTCTTACAGGCGGAAAAGGCTTGCCAAAGGAAAAAAAAAACACACCACAACATCTCTCCTATTGGTGGAAAACTTCACCACAACAACCAATCCAAAATTATATGGTGACTGATTGACAAGGGGAGGGCGATTACGTTCTTCCTGCAACATGAGAAGGGAGGGAGGGACTCTCAGCAGGGATGCAGTCTGGGACACGTAGTTGCAAACCTAGCGACTTTGTTGTTAGATTCAATGACTTTTCAGACCCCCTAACGACTTTTTTTTAGAAAGAAAGGGACTTTTATCGACTTCTTCTGGAGTTTAGAGACTCTGACATGAAGCAGGCTTTCCTTACTGAGGAGTTAGCAACGCTGCTAAGGGTGCAGAGCCACACATGCGCTCAGAGCTCTGCATGGGAGACTGAAGCTGACAGAGCTGCAGCAGTTAGCAGGTTTCACCCTCAGAGACCACCAGGGGTTCATGTTGAGGCATTTTAATTTTTATTTTTTTTGTGCCATAGACACTGTCAGCACAATCTGCAGTTACACTAACAAAAATGCTGCAAAAAACAAAGAATTATGGAAAAATTACACATGGACTGACATAGAGGAGGATCTACACAAGTTTTTTACATCATGTTTTACATCATGCATCATTTACATCATGTTTTTTTGTAGTGGCATAAATAAAAAGTGACATTTGTGAGACTATACAGTGTTTTGTAAATAATTTTACAAAGAACGCCTGGGCCATTGCCTGCATTTTGATGTAAATAGAGGTAAATCACTATGTTCTTTGTTAAAAATTTGCATATGTTTTGAAGTTTACAATTTTTATTTGAAGTTTAAGTTTTAAAAACAGTTCATCACACATATTTGTGGTTTTCACAGTAAAAATGTTACTTTTTTCCACTCGGATTTTATGTTTTGTGTGTGAATTTGGGTCCATTGTGTAAATTCAGTATGTCAACATGATAAAATAACTGTAAATTCGCACAGGTGAGGTTGTGCTGAAAAAAAATGATACCAGGCAAGGCACGTGATTGTCAAATTTTGTGTCATTATGACAAAGCGTATAGGCGTGAATCTCAACAATATGTATTTTCACCTTGGGGGACAAGAAAAAATGGACTTTTTTCTCCTGCCATGGGGGGGCGCTCTTTTGGGGAGTAAAAATTCCTTCACAAATGTGTTGATGGCTGGACATTGCATCATCCTAGAAAACTTGGAGGCCAGTGAGGACAAAAATAAAAAGTTATAAGACTTTTAAATATGTGGATTTTAGGGTTGTCTTTGGCGCCCCCTAGAACCTAAACCGTGGGGTGCAGCGTCATGATTTGAATAACTTTTAATGGCCATGGGGTGTAGATTGGCCTGAGCAAATGTGGTGCCGGTGGAACGAAAGCCTTAGGAGGAGTTAGCCACATTCCAATGTGTGCGGATCGGCAAAAAATGCGGAATAACCCTTTAACCGTACATTTGACAGATACGCGCGCATTGACTTTTTCGTAGATCTTATTGAGATACATGTGTGTGTCAATTTTTGTGTCATTTTGACAAAGCGTATAGGCGTGACACTCAACAATGTGTATTTTCACCTTAGGGGACAAGAAAAAATGGACTTTTTTCTCCTGCCATGGGGGGGCGCTCTTTTGGGGAGTAAAAATTCCTTCACAAATGTGTTGATGGCTGGACATTGCATCATCCTAGAAAACTTGGAGGCCAGTGAGGACAAAAATAAAAAGTTATAAGACTTTTAAATATGTGGATTTTAGTGTTATCTTTGGCGCCCCCTAGAACCTAAACCTTGGGGTGCAGCGTCATGATTTTGATAACTTTTAATGGCCATGGGGTGTAGATTGGCCTGAGCAAATGTGGTGCCGGTGGAACGAAAGCCTTCAGAGGAGTTAGCGAAATTCCAATGTGTGCGGATCGGCAAAAAATGCGTAATAACCCTTTAACCGTACATTTGACAGATACGCCCGCACTGACTTTTTTGTAGATCTTATTGAGATACATATGTGTGTCAATTTTTGTGTCATTTTGACAAAGCGTACAGTCGTGACAGTGAATAGTGTGAATTTTCACCTTAGGGGGCGCTATGGAGCCATTTTGCATTTTATTGTTTTGGCGACTTCAGAATATCAAATTTTTCACCAGGCCCGGTCGTCCTGCCAAATTTCATGAGTTTTCGCCAGTGGGAAGTGGGCCATTTTCCAGTTCAAAGGGGAGGAAAAAGAAAAAAGAAAGAAAGAAACAAAGAAAAACCACTTGGGGAATAATAGGGCCTACGCCCGGCTGCTCTGCAGCTGGCTCGGGCCCTAAGAAAGAAACAAAGAAAAACCCCTACAGGAATAACAGGGCCTACGCCCGGCTGCTCTGCAGCTGGCTCGGGCCCTAATAACTAGGACCCCGTTGGGGCACTGGCGGGCCCGAGCTGTGTCGCGTCCCCCCCCCAACGCGCTGCCTGCCCGTCCCATTTGTGTCCTCTGGCCATCGCCCTCTTTGGTAACGCCCATCACTGCAAAGACCCTTTTCCTTCATCGGCGTTTGCTGTTCTTCCTGCCAGTGCGTGTTGCTTTCACTTACACTTGCCACAGCCAGCCTCGTGAGTGCCTAGCCTATTGGATATCACTGTCACCTACACAGGACAGTCATTACCTTTCTATTAATACTTTGTTTTTTAATTTCACATTAATTTCCATATTGTATAAACAACTGGAAAAAACTTGAGCCCCTGCCCCTGTATAATCATGTGCACGTCTCTGTTCTAGCTCTAAGGTGAATCTTCACTGCTCATGTTCTCCTCAGAAGCAGTCACCTCACTCCCCTCAGGTTACTGTACACATGCACCAACTGCCTGCTTCAGGTTTGGATGGAGCTTCATGGTTGTCTTTTGGAGAAATGACCAGTCAAGTTGTGTTTGAAATTTGATTTTTTTCAGGGGCAAAAGGAGCCTCTGCATTCTTGTCAAATATGTAAATAGCATGTTTTTGCAGGTGCTAAAAACCAGACTCTGAGTGTGTGTGTGTGCGTGTGTGTGTGTGTCTGTGTGTGTGTGTGTGTGTGTGTGTGTGCGTTCAAGTCACATGACATATTTAACCGGATGTAGCTGCAAGACGGAGCCTCGTTGACTCTCCGTTTCAATTTATCTCAAAAGTGAGGACCTCAACCTATATACCAGTTTTTAAATTGTGTTGATAGGCCAAATAAAACCAGAGTTATGATAAATTATGTCCGCGATACTTGTTTTCTGCTTATTTTGATCACGTTCGGCGCTCGATCGCGCTGTATGAGACAGGAAAACATAGCATGCAGACATTAGCGACAGGTCTTACAGGCGGAAAAGGCTTGCCAAAGGAAAAAAAAAAACACACCACAACATCTCTCCTATTGGTGGAAAACTTCACCACAACAACCAATCCAAAATTATATGGTGACTGATTGACAAGGGGCGGGAACTTACGTTCTTCCTGCAATATGAGAAGGGAGGGAGGGACTCTCAGCAGGGATGCAGTCTGGGACACGTAGTTGCAAACCTAGCGACTTTGTTGTTAGATTCAATGACTTTTCAGACCCCCTAACGACTTTTTTTAGAAAGAAAGTGACTTTTATCGACTTCTTCTGGAGTTTAGAGACTCTGACATGAAGCAGGCTTTCCTTACTGAGGAGTTAGCAACGCTGCTAAGGGTGCAGAGCCACACATGCGCTCCGAGCTCTGCATGGGAGACTGAAGCTGACAGAGCTGCAGCAGTTAGCAGGTTTCACCCTCAGAGACCACCAGGGGTTCATGTTGAGGCATTTTAAAAATTTTTTTTGTGTGCCATAGACACTGTCAGCACAATCTGCAGTTACACTAACAAAAATGCTGCAAAAAACAAAGAATTATGGAAAAATTACACATGGACTGACATAGAGGAGGATCTACACAAGTTTTTTACATCATGTTTTACATCATGCATCATTTACATCATGTTTTTTTGTAGTGGCATAAATAAAAAGTGACATTTGTGAGACTATACAGTGTTTTGTAAATAATTTTACAAAGAACGCCTGGGCCATTGCCTGCATTTTGATGAAAATAGAGGTAAATCACTATGTTCTTTGTTTAAAATTTGCATATGTTTTGAAGTTTACAATTTTTATTTGAAGTTTAAGTTTTAAAAACAGTTCATCACACATATTTGTGGTTTAATTTCACATTAATTTCCATATTATATAAATGACTGGAAAAAACTTGAGCCCCTGCCCCTGTATAATCATGTGCACGTCCCTGTTCTAGCTCCAAGGTGAATCTTCACTGCTCATGTTCTCCTCAGAAATAGTCACCTCACTCCCCTCAGGTTACTGTACACATGCACCAACTATCTGCTTCAGGTTTGAAATGGAGCTTCATGGTTGTCTTTTGGAGAAATGAACAGTCAAGTTGTGTTTGAAATTTGATTTTTTTCAGGGGCAAAAGGAAGCCTCTGCATTCTTGTCAAATATGTAAACAGCATGTTTTTGCAGGTGCTAAAAAACAGACTCTGAGTGTGTGTGTGAATCTGTGTGTGTGTGTGTGTGTGTGTGTGTGTGTGTGTATGTTGGCGTGTGTGTATATGTGTGTGTATCCTGCAGTACTCTGTACTCCTGCAGTGGCCAAAAAGACTTTTAAGAATGTGGATTTTTGGGTCATCTTTGGCGCCCCTAGAACTGCAGTACTCTGTACTCCTGCAGTGGCCAAAATGACTTTTAAGAATGTGGATTTTTGGGTCATCTTTGGCGCCCCCTAGAACGTAAACCGTGGGGTGCAGCGTCATGATTTTTACAACTTTGAATGGGCATGGGGTGTAGATTGCCCTGAGCAAATTTGGTATCGGTGGGACGAAAGCCTTAGGAGGAGATAGCCACATTCCAATGTGTGCGAATCGGCAAAAAATGCAAAATAGCCCTTTAACCGTACATTATACAGATACGCGCTCTTTGACTTTTTCGTAGATCTAATTGAGATACACATGATTGTCAATTTTTGTGTCAATATGACAAAGCGTTCAGGCGTGACACTCAACAATGTGTATTTTCATGTAAGGGGACAAGAAAAAATTGACTTTTTTCTCCTACCATGGGGGGGCGCTCTTTTGGGGAGTAAAAATTCCTTCACAAATGTGTTGATGGCTGGACATTGCATCATCCTAGAAAACTTGGAGGCCAGTGAGGACAAAAATAAAAAGTTATAAGACTTTTAAAAATGTGGATTTTAGGGTTATCTTTGGCGCCCCCTAGAACGTAAACCGTGGGGTGCAGCGTCATGATTTGAATAACTTTTAATGGCCATGGGGTGTAGATTGGCCTGAGCAAATGTGGTGCCGGTGGAATGAAAGCCTTCGGAGGAGTTAGCGAAATTCCAATGTGTGCGGATCGGCAAAAAATGCGAAATAGCCCTTTAACCGTACATTTGACAGATACGCCCGCACTGACTTTTTTGTAGATCTTATTGAGATACATGTGTGTGTCAATTTTTGTGTCATTTTGACAAAGCGTACAGGCGTGAAAGTCAATAGTGTGAATTTTCACCTTAGGGGGCGCTATGGAGCCATTTTGCATTTTCTTGTTTGGGCGACTTCGGAATATCAAATTTTTCACCAGGCCCGGTCGTCCTGCCAAATTTCATGAGTTTTCGCCAGTGGGAAGTGGGCCATTTTCCAGTTCAAAGGGGAGGAAAAAGAAAAAAGAAACAAAGAAAAACCACTTGGGGAATAATAGGGCTCTCGCAGCTGCTTAGCAGCTACGCTCGGGCCCTAATAATAACAAAAGAAGGAAACATGCAGGAACAAGAGGGCTCTCGCAGCTGCTTAGCAGCTACGCTCGGGCCCTAAAAACCACTTGGGGAATAATAGGGCTCTCGCAGCTGCTTAGCAGCTACGCTCGGGCCCTAAAAAGAAACAAAGAAAAACCACTTGGGGAATAATAGGGCTCTCGCAGCTGCTTAGCAGCTACGCTCGGGCCCTAAAAAACCACTTGGGGAATAATAGGGCTCTCGCAGCTGCTTAGCAGCTACGCTCGGGCCCTAAAGAAACAAAGAAAAACCACTTGGGGAATAATAGAGCTCTCGCAGCTGCTTAGCAGCTACGCTCGGGCCCTAAAGAAAGAAAGAAACAAAGAAAAACCACTTGGGGAATAATAGGGCCTACGCCCGGCTGCTCTGCAGCTGGCTCGGGCCCTAAAAAGAAAGAAAGAAACAAAGAAAAACCACTTGGGGAATAATAGGGCCTACGCCCGGCTGCTCTGCAGCTGGCTCGGGCCCTAATAAAGAAACAGGAGAATAACAATAAGTGGAAATGCTTAATCAGCATTTCCACTTAATAATAATAATAAAGAACTAGGACCCCGTTGGGGCACTGGCGGGCCCGAGCCGTGTCGCGCCCCCCCCCCCCCCCCCAACGTGCTGCCTCCCCGTCCCATTTGTGTCCTCTGGCCATCGCCCTCTCTGGTAACGCCCATCACTGCAAAGACCCTTTTCCTTCATCGGCGTTTGCTGTTCTTCCTGCCAGTGCGTGTTGCTTTCACTTACACTTGCCACAGCCAGCCTCGTGAGTGCCTAGCCTATTGGATATCACTGTCACCTACACAGGACAGTCATTACCTTTCTATTAATACTTTGTGTTTTAATTTCACATTAATTTCCATATTGTATAAACGACTGGAAAAAACTTGAGCCCCTGCCCCTGTATAATCATGTGCATGTCTCTGTTCTAGCTCCAAGGTGAATCTTCACTGCTCATGTTCTCCTCAGAAGCACTCACCTCACTCCCCTCAGGTTACTGTACACATGCACCAACTGCCTGCTTCAGGTTTGGATGGAGCTTCATGGTTGTCTTTTGGAGAAATGACCAGTCAAGTTGTGTTTGAAATTTGATTTTTTTCAGGGGCAAAAGGAGCCTCTGCATTCTTGTCAAATATGTAAATAGCATGTTTTTGCAGGTGCTAAAAACCAGACTCTGAGTGTGTGTGTGTGTGTGTGTGTGTGTGTGTGTGTGTGTGTGTGTGTGTGTGTGTGTGTGTGTGCGTGTGTGTGTGTGTCTATGTGTGCGTTCAAATCACATGACATATTTAACCGGATGTAGCTGCAAGACGGAGCCTCGTTGACTCTCCGTTTCAACTTATCTCAAAAGTGAGGACCTCAACCTATATACCAGTTTTTAAATTGTGTTGATAGGCCAAATAAAACCAGAGTTATGATAAATTATGTCCGCGATACTTTTTTTCTGCTTATTTTGATCACGTTCGGCGCTCGATCGCGCTGTATGAGACAGGAAAACATAGCATGCAGACATTAGCGACAGGTCTTACAGGCGGAAAAGGCTTGCCAAAGGAAAAAAAAAACACACCACAACATCTCTCCTATTGGTGGAAAACTTCACCACAACAACCAATCCAAAATTATATGGTGACTGATTGACAAGGGGCGGGCGCTTACGTTCTTCCTGCAACATGAGAAGGGAGGGAGGGACTCTCAGCAGGGATGCAGTCTGGGACACGTAGTTGCAAACCTAGCGACTTTGTTGTTAGATTCAATGACTTTTCAGACCCCCTAACGACTTTTTTTTAGAAAGAAAGTGACTTTTATCGACTTCTTCTGGAGTTTAGAGACTCTGACATGAAGCAGGCTTTCCTTACTGAGGAGTTAGCAACGCTGCTAAGGGTGCAGAGCCACACATGCACTCAGAGCTCTGCATGGGAGACTGAAGCTGACAGAGCTGCAGCAGTTAGCAGGTTTCACCCTCAGAGACCACCAGGGGTTCATGTTGAGGCATTTTCAGTTTTTTTTTTTTTTTTTGCCATAGACACTGTCAGCACAATCTGCAGTTACACTAACAAAAATGCTGCAAAAAACAAAGAATTATGGAAAAATTACACATGGACTGACATAGAGGAGGATCTACACAAGTTTTTTACATCATGTTTTACATCATGCATCATTTACATCATGTTTTTTTGTAGTGGCATAAATAAAAAGTGACATTTGTGAGACTATACAGTGTTTTGTAAATAATTTTACAAAGAACGCCTGGGCCATTGCCTGCATTTTGATGTAAATAGAGGTAAATTACTATGTTCTTTGTTAAAAATTTGCATATGTTTTGAAGTTTACAATTTTTATTTGAAGTTTAAGTTTTAAAAACAGTTCATCACACATATTTGTGGTTTAATTTCACATTAATTTCCATATTGTATAAATGACTGGAAAAAACTTGAGCCCCTGCCCCTGTATAATCATGTGCACGTCCCTGTTCTAGCTCCAAGGTGAATCTTCACTGCTCATGTTCTCCTCAGAAATAGTCACCTCACTCCCCTCAGGTTACTGTACACATGCACCAACTATCTGCTTCAGGTTTGAAATGGAGCTTCATGGTTGTCTTTTGGAGAAATGAACAGTCAAGTTGTGTTTGAAATTTGATTTTTTTCAGGGGCAAAAGGAAGCCTCTGCATTCTTGTCAAATATGTAAACAGCATGTTTTTGCAGGTGCTAAAAAACAGACTCTGAGTGTGTGTGTGTGTGTGTGTGTGTGTGTGTGTGTGTGTGTGTATGTTGGCGTGTGTGTATATGTGTGTGTATCCTGCAGTACTCTGTACTCCTGCAGTGGCCAAAAAGACTTTTAAGAATGTGGATTTTTGGGTCATCTTTGGCGCCCCCTAGAACTGCAGTACTCTGTACTCCTGCAGTGGCCAAAATGACTTTTAAGAATGTGGATTTTTGGGTCATCTTTGGCGCCCCCTAGAACGTAAACCGTGGGGTGCAGCGTCATGATTTTTACAACTTTGAATGGGCATGGGGTGTAGATTGCCCTGAGCAAATTTGGTATCGGTGGGACGAAAGCCTTAGGAGGAGATAGCCACATTCCAATGTGTGCGAATCGGCAAAAAATGCAAAATAGCCCTTTAACCGTACATTATACAGATACGCGCTCTTTGACTTTTTCGTAGATCTAATTGAGATACACATGATTGTCAATTTTTGTGTCAATATGACAAACCGTTCAGGCGTGACACTCAACAATGTGTATTTTTATGTAAGGGGACAAGAAAAAATTGACTTTTTTCTCCTACCATGGGGGGCGCTCTTTTGGGGAGTAAAAATTCCTTCACAAATGTGTTGATGGCTGGACATTGCATCATCCTAGAAAACTTGGAGGCCAGTGAGGACAAAAATAAAAAGTTATAAAACATTTAAGAATGTGGATTTTTGGGTTATTTTTGGCGCCCCCTAGAACCTAAACCATGGGGTGCAGCATCATGATTTGAATAACTTTTAATGGCCATGGGGTGTAGATTGGCCTGAGCAAATGTGGTGCCGGTGGAACGAAAGCCTTCGGAGGAGTTAGCGAAATTCCAATGTGTGCGTATCGGCAAAAAATGCGGAATAACCCTTTAACTGTACATTTGACAGATACGCGCGCATGGACTTTTTTGTAGATCTTATTGAGTTACATGTGTGTGTCAATTTTTGTGTCATTTTGACAAAGCGTATAGGCGTGACACTCAACAATGTGTATTTTCACCTTAGGGGACAAGAAAAAATGGACTTTTTCTCCTGCCATGGGGGGGCGCTCTTTTGGGGAGTAAAAATTCCTTCACAAATGTGTTGATGGCTGGACATTGCATCATCCTAGAAAACTTGGAGGCCAGTGAGGACAAAAATAAAAAGTTATAAGACTTTTAAATATGTGGATTTTAGTGTTATCTTTGGCGCCCCCTAGAACCTAAACCTTGGGGTGCAGCGTCATGATTTTGATAACTTTTAATGGCCACGGGGTGTAGATTGGCCTGAGCAAATGTGGTGCCGGTGGAACGAAAGCCTTCGGAGGAGTTAGCGAAATTCCAATGTGTGCGGATCGGCAAAAAATGCGAAATAACCCTTTAACCGTAATTTTGACAGATACGGCCGCACTGACTTTTTTGTAGATCTTATTGAGATACATGTGTGTGTCAATTTTTGTGTCAATATGACAAAGCGTACAGGCGTGACAGTCAATAGTGTGAATTTCCACCTTAGGGGGCGCTATGGAGCCATTTTGCATTTTATTGTTTTGGCGACTTCAGAATATCGAATTTTTCACCAGGCCCGGTCGTCCTGCCAAATTTCATGAGTTTTCGCCAGTGGGAAGTGGGCCATTTTCCAGTTCAAAGGGGAGGAAAAAGAAAAACTAGGGCCCCGGTGGGGCACTGGCGGGCCCGAGCCGTGTCGCGCCGCCCCCAGCGCGACCGCCTACCCCTCCCGATCGCGTCACACTCAAGGTCCAAAGATGGTGTGCGCACTTGTCTGTGGTCATTTACCATTATAATGAATGGGAGGCGCAGTTTCTACCAAAACGCTCGCTGCAGGTCCTTTTGGAAAAAACTCTGGACCATGAGTGAGGGCACAAACACAGCTAGTATATATCCAAATGGCAAGTTGCTCCTCCTTTCGGTTTTGCCGAGAGAGCGATGCGTTTGAGCCATATGGATGGGCAGGAAAAACTTGACTTTTTCTCCTGCCATGGGGGGGCGCTCTTTTGGGGAGAAAAAATTCCTTCACAAATGTGTTGATGGCTGGACATTGCATCATCCTAGAAAACTTGGAGGCCAGTGAGGACAAAAATAAAAAGTTATAAGACTTTTAAAAATGTGGATATTTGGGTCCTCTTTGGCGCCCCCTAGAACGTAGACCGTGGGGTGCAGCGTCATGATTTTTACAACTTTGAATGCACCAACTGCCTGCTTCAGGTTTGGATGGAGCTTCATGGTTGTCTTTTGGAGAAATGACCAGTCAAGTTGTGTTTGAAATTTGATTTTTTTCAGGGGCAAAAGGAGACTCTGCATTCTTGTCAAATATGTAAATAGCATGTTTTTGCAGGTGCTAAAAACCAGACTCTGAGTGTGTGTGTGTGTGTGTGTGTGTGTGTGTGTGTGTGTGTGTGTGCGTGTGTGTGTGTCTGTGTGTGCGTTCAAGTCACATGACATATTTAACCGGATGTAGCTGCAAGACGGAGCCTCGTTGACTCTCCATTTCAACTTATCTCAAAAGTGAGGACCTCAACCTATATACCAGTTTTTAAATTGTGTTGATAGGCCAAATAAAACCAGAGTTATGATAAATTATGTCCGCGATACTTTTTTTCTGCTTATTTTGATCACGTTCGGCGCTCGATCGCGCTGTATGAGACAGGAAAACATAGCATGCAGACATTAGCGACAGGTCTTACAGGCGGAAAAGGCTTGCCAAAAGAAAAAAAAAACACACCACAACATCTCTCCTATTGGTGGAAAACTTCACCACAACAACCAATCCAAAATTATATGGTGACTGATTGACAAGGGGCGGGCGCTTACGTTCTTCCTGCAACATGAGAAGCGAGGGAGGGACTCTCAGCAGGGATGCAGTCTGGGACACGTAGTTGCAAACCTAGCGACTTTGTTGTTAGATTTAATGACTTTTCAGACCCCCTAACGACTTTTTTTAGAAAGAAAGGGACTTTTATCGACTTCTTCTGGAGTTTAGAGACTCTGACATGAAGCAGGCTTTCCTTACTGAGGAGTTAGCAACGCTGCTAAGGGTGCAGAGCCACACATGCGCTCAGAGCTCTGCATGGGAGACTGAAGCTGACAGAGCTGCAGCAGTTAGCAGGTTTCACCCTCAGAGACCACCAGGGGTTCATGTTGAGGCATTTTGAATTTTTTTTTTTTTTTGTGCCATAGACACTGTCAGCACAATCTGCAGTTACACTAACAAAAATGCTGCAAAAAACAAAGAATTACGGAAAAATTACACATGGACTGACATAGAGGAGGATCTACACAAGTTTTTTACATCATGTTTTACATCATGCATCATTTACATCATGTTTTTTTGTAGTGGCATAAATAAAAAGTGACATTTGTGAGACTATACAGTGTTTTGTAAATAATTTTACAAAGAACGCCTGGGCCATTGCCTGCATTTTGATGTAAATAGAGGTAAATCACTATGTTCTTTGTTTAAAATTTGCATATGTTTTGAAGTTTACAATTTTTATTTGAAGTTTAAGTTTTAAAAACAGTTCATCACACATATTTGTGGTTTTCACTGTAAAAATGTTACTTTTTTCCACTCGGATTTTATGTTTTGTGTGTGAATTTGGGTCCATTGTGTAAATTCAGTATGTCAACATGATAAAATAACTGTAAATTCGCACAGGTGAGGTTGTGCTGAAAAAAATGATACCAGGCAAGGCACGTGATTGTCAAATTTTGTGTCAATATGACAAAGCGTATAGGCGTGAATCTCAACAATATGTATTTTCACCTTAGGGGACAAGAAAAAATGGACTTTTTTCTCCTGCCATGGGGGGGCGCTCTTTTGGGGAGTAAAAATTCCTTCACAAATGTGTTGATGGCTGGACATTGCATCATCCTAGAAAACTTGGAGGCCAGTGAGGACAAAAATAAAAAGTTATAAGACTTTTAAATATGTGGATTTTAGGGTTATCTTTGGCGCCCCCTAGAACCTAAACCGTGGGGTGCAGCGTCATGATTTGAATAACTTTTAATGGCCATGGGGTGTAGATTGGCCTGAGCAAATGTGGTGCCGGTGGAACGAAAGCCTTAGGAGGAGTTAGCCACATTCCAATGTGTGCGGATCGGCAAAAAATGCGGAATAACCCTTTAACCGTACATTTGACAGATACGCGCGCATTGACTTTTTCGTAGATCTTATTGAGTTACATGTGTGTGTCAATTTTTGTGTCATTTTGACAAAGCGTATAGGCGTGACACTCAACAATGTGTATTTTCACCTTAGGGGACAAGAAAAAATGGACTTTTTTCTCCTGCCATGGGGGGCGCTCTTTTGGGGAGTAAAAATTCCTTCACAAATGTGTTGATGGCTGGACATTGCATCATCCTAGAAAACTTGGAGGCCAGTGAGGACAAAAATAAAAAGTTATAAGACTTTTAAATATGTGGATTTTAGGGTTATCTTTGGCGCCCCCTAGAACCTAAACCGTGGGGTGCAGCGTCATGAATTGAATAACTTTTAATGGCCATGGGGTGTAGATTGGCCTGAGCAAATGTGGTGCCGGTGGAACGAAAGCCTTAGGAGGAGTTAGCCACATTCCAATGTGTGCGGATCGGCAAAAAATGCGGAATAACCCTTTAACCGTACATTTGACAGATACGCGCGCATTGACTTTTTCGTAGATCTTATTGAGTTACATGTGTGTGTCAATTTTTGTGTCATTTTGACAAAGCGTATAGGCGTGACACTCAACAATGTGTATTTTCACCTTAGGGGACAAGAAAAAATGGACTTTTTTCTCCTGCCATGGGGGGGCGCTCTTTTGGGGAGTAAAAATTCCTTCACAAATGTGTTGATGGCTGGACATTGCATCATCCTAGAAAACTTGGAGGCCAGTGAGGGCAAAAATAAAAAGTTATAAGACTTTTAAATATGTGGATTTTAGGGTTATCTTTGGCGCCCCCTAGAACCTAAACCGTGGGGTGCAGCGTCATGATTTGAATAACTTTTAATGGCCATGGGGTGTAGATTGGCCTGAGCAAATGTGGTGCCGGTGGAACGAAAGCCTTCGGAGGAGTTAGCGAAATTCCAATGTGTGCGGATCGGCAAAAAATGCGGAATAACCCTTTAACCGTACATTTGACAGATACGCCCGCACTGACTTTTTTGTAGATCTTATTGAGATACATGTGTGTGTCAATTTTTGTGTCAATATGACAAAGCGTACAGGCGTGACAGTCAATAGTGTGAATTTTCACCTTAGGGGGCGCTATGGAGCCATTTTGCATTTTCTTGTTTGGGCGATTTCGGAATATCAAATTTTTCACCAGGCCCGGTCATCCTGCCAAATTTCATGAGTTTTCGCCAGTGGGAAGTGGGCCATTTTCCAGTTCAAAGGGGAGGAAAAAGAAGAAAGAAAGAAACAAAGAACTAGGACCCCGTTGGGGCACTGGCGGGCCCGAGCCGTGTCGCGTCTCCCCCCCCCAAACGTGCTGCCTTCCCGTCCCATTTGTGTCCTCTGGCCATCGCCCTCTCTGTTAACGCCCATCACTGCAAAGACCCTTTTCCTTCATCGGCGTTTGCTGTTCTTCCTGCCAGTGCGTGTTGCTTTCACTTACACTTGCCACAGCCAGCCTCGTGAGTGCCTAGCCTATTCGATATCACTGTCACCTACACAGGACAGTCATTACCTTTCTATTAATACTTTGTGTTTTAATTTCACATTAATTTCCATATTGTATAGACGACTGGAAAAAACTTGAGCCCCTGTCCCTGTATAATCATGTGCATGTCTCTGTTCTAGCTCCAAGGTGAATCTTCGCTGCTCATGTTCTCCTCAGAAGCAGTCACCTCACTCCCCTCAGGTTACTGTACACATGCACCAACTGCCTGCTTCAGGTTTGGATGGAGCTTCATGGTTGTCTTTTGGAGAAATGACCAGTCAAGTTGTGTTTGAAATTTGATTTTTTTCAGGGGCAAAAGGAGCCTCTGCATTCTTGTCAAATATGTAAATAGCATGTTTTTGCAGGTGCTAAAAACCAGACTCTGAGTGTGTGTGTGTGCGTGTGTGTGTGTGTGTGTGTGTGTGTGTGTGTGTGTGTGTGTGTGCGTTCAAGTCACATGACATATTTAACCGGATGTAGCTGCAAGACGGAGCCTCGTTGACTCTCCGTTTCAACTTATCTCAAAAGTGAGGACCTCAACCTATATACCAGTTTTTAAATTGTGTTGATAGGCCAAATAAAACCAGAGTTATGATAAATTATGTCCGCGATACTTGTTTTCTGCTTATTTTGATCACGTTCGGCGCTTGATCGCGCTGTATGAGACAGGAAAACATAGCATGCAGACATTAGCGACAGGTCTTACAGGCGGAAAAGGCTTGCCAAAAGAAAAAAAAAACACACCACAACATCTCTCCTATTGGTGGAAAACTTCACCACAACAACCAATCCAAAATTATATGGTGACTGATTGACAAGGGGCGGGCGCTTACGTTCTTCCTGCAACATGAGAAGGGAGGGAGGGACTCTCAGCAGGGATGCAGTCTGGGACACGTAGTTGCAAACCTAGCGACTTTGTTGTTAGATTCAATGACTTTTCAGACCCCCTAACGACTTTTTTTTAGAAAGAAAGTGACTTTTATCGACTTCTTCTGGAGTTTAGAGACTCTGACATGAAGCAGGCTTTCCTTACTGAGGAGTTAGCAACGCTGCTAAGGGTGCAGAGCCACACATGCGCTCAGAGCTCTGCATGGGAGACTGAAGCTGACAGAGCTGCAGCAGTTAGCAGGTTTCACCCTCAGAGACCACCAGGGGTTCATGTTGAGGCATTTTAATTTTTTTTTTTTTTGTGCCATAGACACTGTCAGCACAATCTGCAGTTACACTAACAAAAATGCTGCAAAAAACAAAGAATTATGGAAAAATTACACATGGACTGACATAGAGGAGGATCTACACAAGTTTTTTACATCATGTTTTACATCATGCATCATTTACATTATGTTTTTTTGTAGTGGCATAAATAAAAAGTGACATTTGTGAGACTATACAGTGTTTTGTAAATAATTTTACAAAGAACGCCTGGGCCATTGCCTGCATTTTGATGTAAATAGAGGTAAATTACTATGTTCTTTGTTAAAAATTTGCATATGTTTTGAAGTTTACAATTTTTATTTGAAGTTTAAGTTTTAAAAACAGTTCATCACACATATTTGTGGTTTAATTTCACATTAATTTCCATATTGTATAAATGACTGGAAAAAACTTGAGCCCCTGCCCCTGTATAATCATGTGCACGTCCCTGTTCTAGCTCCAAGGTGAATCTTCACTGCTCATGTTCTCCTCAGAAATAGTCACCTCACTCCCCTCAGGTTACTGTACACATGCACCAACTATCTGCTTCAGGTTTGAAATGGAGCTTCATGGTTGTCTTTTGGAGAAATGAACAGTCAAGTTGTGTTTGAAATTTGATTTTTTTCAGGGGCAAAAGGAAGCCTCTGCATTCTTGTCAAATATGTAAACAGCATGTTTTTGCAGGTGCTAAAAAACAGACTCTGAGTGTGTGTGTGTGTGTGTGTGTGTGTGTGTGTGTGTGTGTGTGTGTGTGTGTGTGTGTGTGTGTGTGTGTGTGTGTGTGTGTGTATGTTGGCGTGTGTGTATATGTGTGTGTATCCTGCAGTACTCTGTACTCCTGCAGTGGCCAAAAAGACTTTTAAGAATGTGGATTTTTGGGTCATCTTTGGCGCCCCCTAGAACTGCAGTACTCTGTACTCCTGCAGTGGCCAAAATGACTTTTAAGAATGTGGATTTTTGGGTCATCTTTGGCGCCCCCTAGAACGTAAACCGTGGGGTGCAGCGTCATGATTTTTACAACTTTGAATGGGCATGGGGTGTAGATTGCCCTGAGCAAATTTGGTATCGGTGGGACGAAAGCCTTAGGAGGAGATAGCCACATTCCAATGTGTGCGAATCGGCAAAAAATGCAAAATAGCCCTTTAACCGTACATTATACAGATACGCGCTCTTTGACTTTTTCGTAGATCTAATTGAGATACACATGATTGTCAATTTTTGTGTCAATATGACAAAGCGTTCAGGCGTGACACTCAACAATGTGTATTTTTATGTAAGGGGACAAGAAAAAATTGACTTTTTTCTCCTACCATGGGGGGGCGCTCTTTTGGGGAGTAAAAATTCCTTCACAAATGTGTTGATGGCTGGACATTGCATCATCCTAGAAAACTTGGAGGCCAGTGAGGACAAAAATAAAAAGTTATAAAACATTTAAGAATGTGGATTTTTGGGTTATTTTTGGCGCCCCCTAGAACCTAAACCATGGGGTGCAGCATCATGATTTGAATAACTTTTAATGGCCATGGGGTGTAGATTGGCCTGAGCAAATGTGGTGCCGGTGGAACGAAAGCCTTCGGAGGAGTTAGCGAAATTCCAATGTGTGCGTATCGGCAAAAAATGCGGAATAACCCTTTAACTGTACATTTGACAGATACGCGCACATGGACTTTTTTGTAGATCTTATTGAGTTACATGTGTGTGTCAATTTTTGTGTCATTTTGACAAAGCGTATAGGCGTGACACTCAACAATGTGTATTTTCACCTTAGGGGACAAGAAAAAATGGACTTTTTTCTCCTGCCATGGGGGGGCGCTCTTTTGGGGAGTAAAAATTCCTTCACAAATGTGTTGATGGCTGGACATTGCATCATCCTAGAAAACTTGGAGGCCAGTGAGGACAAAAATAAAAAGTTATAAGACTTTTAAATATGTGGATTTTAGTGTTATCTTTGGCGCCCCCTAGAACCTAAACCTTGCGGTGCAGCGTCATGATTTTGATAACTTTTAATGGCCACGGGGTGTAGATTGGCCTGAGCAAATGTGGTGCCGGTGGAACAAAAGCCTTCGGAGGAGTTAGCGAAATTCCAATGTGTGCGGATCGGCAAAAAATGCGAAATAACCCTTTAACCGTAATTTTGACAGATACGGCCGCACTGACTTTTTTGTAGATCTTATTGAGATACATATGTGTGTCAATTTTTGTGTCAATATGACAAAGCGTACAGGCGTGACAGTCAATAGTGTGAATTTCCACCTTAGGGGGCGCTATGGAGCCATTTTGCATTTTATTGTTTGGGCGACTTCAGAATATCGAATTTTTCACCAGGCCCGGTCGTCCTGCCAAATTTCATGAGTTTTCGCCAGTGGGAAGTGGGCCATTTTCCAGTTCAAAGGGGAGGAAAAAGAAGAAAGAAAGAAAGAAAGAAAGAAAGAAAGAAACAAAGAAAAACCACTTGGGGAATAATAGGGCCTACGCCCGGCTGCTCTGCAGCTGGCTCGGGCCCTAAAAACCACTTGGGGAATAATAGGGCTCTCGCAGCTGCTTAGCAGCTACGCTCGGGCCCTAACTATTAACCGGATGTAGCTGCAAGACGGAGCCTCGTTGACTCTCCGTTTCAACTTATCTCAAAAGTGAGGACCTCAACCTATATACCAGTTTTTAAATTGTGTTGATAGGCCAAATAAAACCAGAGTTATGATAAATTATGTCCGCGATACTTTTTTTCTGCTTATTTTGATCACGTTCAGCGCTCGATCGCGCTGTATGAGACAGGAAAACATAGCATGCAGACATTAGCGACAGGTCTTACAGGCGGAAAAGGCTTGCCAAAGGAAAAAAAAAACACACCACAACATCTCTCCTATTGGTGGAAAACTTCACCACAACAACCAATCCAAAATTATATGGTGACTGATTGACAAGGGGCGGGCGCTTACGTTCTTCCTGCAACATGAGAAGGGAGGGAGGGACTCTCAGCAGGGATGCAGTCTGGGACACGTAGTTGCAAACCTAGCGACTTTGTTGTTAGATTCAATGACTTTTCAGACCCCCTAACGACTTTTTTAGAAAGAAAGTGACTTTTATCGACTTCTTCTGGAGTTTAGAGACTCTGACATGAAGCAGGCTTTCCTTACTGAGGAGTTAGCAACGCTGCTAAGGGTGCAGAGCCACACATGCACTCAGAGCTCTGCATGGGAGACTGAAGCTGACAGAGCTGCAGCAGTTAGCAGGTTTCACCCTCAGAGACCACCAGGGGTTCATGTTGAGGCATTTTCAGTTTTTTTTTTTTTTTTTGCCATAGACACTGTCAGCACAATCTGCAGTTACACTAACAAAAATGCTGCAAAAAACAAAGAATTATGGAAAAATTACACATGGACTGACATAGAGGAGGATCTACACAAGTTTTTTACATCATGTTTTACATCATGCATCATTTACATCATGTTTTTTTGTAGTGGCATAAATAAAAAGTGACATTTGTGAGACTATACAGTGTTTTGTAAATAATTTTACAAAGAACGCCTGGGCCATTGCCTGCATTTTGATGTAAATAGAGGTAAATTACTATGTTCTTTGTTAAAAATTTGCATATGTTTTGAAGTTTACAATTTTTATTTGAAGTTTAAGTTTTAAAAACAGTTCATCACACATATTTGTGGTTTAATTTCACATTAATTTCCATATTGTATAAATGACTGGAAAAAACTTGAGCCCCTGCCCCTGTATAATCATGTGCACGTCCCTGTTCTAGCTCCAAGGTGAATCTTCACTGCTCATGTTCTCCTCAGAAATAGTCACCTCACTCCCCTCAGGTTACTGTACACATGCACCAACTATCTGCTTCAGGTTTGAAATGGAGCTTCATGGTTGTCTTTTGGAGAAATGAACAGTCAAGTTGTGTTTGAAATTTGATTTTTTTCAGGGGCAAAAGGAAGCCTCTGCATTCTTGTCAAATATGTAAACAGCATGTTTTTGCAGGTGCTAAAAAACAGACTCTGAGTGTGTGTGTGTGTGTGTGTGTGTGTGTGTGTGTGTGTGTGTGTATGTTGGCGTGTGTGTATATGTGTGTGTATCCTGCAGTACTCTGTACTCCTGCAGTGGCCAAAAAGACTTTTAAGAATGTGGATTTTTGGGTCATCTTTGGCGCCCCCTAGAACTGCAGTACTCTGTACTCCTGCAGTGGCCAAAATGACTTTTAAGAATGTGGATTTTTGGGTCATCTTTGGCGCCCCCTAGAACGTAAACCGTGGGGTGCAGCGTCATGATTTTTACAACTTTGAATGGGCATGGGGTGTAGATTGCCCTGAGCAAATTTGGTATCGGTGGGACGAAAGCCTTAGGAGGAGATAGCCACATTCCAATGTGTGCGAATCGGCAAAAAATGCAAAATAGCCCTTTAACCGTACATTATACAGATACGCGCTCTTTGACTTTTTCGTAGATCTAATTGAGATACACATGATTGTCAATTTTTGTGTCAATATGACAAACCGTTCAGGCGTGACACTCAACAATGTGTATTTTTATGTAAGGGGACAAGAAAAAATTGACTTTTTTCTCCTACCATGGGGGGGCGCTCTTTTGGGGAGTAAAAATTCCTTCACAAATGTGTTGATGGCTGGACATTGCATCATCCTAGAAAACTTGGAGGCCAGTGAGGACAAAAATAAAAAGTTATAAAACATTTAAGAATGTGGATTTTTGGGTTATTTTTGGCGCCCCCTAGAACCTAAACCATGGGGTGCAGCATCATGATTTGAATAACTTTTAATGGCCATGGGGTGTAGATTGGCCTGAGCAAATGTGGTGCCGGTGGAACGAAAGCCTTCGGAGGAGTTAGCGAAATTCCAATGTGTGCGTATCGGCAAAAAATGCGGAATAACCCTTTAACTGTACATTTGACAGATACGCGCGCATGGACTTTTTTGTAGATCTTATTGAGTTACATGTGTGTGTCAATTTTTGTGTCATTTTGACAAAGCGTATAGGCGTGACACTCAACAATGTGTATTTTCACCTTAGGGGACAAGAAAAAATGGACTTTTTTCTCCTGCCATGGGGGGGCGCTCTTTTGGGGAGTAAAAATTCCTTCACAAATGTGTTGATGGCTGGACATTGCATCATCCTAGAAAACTTGGAGGCCAGTGAGGACAAAAATAAAAAGTTATAAGACTTTTAAATATGTGGATTTTAGTGTTATCTTTGGCGCCCCCTAGAACCTAAACCTTGGGGTGCAGCGTCATGATTTTGATAACTTTTAATGGCCACGGGGTGTAGATTGGCCTGAGCAAATGTGGTGCCGGTGGAACGAAAGCCTTCGGAGGAGTTAGCGAAATTCCAATGTGTGCGGATCGGCAAAAAATGCGAAATAACCCTTTAACCGTAATTTTGACAGATACGGCCGCACTGACTTTTTTGTAGATCTTATTGAGATACATGTGTGTGTCAATTTTTGTGTCAATATGACAAAGCGTACAGGCGTGACAGTCAATAGTGTGAATTTCCACCTTAGGGGGCGCTATGGAGCCATTTTGCATTTTATTGTTTTGGCGACTTCAGAATATCGAATTTTTCACCAGGCCCGGTCGTCCTGCCAAATTTCATGAGTTTTCGCCAGTGGGAAGTGGGCCATTTTCCAGTTCAAAGGGGAGGAAAAAGAAAAACTAGGGCCCCGGTGGGGCACTGGCGGGCCCGAGCCGTGTCGCGCCGCCCCCAGCGCGACCGCCTACCCCTCCCGATCGCGTCACACTCAAGGTCCAAAGATGGTGTGCGCACTTGTCTGTGGTCATTTACCATTATAATGAATGGGAGGCGCAGTTTCTACCAAAACGCTCGCTGCAGGTCCTTTTGGAAAAAACTCTGGACCATGAGTGAGGGCACAAACACAGCTAGTATATATCCAAATGGCAAGTTGCTCCTCCTTTCGGTTTTGCCGAGAGAGCGATGCGTTTGAGCCATATGGATGGGCAGGAAAAACTTGACTTTTTCTCCTGCCATGGGGGGGCGCTCTTTTGGGGAGAAAAAATTCCTTCACAAATGTGTTGATGGCTGGACATTGCATCATCCTAGAAAACTTGGAGGCCAGTGAGGACAAAAATAAAAAGTTATAAGACTTTTAAAAATGTGGATATTTGGGTCCTCTTTGGCGCCCCCTAGAACGTAGACCGTGGGGTGCAGCGTCATGATTTTTACAACTTTGAATGCACCAACTGCCTGCTTCAGGTTTGGATGGAGCTTCATGGTTGTCTTTTGGAGAAATGACCAGTCAAGTTGTGTTTGAAATTTGATTTTTTTCAGGGGCAAAAGGAGACTCTGCATTCTTGTCAAATATGTAAATAGCATGTTTTTGCAGGTGCTAAAAACCAGACTCTGAGTGTGTGTGTGTGTGTGTGTGTGTGTGTGTGTGTGCGTGTGTGTGTCTGTGTGTGCGTTCAAGTCACATGACATATTTAACCGGATGTAGCTGCAAGACGGAGCCTCGTTGACTCTCCATTTCAACTTATCTCAAAAGTGAGGACCTCAACCTATATACCAGTTTTTAAATTGTGTTGATAGGCCAAATAAAACCAGAGTTATGATAAATTATGTCCGCGATACTTTTTTTCTGCTTATTTTGATCACGTTCGGCGCTCGATCGCGCTGTATGAGACAGGAAAACATAGCATGCAGACATTAGCGACAGGTCTTACAGGCGGAAAAGGCTTGCCAAAAGAAAAAAAAAACACACCACAACATCTCTCCTATTGGTGGAAAACTTCACCACAACAACCAATCCAAAATTATATGGTGACTGATTGACAAGGGGCGGGCGCTTACGTTCTTCCTGCAACATGAGAAGCGAGGGAGGGACTCTCAGCAGGGATGCAGTCTGGGACACGTAGTTGCAAACCTAGCGACTTTGTTGTTAGATTTAATGACTTTTCAGACCCCCTAACGACTTTTTTTTAGAAAGAAAGGGACTTTTATCGACTTCTTCTGGAGTTTAGAGACTCTGACATGAAGCAGGCTTTCCTTACTGAGGAGTTAGCAACGCTGCTAAGGGTGCAGAGCCACACATGCGCTCAGAGCTCTGCATGGGAGACTGAAGCTGACAGAGCTGCAGCAGTTAGCAGGTTTCACCCTCAGAGACCACCAGGGGTTCATGTTGAGGCATTTTGAATTTTTTTTTTTTTTTGTGCCATAGACACTGTCAGCACAATCTGCAGTTACACTAACAAAAATGCTGCAAAAAACAAAGAATTATGGAAAAATTACACATGGACTGACATAGAGGAGGATCTACACAAGTTTTTTACATCATGTTTTACATCATGCATCATTTACATCATGTTTTTTTGTAGTGGCATAAATAAAAAGTGACATTTGTGAGACTATACAGTGTTTTGTAAATAATTTTACAAAGAACGCCTGGGCCATTGCCTGCATTTTGATGTAAATAGAGGTAAATCACTATGTTCTTTGTTTAAAATTTGCATATGTTTTGAAGTTTACAATTTTTATTTGAAGTTTAAGTTTTAAAAACAGTTCATCACACATATTTGTGGTTTTCACTGTAAAAATGTTACTTTTTTCCACTCGGATTTTATGTTTTGTGTGTGAATTTGGGTCCATTGTGTAAATTCAGTATGTCAACATGATAAAATAACTGTAAATTCGCACAGGTGAGGTTGTGCTGAAAAAAATGATACCAGGCAAGGCACGTGATTGTCAAATTTTGTGTCAATATGACAAAGCGTATAGGCGTGAATCTCAACAATATGTATTTTCACCTTAGGGGACAAGAAAAAATGGACTTTTTTCTCCTGCCATGGGGGGGCGCTCTTTTGGGGAGTAAAAATTCCTTCACAAATGTGTTGATGGCTGGACATTGCATCATCCTAGAAAACTTGGAGGCCAGTGAGGACAAAAATAAAAAGTTATAAGACTTTTAAATATGTGGATTTTAGGGTTATCTTTGGCGCCCCCTAGAACCTAAACCGTGGGGTGCAGCGTCATGATTTGAATAACTTTTAATGGCCATGGGGTGTAGATTGGCCTGAGCAAATGTGGTGCCGGTGGAACGAAAGCCCCGTTGGGGCACTGGCGGGCCCGAGCTGTGTTGCGCCCCCCCCCCCCCCCCACAGCGCTGCCTCCCCGTCCCATTCGCGTCCTCTGGCCATCGTCCTCTCTGGTAACGCCCATCACTGCAAAGACCCTTTTCCTTCATCGGCGTTTGCTGTTCTTCCTGCCAGTGCGTGTGGCTTTCACTTACACTTGCCACAGCCAGCCTCGTGAGTGCCTAGCCTATTGGATATCACTGTCACCTACACAGGACAGTCATTACCTTTCTATTAATACTTTGTTTTTTAATTTCACATTAATTTCCATATTGTATAAACAACTGGAAAAAACTTGAGCCCCTGCCCCTGTATAATCATGTGCACGTCCCTGTTCTAGCTCCAAGGTGAATCTTGACTGCTCATGTTCTCCTCAGAAGCAGTCACCTCACTCCCCTCAGGTTACTGTACACATGCACCAACTGCCTGCTTCAGGTTTGGATGGAGCTTCATGGTTGTCTTTTGGAGAAATGAGCAGTCAAGTTGTGTTTGAAATTTCATTTTTTTCAGGGGCAAAAGGAAGTCTCTGCATTGTTGTCAAATATGTAAATAGCATGTTTTTGCAGGTGCTGAAAAACAGACTCTGAGTGTGTATGTGTGTGTGTGTGTGTGTGTGTGTGTGTGTGTGTGTGTGTGTGTGTGTGTGTGTGTGCGCGTGTGTGTGTGTGTCCGTGTGTGTGTGTGTCTGTGTGTGTGTGTGTCTGTGTGTGTGTATCCTGCAGTACTCTGTACTCCTGCAGTGGCCAAAACGACTTTTAAGAATGTGGATATTTGGGTCATCTTTGGCGCCCCCTAGAACGTAAACCATGGGGTGCAGCGGCATGATTTTTACAACTTTGAATGGGCATGGGGTGTAGATTGCCCTGAGCAAATTTGGTATCGGTGGGACGAAAGCCTTAGGAGGAGATAGCCACATTCCAATGTGTGCTAATCGGCAAAAAATGCGAAATAGCCCTTTAACCGTACATTATACAGATACGCGCTTTTTGACTTTTTCGTAGATCTAATTGAGATACACATGATTGTCAATTTTTGTGTCAATATGACAAAGCGTTCAGGCGTGACACTCAACAATGTGTATTTTCATGTAAGGGGACAAGAAAAAATTGACTTTTTTCTCCTGCCATGGGGGGGCGCTCTTTTGGGGAGTAAAAATTCCTTCACAAATGTGTTGATGGCTGGACATTGCATCATCCTAGAAAACTTGGAGGCCAGTGAGGACAAAAATAAAAAGTTATAAGACTTTTAAGAATGTGGATTTTGGGTTATCTTTGGCGCCCCCTAGAACGTAAACCGTGGGGTGCAGCATCATGATTTGTACAACTTTTAATGGCCATGGGGGGTAGATTGGCCTGCGCAAATGTGGTGCCGGTCGAACGAAAGCCTTCGGAGGAGTTAGCGAAATTCCAATGTGTGCAGATCTGCAAAAAATGCAAAATAACCCATTAACCGTACATTTGACAGATACGCGCGCACTGACTTTTTTGTAGATCTTATTGAGATACACGTGTGTGTCAATTTTTGTGTCAATATGACAAAGCGTACAGCCGTCATGTGAATTTTCACCTTAGGGGGCGCTATGGAGCCATTTTGCATTTTATTGTTTGGGCGACTTCAGAATATCGAATTTTTCACCAGGCCCGGTCGTCCTGCCAAATTTCCTGAGTTTTCGCCAGTGGGAAGTGGGCCATTTTCCAGTTTAAAGCGGAGGAAAAATAATAACGAAAGAAGGAAACATGCAGGAACAAGAGGGCTCTCGCAGCTGCTTAGCAGCTACGCTCGGGCCCTAAAGAAAGAAAGAAACAAAGAAAAACCACTTGGGGAATAATAGGGCCTACGCCCGGCTGCTCTGCAGCTGGCTCGGGCCCTAAATAGGAGAATAACAATAAGTGGAAATGCTTAATCAGCATTTCCACTTAATAAAGAACAGAATAACAACTAGGGCCCCGGTGGGGCACTGGCGGGCCCGAGCCGTGTCGCGCCGCCCCCAGCGCGACCGCCTCCCCCACCCAATCGCGTCACACTCAAGGTCCAAAGATGGTGTGCGCACTTGTCTGTGGTCATTTACCATTATAATGAATGGGAGGCGCAGTTTCTACCAAAACGCTCGCTGCAGAAAAACTCCATGTCCTATTTGAAAAAAGTCTGGACCATGAGTGAGGGCACAAACACAGCTAAGATATATCCAAATGGCAAGTTGCTCCTCCTTTCGCTTTTGCCGAGAGAGCGATGCGTTTGAGCCATTGAACGATGAACAGGAAAAACTTGACTTTATTCTCCTGCCATGGGGGGGCGCTCTTTTAACGAGAAAAAACTCCTTCACAAATGTGTTGATGGCTGGACATTGCATCATCCTAGAAAACATGGAGGCCAGTGAGGACAAAAATAAAATGTTATAACACTTTTAAGAATATGGATATTTGGGTCATCTTTGGCGCCCCCTAGAACTTAAACCGTGGGGTGCAGCGTCATGATTTTTACAACTTTGAATGGCCATGGGGTGTAGATTGGCCTGAGCAAATTTGGTGCCGGTGGAGCGAAAGCCTTCGGAGGAGTTAGCTACATTCCAATGTGTGCGAATCGGCAAAAAATGCAAAATAGCCCTTTAACCGTACATTTGACAGATACGCCTGCATTTACTTTTTCGTAGATCTTATTGAGATACACGTGTGTGTTGAATTTTGTGTCATTTTGACAAAGCGTACAGGCATGACACTCAACAATGTGTATTTTCACCTTAGGGGACAAGAAAAAATGGACTTTTTTCTCCTGCCATGGGGGGGGCGCTCTTTTGGGGAGTAAACATTCCTTCACAAATGTGTTGATGGCTGGACATTGCATCATCCTAGAAAACTTGGAGGCCAGTGAGGACAAAAATAAAAAGTTATAAGACTTTTAAAAATGTGGATATTTGGGTCCTCTTTGGCGCCCCCTAGAACATAGACCGTGGGGTGCAGCGTCATGATTTTTACAACTTTGAATGGCCATGGAGTGTAGATTGGCCTGAGCAAATTTGGTGTCAGTGGGACGAAAGCCTTAGGAGGAGTTAGCCACATTCCAATGTGTGCGAAACGGCAAAAAATGCGAAATAGCCCTTTAACCGTACATTTTACTGATACGCGCGCATTGACTCTTTCGTAGATCTTATTGAGATACACGTGATTGTCAAATTTTGTGTCAATATGACGAAGCGTACAGGCGTGACATTCAACAATGTGTATTTTCGCCTTAGGGGACTAGAAAAAATGGACTTTTTTCTCCTGCCATGGGGGGGCGCTCTTTTGGCGAGTAAAAATTCCTTCACAAATGTGTTGATGGCTGGACATTGCATCATCCTAGAAAACTTGGAGGCCAGTGAGGACAAAAATAAAAAGTTATAAGACTTTTAAGAATGTGGATTTTTGGGTTATTTTTGGCGCCCCCTAGAACGTAAACCGTGGGGTGCAGCATCATGATTTGTACAACTTTTAATGGCCATGGGGTGTAGATTGGCCTGAGCAAATTTGGTGCCGGTGGAACGAAAGCCTTCGGAGGAGTTAGCGAAATTCCAATGTGTGCGGATCGGCAAAAAATGCGAAATAGCCCTTTAACCGTACATTTGACAGATACGCCCGCACTGACTTTTTTGTAGATCTTATTGAGATACACATGTGTGTCAAATTTTGTGTCATTTTGACAAAGCGTACAGGCGTCAGGTGAGTTTTCACCATAGGGGGCGCTATGGAGCCATTTTTCATTTTTTTGTTTGGGCGACTTCAGAATATCAAATTTTTCACCAGGCCCGGTCGTCCTGCCAAATTTCCTGAGTTTTCGCCAGTGGGAAGTGGGCCATTTTCCAGTTTAAAGCGGAGGAAAAATAACGAAAGAAGAATCCATCAGGAACAAGAGGGCTCTCGCAGCTGCTTAGCAGCTACGCTCGGGCCCTAATAAGTGGAAATGCTTAATCAGCATTTCCACTTAATAAAGAACAGAATAACAATAAGTGGAAATGCTTAATCAGCATTTCCACTTAATAAAGAAACAGGAGAATAACAATAAGTGGAAATGCTTAATCAGCATTTCCACTTAATAACAAAGAAAATGGCCGACAGGAATAACAATAAGTGGAAATGCTTAATCAGCATTTCCACTTAACTAGAAAATGCAATTTCTGAAGAAATTGCGAGTGGGATTGCTTCAGTTGAAATTGCTATCGCTAAGCTGCTATTGCGAATGGCTGAATTTTAAAAATTAGTGAAAGGTCAAAAGGTATGAAGTATCAGGAAGATTTGAATCAGTTTGAATAAACTCTGTTGAATGAATTGAATAATGCATGAATAATAATTTTAAAAATTCAACATGTGAAAATTAAAATGATTAAAAACCCTGAAGTATGGGAAAGGCTTGAAGAATCAATAAGGTTTGAATCAGTTCAAATGAGTTGAAATTTGCTTGAAAGAACTGAAAAATGCATAAAGAGTAAAAAAATGATTTAAAACTTGAAAATAAAAAGGTTACAAATCTGGAAGAAAAAGAGGTTTGAAGAATCAAAACGGTTTAAATCAGTTTGAAGGAAATAAATTAGTTTGAAGAGTTAAATAATGCATTTTCATTGAATGATTGAAAAATGGGGACAATGTAAATGAAAAAAAATCCTGATTTGACCCCATAATGTCCTCAATGAGCTGAATTTATTAAGCCCTGGATGGTTTCTGTAGCTCAAGGTTTGTGCGAAGAGATAGATGACAAAGTTCGTCAAATAACTCTATTGAAGGGTTTTAAATGTAACCCCCAGTAATCTGTGTACTGAGCCTGGCTTCATGTGTCTCATATGGCTGTTAGAAGCAGCTTTCCAGCCAGCTGTGTGTCTCCAGGTGCTCCCTTTGGTTGCCATGGTGACGATAGATGCTTAACAACAGCAGGAGAAAGGAGGCTTGAGGCTGAGAACGTAATGCCCAAACAACGTCATATTTCTCATCCTCTGTAACTGCTATCTTCATGATAATGAGCTTGTGAGAACCACAAGACCCGGCTGAACATGTTGATACAACTTCTGTGTCTGTGGAGCCAAAAATGCCTTCACTACGACAAGTTAAAAACATGTCCAGTTTGTGTTTCCTCTGAAAATCCTCCTCTCAGGTTTACATTGGAGTCAATGGAGAAAGCTGGAGAAATTTGGGGGATGTCTGTGGCAGTTGGTGTCTGCCCAGGCCACTGTGTGTGTCCTATGGCTTTGATTTTTGAGATGAAGAGTGACAGCGAGTTTTGCCATCACTGTACCAATTTTTATCTGTGTAGAGCGAAGTGAGTTGCCACAATCCTTTTGTAAAGACAAAGTTTTGAGGATCAATTTTCAGCCCCTCTCACTCTAGCTGTGAGGTCACCCACTCTAGCTGCCAACATTCCGTGCAATACACACTAATGTTAAAACCTGGACCGGTCAGAAAATCATGTGAATTTTTGAACTGTCACTGTGAGAAAAGTATGAATGCCATGAAGATGGTGAATGAATGAATGAATGTCTGAAGATGTGTGAATATTTTAAAGTTTGAATGAAGTTTCTAGGTGAAAGTATGAATGAATGAGAAGAGGTTGAAGTTGACTACGTCTGAAAGCCTTTTCCCATTGAATCCCATTATAACGAAGTTTTAAACAAATCTTAATATTTTGAAAAGTACAAATGGGATTAAAAATGTTGAAGATGTGGAATAATGCTGACGAATTTGTGAATATTTTGGTTTTTGAATGAAGTTTCTACGTGGAAGTATAGAGGAGTTGAAGGCTTTTGAAGTTTGAAGCCAATTTGAACATTCCGTAATGCATTTCTAATGGGAGAAATCGGTCGGAAAACCTGGAATATCTCGGAAAGTATGAATGTTTGGAAATTTTTGAATACAAGCCGGAATCTCCTGAATGAGATGAATCTTTTGAAGTTTGAATGGTTTGAATACGTTGAAGTATGTGGAAGGAGTAGCGGTCCAAAAAACGGTGGAAGAATAATAATAACTAGAAAAATTGCATTTCCTTGCAGAAAATGCGTGGAAATGCTGAGTGCTGAAAGCTGAAAAAGCAATGCAAAACTGCAAATAAAAAATGGAGGAAGGTATAAACGGAAAAACTGTAGAAAAGGTGGAGTAGAAGAAGAAGAAATTGTATGAATGGAAGAATTGTAGTATAGCTGGAGGTAAATTAGTTGGATTAATGTACAAATTGTCTGATAGCCTAAGTGAAAAATGTATATGATTGATGTGAATAAACAGAACTGATATGGATAATTGAATTTGAAAAACAAATGCCTTTAAACAATGTGTAACAATGTTCCTATTAAATGTACAAATAGTAAAACAGATTTTTGCAGTCTGCAGCATCCAACCATAGTAACTTGAGAATGCAGAACAGCACCATCTATTGCCCTGCTTCAGTTACTGCCCTACATCTGAATGTAGAAAGTATGAAACAGCTGAAGTTAAATTAATTGTATAAATGTAGAAAGTATAGAAAAGAAAAGCAGAAGTAGAAGAAAAAGAAGAAGTTAGTATGTTAAAAGAGTTAAAGACAAGAACTGTAACAACAAAGTTCATATTGGGGCTGTATTTTCTACTGACAGAGAGACAGTAATGCACACATGGAAACAGTGTGTGTGTGTGTGTGTGTGTGTGTGCCCGCGCGCGCGCGCGGCCGAGCCCGTGCGTGTGCATATGCGTGTGTGATCGAAGCACACAGCCCATGACAAGTGCAGAATCTGACAGAGACAGTAAGAGAGAAAGAGAGACATTAATGCACTCATGGAAACAGTGTGTGTGTATGTGTGTGTGCCCGCGCGCGCACGAGCGGCCAAGTCCGTGCGTGTGCGATCGAAGCACACAGCCCATGACAAGTGCAGAATCTGACAGAGAGATAGTAAGAGACACAGTAATGCACTCATGGAAACAGTGTGTGTGTGTGTGTGTGTGTGTGTGTGTGTGTGCCCGCGCGCGCACGAGCGGCCGAGTCCGTGCGTGTGCATGTGCGTGTGCGATCGAAGCACACAGCCCATGACAAGTGCAGAATCTCTGGCTCTGAAGGAATGTACTCACCTCCTGGGCAAGCTGTACAATTTCATGATTTCAGACCGATTTTGTGAGAAGCAGGACGAGTGTACCTCCATTTTGATGTGTTTTTTATGGCTGTGGAGTGAAAATTGCGGCCGCAGCAGCAAAATAAACACGCTTGGTCTAGTGAATCCAAAAGGCCCCGCCCGCATCGAGTGATGACGTCAGACGCTGTAGCGTGAGTCAGGCTGAAAAAGGCAGACAACTTCATGTTGCTCCAAGCGAAATTGTGCAAAAACGGTAGGAAATAGCAAAAAGGAGTGAATACAACATTTGTAGCAGACACGTTGCTGAACATTTTAAAGCAAAAATGAGGTCTGTAGGTGAAAGTATGCAGAAGTTATAAGGGTGAGAAGGTGTTATAGCTGTATCTCCATTCATTTGTAATGGAACAAATTTTGCAGAAAAAGTGAAATATTGCAAAAAGTATAAATGGTAGAAAGGTGAAAAGTAATAGCCGTAATGTCCTGAAGGAGTGCATTAGTATAAAGTTTGAATGGTGAAAATAGCACAAAGTGGTGAGGAGTTGAAAAGGGCCAAAAAAGGTACGGAAGAATAATAATAATAATAATAATAATAACTAGAAAAATTGCATTTCCTTGCAGAAAATGCGTGGAAATGCTGAGTGCTGAAAGCTGAAAAAGCAATGCAAAACTGCCAGTGAAAAATGGAGGAAGGTATAAACGGAAAAACTGTAGAAAAGGTGGAGTAGAAGAAGAAGAAATTGTATGAATGGAAGAATTGTAGTATAGCTGGAGGTAAATTAGTTGGATTAATGTACAAATTGTCTGATAGCCTAAGTGAAAAATGTATATGATTGATGTGAATAAACAGAACTGATATGGATAATTGAATTTGAAAAACAAATGCCTTTAAACAATGTGTAACAATGTTCCTATTAAATGTACAAATAGTAAAACCGATTTTTGCAGTCTGCAGCATCCAACCATAGTAACTTGAGAATGCAGAACAGCACCATCTATTGCCCTGCTTCAGTTACTGCCCTACATCTGAATGTAGAAAGTATGAAACAGCTGAAGTTAAATTAATTGTATAAATGTAGAAAGTATAGAAAAGAAAAGCAGAAGTAGAAGAAAAAGAAGAAGTTAGTATGTTAAAAGAGTTAAAGACAAGAACTGTAACAACAAAGTTCATATTGGGGCTGTATTTTCTACTGACAGAGAGACAGTAATGCACACATGGAAACAGTGTGTGTGAGTGTGTGAGTGTGGCCGCGCGCGCGCGCGCGGCCGAGCCCGTGCATGTGCGTGTGTGATCGAAGCACACAGCCCATGACAAGTGCAGAATCTGACAGAGAGACAGTAAGAGAGAAAGACAGACAGTAATGCACTCATGGAAACAGTGTGTGTGTGTGTGTGTGTGTGTGTGTGTGTGTGTGTGTGTGTGTGTGTGTGTGTGTGCCCGCGCGCGCACGAGCGGCCAAGTCCGTGCGTGTGCGATCGAAGCACACAGCCCATGACAAGTGCAGAATCTCTGGCTCCTAAGGAATGTACTCACCTCCTGGGCAAGCTGTACAATTTCATGACTTCAGACCGATTTTGTGAGAAGCAGGACGAGTGTACCTCCATTTTGATGTGTTTTTTATGGCTGTGGAGTGAAATTTGCGGCCGCGGCTGCAAAATAAACACGCTTGGTCTAGTGAATCCAAAAGGCCCCGCCCGCATCTAGTTATGACGTCAGACGCTGTAGCGTGAGTCAGGCTGAAAAAGGCAGAAGACTTCATGTTGCTCCAAGCGAAATTGTGCAAAAACGGTAGGAAATAGCAAAAAGGAGTGAATACAACTTTTGTAGCAGACATGTTGCTGAACATTTTAAAGCAAAAATGAGGTCTGTAGGTGAAAGTATGCAGAAGTTATAAGGGTGAGAAGGTGTTATAGCTGTATCTCCATTCATTTGTAATGGAACAAATTTTGCAGAAAAAGTGAAATATTGCAAAAAGTATAAATGGTAGAAAGGTGAAAAGTAATAGCCGTAATGTCCTGAAGGAGTGCATTAGTATAAAGTTTGAATGGTGAAAATAGCACAAAGTGGTAAGGAGTTGAAAAGGGCCAAAAAAGGTACGGAAGAATAATAATAATAATAATAACTAGAAAAATTGCATTTCCTTGCAGAAAATGCGTGGAAATGCTGAGTGCTGAAAGCTGAAAAAGCAATGCAAAACTGCCAATAAAAAATGGAGGAAGGTATAAACGGAAAAACTGTAGAAAAGGTGGAGTAGAAGAAGAAGAAATTGTATGAATGGAAGAATTGTAGTATAGCTGGAGGTAAATTAGTTGGATTAATGTACAAATTGTCTGATAGCCTAAGTGAAAAATGTATATGATTGATGTGAATAAACAGAACTGATATGGATAATTGAATTTGAAAAACAAATGCCTTTAAACAATGTGTAACAATGTTCCTATTAAATGTACAAATAGTAAAACCGATTTTTGCAGTCTGCAGCATCCAACCATAGTAACTTGAGAATGCAGAACAGCACCATCTATTGCCCTGCTTCAGTTACTGCCCTACATCTGAATGCAGAAAGTATGAAACAGCTGAAGTTAAATTAATTGTATAAATGTAGAAAGTATAGAAAAGAAAAGCAGAAGTAGAAGAAAAAGAAGAAGTTAGTATGTTAAAAGAGTTAAAGACAAGAACTGTAACAACAAAGTTCATATTGGGGCTGTATTTTCTACTGACAGAGAGACAGTAATGCACACATGGAAACAGTGTGTGTGTGTGTGTGTGTGTGTGTGTGTGTGTGTGTGTGTGTGTGCCCGCGCGCGCGCGCGGCCGAGCCCGTGCGTGTGCATATGCGTGTGTGATCGAAGCACACAGCCCATGACAAGTGCAGAATCTGACAGAGAGACAGTAAGAGAGAAAGAGAGACATTAATGCACTCATGGAAACAGTGTGTGTGTATGTGTGTGTGCCCGCGCGCGCACGAGCGGCCAAGTCCGTGCGTGTGCGATCGAAGCACACAGCCCATGACAAGTGCAGAATCTGACAGAGAGATAGTAAGAGAGACAGTAATACACTCATGGAAACAGTGTGTGTGTGTGCGTGTGTGTGTGCCCGCGCGCGCACGAGCGGCCGAGTCCGTGCGTGTGCATGTGCGTGTGCGATCGAAGCACACAGCCCATGACAAGTGCAGAATCTCTGGCTCTGAAGGAATGTACTCACCTCCTGGGCAAGCTGTACAATTTCATGACTTCAGACCGATTTTGTGAGAAGCAGGACGAGTGTACCTCCATTTTGATGTGTTTTTTATGGCTGTGGAGTGAAAATTGCGGCCGCAGCAGCAAAATAATCATGCTTGGTCTAGTGAATCCAAAAGGCCCCGCCCGCATCTAGTTATGACGTCAGACGCTGTAGCGTGAGTCAGGCTGAAAAAGGCAGAAGACTTCATGTTGCTCCAAGCGAAATTGTGCAAAAACGGTAGGAAATAGCAAAAAGGAGTGAATACAACTTTTGTAGCAGACATGTTGCTGAACATTTTAAAGCAAAAATGAGGTCTGTAGGTGAAAGTATGCAGAAGTTATAAGGGTGAGAAGGTGTTATAGCTGTATCTCCATTCATTTGTAATGGAACAAATTTTGCAGAAAAAGTGAAATATTGCAAAAAGTATAAATGGTAGAAAGGTGAAAAGTAATAGCCGTAATGTCCTGAAGGAGTGCATTAGTATAAAGTTTGAATGGTGAAAATAGCACAAAGTGGTAAGGAGTTGAAAAGGGCCAAAAAAGGTACGGAAGAATAATAATAATAACTAGAAAAATTGCATTTCCTTGCAGAAAATGCGTGGAAATGCTGAGTGCTGAAAGCTGAAAAAGCAATGCAAAACTGCCAATGAAAAATGGAGGAAGGTATAAACGGAAAAACTGTAGAAAAGGTGGAGTAGAAGAAGAAGAAATTGTATGAATGGAAGAATTGTAGTATAGCTGGAGGTAAATTAGTTGGATTAATGTACAAATTGTCTGATAGCCTAAGTGAAAAATGTATATGATTGATGTGAATAAACAGAACTGATATGGATAATTGAATTTGAAAAACAAATGCCTTTAAACAATGTGTAACAATGTTCCTATTAAATGTACAAATAGTAAAACAGATTTTTGCAGTCTGCAGCATCCAACCATAGTAACTTGAGAATGCAGAACAGCACCATCTATTGCCCTGCTTCAGTTACTGCCCTACATCTGAATGTAGAAAGTATGAAACAGCTGAAGTTAAATTAATTGTATAAATGTAGAAAGTATAGAAAAGAAAAGCATTAGTAGAAGAAAAAGAAGAAGTTAGTATGTTAAAAGAGTTAAAGACAAGAACTGTAACAACAAAGTTCATATTGGGGCTGTATTTTCTACTGACAGCAAGAGTAATGCACACATGGAAACAGTGTGTGTGTGTGTGTGTGTGCCCGCGCGCGCGCGCGCGGCCGAGCCCGTGCGTGTGCATGTGCGTGTGTGATCGAAGCACACAGCCCATGACAAGTGCAGAATCTGACAGAGAGACAGTAAGAGAGAAAGACAGACAGTAATGCACTCATGGAAACAGTGTGTGTGTATGTGTGTGTGCCCGCGCGCGCACGAGCGGCCAAGTCCGTGCGTGTGCATGTGCGTGTGCGATCGAAGCACACAGCCCATGACAAGTGCAGAATCTCTGGCTCTGAAGGAATGTACTCACCTCCTGGGCAAGCTGTACAATTTCATGACTTCAGACCGATTTTGTGAGAAGCAGGACGAGTGTACCTCCATTTTGATGTGTTTTTTATGGCTGTGGAGTGAAAATTGCGGCCGCAGCAGCAAAATAATCATGCTTGGTCTAGTGAATCCAAAAGGCCCCGCCCGCATCTAGTGATGACGTCAGACGCTGTAGCGTGAGTCAGGCTGAAAAAGGCAGAGAACTTCATGTTGCTCCAAGCGAAATTGTGCAAAAACGGTAGGAAATAGCAAAAAGGAGTGAATACAACATTTGTAGCAGACACGTTGCTGAACATTTTAAAGCAAAAATGAGGTCTGTAGGTGAAAGTATGCAGAAGTTATAAGGGTGAGAAGGTGTTATAGCTGTATCTCCATTCATTTGTAATGGAACAAATTTTTGCAGAAAAAGTGAAATATTGCAAAAAGTATAAATGGTAGAAAGGTGAAAAGTAATAGCCGTAATGTCCTGAAGGAGTGCATTAGTATAAAGTTTGAATGGTGAAAATAGCACAAAGTGGTAAGGAGTTGAAAAGGGCCAAAAAAGGTACGGAAGAATAATAATAATAACTAGAAAAATTGCATTTCCTTGCAGAAAATGCGTGGAAATGCTGAGTGCTGAAAGCTGAAAAAGCAATGCAAAACTGCCAATAAAAAATGGAGGAAGGTATAAACGGAAAAACTGTAGAAAAGGTGGAGTAGAAGAAGAAGAAATTGTATGAATGGAAGAATTGTAGTATAGCTGGAGGTAAATTAGTTGGATTAATGTACAAATTGTCTGATAGCCTAAGTGAAAAATGTATATGATTGATGTGAATAAACAGAACTGATATGGATAATTGAATTTGAAAAACAAATGCCTTTAAACAATGTGTAACAATGTTCCTATTAAATGTACAAATAGTAAAACAGATTTTTGCAGTCTGCAGCATCCAACCATAGTAACTTGAGAATGCAGAACAGCACCATCTATTGCCCTGCTTCAGTTACTGCCCTACATCTGAATGTAGAAAGTATGAAACAGCTGAAGTTAAATTAATTGTATAAATGTAGAAAGTATAGAAAAGAAAAGCAGAAGTAGAAGAAAAAGAAGAAGTTAGTATGTTAAAAGAGTTAAAGACAAGAACTGTAACAACAAAGTTCATATTGGGGCTGTATTTTCTACTGACAGAGAGACAGTAATGCACACATGGAAACAGTGTGTGTGTGTGTGTGTGTGTGTGTGTGTGTGTGTGTGTGTGCCCGCGCGCGCACGAGCGGCCAAGTCCGTGCGTGTGCGATCGAAGCACACAGCCCATGACAAGTGCAGAATCTGACAGAGAGATAGTAAGAGACACAGTAATGCACTCATGGAAACAGTGTGTGTGTGTGTGTGTGTGTGTGTGTGTGTGTGTGTGTGTGTGTGCCCGCGCGCGCACGAGCGGCCGAGTCCGTGCGTGTGCATGTGCGTGTGCGATCGAAGCACACAGCCCATGACAAGTGCAGAATCTCTGGCTCCTAAGGAATGTACTCACCTCCTGGGCAAGCTGTACAATTTCATGACTTCAGACCGATTTTGTGAGAAGCAGGACGAGTGTACCTCCATTTTGATGTGTTTTTTATGGCTGTGGAGTGAAACTTGCGGCCGCAGCAGCAAAATAATCATGCTTGGTCTAGTGAATCCAAAAGGCCCCGCCCGCATCGAGTGATGACGTCAGACGCTGTAGCGTGAGTCAGGCTGAAAAAGGCAGACAACTTCATGTTGCTCCAAGTGAAATTGTGCAAAAACGGTAGGAAATAGCAAAAAGGAGTGAATACAACATTTGTAGCAGACACGTTGCTGAACATTTTAAAGCAAAAATGAGGTCTGTAGGTGAAAGTATGCAGAAGTTATAAGGGTGAGAAGGTGTTATAGCTGTATCTCCATTCATTTGTAATGGAACAAATTTTTGCAGAAAAAGTGAAATATTGCAAAAAGTATAAATGGTAGAAAGGTGAAAAGTAATAGCCGTAATGTCCTGAAGGAGTGCATTAGTATAAAGTTTGAATGGTGAAAATAGCACAAAGTGGTAAGGAGTTGAAAAGGGCCAAAAAAGGTACGGAAGAATAATAATAATAACTAGAAAAATTGCATTTCCTTGCAGAAAATGCGTGGAAATGCTGAGTGCTGAAAGCTGAAAAAGCAATGCAAAACTGCCAATAAAAAATGGAGGAAGGTATAAACGGAAAAACTGTAGAAAAGGTGGAGTAGAAGAAGAAGAAATTGTATGAATGGAAGAATTGTAGTATAGCTGGAGGTAAATTAGTTGGATTAATGTACAAATTGTCTGATAGCCTAAGTGAAAAATGTATATGATTGATGTGAATAAACAGAACTGATATGGATAATTGAATTTGAAAAACAAATGCCTTTAAACAATGTGTAACAATGTTCCTATTAAATGTACAAATAGTAAAACAGATTTTTGCAGTCTGCAGCATCCAACCATAGTAACTTGAGAATGCAGAACAGCACCATCTATTGCCCTGCTTCAGTTACTGCCCTACATCTGAATGCAGAAAGTATGAAACAGCTGAAGTTAAATTAATTGTATAAATGTAGAAAGTATAGAAAAGAAAAGCAGAAGTAGAAGAAAAAGAAGAAGCTAGTATGTTAAAAGAGTTAAAGACAAGAACTGTAACAACAAAGTTCATATTGGGGCTGTATTTTCTACTGACAGAGAGACAGTAATGCACACATGGAAACAGTGTGTGTGTATGTGTGTGTGCCCGCGCGCGCACGAGCGGCCAAGTCCGTGCGTGTGCGATCGAAGCACACAGCCCATGACAAGTGCAGAATCTGACAGAGAGATAGTAAGAGACACAGTAATGCACTCATGGAAACAGTGTGTGTGTGTGTGTGTGTGTGTGTGTGTGTGTGTGTGTGTGTGTGCCCGCGCGCGCACGAGCGGCCGAGTCCGTGCGTGTGCATGTGCGTGTGCGATCGAAGCACACAGCCCATGACAAGTGCAGAATCTCTGGCTCTGAAGGAATGTACTCACCTCCTGGGCAAGCTGTACAATTTCATGACTTCAGACCGATTTTGTGAGAAGCAGGACGAGTGTACCTCCATTTTGATGTGTTTTTTATGGCTGTGGAGTGAAAATTGCGGCCGCAGCAGCAAAATAATCATGCTTGGTCTAGTGAATCCAAAAGGCCCCGCCCGCATCGAGTGATGACGTCAGACGCTGTAGCGTGAGTCAGGCTGAAAAAGGCAGACAACTTCATGTTGCTCCAAGTGAAATTGTGCAAAAACGGTAGGAAATAGCAAAAAGGAGTGAATACAACATTTGTAGCAGACACGTTGCTGAACATTTTAAAGCAAAAATGAGGTCTGTAGGTGAAAGTATGCAGAAGTTATAAGGGTGAGAAGGTGTTATAGCTGTATCTCCATTCATTTGTAATGGAACAAATTTTTGCAGAAAAAGTGAAATATTGCAAAAAGTATAAATGGTAGAAAGGTGAAAAGTAATAGCCGTAATGTCCTGAAGGAGTGCATTAGTATAAAGTTTGAATGGTGAAAATAGCACAAAGTGGTAAGGAGTTGAAAAGGGCCAAAAAAGGTACGGAAGAATAATAATAATAATAAAGAAATAGTAGAATAACAATAAGTGGAAATGCTGTGTCAGCATTTCCACTTAATAAAGAAATAGTAGAATAACAATAAGTGGAAATGCTGTGTCAGCATTTCCACTTAACTAGAAAAGTTGCATTTCCTTGCAGAAAATGCGTGGAAATGCTGAGTGCTGAAAGCTGAAAAAGCAATGGTAAACTGCCAATAAAAAATAGAGGAAGTTATGAATGGAAAAACTGTTGAAAAGGTGCAGTAGAAGAAGAAGAAACAGTATTAATGTAAAAATTGTACTGTAGCTCAAGGTAAAAAAGTTGAATGAATGTACAAATTGTATGATAGACAAAGTAAAAACTAATTATATGACTTTTGTGAGTTCACAGAAATTATAATCAGTATAAGTGATTTTGAAAAAGAAATGCCTTAATTAATGTGAAACAATGTTTCAATTAAATGTAGAAATGACAAAACACGTGTGCAGTCTGCAGCATCCAACCATAGTAACTTCAGAATGGAGAATAGCACCATCTAGTGTATGGAGACAGATCAGGCTCAAAAGTGTTGAAAAGTGCAATATATATAGTGAATCTCCTTCCACTTCAGTGGGGCAACATAAACTGTGATTCATAAAATAGCTCTATTGATAGTGAGTATTAAAAAAATATATCTACTCATGCCATCCTGTCGATTTTTAGTAATCAGTGTTTCGGTGTCGAACTATTTCCCTTCTGCGGCATTGTGATACTTGCACACGCGCAATCGAATATGCAGGGGATGAAGCGATTTTTGTCACGTGGACCAATAGGAGCCGAGTCTCGTTGCCATAGTATCAGAAATACACAAACATGGCGACGACCGCATCTCGCAGCGAGACAAGCGAAGAGGAAGAAAAGAAAAGGAACAAAAGAAAACAGCCTTCAAAAGTGCATAAAAAAGGAACGAAACGATGCTATATGCATCTATCATCTGTCATCTGTCCAGAGTGAAGACGTTCTCGACTTTACAAGGACACGTTGGGAAACTTACAGAACTAGTATTGGAAATTGGCTTTCTCTACAGGGTGAGACAAAGGACCTTGCAGAAACTTATAAACATTGCGTTGATATCGACTTTGACAATGTTCTGATGAGGCTGGGTTTCACATGACATGCTACCAGTGATTTTTTTGCAAAAGGGGTTTGATAAACAAGAACGTGATGCAGCCACGGGTCAGTCAAACCCTTAACGCAGCATGCATCCACGTCCACGGCATCTGAAACTCCGCGAAAGAAACTTCGGTCGAGGTCATAAGCTGTATTGGGACAAAGGAAAAAGTGCCTAGAAAGTGAATTTCGTTAAAATACTTTATAAAAGTTTATACGTTTCTGCAAGGTCCTTTGTCTCACCCTGTAGAGAAAGACACTTTCCAATACTAGTTCTGTAAGTTTACCAACATGACCTTGTAAAGTCGAGAACGTCTTCACTCTGGACAGATGACAGATGCATATAACATCGTTTCGCTCCTTTTTATGCACTTTTGAAGGCTGTTTTCTTTTGTTCCTTTTCTTTTCTTCCTCTTCGCTTGTCTCGCTGTGAGATGCGGTCGTCGCCATGTTTGTGTATTTGTGATACTATGGCAACGAGACTCGGCTCCTATCGGTCCACATGACAAAAATGGCTTCACCCCCTGCATATTCGATTGCGCGTGTGCAAGTATCACTACGCCGCAGAAGGGAAATAGTTCCACACCGAAACACTGATTACTAAAAATCGACAGGATGGCATGAGTAGATATATTTTTTTAGTACTCACTATTAATAGAGCTGTTTTATGAATCACAGTTTATGTTGCCCCACTGAAGTGGAAGGAGATTGACTTTCTAAGCACTTTTTCCTCTGTCCCAATACAGCCTATATACAGCAGAAAGTGTTGTGTGTTATTAAGAAGTAAGAATGTAATAGAACCATTTGTAAAGTAATAGTGATATGGTAGTTAAGCTTAGTAGAAAGAAAACAAGGTACAGAGAACAGCGTATTTGTTGAACAATCCTTTATTGTGGAATATAGTCAAAGAAGGAACAAGTAGAAACGGAACTATTTTTCAAAACAGAATGTGTGTGTGTGTATTTGTGTGTTTGTGGAAGAACTATTTACAAAATCAAAAGCTATAACAGAATATGTATTAAGTGTGGGGTATGTTGTGGAAGGAGTGATTGTGTTTGTTGTTATATTAGTGGTGTGTGTGTCTGTGTGTGAATTGTAGAACTTTGTACAGTTTGTGAATAAACATTTATATTAGTTTGATAGAGGTGATGAGTTTACCTTCAACCTTAGCGGTAACATTAAGTGGCGCTTGGAGGATGAGGTCATCAAAGGCAGGGTCCCACAAAGTTTCAGGGATTTGGAGAGTGCTTCCAGTGACCAGCAGTACCTCTATGATGGTGTCAGCAGGAGTAGTGCTGCATGATGGAACATCGTCTTTTGTGAGGACACCAAGGATGGTTAATTGTTGTAGAGTTTGCTGTTTCTGTGGAGAAGTGTAGAAAACATAGGGAAAGAGTATGATGATTAGGTTTATGTGTGTTTGGCATTTGGAAAGTGTGAATATAGTTTAGTGTAAAGTGTCATTGGCCTGAGGAACTGTTAGTACTTGTACTGAATTGGAGAAAGAAACAGTATAATAACATACAGTACACTGGCTAAGAACATGAAACAAGTAAAAGAATTAAGTACAAATAAATAGGACTATGGAAGTAATAAGGTGTCAAAGTTGTTTTTTTTTTGTGGGATTATGAGAGTTTGACATGAGCTTGGCTGAAATGAGATTATTGTGTGTATGTTGTATATGTTAGTTGTATATGAATGAGAATTTCAATGTGTTTGATAAGGTATATAATGGATTAGAGCAGAGGTGTCCAACCACTGGGCCCCAGACCAGTACCAGTATGTGAATCAATCAGTATGTTAGAATACTGTATGTTAGTAAATGTTAGTATCTTATTTTGTAAGAGCACCAGTTCGGATCACCTAATTTTTGCGCTTGAGTCTTGGGAATGTAATTTTTTTGCATTAGTAACACAACGTAGCCCTTGCAAAAATGAGGCAGAAACAGAGTTCACTGGAGAGAGAAAGGGTTGATTCTGCATTATGGTGAGTTGATGTTAAAGTGTAATGAAAGTGCGTAATATAAAATGTAATTGTTGTATTCAGATTGTTGTATTCAATTGTTGTAGTATGTACATACTATGTACTGATTAAGGTTGTTGTTATTGGAACCTCCAGACACCTACCTGATCCTTCGAAAAAGTGTACTGCATGAAAGTGGTCCGTGATACAGAAAAGGTTGGGAACCACTGGTTTAGAGGATCTCAATGATGATTAGTGAGGATATAAATGTCATGGAGGTGATTGAAGTGAAATACAAGGCAACTAGTAAGTACCTGAATTCTGGTGAAGTTGGTTGTTCCCATTTGAATGCCATATTGAGTTGTGCGTCCCTTGACATGGCTGACTTCGAGCACTTCTCCCACATTTATAGGTTGCATTGCAGCCTCCCTCCACAGTGACAATGTGACCTTAATGTTGTCCTGTAAAATGTAAGAGCATATGTTATCATTTGTAATAAAAGCACAAGTGACACCAGCAAAAGCAGTTTGGTAGTTGTGTTATATAAGCAAAAGACCCAGATTAGAGATATGGTGTTAAAGTAAATGAAATATATGTGAATGGATGTAGAAATTGTAATATGAACTGTCTGTGAATATGTATAATTACATAATGTAGATTGTGGAGTAATTATCATAAGTGAAATTGACATGGTCATTATTGTACAGTGACAAACAAAGGTTAAAGACACCCTTGTGTGAACTGAATTATTGTTTTGTCAGTAGTCATAAATGACCAAAGCATTAGTAAGCACAGACATAGTTATTTGAAGAGTATGTGTTATATTAAGAGTGTGTGTCTTTGTGAATGTAATACGTGATTGTCTGATGTATACCATGTGAGATTGGAAATGTTACAAAAATAATGTATCAGAGATTACCTGCTGCAGAACAATGCTCTTCACAGGTACAGCATCTCTTCCCGACTGCACTTTCCGAATAGATGACACCTAAAAAAGAAAAGTTCTGTATTTAGAGAATAAGAATTGGGAAATGTAAAAATATTGTCATAATGTGTGATGTTTGTAATGTGAAAAAAAACAAAACTGTATTGTAAAACATTCTACTGACCTCAGCAACTTCTCCCTGAACAGACATCAGACCCTGCTGTTGTTGGCAGTGGCGAAGGTCAACTAAAGGAGTAGACGGGTCCAGTAAGGTTTCAGCTCTGTTGTGTAAGTCTTCAGAGCAGTATATATCAGAGCCTCTAAAGAACTGTGTAGCTGTGCCAACAGCTAAAGTATATGGAGCAGAGCTCCCTGTAACAGTCCAGCCGCGCATGAAGTAGCTGTGACCTTCTTGCACTTTTGAAGCCATTGCTTCATACAAAGTGATTTTTGTAAGTGAATGACCATCACTAAGGACGGCAATTTTGTTTTGTTTGGTGCAAGTGGGGGTGACATGTGTGTCTTTAAAATCCCATGCCACAACTTTTGGTGCATCTTTTAGTTTTAACACAACAACATGTAGTGGTGGGAGTTTGGCATATGGTGTTTCGGGTTTGCTTCCCAACAGTTTGCGAAGTGCCATTCTGGAAAGAGAAAAGAGGAAATATTGGTAATTATTGAATTAGAAGCATATTTGTGTGAAGTGGCAGTTACGGCAATAGGAGATATTGGTATTGTATGAATATGATGGTATGTAATAAAACATGAAATGGAGGACGTGAGTTATACTGTGGTCAGTCAGTGTGCAGCTGCATGTTGTGTGTTGTTTACACCTGTAGATGGCAATTGTGAGTCAATGAGAAAGTGAAATCCAAAGTAGTAAGTGAAGACGTGTTGAGAGGATGAAAAAGCCATTAGAAGGATGAGTGGCAGAGTTTATGTTGTGAAGTCGTAGAGTGCGTGCTTAGAGTATGACTTGGATAAAAAAGTCTAATTTTGTTGAAGTTGTGGATAGATGTAAGACGATGTAAAAATATCCCTGGATCCGCTTGGGAATTGTGTGTAACAGTCGCGACAGACCTTGTGGGCGTCCTCGGTGGTTGTGTTTATTAGTGTCGTTATTGTTATTAAAAGACTGGCAGTCGGGATGTGTATAATTCAGGTTAGGGTCAAATAAAGAATGAGGCGAAGTAAGTATGAGCAGAGTTACCGTCGGCAAAATGTTGTTATGACACCGTATGGAAATACTTATATACAGTTTGGCAGATATATGTACCAATTGGTCCATTAGTGACACATTGCTCACTATACAAGTGGAAGCTGGAGAAGTGAAAATATGGTCTGTAGACATGCTTTATGTAAAATAAGGAATGTAAACATAAACACATTGAATGATGAGAAGTAAGTAATTAACAGATACTGTATAAGTAATGGTAGCATCGTCCGCCTGAGCTATACACGGTATTTGTAATTTGGTAGCCTTTGCATATCAATTTTTACATGTGAGCAAACAGTGAAGAGGAGAAGAATAGAGAAAATATAATTTCAGAGCTAGAGGAAGACGGTTTAAAGTTAGTTTAACTTGTTTTACTTACTTGAGTGGTCAGCGTTATCTGTGTCTGTCGCGAAGGCTCCAGAAAATGTAGGTCGTTGTTGGCGTTTTTCGCGGTAGTGAGAACTTTAATAATATGATGATGACGCACGGGATTGGCTTACTGCCAACAGTGACGTTTTTATCAATTTGTTGCTAGGGTAGATTTGGCATCGGAAATGGTGTACCAGTCCTTAGTGTTAGAAGGTAATTACTGCATGCCTGGGAACATTTGGGTCATACATTTCGGGAGATTTTTGCGGCGCGCACCGGGCAGTTTAGGGGTTACTTTGTATGGTGGATATGCGGTAATTATGAGAGCATTTGTAATTAAATTGGTCATATAAATAATTATAAGTGAAGTTGCAGATTTGTATTTTTTGTGTTTGTTTTAACAATAACAAATGGTAATAAAAAACAATAGCTACGATATGCCTTGAAAGTACTGACTGCACAAATATTGGTGTTAAAGTCCTCCTATGTTTTACATGCTTTCCAGTATGAGGCTCTGTGAACATCTGCGGGTCCAATACAGCATTCTTTTATCTGAGGATGCCCTGAACGCTTCACTACGAAACGGTGAAAGACTATCAACGTAAATTCCAGAAAAATTGCATTTCCGTGCAGAAAATGCGTGGAAATGCAGAGTGCTGAAAACTGACAAGCCAAGCATGCAAAACTGTGAAAAAAATGGAGGAGAGTATATATGAAACAACTGTTAAAGGGGTGAAGTGTAATAAGTACAAATTGTATGAATGTTTAAACCGTAACACAACTGAAGAAGATGATGAAAAAGAGATGAGTTGTATGGATGTAAAAACACTGGGAGAGGTAAACCAAAAGCTGTATGAATATTCCAATTGCTAAAGAACTGAACTTGAAGACTACAGAAAATATGGTAAATAATTTTAAAGATGGCTGAAAAGGCCTTCATGTTGGTAGAAGTAGAAATGAATGTAGATGAGACATAAACACATTACAGAAATATATTTAATGTAAAATTAGCATCAAGTTAAAAAATTCAAACTGAGTTTTTACATAAGTAAAACCAAAAGAAAGAAAAAAAGAAAATATTTTTGTCAATCCTTTAACATTTTGTGAGCAATGAAATGATAAATCATAAAACATTAAAAACAAAAACAAAAAACATGAAAACATAAACACACAAAGAAACAGTGTTCCATAGTGGCTTAAATGAAATTATAAACAATTTGTTTGTGAAGAGGTTTTGGAAGCAGAAATCTTTACATGGGTGACCAATCTGTCTCTTAAGCTTAAGGTTTTAAGATTGTTGTTGCTGTGATTGTTGATGGATAAAGTTATCACAATTTCAGTTGTTTGTAAAATTGTTTAGCCCAATCATTAAAGGCTCTTCACACAGTTGTTAGACTGAGGCTAACAGCCCATTATTTAGTGGATTCAAACTCCAGCAGCCCTGTACCCACATTCACCTCTTTTCTTGTGTTTTCAGATTACTAAGCCTTAACAAAAGTTGGCTCATAAAATTTGTCATGGCCCATTAAGCCAAGTCCTGTGTTGTGGGCTTTAAAAACAGACCTTGACATTTGATTTCACAGTCTGATACAGGACTGTTATGCGTGTTTTTAAGGGTTTAGATTAGCCTAAGACTAAGTTTGCACATTGCACACACTAGGTTTGCACCTATACATTAAAAAAGATATATGAAAGTGGTGACTTGAGAGTTATAAAAAAAAGTAGTTATTACAATCGGTCAGCAGTATAACAACATAAATGTGAATCACAAAAAGTATAGAATGGAACATGAGGAATAGTATGCAAAAATAACCCAGCAGTTTACTGTAAAGTGTAGTACAGAATTGTTTCAGAGAAGTTAAAATTTAAAAAAGAAATGAAATGTGAATAAAAATGTAAAATAATGTGAAGGGTAAGGTAAAGAATGCAAATGGAAATAATGAAAAGTTATCCAGGCTTGTGCAAATATACAGGCAAAGTAAGGTGAAAGGCTTTTGAATTAAATATGGCATTATAGTATTTTTTAAAGCTAACTGCAGTGAAATGTGGGCCCTCTCATGTAGAAAAAAAGAAAATTATCGAATAATAAATAATTATAATAATAAATAAAATTAAATGATGTGAAACTGAAACTTTAAACAAAATCTAAAATAATCAGATTAAAAAGTAGATCTGAGAACTTGAAATAAATTGATGTAATGTATTGGTCCACCTTACCACCAAAAGGCTTTTCACAGTAGACCAAGGCTAATACTGTCATCAGCTCATTGTAGTGGACTGACAATCTGGTCAGCACTTTTGTTTGGAAAAATAACTCAGCAGTTTACTGTACAGCGTAGTACAGAGGTATTTTACAGAAATTAAAATAATTGTTTTTCAATTAAATCTAAATGAAAAATTAAATATAATGTGGAGGGTAAGGTAAACAATGCAAATGCAAAAGATGCAAAGTCATTCAGGCGTACGGAAATATACAGGCAAAGGTGAAAGGTTAACAACTTAAATATGGCACTGAAGTATGTTTTATAGCATGTATTGCTCCACCTTACCACCCAAAAGGCTTTTCACAGTAGTTAGACCAAGGCTAGTACTGTCATCAGCTCATTGCAGTGGACTGACAATGTGGTCAGCATTTTAGATCCCAGTGTTTTCTTATCCAAACATTCACACTACTTGTGTTACTGAAATGCTGGGTTGTCTTCATGTTGATAGTTTCTTTTTAAAAAGTTATCTACTATGGAGAATTACATTTTAAGGATAAGCATAAAAACTTTGTTCCTCTATGAAATCCATTCACACAGCTCGTTTAACCAAGCCCTGTGTTTGATGATTGTGACGACAACCTTCAGCAGGGATTGTTTCACACTGTAATGCTGGGATCACTGCTGTTCAAGACATTAGCCCAAGACTAAGCACACGTGAAAAACCTGCAGTGTACCTACCAGCTGAAACCCCAAGTAAATCATTTATTTCTAAAACCACGTCTTCTCTTGTAGGTAAATTTGAGGGATATGGTGAGCATATTAAAATGAGAAATTCAGCTGCCTGCAACAACTGAAGTAAGTGGTATTTTTTCCCTTCATCAGTGTTGGTCATGTTTTGATATAAGGACAGATACACAGTAAAAGGGAAAGACAATACTCAAATAAAATAGAACAAATAAAGTCCAAGAAACATAAAGGAAACTTAAAATATTAACAGATACCGACAACCAATCACACTATGTAGAAAACAGGATTCAAAACAATATAGGAGTAATAGTTGTCCTGTCCTGAAGACAATCAGTCAGTTCCTCAAGTGTGTACTGTGTTCTGTCTGGGCACTTTTGTTCAAAACCAAAAGCAGAGCCTGGTACAGTTCAGAGTGAAGGTCATGTTTTGACCTTTGACCTGTGGTTGTAGAATCGCTGTGTGCAGTTATCAGTGTTTAAGGTGACAGCATGACTGGAGTCAGAGGCAGGAGTAGGAGAGGCCTGAAAAAAACAAACAAAATCCTCTTCACTTGAACTTTGTAATCCAAACAAAAATCATGTGCTAACAGTAATACTGTGCTTTTGTTTGTTGGTCAAACAAGATTGTTGTTATGGGGCAAGGAAATACACAGTTACCTCAGGGAAAGTTTAAAGCTGCAGTGATGATGAACTGACCATCTGAGTGTGATGACATTTGCTGCAGCTTGCTTCACAGGACTGCAGGACTTGTAGGATCACCATTAGTTAGCTGCACTAGCTACACCGTGGATGAACAGACAGTGACTTGAAGTAGGAGAATGTAGCTGGTTGAAAACAGGAAATAAACAGAAACATTTGTCTTGATAATCTGTGAAACTAAACATATTGAATAAATACACACATCATTACAATAAATACCTTCAGCACTGCAGCAGAGCAAAAAATATTTCTGTCTAGAGCAACTTCACCAGGTCTGCAGCAGCAAAGCTTCCTCACACAGGGAGGCTCAAGGCGTAGGGTGGCTGCATGATGTCCACCTTGAGTGCATTCAGCTGCCAGAGTATCTGAGCTGTTCTTCCTCTCTTAACTGGCTTGAAGAAGACCTGAGAGAAAACACTGCTGTTATAACGATGATATCAGCAGAGCTGTACAATGAAGTCACAAGCAATAATACAGCAGCTAAGATTACTAAGAGTAAAGAAATGAACACAAGTTCACTAAGACATTACCTCAGACTTTGTTGAGGAGGGGCTTATCTCTGGGAGGTTCAGCAGAGAAGAGCCCACTAAGTGACGGGTGCTAAAGCATCGGTTCTGTTCCAGTCCGGTGTCTGATGGTCATTAAGAGCTGCTCCAGGACTAGCAGGTAAAACACACATCTGTGTAGTCCATGAGAGAAGGGTTCTGGTGGGTGCTGCAGTCTGTGTTCAGCTCCAGCACAGTGTGTGATGGTTGTTGAGACCAGCAGAGAGATGGTGTGGAGGATGTCATCTCTTCTTCACATCTGACCAAGGACTGGGTTGAGCAGCAGGTAGACTGTGTCTTTGAGTTGTCCAAAGTGATGTGTTTACTTCTGGTTGACGGTTTGATAACTTTTTTCTCCTCACAGTGAGCTAGTCAGGACAGCACTAATGGTCAGGTGAAAGATGGCAGAGACAACTGAAGAAGAAGAAAAAAATACCCAAACAAAAGGAAACTTATGTTTGCTCTAGTGTACTAACAGCCACCCATGCTAAGAGAGTGGTGTAAAGTTGGGTGGAGAAAAGGGGGGTTTCAGCTGGTAGGTAACAGAACATCAGAAAGTGTGTGTTCATTAGGGAACACACACTTTCTGATGGAGGTTTTTAATTTTAGCTGCTGTATACATTATTGTACACAGCAGCTGAGAGTTTTGGCCTGTGCATTGATCAATCTGCACCCACCCTCCCTATGTCCAGTCAAGTCAAGTTAAATGGATTAACTTGACTTGACTGGACTTGATAAATGCACAGGGCAAAAATTGTAATTTATAACATTTGAATAGTTGGAAAATTTTACAAGCTGAAAAATATTTTCTTTGGAAAAATTCTGAGCCATAAAAATATTTGTTGCAGTAGTAAAATTTACAATCACCGAACACATTTCAATCTGTACTGAAACTATGGCATTACATTAGCCACAGCTGCTGTAGTTTGTCTTTTCCTTAAGAGCAGTTTCCTCTATGACCTGTTGGATGAAATAACACAGTAAGTTGCATTGTGGTAACTGTAGTACGTCTGCACAATACCTGAGGAGAGACATAGCTGAGGTTGTGAGATGAAAATCAGGTCCAGCAGTGTGTTCTTGTCCGTTGTAGCAGCAGTGATCAGTTGACCATATCCCTTGGACTGAAAGAAATCCAAAATTGGCTTACTTGCATTAGAAAAGAGATTCTCATTGAAGTCGCCACAGACAATGATAGGATGACAGTCCATGATCTCAAGTGAGTCCAGAAGGCTTCCCAGATTGGACAGGAATGATGGCACACTGTAGTCTGGAGGTCTGTACACAGCTGCAATCAGAGCACTTACAGGAGATTCAACCTTCAAAGCCACAAACTCAAGGTCAGTCACATTATTCAGGTACTGCTTCTCCACAACCTGCAAATGGTTTTTCACATAAACAGCAACTCCACCACCTCCTTTACTGGCCATCTGTGGAAAGTTAGTGTAGGACAAATGTCTGTTGCGTTTGAACATGGTGTAGCCCTCAAACTGGAGACTGTCTGCCACAAAGGAGCCCTGTAGGTGAGTTTCTGTCAGACACAAAACATCTGCAAGACACAGTTCATGATGGTTTTTGATGTCATTCACATGAGCAGGTAATCCTTCGGTGTTATGATGAATGATGCTCACAGTGTCCTGTCTGCTGAGAGAATGCTGGATATGGAGAAAAGGCATGATGTGATCAAAGTTAGCTTGCCTCATGGTCTCTAAAGATAAAGTGACTGCAGGGTTAGCATAGATTTTACTGTCATCCAAATCAAGCATGTGCAGTCCGCTGAGAGAGGTCACTCGACTGATAGCTACGTAGGCCATGCCGGGCTCAAAAATGTGCTTCAGTGAGACAACAGCAGATTTTCTGGTCATACCTTGAACCTTATGGATTGTGCATGCAAAGGCAAGTTTTACAGGAAACTGTCTGCGTACCACTCCTCTCTGTTTTAGAGCCTCCTCAGATCTCTCAATGTACACAAGATTGTCTCCTCTTGTACGGTAGCTCCTGCCAGCTGTTTCATCATCCATCGTAAGTCCAAGCATAGTGACAAGAGCAGAACCATTGTTTTCAGAGCTTATGAGACGGCCTATTGTAGCAAATGATCCATTCACCAATCCTTGAGACACATCAATGTTTCTGATGAGCATGACTCTAGCACCTACTGCAACATCTAGTGTGTCAGGTAGATCATTTCTGCTTCCATGACATGGTGCACCTTGTCTTTTCATGTGTCCAGTCTGTGGGTCTTTTTTAAAGTCATCTGCATCAATGGTGGTGATATCAGAATGGTGCTGAGATAGTGTAGCAGAGTTGTGTGCTGCGACTTGTTTGTTTGTAGCAAAAATGTGCAGGACATCAGAGGGACACAGTTGTGGTTCAGTGACACGCTGTGACAGCAGAGCTCTGTCAGCTTCAGAAAGCTCATCTGACCTTGTTTTCACACGAAGTCTGTTCAGCATCTCAGCAAAAGTTTTGTCATCCTTCTGTCGCATGATCTCATCTAAAGTGATCATCTGGAAGCTGTCTCTCCAGAGGTCAAGCTCAGTTGGATCATAGACACAGAGTGGTTTGGACTGTCGCACAGGCGGTAGCTGGTAAAAGTCTCCCACAGCAATGACTGACATTCCTCCAAAGGGTTTGTGGCTGCCTTTAATCTGTTTCAGTCTGACATCCACATAGGCAAACAGAGGCTTCGACACCATGGAGATTTCATCAATGATGATGATTTCAGCATTTAAAAGCTCACACCTGATTTCATCAAGTTGGTTCCCAAGACCTTGAAAAGGAGGTTTCAAACTTCTGGGCAACTTGAGAAGAGAGTGCAGTGTTGTTCCAGAGATGTTAAAGGCTGCAGTTCCAGTGAAAGCAGTCAACAGCACAGTCGGGTTTGAGATGTCAGCTTCCTCAGCACGTCTAGGTAGTGTTCTCAGAATCTTTGATGCTTCTGAATGAATGCATTTAATGAGATGTGACTTTCCAGTGCCAGCACCACCATCAATGTAGTAGAAAAACTGCTCTGGTTGTAGTCCACAGACTCGTTTTATGCACCAGTCTCTCACTGCATAGAACACACATGCCTGTTTCTGGTTCAGACTCTGATACATTTGTCGTAACCGTGTGGGATCGATTGTAGGGGGCTCTCTCATGACTCTGGCTTCTGTAGCAGCATTTGCTTGTCTACTGTAATCAGGTACATCCTCTTGGACATTTTCATCATCACAGTGTCTTGCATCCAGTTCATCAATACACTCCAACCTCACCAGTTCAGATTCAGGTGCCAAATTACACCATTCATCGACAATACCTTTGTTTTGTTCAAAGTCCTCGAGAGCAGAGTCAATTTCCTCACTGTTTTTTTCATATCTCTCTCTGTTTCTTTTCACAATGAGTTTCACACGCAGGGGTCGGTCAGAATACGGCAGCTGAACCACACCTGTCTCGTAGAATGACTCATACGTGGGTAGATATGGTCTTTTCAGCTCATTGTCTGATCTGTATGGAAGATACAGTCTAAGCAATGTGCCGTAAAACTGCTCAGGGTATTTCTCTTTGGATATGCGGCGATACCTGATGACAGCAGCGTTGTCACTTTCTCGTCTCTGTATAAAGCCTAGTTCATTCAGCAAAGGTACCACTTTCTTGCCCTTGGTCTGTTGTCCATACACCAGTCTGCAGGTTGAAGCAAAATCAGCCATGCACATCTCTTCAAACTCTGGTGATTCAGGTCTGGATTTGTACTTGTCTGTTAAGGATGTCATCCACACATTCAAGCTGTCTGGTGTTGTGTTGTCAAGGCTTGACACAGGCAGACTCATTTTCACTGGGTTGTCATCAGTTGGGACAAAAACCACACTGCGTGAACTCTTTTTCATGTTCAGGGAAGTCACTCGGGCAACAGCTTCTTGTGCTGATACTTCTCGCTTTTTGGAATACGCCTGCATGACCGCTTTCATTTCATCACATTCATTGACACATTCTCTGTCGGAGTTCTGAATGAGTGTTTGCAGGTACTGGCTCACAGAGTTCTCACTTTTACACATGTACGTACATATGTAATGGATTAGACTGTAGTATGTGAGAATAAACTGCACATCGATGTTTGCATCCCAAGCTTTGAGCAGGTGAGGGTTGTAGGTGTTTACCCAGCAGTCTTTTGGCTCACGCTTCAGAATGATGTTGCTGGACTGACTCATCACATTCATGTGTTTCTCGTACTCATCAGCGGTTAAGTCACAGACAGACAGGAGCTGTTGAAAACTCATGGATTCAGTTTCAGGTTTATTCAGCAGCTGATTTAGCGGTGCAAGTTTCTCTTTGGCTGTCTTTAGTCTCTCTGACTCCTCATCGTCATCCACAGGTCTTGTTATCATTGTCTGTCTGGAGGGTGGTTTTGGGAATCCAAAACGGCATCCTGAACTTGCACTTTTGAAACATGTCTTTGAGTGGTTCTTACTGTGTATTTGCACTTCTTTGACCTTTTTGTACAGTTCAGGCTGTTTATTTGGGTCAGGGAGCTGAGCAGAGATGTGTTTGGACACAAAGTCACACACAGTTTTATCAGAGTCTCTCTCAAACACAGGTGCACCTTCTACCCACAAAAGACCATGAATGTGAGGACTTCCTCTGTGCTGAAACTCGAGGCGCCAAAAGAAGTCAAAAACTTTGCCCAGGGGTTGTGCAGGAGACATGATCAGATCTCTGTACAGTGCTTCAACACGCTTATCAAACATGCGCATCGTTGTCACAGGATTGCTTCTCAGAATGTCACACTTTGTGGACCAGTCAAGCTCCTCAAAATTCACTTCCTCACCTTGTTGTAATTTTATTGCAATAATCACCTCAGGCCAACGCATTTCTGCTGCAGAAAATGTGACAAAGAAAGTAGGACTGCCCAACTGTCTGATCATAGCAAACAGATCTTTTGTAGTTTTGTCCCAGTAGGCTGGTGTTCCTCTGAGCGGCTGCATAAATCTGATAGCATCTCTGTTTCTCACCAGTCTCTCCACTTCAAGTTTTTCTCTCAACATCTTGGATGTTATTTTTCGTCCATCTCTAGTCAAAGGTTTGCCTTTGCGTAACTGTATTGACATGCTGGAGGTAGCCAAGTGTATTTCAGTCACAAACTGTGCAAAGAACAGGTAGTTGGTATCTTTGGCAAAGCGATCATCAACACCAAAGAGCCTTGCTTTGAAATAACTACTGGGTGATAGTTTCATGGGTCTGTTTTCATCCAGTGTATTCTCACCAGTGGGAAACTGAACAGGGAACGCCATGGCCTCCAGTTTGGGTGTTTTGAAAAAACTGACTGGACTGTTTCTCTCTGCTGGAGCTACTGAGTATGTTGAGTCACTGAAACACAATATCTCCTCAGAAACATCCCGTGGCTGAAGGCACGACTCCAAAACAACACCACCATTAGATATGTCTGCATCCTGTTGTTGTGTCTGATCATCATTGTCCTGGGTCTGAGTTTTATCACACAGCTCTGTGTTTTCATCGTCATTTTCAACATTAGTTTCAACGTCATGCATGGCAGCAGCCTCAATTCTATCAATCTCCATCAAATCCTCATCGTCATAGTCGTCATCATTCATTGTAATATCATTACCATCGTCTTCATCGTCATCCTCATCACCATCATCAGGAAGTGTGGGGTCACATAACTCCTCCTCATCTCTGATAGTTATGTCTTCATACTGGGGGTGTATCTCTTTCAGTTTATGCAGAGCTTGCACTAGCTTGGACCAGGTAACAGTCTGAAACAGATGGTGGCCTCTGTAACTCAAACGTCTCTTCAGTTTTACTCTCATCACCTGAGATTCATTTCTCAATCTGGGTAGAGCATGAATTGTCTCCTGGACTTCAGAGGGAACACATACAACATTACCATGTATAGCTCTCTGTCTGCCTTTGGGAAGAGGAATGATTTTGGCAAATGTTATGCACTTTGCTATCAGATGTCTCTCCAGTATGTTGAGGTCACACAGCTCAGGTGGAATGTCAGCAAGCTCCAAGTTGTTTGCTATGGCAAGTTTGGGCATGGATCCATTTTTCACATGGTTATGGCAGGTGTGACAAATCCACTCAGTCTTTCTCTCATCAGGGACAGTGCACTGATTTCTGCAGTTATCGTTACACTCATGGACGTACTGACCTTTGAGACAAGCTGAAACCATGATTGGATTTTTCACATAGTTGGACCTTTTGCACTTTTGCACCTGGTTTGGAAATGAGGCTTTGTGACAAACTGTGCAAACATGGGTGGGACCAGCTTTAATGTGTGATCGGAAATCACTGATGGCACTTTCAATAAGTGGGTTTTCACTCTCTCTGTCAGTCTGACGTGTTCGTTTACTTATGGCTTTATATTTCTGTGATATTTTCAATGCACATCTGGTTTTATGCATAGTCCTGTATGCAAGATTTTTCTTGTACCTGTCTCGCATCATTCGTCTCATCAGCTGTTTGTGTTGGTGGCGGAATATATCATTTGCATATCGATGATGCATAAAGGATCGCTGTCTTTGCCGGAAATTTACATCCTCTGAGTATTTTTTCCTAATATATTCTTTTTGTCTGGTTTTAAAAGCAACATTTTCTGAGTATTTTGTAGTGATATATTGTTTTTGTGTGGCTTTAAAAGCAACATTTTCTTTGTATTTTGTAGTGATATATTGTTTTTGTCTGGCTTTAAAATCAACATTGTCTTTGTATTTTTTAGTGATATATTGTTTTTGTCTGGCTTTAAAATCAACATTGTCTTTGTATTTTTTGGTGATATATTGTTTTTTTCTGTCTTTAAAATGCACATTTTCTCTGTATTTTTTGTTCAGATATTGTTTTTGTCTGTCTTTAAAATCCACATTTTCTCTGTATTTTTTGTTCAGATATTGTTTTTGTCTGTCTTTAAAATCCACATTTTCTCTGTATTTTTTGTTCAGATATTGTTTTTGTCTGTCTTTAAAATCCACATTTTCTCTGTATTTTTTGTTCAGATATTGTTTTTGTCTGTCTTTAAAATCCACATTTTCTCTGTATTTTTTGTTCATATATTGTTTTTGTCTGTTTTTAAAATCCACATTTTCTCTGTATTTCCTTGTCATGTATAATTTTTGCTTCAGTCTGAAGTCTGTGCTTTCCCTGTATTTACTCCTGATATTTTGTCTTTTCTTTGTCTGTATTTCAGGATTGACAGAATATCTGCTCATTGAATAACATTTTTTCTTTGCTTTATATGTTTCATCCTTGGCATACTTTTCTCTCTCTTTCCTTTTTTGATTGTCTTTCTTTTGTGGTGTCTTTTGAGGTGTCATTACTCTCCTCAGAATTTTTTTCTTTTGTGCTTTGTTCAGTTTTGACAGTGTACTGGAGATATCATTGAGGACATTGTCACTGGTGACAGGGTTATTTATTAATGCTTGTGTGAAATTTGATTGTGTGTCCTGAATTTGCTGTAATTTGAAAGAGTTATTGCTGATTTGCTCAGGTTGATGTGCTTGTGTTTCTATCAGGGTTGAGAGGTCATGAGAGTCATCAGTTACAGTGGTGGTAATCTGTGGAGCAAGAGATTCAGGTCCAGTTAATGTGACAGAACACTGGCTGAACTCCGTCAGTTGTTCCTGTTCAGTTTCCATGTCATGCTCAGTGTTTTCATGAACATCAGTGTTCATCTGTGGAGCACTTGTGTCATCATTTATCACAGTGGTTATTACAGAGGAACTTGTACACATACCTTCTGTGGCTGGGATATCATGATTTGGGTTCACATCATAAAACACAACTGGTTTCAGCTCATACTTACAGGACTCTGGGGTCGACAATATGTGGTGATAACTGATCAACCTGTGAATCATGTCACTGAGTCGTGTAAATGTGACCATGACTGCAGTGCCAGGAGTACTTCTAGGCTGGAGTCGAGGCAAACCATGAGGTGTCCTAGCATGTGGGTCAAAGAAACCATATCTGCCACTTCTGGTCCTGAAAACTGCAATGCACAGTGAAGCCATCAGCAGCAAAGCATACTGCACATCTGATAATAAGCAGCTCAGTCCCATCTCGAGGTCCAGAAAGGTATCAACAGCTCCGGGATCCGGATCTCCAAATGTACCGTATCTAGACAGCTGTAACATGTCAACTCTCTGCATGTGACTGCGTGCAGGTACCCACTTAGGCAGCTCATCAGTTGTGAGATGGATGTGATTACGAACTGTTTTTCTGACTTGTTTATACACCACATTGCCTTTATCCAAAATACGGTCTAGGTCTGCTCTGGTGATGTTTTCATTCTCATACAGGAATGCTAGAAATGTCAGTGAGTTACAGGTGCACTGCTTGTTTCTGGATCGTCCATATTTCAGAGATGCTTGACTGCGTGAGGCACACACACTTTGTTCTCCTGACTGGTATGCAGTGTTTACATTTTCATGTCGAGAAGAGCCTGATACATTTACATCACTACAGTTCTTTCCAATGTCTGCATTCGGTACCTGAGTGGAACATGACTCAGCACTTTTGGCTACGTAGTTTGCTTGACAGTTGGATGGACCAGCAGTACATGACACACTAGGAAGTTTTGTTTTCAACATGTTTGCACATGTTACCTGTTGTACATCTGGATCATTGCTTTGACTTCTGTGCTTTATCGCTCCACAATCAGACGGGCCTGCTATGGGAGGTTCATATACATTCCTTTTAGACACATCTGCATCAGATACCTGTGATAAACATGATGCACTTTGACCTCCCTGGTTAACAGTGTTAACATCAGATACCATAGCCTTCCTTGTCTCTGCACTGATCTGAGGAGCACAATCTGCTTGTTCAGTAGTTACACAATCAATGTCACGTGTCCTCTGCCAGCGCTCACTTGCAGCCTGTGACCTCTTACTTTTCCTAGGCATTGTAGCTATCCTTTGACAACAATGATTTTATACAACAAAGTCAAGTTATTGATTACACCAGAGTGGACAGAAATGCTTTATTGTTTTCAGAAAGTACGTTATTTAACAGAAACAAAAATCAATAGCAAATGTTTAGATGTCAGGACTTTTTTGTTAAAATAAAATTAAAGTCAAAAATATGAAAGGTATATTTTTCAAACTCAAAATCAATGAGGCAGGAGCGGTGATGGTGATGAAACTTCTTCAGGTGAAACTGTAGAGCCACACAATGGAAAGGAAGAACTACAAGAAAAATAACACTTGTGCAAAATTAGTGCTTTTTTATAACAGTAGTTGTTTTAAAAGTACAGCTGTTTCAAAGATTGTGATGTTTCCGATTTTGCACTTTCAAAGATTTTGCTGTTTCAAAAGTATTGCTTTTACACGCGATCAGTTGAAAAAAAAAGCTTGTTTCCAAAAAGTGTTCTCAAAGTGTCTGAATGCCTCTTTTTAAGGCTCTAAAAGTGGTAGAAAGGCTGTCAAAGGCAGTCAAAGCCTTTCTTAAAGGCTTTCACAACGGTTTTTAAAGGCTGTCAAAGGCTGTGGTAAAGGCTTTCAAAATAGGTTGTAAAGGCTGGCAATAGCTGTTCAAATAGTCAGAGTTGGATAGAGGAGAGATAGAAAGGCAGAATGTCCAAAATGATAGGAGAGAGTGGAGGGACAGTACAGGATATCTGTAAGAAAAATGGAAATAAATATTAATAATTTGTATGAAATATAATAAAAACATTGAAATCAACCGACATTCACCCGAAACTAATGTCATTATAATGTGCTTTCATTCAAAGTAACATATGGGAATTCTGAATACACATCTATTCAAAGTGTAGTTGAGTCAAATGCTGAAACTGAGCATTGTTATTTGATCATCTTTTGAAAAATGTATCAGGGCTGAACATATAAAATGTTACTAAATAGATGAAGAAATGTATGTACGAGCTCAGTGTATTTTACGAAAAGATGTATCACCCACTTATCTTGAATGCTTATATAAATCAATGTTAATTGCCTTAATAATAATGTTCATAAGCATGTGATGAAATATCATGTGTACGAAAGTAACCTCAATTGTGTAGAAACTACAGAAAGAGAGGTGTGTGTAAAATGTGTACAATAAAAGCACACAGTGATATTCATAAAAATGTCATTCATGTATAAACTTACACTGACTGGCAAGCGGTCTGCACTTAAACACAAGGTAGAGTCACTAGGAGGGGAAATGGAAAAATACAGATGAAACATTTAGAGTTTCATTGTCAAAAAACAAAACATGACACTGTAATAAACATTCAATTGTTATCAAGCAGCAAACGTATTAACATTAGGTTCAGCTTGACTTAAGATAAGGCATAGTTTGAAATGGGTAATGTTACAATTCAGTGAAAAGATGCAGCAGTTTGTGAAATTATGACATGATGTACAGTTTTACATAATGTGTTGTAAAAAAAATTTATTCACACATTAACATGTATTTGTGTTAGTGAACTTTCAGCTGAGTTGGCCACAATGGTCTGCATTAAAGAGATAGAATAGCCAATTTCAGAAGCAGTGAAATTATAGAGGAGGAAAATGTAAATGTAGTTGCAAAACAATCATTATGTCATACTTAATTGATGGCACAACCATTTTTCATTGACAATCATTAGTTTTGTAATTTCTAATCCAAGTTCATGTTTTATACCACATAATGACTGGAAAGATTATAGTGAAGCAACCTTGGCCTGAAAAACATGAAGCTTAAAATGTAGAAAACAGATATTTAATACTCTTTAAAATAAACAGCCTCACAGCTCACTTCATTCACTCATTTTCCCAAATGATTTTCCCTCATCATTATTATGAAAATGAAGTCACACTTTCCCAGCAAGTTGAAATGTTTTGAATAAACAAATGTAGTTGTGTGGTAACATTGTTAACACAGTTGTCCACCAGGAAAAAATGTATCCAATATATATATATATATATATATATGTATAATAGGAGATATGCAGTAGTGATAGAGAAAGATCAACATTTAATATGTAATTAAAGTCAGTCTTTATTAGATGCATCATCTGTTGAAATATATGTCTCATGAGTTCTTGTTTACCAGGATAAAGCAAAACATTCATCCAGCTAATTTTTAGAGTACGATGTCACTTTTGGTAATAACACTTCTACTTACCAATAAACGCACGGGAGTGGTATAATCTTCTGTTTGTTTGAGACAAAAAACAATACATTAATGCTATCTTCAGATACATAGTACATTAAAACAGCAGGCCTATGAGAAAAGCAACATTATTAGTCATAATAGTAATAGAAAATGAAACAGCTCTAAAACATCACCTCACTGTTAGCTACAGCTTAAAATGTCACAGAATACATTTTATGAATTATTTCAAACTCATATAAAGGTAACATACGGTACAGTAGTACATAAATTTCAGGAGCAGCTACTGAAGCAAATACAGAGGAGGAGCTGGTTCACAAGCTTCAAGGCAGCTTACAACCCATCCATTAAATGTATATGTATTTGAACTTGTGGTTGTAGAGCATATATGTCGATAATGTGATGTTTGACATTGCAAATATCTATATCATTACCATCATGAACAACCCTCTCAATAATTAGAACAGCATGTTGTATTATTTTAACACATAAAAAATATAATTTCAAATGTGTTACAACTAGGTGCTTGGTAAAGATAACCTGTATTAGCAAAAATATCTACAAAATTGATAGAAAGTAATCAGGAGCTTAACAGCTAACATCCCCGTGTCAATGACCCAACTGTTAATATGACAAAGTAACAGTAATCAACAGTCTGTTACCTTTAGCAACGGCGGTACCGTCACAATCGTCTCCCATTAACAAATGCTTTACAATAGCAGTATCCCCATCGCTACCAACATTAATGAACTTTTTAAAGTAAATATTAACTGGCACGGTGTATAACATGACGGCAGCTCACAAATTGAGTCAATATTGTGTATTTCAGCAAGCACATGACTCAGCCTTATTAACAGTAGCCTATGCTGTTAGCTTTAGCGTTAGCTCGACGCTAATAGCTTTAGCGTTATATTGTTCAACAGTATCATATGTATTGTACGCATTTTCAAGTCAATATCTCAACCACTCACATCCTCTTAATGAAATATAAGTCAAACCAGTGTCATGTAGAAACGTGAAATTCTCATTTGTAGTGTCTGGACGTTAACAGAGACTGTGCATCGACTTACCTGAGCAGAGTCTGACACAGAATACCGTGGGTTCACACAGACACACAGTTGACGTCTTTGAGACATTCAGGAACACTCGGACATGTCAGTGTTGAAAACACATTACGGTATTATGCTGCCAAAGAATGTTTATTTACTTGCGTGTGCACGCTTGCATGCGTGTCTGTGTCAATAAGCCCAATTTCAGCAGAACTTTGAAAACTGGTCACCTGCTGGCTTAGCGTTAGAGTCGGATATTTGTCCTGCACATATACAAATAAAAGACATTTGTAGGAAACGTACAAAGAAGCTGAAAAATTACCTTTAATTGTACAAAAGTTGTATAAAGCTGACAATAAACTTTAAGTACAGGAAATAAAGAAGGGATATATATAGTAGTTATCATATAAGTAGTAATAAAGTGACACTCATACTGACATTATTATTAGCAGAAGTATAATGAAAAGACGTGTGCAGTCTGCATGTCAACATAGTAAGTTGTTAAGGCATAACAGCATCATCTAGTAGCATGCTTCAGTTACTGCACTACATACGATTGTACAAAATATTAAAGAGCTAAAGTTAAAGTAATTATATAAATGTAGACTGTAAAGAGAAGCAGAAGTAGAGGAATAAGAAGTAGTTTGTATGTTACAACAATTAAACACCAAAACTATAGGAACATAGTAAGTATTACGGGTGTACCTCCTATAAACAGAAAGACAGCAGTCCACACACGGATCCAGTGTGTGCGCGCGGCCGTGCCTGACTCTTGTGAGCAAAGCACACTGCCAATGACAAGTGCTACTATCGAGAATGAAGTAGAAACCGTGTAAACTTCTTCACCTAGCACAATTTCTTTAAGTGGTATCCCAAAAAATAAGAACATCTTGGGAATCCTGACACTGTTATACTGACAATACTGTATTTTTCATGCCAATAGTGTAAAAAATGTGGCAACAACAGCGAGTTAAAACACGGCTTGTATGTAGTAATTGTCAGGGTTTCTTGGCCGGAATTTAACATGGGAGTCGAAGGGCAGCATCGCTGCACTCCGGTGGTATATACTCAGCTCCTGGGCAAGCTGTACAATTTGATGACTTTTTTATGAGTATTTTGTGAGAAGCAGGACCAGTGTACCTCCATTTTGATGTGTTTTTTATGGCTGTGGAGTGAAACTTGCGGCCGCGGCAGCAAAATAAACACGCTTGGTCTACTGAATCCAAAAGGCTCCGGCCGCATCTAGCGGTGACGTAACATCTGACGTCACACGCTGTAGCGTGAGTCAGGCTGAAAAAGGCAGAAGACTTCATGTTGCTCCAAGCGAAATTGTGCAAAAACGGTAGGAAATAGCAAAAAGGAGTGAATACAACATTTGTAGCAGACACGTTGCTGAACATTTTAAAGCAAAAATGAGGTCTGTAGGTGAAAGTATGCAGAAGTTATAAGGGTGAGAAGGTGTTATAGCTGTATCTCCATTCATTTGTAATGGAACAAATTTTGCAGAAAAAGTGAAATATTGCAAAAAGTATAAATGGTAGAAAGGTGAAAAGTAATAGCAATAATGTCCTGAAGGAGTGCATTAGTATAAAGTTTGAATGGTTAAAATAGCACAAAGTGGTAAGGAGTTGAAAAGGGCCAAAAAAGGTACGGAAGAATAATAATAAAAATAATAAAAATAATAATAATAATAATAAAGAAATAGTAGAATAACAATAAGTGGAAATGCTGTGTCAGCATTTCCACTTAACTAGAAAAATTGCATTTCCTTGCAGAAAATGCGTGGAAATGCTGAGTGCTGAAAGACGAAAAAGCAATGCTAAACTGTCAGTAATAAATGGAGAAGGTATAAATGAAAAAACTGTTAAAGGGGTGAAGTGTTATAAGAAGTCGTATGAATGTTTCAACCGTAACAGAACTGAAGAAGAAGATGATGAAAAAGAGATGAGTTGTATGGATGTAAAAACACTGGGAAGAACTGAACTTGAACATTACAGAAAATATGGTAAAGAATTTTAAAGATGGCTGAAAAGGCCTTCATGTTTGAAGAATTAGAAATGAATGTAGATGAGAAATGAACACATTACACAAATATGTTTAATTTAAATATTTATGTTTAAGAAAAATAATTTTGTCAATCCTTAAACATTTTTTTAGCAATGAAATGATTAATGATAAAACATTAAAATAATAATAATAATAAAAAAATAAAAACATAAACACATAAAGAAACAGTGTTCCATAGTGCCTTAAATGAAAATTATAAACAATTTGTTTGTGAACAGGTATTGGAAGCAGAAATCTTTACATGGGTGACCAATCTGTCTCTTAAGCTTAAGGTTTTAAGATTGTAGTTGCTGTGATTGTTGATGGACAAAGGTATCACATTTTCAGTTGTTTCTAAAATAGTTTAGCCCAATCATTAAAGGCTCTTCACACAGTTGTTAGACTGAGGCTAACACCCCATTATTTACTGGATTCAAACTCCAGCAGCCCTGTACCCACATTCACCTCTTTTCTTGTGTTTTCGGATTACTAAGCCTTAACAAAAGTTGGCTCGTAAAATTTGTCATGGCCCATTAAGCCAAGTCCTGTGTTGTGGGCTTTAAAAACAGACCTTGCAATTTGATTTCAAAGTCTGATACAGGACTGTTATGTGTGTTTTTAAGGGTTTAGATTAGCCTAAGACTAAGTTTGCACATCTGAAAAACCTTTATACCTATACATAAAAAAATATATGAAAATGGTGACTTGAGAGTTATAAAAAAATAGTTACTACAATCGGTCAGCAGTATAACAACATAAATGTGAATACAAAAAGTATAAAATGGAACAAGAGGAATAGTATAATAATAATAGTAAAATAATGTGAAGGGTAAGGTAAAGAATGCAAATGCAAATAATGCAAAGTTATCCAGGCTTGTGGAAATATACAGGCAAAGTAAGGTGTAAGGCTTATGAATTAAATATGGCATTATAGTATTTTTTAAAGCTAACTGTAGTGAAATGTGGGCTCTCTCTTGTAGAAAAAAAGAAAATTATAGAATAATAAATAATTATAATAAACAAAATGAAATGATATGAAACTGAAACTTTAAATCTAAAATCTAAAGGATCAGATGAAAAAGTAGATTTGAGAACTAATGTGGAGGGTAAGGTAAAGAATGCAAATGCAAAAGATGCAAAGTCATCCAGGCTTGCGGAAATATACAGGCAAAGGTGAAAGGTTAACAACTTAAATATGGCACTGAAGTATTTTTTATAGCATGTATTGGTCCACCTTACCACCCAAAAGGCTTTTCACAATAGTTAGACCAAGGCTAGTACTGTCATCAGCTCATTGCAGTGGACTGATAATCTGGTCAGCATTTTAGATCCCAGTGTTTTCTTATCCAAACATTCACACTACTTGTCTTACTGAAATGCTGGGTTGTCTTCACGTTGATAGTTTCTTTTAAAAAACTTATCTACTATGGAGAATTACATTTTAAGGATAAGCATAAAAACTTTGTTCCTCTATGAAATCCATTCACACAGCTCGTTTGACCAAGCCCTGTGTTTGATGATTGTGACGACAACCTTCAGCAGGGATTGTTTCACACTATAATGCTGGGATCACTGCTGTCCAAGACATTAGCCCAAGACTAAGCACACGTGAAAAACCTGCAGTGTACCTACCAGCTGAAACCCCAAGTAAATCATTTATTTCTAAAAACATGTCTTCTCTTGTAGGTAAATTTGAGGGATATGGTGAGCATATTAAAATGAGAAATTCAGCTGCCTGCAACAACTGAAGTAACTGGTATTTTTTCCCTTCATCAGTGTTGGTCATCTTTTGATATAAGGACAGATACACAGTAAAAGGGAAAGACAATACTCAAATAAAATAGAACAAATAAAGTCCAAGAAACATAAAGGAAACTTAAAATATTAACAGATACCGACAACCGATCACTTAATGTAGAAAACAGGATTCAAAACAATATAAGAGTAAAAGTTGTCCTGTCCTGAAGACAATCAGTCAGTTCCTCAAGTGTGTACTGTGTTCTGTCTGGGCACTTTTTTTCAAAACCAAAAGCAGAGGCCGGTACAGTTCAGAGTGAAGGTAATGTTTTGACCTTTGACCTGTGGTTGTAGAATCGCCGTGTGCAGTTATCAGTGTTTAAGGTGACAGCATGACTGGAGTCAGAGGCAGGAGTAGGAGAGGCCTGAAAAAAACAAACAAAATCCTCTTCACTTGAACTTTGTAATCCAAACAAAAATCATGTGCTAACAGTAATACTGTGCTTTTCTATGTTTGTCAAACATGGTTATTGTTATGGGGCAAGGAAATACACCGTTACCTCAGGGACAGTTTAAAGCTGCAGTAGAGATGAACTGATGATCTGAATGTGATGACATCTGCTGCAGCTTGCTTCACAGGACTGCAGGACTTGTAGGATCACCTATTAGTTAGCTGCACTAGCTACACCGTGGATGAACAGACAGTGACTTGAAGTAGGAGAATGTAGCTGGTTGAAAACAGGAAATAAACAGAAACATTTGTGTTGATAATCTGTGAAACTAAACATATTGAATAAATACACACATCATTACAATGAATACCTTCAGCACTGCAGCAGAGCAAAAAATATTTCTGTCCAGAGCCACTTCACCAGGTCTGCAGCAGCAAAGCTTCCTCACACAGGGAGGCTCAAGGCGTAGGGTGGCTGCATGATGTCCACCTTTGGTGAGTTCAGCTGCCTGAGTGTCTAAGCTGTTCTTCCTTTCTTAACTGGCTTGAAGAAGACCTGGGAGAAAACACTGCTGTTAAAGACGATGATATCAGCAGAGCTGTACAATAGCGTCACAAGCATTAATACAGCAGCTAAGATAACAGAAAAAATAAATGAACACAAGTTCACTAAGACATTACCTCAGACTTTCTTGAAGAGGGGTTTATCTCTTGGAGGTTCAGCAGGAACGAGCCCAGTGAGTGACAGGTACTACAGCATCAGTTGTGCTTCAGTCTGGTGTCTGGTGGTCATTGAGAGCTGCTTCAGGACATCTGGAGCACGATCAGGTAAAACACATGTTTGTGTAGTCCATGAGAGAAGGGTCCTGGTGGGTGCTGCAGTCTGTCCAGCACAGCGGGTGATGGTTGTTGAGAGCAGCAGAGGGATGGTGTGGAGGATGTCATCTCTTCTTCACCTCCGACCAAAGACTGGGTTAAACAGCAGGTAGACTGTGTCTTTGAGTTGTCCAAAGTGATGTGTTTACTTCTGGTTGACGGTTTGATAATTTTTTTCTCCTCACAGTGAGCTAGTCAGGACAGCACTAATGGTCAGGTGAAAGATGGCAGAGACAACTGAAGAAGAAGAAAAAAATACCCAAACAAAAGGAAACTTATGTTTGCTCTAGTGTACTAACAGCCACCAATGCTAAGAGAGTGGTGTAAAGTTGGGTGGAGAAAAGGGGGGTTTCAGCTGGTAGGTCACAGAACATCAGAAAGTGTGTGTTCATTAGGGAACACACACTTTCTGATGGAGGTTTTTAATTTTAGCTGCTGTATACATTATTGTACACAGCAGCTGAGAGTTTTGGCCTGTGCATTGATCAATCCGCACCCACCCTCCCTATGTCCAGTCAAGTCAAGTTAAATGGATTAACTTGACTTGACTGGACTTGATAAATGCACAGGCCAAAAATTGTAATTTATAACATTTGAATAGTTGGAAAATTTTACAAGCTGAAAAATATTTTCTTTCGAAAAATTCTGAGCCATAAAAATATTTTTTGCAGTAGTAAAATTTACAATCACCGAACACATTTCAATCTGTACTGAAACTATGGCATTACATTAGCCACAGCTGCTGTAGTTTGTCTTTTCCTTAAGAGCAGTTTCCTCTATGACCTGTTGGATGAAATAACACAGTAAGTTGCATTGTGGTAACTGTAGTACGTCTGCACAATACCTGAGGAGAGACATAGCTGAGGTTGTGAGATGAAAATCAGGTCCAGCAGTGTGTTCTTGTCCGTTGTAGCAGCAGTGATCAGTTGACCATATCCCTTGGACTGAAAGAAATCCAAAATTGGCTTACTTGCATTAGAAAAGAGATTCTCATTGAAGTCGCCACAGACAATGATAGGATGACAGTCCATGATCTCAAGTGAGTCCAGAAGGCTTCCCAGATTGGACAGGAATGATGGCACACTGTAGTCTGGAGGTCTGTACACAGCTGCAATCAGAGCACTTACAGGAGATTCAACCTTCAAAGCCACAAACTCAAGGTCAGTCACATTATTCAGGTACTGCTTCTCCACAACCTGCAAATGGTTTTTCACATAAACAGCAACTCCACCACCTCCTTTACTGGCCATCTGTGGAAAGTTAGTGTAGGACAAATGTCTGTTGCGTTTGAACATGGTGTAGCCCTCAAACTGGAGACTGTCTGCCACAAAGGAGCCCTGTAGGTGAGTTTCTGTCAGACACAAAACATCTGCAAGACACAGTTCATGATGGCTTTTGGTGTCATTCACATGAGCAGGTAATCCTTCGGTGTTGTGATGAATGATGCTCACAGTGTCCTGTCTGCAGAGAGAATGCTGGATCTGGAGAAAAGGCATGATGTGATCAAAGTTAGCTTGCCTCATGGTCTCTAAAGATAAAGTGACTGCAGGGTTAGCATAGATTTTACTGTCATCCAAATCAAGCATGTGCAGTCCGCTGAGAGAGGTCACTCGACTGATAGCTACGTAGGCCATGCCGGGCTCAAAAATGTGCTTCAGTGAGACAACAGCAGATTTTCTGGTCATACCTTGAACCTTGTGGATCGTGCATGCAAAGGCAAGTTTTACAGGAAACTGTCTGCGTACCACTCCTCTCTGTTTTAGAGCCTCCTCAGATCTCTCGATGTACACAAGATTGTCTCCTCTTGTACGATAGCTCCTGCCAGCTGTTTCATCATCCATCGTAAGTCCAAGCATAGTGACAAGAGCAGAACCATTGTTTTCAGAGCTTATGAGACGGCCTACTGTAGCAAATGATCCATTCACCAATCCTTGAGACACATCAATGTTTCTGATGAGCATGACTCTAGCACCTACTGCAACATCTAGTGTGTCAGGTAGATCATTTCTGCTTCCATGACATGGTGCACCTTGTCTTTTCATGTGTCCAGTCTGTGGGTCTTTTTTAAAGTCATCTGCATCAATGGTGGTGATATCAGAATGGTGCTGAGATAGTGTAGCAGAGTTGTGTGCTGCGACTTGTTTGTTTGTAGCAAAAATGTGCAGGACATCAGAGGGACACAGTTGTGGTTCAGTGACACGCTGTGACAGCAGAGCTCTGTCAGCTTCAGAAAGCTCATCTGACCTTGTTTTCACACGAAGTCTGTTCAGCATCTCAGCAAAAGTTTTGTCATCCTTCTGTCGCATGATCTCATCTAAAGTGATCATCTGGAAGTTGTCTCTCCAGAGGTCAAGTTCACTTGGATCATAGACACAGAGTGGTTTGGACTGTCGCACAGGCGGTAGCTGGTAAAAGTCTCCCACAGCAATGACTGACATTCCTCCAAAGGGTTTGTGGCTGCCTTTAATCTGTTTCAGTCTCACATCCACATAGGCAAACAGAGGCTTCGACACCATGGAGATTTCATCAATGATGATGATTTCAGCATTTAAAAGCTCACACCTGATTTCATCAAGTTGGTTCCCAAGACCTTGAAAAGGAGGTTTCAAACTTCTGGGCAACTTGAGAAGAGAGTGCAGTGTTGTTCCAGAGATGTTAAAGGCTGCAGTTCCAGTGAAAGCAGTCAACAGCACAGTCGGGTTTGAGATGTCAGCTTCCTCAGCACGTCTAGGTAGTGTTCTCAGAATCTTTGATGCTTCTGAATGAATGCATTTAATGAGATGTGACTTTCCAGTGCCAGCACCACCATCAATGTAGTAGAAAAACTGCTCTGGTTGTAGTCCACAGACTCATTTTATGCACCAGTCTCTCACTGCATAGAACACACATGCCTGTTTCTGGTTCAGACTCTGATACATTTGTCGTAACCGTGTGGGATCGATTGTAGGGGGCTCTCTCATGACTCTGGCTTCTGTAGCAGCATTTGCTTGTCTACTGTAATCAGGTACATCCTCTTGGACATTTTCATCATCACAGTGTCTTGCATCCAGTTCATCAATACACTCCAACCTCACCAGTTCAGATTCAGGTGCCAAATTACACCATTCATCGACAATACCTTTGTTTTGTTCAAAGTCCTCCAGAGCAGAGTCAATTTCCTCACTGTTTTTTTCATATCTCTCTCTGTTTCTTTTCACAATGAGTTTCACACGCAGGGGTCGGTCAGAATACGGCAGCTGAACCACACCTCTCTCATAGAATGACTCATACGTGGGTAGATATGGTCTCTTCAGCTCATCGTCTGATCTGTATGGAAGATACAGTCTAAGCAATGTGCCGTAAAACTGCTCAGGGTATTTCTCTTTGGATATGCGGCGATACCTGATGACAGCAGCGTTGTCACTTTCTCGTCTCTGTATGAAGCCTAGTTCATTCAGCAAAGGTACCACTTTCTTGCCCTTGGTCTGTTGTCCATACACCAGTCTGCAGGTTGAAGCAAAATCAGCCATGCACATCTCTTCAAACTCTGGTGATTCAGGTCTGGATTTGTACTTGTCTGTTAAGGATGTCATCCACACATTCAAGCTGTCTGGTGTAGTGTTGTCAAGGCTTGACACAGGCAGACTCATTTTCACTGGGTTGTCATCAGTTGGGACAAAAACCACACTGCGTGAACTCTTTTTCATGTTCAGGGAAGTCACTCGGGCAACAGCTTCTTGTGCTGATACTTCTCGTTTTTGGAATACGCCTGCATGACCGCTTTCATTTCATCACATTCATTGACACATTCTCTGTCGGAGTTCTGAATGAGTGTTTGCAGGTACTGGCTCACAGAGTTCTCACTTTTACACATGTATGTACATATGTAATGGATCAGACTGTAGTATGTGAGAATAAACTGCACATCAATGTTTGCATCCCAAGCTTTGAGCAGGTGAGGGTTGTAGGTGTTTACCCAGCAGTCTTTTGGCTCACGCTTCAGAATGATGTTGCTGGACTGACTCATCACATTCATGTGTTTCTCATACTCATCAGCGGTTAAGTCACAGACAGACAGGAGCTGTTGAAAACTCATGGATTCAGTTTCAGGTTTATTCAGCAGCTGATTTAGCGGTGCAAGTTTCTCTTTGGCTGTCTTTAGTCTCTCTGACTCCTCATCGTCATCCACAGGTCTTGTTATCATTGTCTGTCTGGAGGGTGGTTTTGGGAATCCAAAACGGCATCCTGAACTTGCACTTTTGAAACATGTCTTTGAGTGGTTCTTACTGTGTATTTGCACTTCTTTGACCTTTTTGTAGAGTTCAGGCTGTTTATTTGGGTCAGGGAGCTGAGCAGAGATGTGTTTGGACACAAAGTCACACACAGTTTTATCAGAGTCTCTCTCAAACACAGGTGCACCTTCTACCCACAAAAGACCATGAATGTGAGGACTTCCTCTGTGCTGAAACTCGAGGCGCCAAAAGAAGTCAAAAACTTTGCCCAGGGGTTGTGCAGGAGACATGATCAGATCTCTGTACAGTGCTTCAACACGCTTATCAAACATGCGCATCGTTGTCACAGGATTGCTTCTCAGAATGTCACACTTTGTGGACCAGTCAAGCTCCTCAAAATTCACTTCCTCACCTTGTTGTAATTTTATTGCAATAATCACCTCAGGCCAACGCATTTCTGCTGCAGAAAATGTGACAAAGAAAGTAGGACTGCCCAGCTGTCTGATCATAGCAAACAGATCTTTTGTAGTTTTGTCCCAGTAGGCTGGTGTTCCTCTGAGCGGCTGCATAAATCTGATAGCATCTCTGTTTCTCACCAGTCTCTCCACTTCAAGTTTTTCTCTCAACATCTTGGATGTTATTTTTCGTCCATCTCTGGTCAAAGGTTTGCCTTTGCGTAACTGTATTGACATGCTGGAGGTAGCCAAGTGTATTTCAGTCACAAACTGTGCAAAGAACAGGTAGTTGGTATCTTTGGCAAAGCGATCATCAACACCAAAGAGCCTTGCTTTGAAATAACTACTGGGTGATAGTTTCATGGGTCTGTTTTCATCCAGTGTATTCTCACCAGTGGGAAACTGAACAGGGAACGCCATGGCCTCTAGTTTGGGTATTTTGAAAAAACTGACTGGACTGTTTCTCTCTGCTGGAGCTACTGAGTATGTTGAGTCACTGAAACACAATATCTCCTCAGAAACATCCCGTGGCTGAAGGCACGACTCCAAAACAACACCACCATTATGCATGTCTGCGTCCTGTTGTTGTGTCTGATCATCATTGTCCTGGGTCTGACTTTTATCACACAGGTCTGTGTTCTCATCGTCATTTTCAACATTAGTTTCAACGTCATGCATGGCAGCAGCCTCAATTCTATCAATCTCCATCAAATCGTCATCGTCATAGTCGTCATCATTCATTGTAATATCATTACCATCGTCTTCATCCTCATCACCATCATCAGGAAGTGTGGGGTCACATAACTCCTCCTCATCTCTGATAGTTATGTCTTCATACTGGGGGTGTATCTCTTTCAGTTTATGCAGAGCTTGCACTAGCTTGGACCAGGTAACAGTCTGAAACAGATGGTGACCTCTGTAACTCAAACGTCTCTTCAGTTTTACTCTCATCACCTGAGACTCATTTCTCAATCTTGGTAGAGCCTGAATTGTCTCCTGGACTTCAGAGGGAACACATACAACATTGCCATGTATAGCTCTCTGTCTGCCTTTGGGAAGAGGAATGATTTTGGCAAATGTTATGCACTTTGCTATCAGATGTCTCTCCAGTATGTTGAGGTCACACAGCTCAGGTGGTATGTCAGCAAGCTCCAAGTTGTTTGCTATGGCAAGTTTGGGCATGGATCCATTTTTCAGATGGTTATGGCAGGTGTGACAAATCCACTCAGTCTTCCTCTCATCAGGGACAGTGCACTGATTTCTGCAGTTATCATTACACTCATGGACGTACTGACCTTTTAGACAAGCTGAAACCATGATTGGATTTTTCATATAGTTGGACCTTTTGCACTTTTGCACCTGGTTTGGAAATGAGGCTTTGTGACAAACTGTGCAAACATGGGTGGGACCAGCTTTAATGTGTGATCGGAAATCACTGATGGCACTTTCAATAAGTGGGTTTTCACTCTCTCTGTCAGTCTGACGTGTTCGTTGACTTATGGCTTTATATTTCTGTGATATTTTCAATGCACATCTGGTTTTATGCATAGTCCTGTATGCAAGATTTTTCTTGTACCTGTCTCGCATCATTCGCCTCATCAGCTGTCTGTGTTGGTGGCGGAATATATCATTTGCATATCGATGATGCATAAAGGATCGCTGTCTTTGCCGGAAATTTACATCCTCTGAGTATTTTTTCCTGATATATTCTTTTTGTCTGGTTTTAAAAGCAACATTTTCTGAGTATTTTGTAGTGATATATTGTTTTTGTCTGGCTTTAAAAGCAACATTTTCTTTGTATTTTGTAGTGATATATTGTTTTTGTCTGTCTTTAAAATGCACATTTTCTCTGTATTTTTTGGTGATATATTTTTTTTGTCTGTCTTTAAAATCCACATTTTCTGTGTATTTTTTGGTGATATATTTTTTTTGTCTGTCTTTAAAATCCACATTTTCTCTGTATTTTTTGGTGATATATCTTTTTTGGCTGTCTTTAAAATCCACATTTTCTCTGTATTTTTTGCTGATATATTTTTTTTGTCTGTCTTTAAAATCCACATTTTCTCTGTATTTTTTGGTGATATATCTTTTTTGGCTGTCTTTAAAATCCACATTTTCTCTGTATTTTTTGGTGATATATCTTTTTTGGCTGTCTTTAAAATCCACATTTTCTCTGTATTTTTTGGTGATATATCTTTTTTGGCTGTCTTTAAAATCCACATTTTCTCTGTATTTTTTGGTGATATATTTTTTTTGTTTGTCTTTAAAATCCACATTTTCTCTGTATTTTTTGGTGATATATTTTTTTTGTCTGTCTTTAAAATCCACATTTTCTCTGTATTTTGTTGTCATGTATAATTTTTGCCTAAATCTGAAGTCTGTGCTTTCTCTGTATTTACTTGTGATCTTTTTTCTTTTCTTTGTCTGTATTTCAGGATCGACAGAATATTTGCTCATTGAATAACATTTTTTCTTTGCTTTATAAGTTTCATCCTTTGCATACTTTTCTCTCTCTTTCCTTTTTTGATTGTCTTTCTTTTGTGGTGTCTTGTCAGGTGTCATTACTCTCCTCAGAATTTTTTTCTTTTCTGCTTTGTTCCGTTTTGACAGCTTACTGGAGATCTCATTGAGGACATTGTCACTGGTGACAGGGATATTTATTAATGGTTGTGTGAAATTTGATTGTGTCTCCTGAATTTGCTGTGATTTCAAAGCGTTATCGCTGATTTGCTCAGGTCGATGTGCTTGTGTTTCTATCAGGGTTGAGCGGTCATGAGAGTCATCAGTTACAGTAGTGGTAATCTGTGGAGCAAGAGATTTAGGTCCAGTTAATGTGACAGAACACTGGGTGAACTCCATCAGTTGTTCCTGTTCAGTTTCCATGTCATGCTCAGTGTTTTCATGGATATCAATGTTCATCTGTGGAGTACTTGTGTCATCATTTATCACAGTGGTTGTTACAGAGGAACTTGTAGACATACCTTCTGTGGCTGGGATAGCATCAATTGGGTTCACATCATAAAACACGACTGGTTTGAGCTCATACTTACAGGACTCTGGGGTCAACAATATGTGGTGATAACTGATCAACCTGTGAATCATGTCACTGAGTCGTGTAAATGTGACCATGACTGCAGTGCCAGGAGTACTTGTAGGCTGGAGTCGAGGCAAACCATGAGGTGTCCTAGCATGTGGGTCAAAGAAACCATATCTGCCATTTCTGGTCCTGAAAACTGCAATGCACAGTGACGCCATCAGCAGCAAAGCATACTGCACATCTGATAATAAGCAGCTCAGTCCCATCTCGAGGTCCAGAAAGGTATCAACAGCTCCGGGATCCGGATCTCCAAACGTACCGTATCTAGACAGCTGTAACTTGTCAACTCTCTGCGTGTGATTACGTGCAGGTACCCGATTAGGGAGCTCATCAGTTGTGAGATGGATGTGATCACGAACTGTTTTTCTGACTTGTTTATACATCACATTGCCTTTATCCAAAACACGGTCTAGGTCTGCTCTGGTGATGTTTTCATTCTCATACAGGAATGCTAGAAATGTCAGTGAGTTACAGGTGCACTGCTTGTTTCTGAATCGTCTATATTTCAGAGATGCTTGACTGCGTGAGGCACACACACTTTGTTCTCCTGACTGGTATGCAGTGTTTACATTTTCATGTCGAGAAGAGCCTGATACATTTACATCACTACAGTTCTTTCCAATGTCTCCATACGATACCTGAGTGGAACATGACTCAACACTAGCAACTTTTCTTTTCAACATGTTTGCATTTGTTACCTGTTGTACATCTGGATCATTGCTTTGACTTCTGTGCTTTATCGGTCCACAATCAGACGGGCCTGCTATGTGAGGTTCATATACATTCCTTTTAGGCACATCTGCATTAGACACCTGTGATAAACATGATGCACTTTGACCTCCCTGGTTCACAGTGTTAACATCAGATACCATAGCCTTCCTTGTCTCTGCACTGATCTGAGGAGCACAATCTGCTTGTTCAGTAGTTACACAATCAATGTCACGTCTGTTCTGCCAGCGCTCACTTGCAGCCTGTGACCTCTTACTTTTCCTAGGCATTGTAGCTATCCTTTGACAACAATGATTTTATACAACAATGTCCAATTATTAATTACACCAGAGTGGACAGAAATGCTTTATTGTTTTCAGAAACTACTTTATTTAACAGAAACACAAATCAATAACAAATGTTTAGATGTCAGGACTTTTTTGTTAAAATAAAATTCAAGTCAAAAATAATAAAGGTGTATTTTTCGAACTCAAAATGAATGAGGCAGGAGCGGTGATGGTGATGAAACTTCTTCAGGTGAAACTGTAGAGCAACAGACAGGAAAGGAAGAACTACAAGAACAATAACACTTGTGCAAAATTAGTGCTTTTTCAGAACAGTAGTTGTTTTAAAAGTAAGCTGTTTCAAAGATTTTGCTGTTTCAAAAGTATTGCTTTTACACGCGATCAGTTGAAAAAAATAAGCTTGTTTCCAAAAAGTGTTCTCAAAGTGTCTGAATGCCCGTTTTTAAGGCTCTAAAAGTGGTAGAAAGGCTGTCAAAGGCAGTTAAAGCCTTTCTTAAAGGCTTTCACAACGGTTTTTAAAGGCTGTCAAAGGCTGTGGTAAAGGCTTTCAAAATAGGTTGTAAAGGCTGGCAATAGCTGTTCAAATAGTCAGAGTTGGATAGAGGAGAGATAGAAAGGCAGAATGTCCAAAATGATAGGAGAGAGTGGAGGGACAGTACAGGATATCTGTAAGAAAAATGGAAATAAATATTAATTATTTGTATGAAATATAATAAATACATTTAAATCAACCGACATTCACCCAAAACTAATGTCATTATAATGTGCTTTCGTTCAAAGTAACATATGGCAATTTTGACTACACATCTATTCAAAGTCTAGTTGAGTCAAATGCTGAAACTGAGCATTATGTTATTTGATCATCTTTTCAAAAATGTATCAGGACTGAACATCTAAAATGTTACTAAATAGATGAAGAAATGTATGTACGACCTCAGTGTATTTTACGAAAAGATGCATCACCCACTTATCTTGAATGGTGATATAATTCAATGTTAATTGCCTTAATAATAATGTTCATAAGCATGTGATCAAATATTATGTGTATGAAAGTAACCTCAATTGTGTAGAAAGTACAGAAAGAGAGGTGTGTGTAAAATGTGTACAATAAAGGCACACAGTCATATTCATAAAAATGTCATTCATGTATAAACTTACACTGACTGGCAAGCGGTCTGCAGTTAAACACAAGGTGGAGTCACTAAGGGGGGAAATGGAAAAATAGAGATGAAACATTTAGAGTTTAATTGTCAAAAAAGGAAACATTACACTATAATATACGTTCAATTGTTAACAAGCAGCAAAAGTATTAACATTTGTTTCAGCTTAACTTAAGATAAAGCAAAGTTTTAAATGGTTAACGTTACAATTCAGTAAAAAGATGCAGCAGTTCGTGAAATTATGACATGATGTAGGGTTTTACATAATGTGTTGTAAACAGTAACAGTATTCACACATTAACATGTATTTGTGTTAGTGAACTTTCAGCTGAGTTGGCCGCAATGGTCTGCATTAAAGAGATAGAATAGCCAATTTCAGAAGCAGTGAAATTATTGAGAAAGAAAATGTAAATGTAAATGTAGTTGCCAAACAATCATTATGTCATACTTAATTGGAGGCACAACCATTTTTCATTGACAATCATTAGTTTTGTCATTTCTTATCCAAGTTCATGTATTATACCACATAATTATTGGAAAGATTATAGTGAAGCAACCTTGGCCTGAAAAACATGAAGCTTAAAATGTAGAAAACATGTCATACACAATGAAAAAGCCTTTTCACTATTTACTCTCTTATGTCTATAATTAAGATGAAATCCAAACAGTAAATTGTCATTACAGACTGCAGATAAATAATATGACATTACAGTGATAACTTAAGTGGATATAACTGTGAAATTACGCTTTAGAGTTCAAAGGTGGGTTTGGCAAAGGTCAGAGGAAAACACAATGCAGGAGGAGGGAATGAGGGAGAAAAACAGATATTTAATACTCTTTACAACAAACAACCTCACAGCTCACTTCATTCACTCATTTTCCCAAAAGATTTTCCCTCATCATTATTATGAAAATCAAGTCACACTTTCCCAGCAAGTTCAAATGTTTTGAATAAACAAATGTAGTTGTGTGGTAATATTGTTAACACAGTTGTCCACCAGGAAAAAATGTATCCCATATATATATGTATATATATATATATATATATATATATATATATATGTACATATATATATATATATATTATAGGATATGCAGTAGTGATACAGAAAGATCAACATTTAATATCTAATTAAAGTCAGTCTTTATTAGATGCATCATCTGTTGAAATATATGTTTCATGAGTTCTTGTTTACCAGGATAAAGCAAAACATTTATCCAGCTAATTTTTAGAGTATTATGTGACTTTTGGTAATAACACTTGTACTTACCAATAAACGCACGGGAGTGGTATAATCTTCTGTTTGTTTGAGACAAAAAACAATACATTAGTGCTATCTGTCAGATACATAGTTCATTAAAACAGCAGGCCTATGAGAAAAGCAACATTATTACAGTCATAATAGTAATAGAAAATGAAACAGCTCTAAAACATCACCTCACTGTTAGCTGCAGCTTAAAATGTCACAGAACACCTTTTATGAAGTATTTCAAACTCATATAAAGTAAACGTATGGTACAGTAGTAGATAAATTTCAGCATCAGCTACTGAAGCAAAAACAGAGGAGAAGGTGGTTCACAAGTTTCAAGGCAGCTTACAACCCATCCATTAAATCAATATTCATTTGAACTTGTGGTTGTAGAACACATATGTAGATAATGTGATGTTTGACATTGTAAATATCTGTATCATTACCATCATGAATAACCCCCTCAATAAATAGAAGAGCATGTTGTATAATTTTAACACATAAAAAAATATAATTTCAAATGTGTTACAACTAGGTGCTTGGTAAAGATAACCTATATTAGCAAAAACATCTACAAAATTGATAGAAAGTAATCAGGAGCTTAACAGCTAACATCCCCGTGTCAATTACCCAGCTGTTAATATGACAGAGTAACAGTAATCAACAGTGTGTTACCTTTAGCAACGGCGCTACAGACACAATCGTCTCCCATTAACAAATGCTCTTCAATAGCAATACACCCCGTCACATTGATGAACTTTATAAAGTAAATATTAGCTGGCACGGTGTATAACATGACGCCAGCTCACATATTGAGTCAATATTGTGTATTTCAGCAAGCACATGACTCAGCCTTATTAGTAGTATGTTGTTAGCTTTAGCGTTAGCTCGACGCTAATAGCTTTAGCGTCATATAGTTTAACAGTATCATATGTACTTTACGCATTTTCAAGTCAATATCTCGACCTCTCACATCCTCTTAATCGAATATAACTCAAACCAGTGTCATGTAGAAACGTTAAATCCTCATTTGTAGTGTCTGGACATTAACAGAGACTGTGCATCGACTTACCTGAGCAGAGTCTGACACAGAATACCGTGGGTTCACACAGACACACAGTTGACGTCTTTGAGACATTCAGGAACACTCGGAAATGTGACACTTGAAAACACATGACGGTATTATGCTGCCAAAGAATGTTTATTTACTTGCGTGTGCACGCTTGCGTGCGTGTCTGTGTCAATAAGCCGAATGTCAGCACAACTTTAAAAACTGGTCACCTGCTGGCTAAGCGTTAGGGTCGTATATTTGTCCTGCACATATACAAATAAAACACATTTGTAGGAAACGTAGAAAGAAGCTGAAAAATTACCTTTAATTGTACAAAACTTGTATAAAGCTGACAATAAACTTTAAGTACAGGAAATAAAGAAGGGATGTATATAGTAGTTATCATATAAGTAGTAATAAAGTCACACTCATACTCACATTATTATTAGCAGAAGTATAATTAAAAGACGTGTGCAGTCTGCATCTCAACCATAGACTGTATATAAGACTTCAGACCTATTTTGTGAGAAGCAGGACGAGTGTACCTCCATTTTGATGTGTTTTTTATGGCTGTGGAGTGAAAATTGCGGCCGTGGCAGCAATATAATCACGCTTGGTCTACTGAATCCAAAAGGCTCCGGCCGCATCTAGCGGTGACGTAACGTCTGACGTCAGACGCTGTAGCGTGAGTCAGGCTGAAAAAGGCAGAGAACTTCATGTTGCTCCAAGCGAAATTGTGCAAAAACGGTAGGAAATAGCAAAAAGGAGTGAATAGAACATTTGTAGCAGACGAGTTGCTGAACATTTTAAAGCAAAAATTAGGTCTGTAGGTGAAAGTATGCAGAAGTTATAAGGGTGAGAAGGTGTTATAGCTGTATCTCCATTCATTTGTAATGGAACAAATTTTGCAGAAAAAGTGAAATATTGCAAAAAGTATAAATGGTAGAAAGGTGAAAAGTAATAGCCGTAATGTCCTGAAGGAGTGCATTAGTATAAAGTTTGAATGGTGAAAATAGCACAAAGTGGTAAGGAGTTGAAAAGGGCCAAAAAAGGTACGGAAGAATAATAATAATAACTAGAAAAATTGCATTTCCTTGCAGAAAATGCGTGGAAATGCTGAGTGCTGAAAGCTGAAAAAGCAATGCAAAACTGCCAATAAAAAATGGAGGAAGGTATAAACGGAAAAACTGTAGAAAAGGTGGAGTAGAAGAAGAAGAAATTGTATGAATGGAAGAATTGTAGTATAGCTGGAGGTAAATTAGTTGGATTAATGTACAAATTGTCTGATAGCCTAAGTGAAAAATGTATATGATTGATGTGAATAAACAGAACTGATATGGATAATTGAATTTGAAAAACAAATGCCTTTAAACAATGTGTAACAATGTTCCTATTAAATGTACAAATAGTAAAACAGATTTTTGCAGTCTGCAGCATCCAACCATAGTAACTTGAGAATGCAGAAGAGCACCATCTATTGCCCTGCTTCAGTTACTGCCCTACATCTGAATGTAGAAAGTATGAAACAGCTGAAGTTAAATTAATTGTATAAATGTAGAAAGTATAGAAAAGAAAAGCAGAAGTAGAAGAAAAAGAAGAAGTTAGTATGTTAAAAGAGTTAAAGACAAGAACTGTAACAACAAAGTTCATATTGGGGCTGTATTTTCTACTGACAGAGAGACAGCAATCCACACATGGAAACAGTGTGTGTGTGTGTGTGTGTGTGTGTGTGTGTGTGCCCGCGCGCGCGCGCGGCCGAGCCTGTGCGTGTGCATGTGCGTGTGTGATCGAAGCACACAGCCCATGACAAGTGCAGAATCTGACAGAGACAGTAAGAGAGAAAGAGACACAGTAATGCACTCATGGAAACAGTGTGTGTGTATGTGTGTGTGCCCGCGCGCGCACGAGCGGCCAAGTCCGTGCGTGTGCGATCGAAGCACACAGCCCATGACAAGTGCAGAATCTGACAGAGAGATAGTAAGAGAGACACTAATGCACTCATGGAAACAGTGTGTGTGTGTGTGTGTGTGTGTGTGTGCCCGCGAGCGCACGAGCGGCCGAGTCCGTGCGTGTGCATGTGCGTGTGCGATCGAAGCACACAGCCCATGACAAGTGCAGAATCTCTGGCTCTGAAGGAATGTACTCACCTCCTGGGCAAGCTGTACAATTTCATGACTTCAGACCGATTTTGTGAGAAGCAGGACGAGTGTACCTCCATTTTGATGTGTTTTTTATGGCTGTGGAGTGAAAATTGCGGCCGCAGCAGCAAAATAATCATGCTTGGTGTAGTGAATCCAAAAGGCCCCGCCCGCATGTAGTTATGACGTCAGACGCTGTAGCGTGAGTCAGGCTGAAAAAGGCAGAAGACTTCATGTTGCTCCAAGCGAAATTGTGCAAAAACGGTAGGAAATAGCAAAAAGGAGTGAATACAACATTTGTAGCAGACGAGTTGCTGAACATTTTAAAGCAAAAATGAGGTCTGTAGGTGAAAGTATGCAGAAGTTATAAGGGTGAGAAGGTGTTATAGCTGTATCTCCATTCATTTGTAATGGAACAAATTTTGCAGAAAAAGTGAAATATTGCAAAAAGTATAAATGGTAGAAAGGTGAAAAGTAATAGCCGTAATGTCCTGAAGGAGTGCATTAGTATAAAGTTTGAATGGTGAAAATAGCACAAAGTGGTGAGGAGTTGAAAAGGGCCAAAAAAGGTACGGAAGAATAATAATAATAAAGAAATAGTAGAATAACAATAAGTGGAAATGCTGTGTCAGCATTTCCACTTAATAACTAGAAAAATTGCATTTCCTTGCAGAAAATGCGTGGAAATGCTGAGTGCTGAAAGCTGAAAAAGCAATGCAAAACTGCCATTAAAAAATGGAGGAAGGTATGAATGGAAAAACTGTTGAAAAGGTGGAGTAGAAGAAGAAATTGTATGAATGGAAGAATTGTAGTATAGCTTAAGGTAAATTAGTTGGATTAATGTACAAATTGTCTGATAGCCTAAGTGAAAAATGTATATGATTGATGTGAATAAACAGAACTGATATGGATAATTGAATTTGAAAAACAAATGCCTTTAAACAATGTGTAACAATGTTCCTATTAAATGTACAAATAGTAAAACAGATTTTTGCAGTCTGCAGCATCCAACCATAGTAACTTGAGAATGCAGAACAGCACCATCTATTGCCCTGCTTCAGTTACTGCCCTACATCTGAATGTAGAAAGTATGAAACAGCTGAAGTTAAATTAATTGTATAAATGTAGAAAGTATAGAAAAGAAAAGCAAAAGTAGAAGAAAAAAAAGAAGTTAGTATGTTAAAAGAGTTAAAGACAATAACTGTAAAAACAAAGTTAATATTGGGGGTGTATTTTCTACTGACAGAGAGACAGTAATGCACACATGGAAACAGTGTGTGTGTGTGTGTGTGTGTGTGTGTGTGTGTGTGTGTGTGTGTGTGTGTGTGTGTGTGTGTGTGTGCGCGCGCACGAGCGGCCGAGCCCGTGCGTGTGTCATCGAAGCACACAGCCCATGACAAGTGCAGAATCTCTGGCTCTGAACGAATGTATTCACCTCTTGGGCAAACTGTACAATTTGATGACTTCAGACCTATTTTGTGAGAAGCAGGACGAGTGTACCTCCATTTTGATGTGTTTTTTATCGCTGTGGAGTGAAAATTGCGGCCGTGGCAGCAAAATAATCATGCTTGGTCTAGTGAATCCAAAAGGCTCCGCCCGCATCTAGTGATGACGTCACACGCTGTAGCGTGAGTCAGGCTGAAAAAGGCAGAAAACTTCATGTTGCTCCAAGCGAAATTGTGCAAAAACGGTAGGAAATAGCAAAAAGGAGTGAATACAACATTTGTAGCAGACACGTTGCTGAACATTTTAAAGCAAAAATGAGGTCTGTAGGTGAAAGTATGCAGAAGTTATAAGGGTGAGAAGGTGTTATAGCTTTATCTCCATTCATTTGTAATGGAACAAATTTTGCAGAAAAAGTGAAATATTGCAAAAAGTATAAATGGTAGAAAGGTGAAAAGTACTAGCAATAATGTCCTGAAGGAGTGCATTAGTATAAAGTTTGAATGGTAAAAATAGCACAAAGTGGTAAGGAGTTGAAAAGGGCCAAAAAAGGTACGGAAGAATAATAATAAAAATAATAATAATAATAAAGAAATAGTAGAATAACAATAAGTGGAAATGCTGTGTCAGCATTTCCACTTAATAATAAAGAAATAGTAGAATAACAATAAGTGGAAATGCTGTGTCAGCATTTCCACTTAATAATAAAGAAATAGTAGAATAACAATAAGTGGAAATGCTGTGTCAGCATTTCCACTTAATAATAATAAAGAAATAGTAGAATAACAATAAGTGGAAATGCTGTGTCAGCATTTCCACTTAATAACTAGAGAAGGCAATTTCTGAAGAAATTGCGAGTGGGATTGCTTCAGTTGAAATTGCTAGCGCTAAGCTGCTATTGCGAACAGCTGAATTTTAAAAATATGTGAAAGATAAGAAGGTTTGAATCAATTGGATGAATTTATTGAATAATGCAAGAAGAAAAAATTCAATGTGTGAAAATTTAAATCATAAAAAATCGTATAGTGTGAGACAGGCTTGAAGAATCAAAGAAGTTTGAACTTCTTAAAAAATATTTGTATTTTGTTTGAAGAATTCATTAATGTATGAATAGTGAAAATTTCAATAAGTTTGAAAGACTTAAGAATTGAATACAAGATTCTGTTGCAAATGGCTTAATTTTGAAGATTTGTGAAAGATAAGAAGGATTAAATTATCTTGAAGGTATGAATCAATTCAAATGAATTCATTGAAAAATGTACGTAGAAAAAGAATAAAATCGACAAAAAAATATAAACAATCCTTTGCCGGGATTGGAACTCGCGGCTACTAAGGAAAAATCCACTTACTTTACCACTCACCCACGCAACCATCATTTTTACAGTAGTCCGGCTACAACCTTAATAAACCAGCAATAGTCCCTCGGGCCGGGGACCAAACCTCCGGTACACACCGGGATGATGTGTCCCTTCCAACAGGTGAACAATACCCATGGACCAGACGATCGGAGAGTCGCGGGCAGACGAGAATTCAGGAAGTACGGCCGTGTGTTTAATTGCAACATCCGATATTATGTTTATCCGAAGTTAAATTGGCTACTCTGTAACGACTTTAAGCTGATATACTGTGACGGCCACATTGTAGCCACTGAAAAGGGGGCTGCCTAACGTTACAGCTGACAGATATTAACAAAACGGTATCTGGCCTAACCTTATCTCGTTGTTTCTGTGCATATGTATACAATTGCTACCAACTTCACTATGTGGAAATCTGGAAATATATAAATATTTATTATGTGAAAGATAAGAGGGATTGAATCATCAGGAAGGTAGAATCAATTCAAATGATTTCATTGAAAAATGTATGAAGAACAAGAATAAAATCGACAGTCTTTATTAGACATAAGAGAACCGGAGAAAAGAAACAGTTGCTCCCTTGCCGGGATTCGTACTCATGTCCACTGAGGGAGAACCCGCTGCTTTACCTCTCAGCCACGCAACCATAAAGCTTGCCACGCACCGGTAACAATGCTTATAAACCAGCTACAGTCCCTCGGGCCGAAACTCCCGATGCTGGCGTGCAACACGGGGACCAAACCACCGGTACACTAGAGGATGAGATTTTTCGGGAATTCCCGTAGGTCACGTGATTCCCTCGGGAATCCCACTGGACGGGAGTCATTTTTTCTACCTCCGTGCTACATGAGTAAAGCAAACAACGGAGGGAGAAAGCAGCCTTGGAGGAGAAACATCCAGCAGTGCGAACAACCTCTTCATATGGAGTGCTTTGGCTCACACTATCGGCGTTTTCTGTGAGTGTTGCATGACTTTGTGTGAGCACAGAGATGAACACATTGTGTTACGTGTCACATTGGAGAATGCATGCATATTGAAATAATTGCAATGTGCTGAAATTAAGAATCATAAAAAAATCATGAAGTATGAGTTGGACTTTTTGTTTGAAGAATTTGATAATACATGAATAATAAGAATGATTTTAAAGTGGGGAAAATTTGAATGAATGGAGAAGTTAAGGGCATCTGCTCCAAAAACTGACAACTGTTCAATATACTTACAGATACTAGTTAAGTATAAGCAGGTTTCAGGTATTTATATTAACCAGTTGTCAGTTTTTGAAGCAGATCAGGGCACCTGCTTGTTCACCCCCATATTCCTCCAGCCTAGGCAGAACATGCACAGGAGAGGTGTGCAGCATACACATCTCCTCCCCTGCTTCACCAGCCAGGAAACACAGAAATATATGGAGTGTATTGTTTTCCCCCCTGTACCTCAGTTAATGAGCTATAACTTGCACTTATTCGTCTTTGTTGTGAACTAGTCTGTCTCATGCAGCACCATACATGTTGGGCCTAAACTAGCCAACCGCACACCTGCTGAACAGCTCAACACTCACCATTACCCTAAATCAGTGGTTCTCAAATCCAGTCCTCGAGCCCCCCATCCTGCATGTTTTGGATGTTTCCCTGCTCCAACACACCTGATTCAAATGATCAGCTCGTTATTAAGCCATTACAGAGCTTGATAACGAGCTGATCATTTGAATCAGGTGTGTTGGAGCAGGGAAACATCCAAAACATGCAGGACGGGGGGGCTCGAGGACTGGATTTGAGAACCACTGCCCTAAATGGATATTATGTGATGACCTTCAGGTAGGTAGCGGCAGATACCAGGTAAGTTCAGCGGGTTTCAGGTAGGTATATTGAACAGTTTTCAGATTTTTGGATTTTTGGATAATTTCACCTGCTTGTCCACTTTACCCCCCCAGCCTCAAGGTGCTTGAGCTGATGGGTCAAGGAGACAAGGGCAGAGTGGTGGGGGAAGATACAGCAGCAGAAGATGAGAGGCACAATACGCTGTGAGAGTGGTGAGTCCCTACACTACAGGACTACAATCACTACTACACTACAAAATCCATTTTGTATAACAATTTTTAATAACAAATTCATACAGTTCTTGGATTTTTGATTTTTCAAGTCATGCAATTTTATTTAAATAATATATGATGGAACAGATATATGTGGGAAAAATAATAAACATTTAAAATTGGTTTAAATAAATTCATTGGGCTAAAGATTAAGGTTTTTTTTGTACAGAACCAATATTGTAAGATTTTCAAATTTTAATTTAATACATTTTTAAAATAAGCACCACTAAATGAATTAATATCAATCTAGAATAAGTTCATAACATTTTTCTAAAATTAACAATTAAAAGCTTAACTATTTACAGAGCAAGGTCAATTCATTTTATCTATTTACAAAATCTCGACCACATTCCCCTCCTCAAAAATTATTATAATTTTTTCTGGCATAGTAGCCAAAGCATCTGGGAATTTTTCGTCCCACATTTCTTTGGGTACAAACCAATCGACATTCTGGTCATCCAGTATCTGGATACAGTCATTCCCGTCATCGCAGAATCCTTTGATTGACACCAGGATCTGCTTGGTTGTCATCTGCAGAAGAGAAATATTTTACACAGTGCACTCCATCATGTTTGGACCAAGGCATAGGTTCAATTTTACTGCTTAGAGATTTTCTGCACACTTGATTGTACAATCAGATCAGAGGCCTGTACTACGAAGCTGGATTTGGTCTTAGCGAGATAACTTCTGGATAACTTCTGGGTTTTCCGTACTACGAAGGTGGATCTCTTTTTATCCGGGTCCGTTGCCCCGGTAACTTACGCGGAACGCCAAACCTACTCCGAAGCAGGTTATGTTTCAGGATAAGATCTCAGCAGGTATAAAAACCGCCCACTGACCAATCGGATCTCTTGGAAAATGGCTTGCCCAATCTTGCCGGATCCCGGGGACATCGTTGCACGGATAGTGAGAGAAGCGCTTCGTCGAGAGCACTATATTCATGATCGTTCATATCCGTTTGATTTACCTGATGATGTTCTCTATGAACGTTACAGGTTTTCCTCGGACAGCCTCAATATTCAGGTAACATGAAGTCTAAGCAATGCACAAATATTTGCCAAGCTCCAGGTTACAATTTCATGCGGCATATCAGTCATCATTCAGAATTTATTGAAGCAGATTAGAAAACTCTTAACCCCAAATGTGTCTGCAGATGACATGTGACTATCAGATGATGGAAAAAAAAAAAAGGCAGTGTGAGGAAATCACTGTTAACGTGTTGAAATGTGTACTAATAAAATCTTCCAATAAACTAACAAACTACTTAAAAGGATGTTTTTAGATTTATTTTTATTTGCTCCCACGTACTCTTTCCCCCACTGCTGTTGTATCTGAAATAATGAGGTCATTGATGGAGGTGATCACTAGCATGACAACATATTTGGGGGGCATAAATTTATGAACGCACTAATGTAATTTACACAATCAATGATTTTTTTGCCAGCAGTCCCTCCGGCTTTTAGCGGCTGTCCTGCTCCTCACTGCTCCTCGTAAAATAATGCTCTGTTCCTCGGCTGTGAAAAATGATGTGCAGCTTTCTCCATTGTGGAGATTGGTCTGGTGGCACTGACCTCACCCCCTTTACGTGTGCGCGCACAGATCTGAAGTGGCCACACCTGGATTCAGTTATCGAGTTGATAACCGGCTTCGTAGTACAACTGATCGGGATCGCGGAGATCCGGTGAAGTTGAGCGAGTTGTCGCAGAGTTATCCTGGATGTGTTAATCCAGCTTCGTAGTACAGGCCTCTGATTAGAATCAAAACAGTGATCATAAAGGGGGCAACAGGGCATGGAATTAAATAATATGTGAATGTCAGACTTACTTCCACCTCGGAGAAATTTGTGCTGTGCAGCGATAACCCATACTCTGGGGAATTTTTAATGCGCAGGTGCGTCATTTTACATGGTGTTCCAGTGCAGAGGTCAACCATTGTGGCCTCACGCCACAGGCAGACCTTGACCTCTGCTTCTCCCTATAATGATAAAACAGGCCTCATAAAAAGTGTATAACTAACAGCTGTTAATGCCTAAATCTTCATTCTACATATGATTTCACTCTCAGTTTGCATTGAGACTTTAGATTAGATTAGATTAGATTAGATCAGATCAGATCAGATCCGATTAGATTAGATTAGATTAGATTAGATTAGATACTACTTTATCTATCCTTTTGGAAAGGTTTCCAAAAGAAGAATATTACTTACCTCTTTGAGCCCTATGTTCACCAAAGGCACGGGTGGACCGTGTTGGCTTGTGATCTGCATGATTTTACTGATCTAAATACACAGATACACACATTTTAATACATTTGCATTTTGTGTGCTATAAGGCTGAGGTTTTAGAAACCTTTTTAAGCAAGGAGACCAGGTGATATGGACTATACAAAAACAGACCTCTGGATAGGACAGACCCCAGAGGGGTTTTGACAGCCTTAACTGAGTAATGATGAACTGTTTGCAACATTAACTGTCACCACATCAACAACAATAATAAAATGCTTACGCTTGTAACACAGCCCTCCACTGTGATGAATCCATCCCTGATAGCAGTGATGTCTTTGATTGACAGTTTCTGGCTTGGTGGGCAAATCATTTTTCTACCCTCCTCCTCTAGACTGGCCGGGACTTCCACAGGGGAGGTGTTAAATATGATGGTGTCTTGGCGTGACAGCATGGAGCGCCGGACACCGTACTTGGAAACACCATAGTTTTTAACAATATAGCTGCGACCCTCGACTATTTTATCTGCCAGGTTTTCAAACAGGATGAATTTGGTGACTGACACCCCATCTGAAACTGCAGCAGTGCAATTCTTGTGCAGTTTGAGAGGGCGTGCCTCCCCCTCTGTAAATTCCCAGGCAGCCGCCTTCATTTGTGTTTGAAGGGCAATGACTTTGATCTTCAGGGGTGGTTGCCGCTGGTAAGGAGTAGAACTCTGGGCGAAAATTGTATGCAGAGACATCCTGAAAATAGAGACAAATTGTGTTAATGCCCGTCAAAGTGCTCATTAAACATGTTTAAGTTGCTTACATCAGCATTCACATTGGAATATGAGTTTCCTGTTAAACTGACCAGGGCTGAGAATTTTTACCCAGGACAACAGCACAGTAGGAGGGCTAAAACTGTTTTAAATATTACCTTTACTGTAAATCTATTACTTGTCTTAAAGACTGTAGTTTGTACCCTGTGTCAATAGTTGGCGGTAATGTGCCGGCAAGCTGTTTGCCAACCACCAATAACACCAAATAAACTACATATCCAATCATCCGGTCGATGAAGAAGAGGAAGATAGTAAACATGGCTGTCGGGACGAAGTTTTTGTGCATGTCACGGAGAGGATATATTCAAAAACAATTTAAATGCGGGGATAGAGGTAAGGTCATTAAACCTGTTAGTTGCGTTGGTAGCGGTTATATAAAAGCAATGAGATGAAGTCAGTATAAATGCCATTTTTGTTAGTATTTGTCAGTTGTTCCGTTTTCATAGACTACAAAGTAGCCGTTACAGTACATTAGCATATTAACCTTACAGTACAAAGTAGCTAACTTAACGTCTGATAACTATCAGAATATCGGATACACAGGGCCGTACTCTTTCAATTACACTGGAGTTATCATAATGTACATTACACGTTTGTTACTTTTTACTAAATTCAATGTTTTTCTGTGGCTGTTGGCGCAACATTGTAACCTGTAAGTAAGACGGCATGAAACCCCTACTGGATTTAAACTGTCATTTCATGTTCAAAGTTGTACATTAATCCACATGAGTAAATTCATTGCATCTTCTATCAGTCTCTATGGCAGGTGCTGCTTTGAGAGAGTCTTACTGTCCATAGTGGTCAGTATGACTCTCTCAAAGCAGCACCTGCCATAGGAATCAGGTAAGTACATCAGGTACCTATGTTATTGATGTTATACACTGTGGCTGCGTGACTGACCTGGGATGAGACAGCTCTAAACTTCACTAAATATGTCTAATTTTCAGCATCTTTGACTTTTCCACACAGCAACCAGTAGTGTGATATTTGAGTTTGTTATCTGTAACACTGGTGTAACTGTTGTCTTTTCTCTCAACTCATCACAGAATCAGCTGGACATAAGCCACAGAGCCAAACCCAGCAACCTGCAACCTTGGAGCCATGTGATCCCTGCTGAGCTTTGAACACCCCTCTGCAACCTTATGGTCTTTAAGTAGCTCACATCTTTCTGTAAATAGAGGGTATACAGTTTTTGAATGTTTTTTTTTCCTTTGGTGTTTAAGTACCTCCTGTTTAACCATGTCAGTTTATTTGGCTTGTTGCGACATCTACTATTTATCTCTACAGAAAGCGCCGCTTTGACTCTGCACCAGGGAAAATGGAGCTCTTTTATGCATTAAGTATCAGGACTAAACAGCCTCAGGTCAGAAGTGGAGAAACTACCCACAGAGACCAGAACTCCTCACTGCCCTCTTCACCTGCACCAGGTCTGTGATATTCTGATATGAAAATGTGAATCAGTAACAGGAGTGACTGCAAGTTTCAATCATGTGCCATGCTCAGTGCTTCGATTAGGTGAAGTTGGACCCATTATGATAGCAGCATCATTCTGACAAGAATCAACATTACTCCACTGAAGCAGGACCCAAGCATGCTGTAAAAATTCTGGCATTCTCATCTTTCAGCACATTAATACTTTGCCATATTCCTGCAACATGTCACTGAGCCACTCAAAGCCAAGCTTCCAGTCTGAGAAGGAGGTGCTGTTCAGAGGAGCAACAACTTGCTTCTCCCCACATGCAGGACATTAACCTGGTAAGTATCCCTCTCTAGTCACCACACCAATTGTTTGTATTTTGTTTTTGGTCAGCTGTATCACTGGTGTCACACCTTTGTCAACTCTCGCCTCTTCAGATCCAGCTCAGCGGGAGTCAAAGTACCAAGCACAGCAAACAGACAACCCTGCAGCCATGTGAGCTCTGCTGGGCGTCCATCACTTCTTGAGCTGCAGCCCAACAAGAATAAAGATCAGCCCACCTGCTGCCTGTTTTATCTGGCAGATAAGTCAAGACCAAGCATCCATGGGACTCTTTTCTCTCCATTCCCATCACCCCATCTAAGAACCAGGGTTCAGAACCCACCTGAGAAGCCCCCACCCACAATGTAACACTAGAGAATGCAATTTCTGAAAGAATTACTCTTGCTGATTTAACTGACTCTGAACTGTGATTGTTCATGGCTGAATATTGAAGATGGTTCGAAACAGAAATTTCTCATCACGTAGTTATTGTCTCTCGTGTATTTATTGTCACTGAGACGGTATGGGTTTTATATTATTCATATTGTAGTTTCTACTTGGTTTTATCCTTTTATCATTTTCAGGACCTCCAGTGTTTCCTCTGGTGGAGCCCTTGGCACCAGGAGCAGTGATCGGCAGTGGTCACAGGGGCGAGTCATGGGGTTCCTGGTGGAGGTTGGTGTCTGCCACATCTCTCCTCTCGCCCTGCGTCCTGTGGCTATGGGTGGCTCTCTGCTCCTGGTGCTGATGGCTCTCTGATGGTGCTGGTTCATCTGTACTCTGCCTCATGTTCACTGTCTTAGCGTCCAAACGTATGGCTGCATTACTGTGTGTGTGTGTGTGTGTGTGTGTGTGTGTGTGTGTGTGTGTGTGTCTGGCTTTAGGTGAGACTGTGTATGTGACTGTTAACTGTGGGTTGTATTGTTGTGTGGCATGTGTTAGGGGGTGCATTTAGGATTGTTTTAGGTTTCTCAACAAACTGTAAAGTACTTTGTGTTATGTTCTTTTGTATGAATAGCGCTCTATAAATAAAGTTTGATGATTTGATCAATTTTCAAGATTTCAAATTTGTATGTAGCAACTAAATGGGGCATGACTAGTTGAATATAAATGAAGTTGAATATAAAAGGCCAGCAACACAGTTGTGTGACAACAGATGAATGAGCTCTTACTCACATGAGCCAATTTGTGAGGCTGGCAAATATGTAACAGTGGATGAGGCTGACAAGCAGGTGAGCAGTGGCATGCAATGATTACAGATTTGATTCGATTCAAGAAGATAAGAGAGAACTTTATTTATGACTCCTTTTGGGAGTCTCTCAGCCACAGGTGAGAATTTGTGAACCTGGTCAAGATGGGACAGTAGCTGAGGCAGAAAAGCAAGTGAGAAGTGGCAGGTATAGATGAGAGATTCGATTGGTTACAACTTTATCAATCCTTTTAGGATTTCCTTAAAGAAATTAAAAAATAGACACTAGGTGGTGCTTTGGTACTTGCCTTTTGCCCTCTTGCCCAGAAACCAGGTTAGTACTAGCAGGTTTCAGGTAAGTATTCTGAACAGTTGTCAGTTCTCGGAGCAGGTAAGGGCACCTGCTTATCCAGAAATTAGACATTCTGAGTGGTATGCATGTTTTTTCCAATTTCTGCATGACCGATTTCTGTGGCAAGGAGTCAAAACTATGAATACAGGTAAGAAGTCGAAAAATTTTGTAAGATTTCAATTCAGAGCCCAAATTTAATAATGAGTGAGTTGGTGAGTCCACTTTAGGGTAAGTTAATAGTTATTAATAACTCCACTCCATTGTTTGGTAAACATTGGAGACATCAATGGTCCCAGATGTTTAGAATCAGTTGTGTGTATCAGAGTGGCTTTAAAAAGGACCATTGAGAAGACAACACAGTTGATGAACTCACAGATTAGGCTGAGACACCTGTCAATCTCTGGCTGTGCAGTCTTTGTCTTTGGTCTTGGTCAGTCTTTGGTGGCTGTTGTGGACTAAATTAAGATATATTTTAAGACAGAAAACTCTGCCAAATGTAGTGATGTGCTTTGTCTGTGTTGTCATGTGACTACTTCAACAAATTGGTTTTCTCTGAAAGTCTTGGTCTCATTTAACACAAGAGTCTGTGGAGCAGTTGGAGATAGATATCTCCTGTCAGCTACTGTGTGGGTCTGGTGGATTTGATGGTGGCTGATATGGCCTAAATAAGACCAGAACTTTGTGTGTCATGGTAATTTTACTGCAACCTAACTTTTGAACGACATTTGTCTCACTAAGGTGTCTTTGTATCTGCTTTTTGACTGTTTGCAGGCAGCCTGAATGAAACATCTGCATTGGTGGTTAAACATATGATAAAAAAAATAACTAATAAACATTTCATACAATATTGTGATTAACAAATTCATTTAGGAGACTACGTGACATGAATTGAAGATTTTCATTGATAAGTGATTAATTCGTGAGACAGGGGTGTATACAACGATCCCCTAACCCCGGTGTGGTGGGGTGGGTGGCTGTTTATCCTCTTGAGCTCGGGTCCCGAGTCCCGATGACCACAGGCAGTACCGTTGCCTTCACGTGTCGTCGGTCTGTTGGAAGTCCCACAGGATCTTGGCTCGGTCAAAAGAAAAAAAACAAAATAAAAAAAAATATATATATATGTATATATATATATGTGTGTGTGTGTGTGTGTGTGTGTGTGTGTGTGTGTGTGTGTGTGTGTGTGTGTGTGTGTGTATATATATATATATATATATATATATATATATATATACACACACAAAAACAAAAACAAAAAACAATAAGGTGCTTCCGTCGAGATTCCGAGTGTCCCTGAATGCACCTTCACTGCCAAAGGCTGAACGTGAAGGCTGTTTAATTACTTCTGACTCCTGACTTTGAGGTGAGTGGCTGCATTTCTATCACTGCTCCCCCATAAACAGTTAAATTCACGGTTAGGCACACCGGGTCAGTGTTTAAACTCCCGGAAACTAGCGTGATAAATATCATTAAGTTTACAGAAATGCCTTCGCAAAATCTGTGTGAGATGAATTACACTTGTATATTCAAAGCTAACTTTAAGGAAAGGGAGGACGAACGTAATTGACGCGAGTCGTCGACGATTTACTCAGAAAGTCTCAGTCTGTTGTGCCCTAAATATTAAAACCCGTCTTTTTACCCTCTCTGTGTGATGAGGAGCCATAAATGTGATGTTGTGATAATAAAAAGCAGAAAAGGAAAAAGTTGAAGTATCACGGTTTTAACAGCATCCAACGGTCAGCTAACGGTTAGCTAATTAACGTTGGCCGATTAGCGTTGATGCTCCGTGACTCTGACCGTCAATATCTTTTTCATGGTTGTATTAGCAACTGACTGTCAGCTCTTAGAAAGTTCTCCTATTTCCATAAAACGAAAATTTTTAGAAGGAGCAGTTGCCTCCTTTGCTCTAATGCTTGTTTCTGTCTCAGCTGTTAGTCACTTTAGCTGTTGAGTCTCCAATAGTGCTAACTCAGGTAAGTGAGCTTGTGAAATGTCTGTAACTGACATTAGTCAGCTAATGCCTGTGTAGACCTTTTATGAGCAGCCTTTTTGACATGAAAGAATCAATAAAACCACCTGGAGGTAATAATGTAATGATGTGACAAAGTTACAGGGTCTTAATCAATAAAACTGTAACACCTGTGTTAATTTCACACCAGAATGGATGTTGTGTGGCCTGATCTGTTCTAATTATTGAGTAAGTGTGAGTTCTTGTTTGTGGTATGAACTGTGCTGGTAAAATGTATAATATATTGTACAGCTTAGAGCGCACAAAATTTTTCCAGTCTTTTAGAGAGCAACAGAGACAGAAAAGATGACACTAACATGCTGTCTCCTCTTTTAGACGGAGAGAGGTTCCAGCGCTTGTTTGGTGAGTACCTGAAATTAAAATCTAAAATGAAATTGACAGCAGTTTATCACTTGAGTGTGGCTGAAAACTTACCCACTCCCTGATATCACAAAATCCTTTTCTGAAGAGATCCCAACACATTCAATATAATATTATTCTTATGTAATCTTTTTTTTTTTTTTTCTCAAATCCTCAAAGTTGCTCCAAAGTTCTCCAAAATACAATCAAATTGTGCTCATTTCACATAATTGTTACGCCTTTGGTTGAAGTCTGTCCTTTTGAATTAATGCTATTTTCCGTTTTGTGTCCCGGATAAAATTGTAGACTTTTAAGGTTGTTCATTTGGGTATAAAATCTACTCTGTGTGTGAGTGCTTCTTGCCCAAGGGCACAGAAGGTCCTCAAGCATGCACTGCAAGAAAAATTCTGATACCAAGAGGATTTCTTTGAGAGAGAGAAAACCAGCTGCTTTGTCAAACATGTACTGCTGTAATATCATAGTAACTTCACCTGATTATTAATGTGTACTTTTGAACTGAACCAAGCACCACACACTCTTTACCTTGAAATACGAGATGCAGGGACCAGTTACTATCCCATCATGTTTGATATCATATGAGCATGGACTTAGGCTTCAAAAATGTCACATAGCTGACCACAGCTAAACGTAGTTTATTGTAACTCTCATATGGTATAATTTTGTTAAAGGTAATAATGTTTTTTTCTCTTTTGTGTGTTATACTGTGCAGAAGAAGAAGAGTTCCGGTGTCCAGGTTCCAGTGGATTGTCCTGTTTTTCCCTCCCCTGCCCCCTACCCCTCTATCCTCCTGCCTGCTCTGTCTATTGTCCCTGCCTTCTTTCTCTACCTAAGTTTCCTTTTCAAGGTAGGAAACAATCCGCCTTGATACATCCATCCTGCTCTGTCTATTTTCTCAGCCTTTTTTCTCTCTCCCTAAGTCTCTCCACAAGGTTGGAAACCATCCGCCTTGAATAATCAAATACTCATCCTTGAAATACTTGCTTTGTTGGTGCTACCACGCATCCCTGAAAAAACTCACTTGGTTGGTGCTTCAGTGCATATTTGACAAAAATCTACTACTACCACGACTACTGGTACTGCTACTACCACTACAGTTATTACTTGTACCACTACTACTATTGCTACTACCACTACAACTGCTGCTACTACCACCACTACTACTGCTACTACCATTATTACTTCTACCACTACTACTCTTGTTACTACCACTACAACTACTGCTACTGCTACTACTACTACTGCTACTAGCACAACTACTACTACCTCTACCAGTACTACTACAACTACGACCAATTACCTCCAGGAACAATGCCACGCAAAGGAAAGAGATCCCAAGCCAAAAAGCTACACTGGCAGAAATTTCCTGAGTCCCGAGTACCTAAACAAGGGGTGGTGAGTCCTCATCCTTACAACAGCGGACAGGTAAATACCCCTGATTTTTCTAATGCTAATGTCACACATGTGTTGGCTTCCCGCAGTCAGGGGCATGATACATACGCTGATTCAAAGAACAGTCAATGCTCCTGCAACTGTGCTACTTTCCTGGCCTTTCTGCATGAGTTAGGACAACTCCACACTGCTGATCTTGATCTCATTTTGGACAAAGGCCATGCAATGTATGCTCTAACTCTCGGTCAGTTGGATGTTGATGGTCGAAAAGTTGATAGATTCTTAAATATAGATGAACTTCCATCAATCGTTGTTGGTGACAGACAACAGCACATAATGACAAAGTGTCAGTCAGTCAGTGGCGTCTTTACAGCTCCTACCTTGCTAAACAACAACCTTGCAGATGTACTTCAGTGCTTGTCCGCAGAGGTGAACTACGCATTTTTGATAATGAGTTCAATGTACATTTCTGTTTTCCGAGACCAACGCGGGCAGTATGGCTATTTTGACCCACACTCTCGACAGCCTGATGGTTTACCCTCTGGCTTTGGTTTTGGCACAGCTGTCGTCTTTATTTTCACACATTTAAATGATCTGATCACAAAGCTTGTGACATTGTTCCGTGCAGTGGGCTCTGGTCCAAATGCTTATTTTGAGCTGACACCTGTACAATTTCAGACTGTGGATGAGCTCTCAGGGGGAGAAAATTTGCCACATATAGAGTCCAATGCAGATGTTGTTCCAATAGCAGGGCAGCAAGAACTTCACATGTCCAGTCTACCTCAGGCTGAATCTGAGATAACTGCCCCAATAAAATCTAACAGTCAAACTATGCCAGATCTTTCTAAACGTAATAATCAGGAAAGGAGGAAACTGAAAAGAAGAGTTCTAAAGGGAAAGACAAAAGTTGCAATTGACAAAAATTCAAAAGAGCGTGAACGATATGCCAAAGACAAATCGTACCAGCAATGTAAAAGGTTGCGTATAGTAAAGCTGTACAGACAAGATCTAGAGTTTAAACGGAGACAAAGGTCTTACATCAACCACCGATACACAAATGATGCACAGTTTAAACAGAGACAAAGGTCTTACATCAACCGCCGATACACAGATGATGCAGAGTTTAAACAGAGACAAAGATCTTATATCAACCGCCGATACACGCATAATGCAGAGTTTAAATGGAGACAAATGTTGTACATAAGAAACCGCTATTGCCAGGACTTTGCATTTAGATCCAAACAAAAACTGTATATCACAAAGCGTTACGCAAATGATCTCGCATTCAGAGCGAAGCACAAACAAACTATGAGACAGCTAATGAGAGACAAATACAGAAACAACCTTGTAATCAGATTAACCAACAGCATGCGTTGTGCAATTAAGATTAGACAAAAATACAGACATTTAAACAGAAAGCAAATCGACATGGATGACAGTCAGATTAAAGAAGCCATAGAGATTTTTAGATCACACATAAAAGATGGACCCACATATGTCTGCACAGTTTGTCACAGAGCACTGTTTCCAAATCAAGTGCGACCCTGCAATCGGTCAAAATATGACAAAGAGCCGCGTGTTGTTGCAGCTTGCCTCACTGGTACATATGTTCATGTCTGCAGTGATGAATGCGAAAATCTACAACAGTGCACCGTACCAGAGGAGCGAAAGAGAGAGTGGATTTGTTACACATGCCATGATCACCTTAAGGCTGGTGGGATGCCACCCCTCGCCATGGCTAATAATTTACAGCTTGCTGATATTCCAGATGAACTGTGTGATTTGAACATTTTGGAACGTCATCTTGTGGCTAAAAGCATACCGTTTGCTAAAATTATTCCACTGCCCAAAGGTCAACAAAGAGCTATCCGTGGAAATGTTGTGTGTGTTCCGTCTGAAGTACAAGAAACTGTGAATGCTTTGCCTAGACTGAGGAGTGAATCTCAGGTCATGAGAGTGAAGCTGAAGAGACGACTGTGCTACAAAGGTCATCAGCTGTTCCAAACTGTGACCTGGCCAAAACTTGTGAGAGCTCTGCTCAAACTTAAAGAAATCCATCCCCAGTACAAAGACATAACAATCAGGGATGAAGCTGAGTCATGTGACCCAACTCTTCCTGATGATGAAGACACTGAGACTGATGAGGATGACAGAATGGATGATGATGATTACGATGAGGAAGATTTGATGGAGATTGACCGTATTGAGAAAAATGCACTCTGTGAGGCAGGAAGCATTCCTGAAAACAACAAACAAGATATGGACAATCGGTCAGGTAATGATGGCTGTGAGCCAGAGAAACAGTCTGATAACATGGAGGGTGATGAACCGAACGGTGGTGTTGTCCTTGAATCATGTCTGCAGCCAAGTGATGTGTCGGAGGAGATTTTGAGTTTTAGTGAGGGAATCTACTCTGTTGCCCCCGCTGAAGGAAAAAAACCGTCGAGCTTTTTCAGAACACCTAAACTTGAGGCGATGGCTTTCCTAGTTCAGTTTCCCACTGGCGAAAATACACTGGATGATCACAGGCCAATGAAATTAACACCCTGCAGTTATTTCAAAACAAGGCTTTGCTGTGTCGATGGCCGTTTCGCAAAAGATACTAACTACTTGTTTTTTGCTCAATTTGTGACAGAAATACATATGGCCACTTCCAGCATGAGAATACAACTGCGTAAAGGCAAACCTTTTACTCGAGATGGCCGCAAAATCACAAATGCCATGTTGCAAAACAAACGAGAAGTCGAAAGGCTAGTGCGGAACAAAGATGCAATAAGATTCATGACACCGCTGAGAGGCACCCCGGCGTATTGGCAGAAAACAACTAAAGACTTGTTTGCGATGATTCGGGCTTTAGGCTCGCCACAATTCTTCTTGACTTTCAGTGCCGCAGAAATGCGTTGGAAATGGGTTATCACAGCAATTAAAGCCCAGCAAGGTGAACACGTGAATTTTGAAGAGCTGGATTGGTCCTCCAAGTGTGAGATTTTGCGAAGTAATCCTGTCACCACAATGCGCATGTTTGACAAACGTGTCGAGGCACTGTTCAGAGATCTGATCCTGTCCCCCGCACAACCTATCGGCAAAGTCGTCGACTACTTTTACCGACTCGAGTTTCAGCACAGAGGAAGCCCGCACATTCACGGTATGGTATGGGTGGCAGGCGCACCTGTGTTTGAAGAATGCTCTGATGAGGAGGTGTGTAAGTTTGTGGCCAGATTCATCAAAGCTGAGCTGCCCGATGAAAACAAGGACCCAGAACTGTACAAAATAGTCACAGAAGTTCAGATGCACAGCAAAAACCACTCCAAGACATGTGTGAAATACAGTGGTGCAAACTGTCGTTTCGGATTTCCCAAACAACCTGTCCCAAAAACCACAATAATCAGACCGGGGGCAATTGTGGATGAAGCAACAGACCTGGCATTGACAGAAAAGCTTGCAACACTTAACAGACTTCTTCATGAACCTACTACTGCATCGCTCAGCTTTGAACAGCTTTTGGCAAAATGTGAGTTCACCAAAGAAGAATACCACAGGTGTTTGCAGAGCAAAACCAACGGCAGTCAAGTGATGCTGAAGCGTGGTCCCAAAGATGTTTGGGTAAATGGCTACAACCCCTACCTTCTGAAAGCCTGGAATGCCAACATGGATATCCAACTCATTCTCAACCCCTACTCCTGTATCATGTACATGTGCAGCTACATCAGCAAGGCGGAACATGGTCTGAGTGAATATCTCAAAACGGTGATACAAAACTCACGTCAGGAAGATGTCAACGAAAGCGATGAAATGAAACAAATAATGCAGGCCTACTCCAAAAAAAGAGAGGTAAGCGCTCAGGAGTGTGTGGCTCGTGCATGCAGTCTACACATGAAGCAGTGTTCACGCAGCGTGGTGTTTGTGCAGACGGATGACAACGCACTGAAAATGAGTTACCCCTTGTCACACCTGGACAACAAACCTTCAGAATCGGAACATGTGTGGATGACAGGGTTACCTGATAAGTATGTATGCAGACCAGAAACACCAGACTTTGAGGCAATGTGCTTGGCGGATTTTGCATCGAGCTGCAGAATAGTCTACGGCAAGCAGACAAAAGGCAAAAACACTCATCGCCTGCTGAATGAGATGGGGTTTGTCCAGAAGAGAGCAAATGATGAAAAACATGCTGTCATCAAATATCGACCCATTTCCCTTGAGAAAGATCCAGAGCTGTATTATGGCACATTGCTTAAACTGTACGTGCCTTATCGCTCAGAAAACCAGCTGAAATCCACCCACTTCCCAACTTACCAGTCCGTCCATGACCATGCAGCTGTTTGGTTACCTGGATCACAGCATCCCGAGCGCGTGAAGGCAATTGTGAAACGCAACAGAGAAAAACATGAGAAACACCGTGAGGACATTGACAGTGCCATTCAAGAGTTTGAAGAAAACGGGATGTTACGAAACGAATGGGGCAACCTGGCGCCTGAGAGTGAGATCGAACGGCTCGAGTGCATAGATGAACTCAATGAAAGAGAAGCTGATGAGGACGTGCAGGAGAATGTTCCAGACTATAATGTGAGGTCAGACGTGAGGCAAGAATCTGCAGTCACGATCGAAGCCCCTGAAATTGATCCTGTGGTGCTGCGTGAGATGTACCAGAACTTGAACCAAACGCAAGCTTCAGTTTTCCACACCATTCGGGAATGGTGCTTGAAATGTGTTTGTGGTTCAAAACCAGAGCAGTTCTTCTTGTACATTAATGGTGGTGCCGGAACAGGTAAGTCTCATCTAATCAAATGCATCCATGCAGAGGCATCTAAAATACTCAGAAGACTTCCAAGAAATGCAGAGGAGGCAGACATCTCTGTTCTCTTGACTGCATTCACTGGTACTGCAGCATTCAACATTTCAGGTACAACATTGCATTGTCTCTTGAAGCTGCCCAGAAGTCTCAAGCCTCCTTTCCAAGGTCTTGGTAACAAACTTGATGAAGTCAGGGCAGAGCTTTCAAATGCAGAGATACTCATTATTGATGAAGTCTCCATGGTCTCCAAACAGCTCTTTGCCTACGTGGATGCGAGACTGAAACAAATCAAAGGAAGTCAGAGACCTTTTGGTGGAATGTCAGTTCTCACTGTTGGAGATTTCTACCAGCTACCACCTGTCAGACAGTCGAAACCTCTGTGTGTGTTCGACCCGACTCAGATCGACCTCTGGCGTGACAACTTTCAGATGGTCACACTGACCAAAATCATGCGTCAGAAAGATGATGTCACTTTTGCTGAGACGCTGAATCGAATCCGTGCCAAAGAAAAGACAGTATCTTTGTCTCATGAAGACAGAGTTCTGCTTTCACGGGCCTTAGCTGACCCAGCTCAATGTCCAAAAGACGTACTGCATGTTTATGCGACAAACAAAGAGGTTGAGGAACACAACTCAAAAACCTTGGACATGTTTCACTCCGACGTCACCACAATAGATGCAGATGACTACAAAAAAGATCCAACCACCGGGAGAATGACGAGACAAAGTGTACCTTTCCAAGGAAACAAAAAGGAGTTGCCTGACTCGATAAAATTGGCCATCGGCGCTAATGTCATGATCACCAGAAATATAAGTGTGCGGTCAGGTCTCTGCAATGGAACATTTGCACGCATTGCAAAAATAGTGACTAAAGCAGGAAATCCGCATGTTGAAAAACTCGGACTGAAACTTAACAGTCAAAGTGCAGCAGCCAGCGAAGCAGATGTGGATGAAAACATCGTGTACATTGACAGAGATGAGGAGAACCTTAAACAGACGGGAGTTGTCAGAAGACAGTTTCCCATCAAGCTCGCTTTTGCGTGTACATTACACAAAGTTCAAGGTATGACAACTTCCTCGGCCGTGGTCTCACTGAAACACATCTTTGAACCCGGCATGGCCTACGTTGCTCTGAGCAGAGTGACCTCTCTGAGTGGACTCCACATTCTAGACATGGATGAGAGGAAAATCTATTGCAACCCTGAAATCACTGTAGCTCTTGAAAACATGTCTAAAGCTTCACTTGAACATGTCATGCCGCTCCTCAAGATCCCAGAAACATTGAGCAGGCCAGACACTCTCACTGTCATTCATCACAACACAGAAGGACTACCAGCTCATATCACCGACATCAAAAGTCACCATGAACTACATCTTGCAGACGTGCTCTGTCTCACTGAAACTCATCTGCGAGGATCCTTTGTTGCTGAGAGTCTCCACCTTGAAGGCTACAACATGTTCAAACGTAACAGAAACATGTCTTATTCAAACCATCCTGCCATGGCCACTAAAAACGGTGGCGGAGTTGCCATCTATGTGAAAGAACACATCAGAGTCCTTGAGAGACATTTCATTCAGAATGCCACTGATATTGAGTTCAGTGTCATCAAACTTGAAGCTCCTTTCAGGGCTCTAATTGCTGCCGTCTACAGGCCTCCTGACTACGATGTTCACTCATTCATATCCAACCTCAGAAGTCTCTTGGATTCACTGGAAGTCATGGATCATCATCCCATCTTAGTCTGTGGAGATTTTAATGAAGATTTGCTGTCCAGAGCAAGGAAGCCCATTCTTGAACTGTTTCAGTCCAAAGGTTATGAACAACTCATAACTGCTGCAACCACAGAGAAGAACACGCTGCTTGACCCCATTTTCATCTCTTGCCCGCAGTCCTGTATCCATTCTGGCGTGCTGCGGACATACTACAGTTACCACCACCCTGTCTACTGCGTGCTCACTTTAGAAACACCCTAAAAAGAACTGGCTGGTTTAAAATCGAGAACTTGGTGCAAAGTTAAGGAAAAAAAAATTTACTGCGTCCATAACTGTCGGTTTACACGTTGCGATTTAAGAGAAGAGTTTTAATTATTGGTTTCCTATTCGATCACCTAACGAAACGTTGTAAAAATAGTATATTTTAAGATAGGGGGGTCGTCCTCAGCAGCCAGGCTGTAACACCTGCTCTGGTTGCTCTAGCTTTTAAAAGGCTGGGAGGGAGGGATGGTCAGACGGCCCTCCTATACCAAAGAAAAACATACCTGCAAATACTTTCTAGTCACTGTACAATGTGAGATTAAAGACAATATATAAAACTTTAATACATTTCTGAAAAATACAGTGAAGTAAAATGATGCAAAGGTCAGTACATTATTAGTAGCATTTAAAAAAAAAATATATACAGTGAGACAAATTAAAAACAAGCTAATTTAAAAGAAATAAAAACTGCCATTGAAACTATTATGAACTATTGAAATATTATAAACAAATTATATTTTAAGATGAGGGGGTCGTCCTTAGCAGCCAGGTTGTAACACCTGCTCTGGCTGCTATAGCTTTTAAAAGGCTGGGAGGGAGGGATGGACCGACGACCCCCTCCTATACCAAATTATATGAAATACATTTCAAAATATACAGTCAGACAAATTAAAAACAAGCTAATTTAAAAGAAATAAAAACTGCCACTGAAACTATTATGAACTAATGAAATATTATAAACAAATTATATTTTAAGATGAGGGGGTCGTCCTTAGCAGCCAGGTTGTAACACCTGCTCTGGCTGCTATAGCTTTTAAAAGGCTGGGAGGGAGGGATGGACCGACGACCCCCTCCTATACCAAATTATATAGAAATACATTTCTGCAAGTCGTTACTTTACGCTGTATTAGAGTTGCCCATTATGTCCTGCCATTTACTTTGAGTAGTGGCAGGAAGGTCTGAGGATGCATTACTGCTCCTCATTTCTCTTGAACGACTTGGTGTGGGCGTAAGGTAAGAACAATATTGATCTTTCATATATACTAGCTGCAGGACTGCTCCATTTTAAATGTGAAAATACATGTTGTTTTACTGGATTTGTTTGTCTGAATTTCTCTGTTCATTTGTTTGGGTTTAGGCACCTGTGCCCTTTAGACACCAAAGATGTGGGGTGATGACACCAGAACTCCAGCTCTGTGCTCAGTGTGTCCCAAGGGCCTACCTTGGAGAGGGGAAGACACATTTCATCCTAAGAGAGCATCAGGTCAGCCTATGATTTTGATATCAAGACATTTGCACTCTGAGTTTGTTGCCTTTTACTGTTTGTGTTTGTTTCTGGTGGTCTACCAAAGGAGATAAGGATGAGCCTCTCTCAAAAGAACATCAATTGGTGAACCCTCTGTCTGACACTTGGTTGTATTCACGCCTTCCTGGGCTGAGAAGTTCGTCACCAAGTCTTTCACAGCCGTGTAAATTAACGGGTAGGAGCTGCAGGTGCCACAGTGAGAAGAAACAATTCTAACTGTAAATTCCCTGAACATGTGCATGGTGAGTGACAGTACAGTTAATTCCTTTTAATCTAAGGCTGCCAATAATTTCTCAATGATGCTCCATGGCATTTTGAAGAAGTTCTTTTTGTCTGGTAGAGTGTCACAGTGGCAGCCCCACACTGGCAGAGCAGCGCCTGAGCAACAGTTCCAGAGTACTGCAGCTAGACAGCTCTGTCTATCAACTTGAGGAGGACCCACACACATTGTAAGTTGACTTAAATGTTGCAGTGTCTGTTTTCTGGTGTATTTAAATCAATCTGTAAAATTTCATCTGGTTTCACAGTTTTTTTTTTCCTGTTCAGTGCTTCAGAGAGAGGTGGAGTTGGATGTGCTGTGCATGCGTCACCATCCTGACAAGGGGTGCCTCCATTGATCTTGAACAGGACTCAAGCATGTTGTGAGTCAACTGAACAGTTTATTGATCATGAAGAGTTTTGTGACATTTGCTAGAAAAGTTTAAAGGTATTGATAATAAACGTAAAGTTTTGTCTGCCAGTGCTGTACAGGAAACCAAACCCTCTCCGTGTGTGACCGATTAGCGGAGAGAACTTCTGATCCAGTATTGGACAAGTTGTTGCTCACACAATGCTGGACCTCTAACGGGTATGTGCTTGTCTTCAGCAGTCATATTATTTCTTTGTGTTCATCTGATGTGACAACCTTCTCTCCTCTCTGTACATCACAGAAGTCGACATGAGCTGAAGAACTAGAAAAGTCCTGCAGATCTTGTGACTGTGGCTTCTTAGAACCAAGCACCGAGTCTACAGCAGAGAAGGGTTCTGACCTGGGGAGCAACAGCTCTGAACTTCACCAAGTATGTTTCATCTTCAAAATCTTTGACTTTTCCACACTACAACCAGCTGTGTAGGATTTCAGTTTGTCGTCTGTAACACCGGTGTAAACTGTTGTCTTTTCCTCTCAACTCATCACAGAACCAGCTCGACATGAGCCACAGAGCCAAACCCAGCAACCATGTGACCCTGGAGCCATGTGATCTCTGCTGAGCTTAGAACTCTAAAATACTGCATGCTCAGCCGTCCTGGTAGGGGATCCCTCTAAGACCTGGCCTACCCAAAGGTTTCTTCCTCTTATCCTGAGAAAGCTTTTTTGGGGGAGTTTTTCCTGACATGCTTGGAGGGTCGAAAGGCTGACGGTGCCATATACCCAGGATTTTTTTTCTGATTCAATGTCAATAAAGAAAGTAAATGAAATTCTGGAGTTTTAATTTACTTATATGAAAGAATGAATGAATGAATGACACATGCTCACAATCACAACAATTTAAATGTGTGAAATATGAAAGTTTGAATCTCTTTAAATGAATAGAAAATTGTATGAAGGAGCAGTATGAGGCATGAATGGTCAGAATGATTAAAATGGGGGAAATTAAAAGCTGAAGCCACTGCCAGATGGAAATTTAGTAGGTTTAGATAACAAGGCAAGTATGAATGTGATGAAACAGTTGATGTCAGAATTTCTGTTGAATAAGAAATAAATCGGAAGAATTATTTGACAATTTGAGGGTTCAAAACAATACTAAGAAATTTTAATCAGCCCGTGGTTCCGCACTGTTGTCCAGCTCTAAAAATACAAGCTGTCGTGTAGGAACAAGCCACAAAAACTTCACAGAGCAGGAAAAGGGTGAGAAGCAACTTCCCAGTCAGCTTTGTGTCTCCAGGTGCACTAATTGGTTGCCATGCTGAAGGTAAATACATCACTACAGCAGAAGAAAGAAGGCTTGAAAACAAAACAAGAAAGTGTAAAAAATTAAAATGATTAAAATCATGAAGTATGAAGGAGGTTTGAGGCATCAGGAAGGTTTTAATCATTTCGAATAAGTTGCATTTAGTTTGAAGAATTGAATAATACATGAATAGTGAAATTGATATGAAACGGATAATTAAAATGATTAAAAATATTGAAGTATTAGAAGTATCAGAAAGGTATGAATCAAATTGAATGAATTTTTTTTTTGAAGAATTGAATAATGAATGAATAATGAGAATGATTTGAAAGTAGGGAACATTTGAATAGATAAAAATCCTGAAAATGTCCCGTAATGTCCTCAATTAGCTGAATTTTTTGAGCCCTGGATGGTTTCTGTAGGTCAAAGTTTGTGGGAGGAGATAGGTGCTAAATTTTGCCAAATAACTCTAGTAAAGGGTTTTAAATGTAACCCCCAGTACTCTGTGTACTGAGCCTGGCTTCATGTGTCTCATATGGCTGTTAGAAGCAGCCTTCCAGCCAGCTGTGTGTCTCCAGGTGCTCTTATTGGTTGCCATGGTGATGATAGATGCATAACAACAGCAGGAGAAAGGAGGCTTGAGGCTGAGAACGTAATGCCCAAACAACGTCATATTTCTCATCCTCTGTAACTGCTGTCTTCATGATAAAGGAGCTTGTGAGAACCACAAGGCCCGGCTGAACACATTGATACAACTTCTGTGTTTGTGGAGCCAAAAATGCCTTCACTACGACAAGTTAAAAACATGTCCAGTTTGTGTTTCCTCTGAAAATCCTCCTCTCAGGTTTACATTGGAGTCAATGGAGAAAGCTGGAGAAATCTGGGGGATGTCTGTGGCAGTTGGTGTCTGCCCAGGCCACTGTGTGTGTCCTATGGCTTTGATTTTTTAGATGAAGAGTGACAGCAAGTTTTGCCATCACTGTACCAAATTTTGTCTGTGTAGAGCGAAGTGAGTTGCCACAATCCTTTTGTAAAGACAAAGTTTTGAGGATCAATTTTCAGCCTGTCCCACTCTAGCTGTGAGGTCACCCACTCTAGTGGCCAACATTCCGTGCAATACACACTAATGTTAAAACCTGAACAGGTCTGAAAATCCTGTGAATGTTTGAACTGTCACTGTGAGAAAAGTATGAATGCCATGAAGATGGTGAATGAATGAGTGAATGTCTGAAGATGTGTGAATATTTTAAAGTTTGAATGAAGTTTCTAGGTGAAAGTATGAATGAATGAGAAGAGGTTGAAGTTGACTACGTCTGAAAGCCTTTTCCCATTGAATCCCATTATAACGAAGTTTTAAACAAATCTTAATATTTTGAAAAGTACAAATGGGATTAAAAATGTTGAAGATGTGGAATAATGCTGACGAATTTGTGAATATTTTGGTTTTTGAATGAAGTTTCTACGTGGAAGTATAGAGGAGTTGAAGGCTTTTGAAGTTGTGTGAAGAAAATGTGAGAAAAGGCCCAATTTGAACATTCCGTAATGCATTTCTAATGGGAGAAATCAGTCGGAAAACCTGGAATATCTCGGAAAGTATGAATGTTAGGAAATTTTTGAATACAAGCCGGAATCTCCTCAATGAGATGAATCTTTTGAAGTTTGAATGGTTTGAATACGTTGAAGTATGTGGAAGTAGTTGACTGCCAAAAAACGGCGGAATAATAATAATAACTAGAAAATGCAATTTCTGAAGAAATTGCGAGTGGGATTGCTTCAGTTGAAATTGCTAGTGCTACGCTGCTATTGCGAATGGCTGAATTTTAAAATATGTGAAAGGTCAAAAGGTATGAAGAATCAGGAAGATTTGAATCAATTGGAATAAACTCAATTGAATGAATTGAATAATGCATGAATAACAATTTTAGAAAATTCAATGTGTGAAAATTAAAATGATTAAAAACCCTGAAGTATGGGAAAGGCTTGAAGAACCAATAAGTTTTGAATCAGTGTAAATGAGTTGGAATTTGTTTGAAAGAACTGAATAATGTATTAAGAGTAAAAAATATTTAAAACTGGAGAATTAAAAGGTTACAAATCTGGAAGAAAAAGAGGTTTGAAGAATCAAAACGGTTTAAATCAGTTTGAAGGAAATAAATTAGTTTGAAGAACTAAATAATTTATTTTCAATGAATGATTGAAAAATGGGGACAATGTAAATGAAAAAAAATCCTGATTTGACCCCATAATGTCCTCAATGAGCTGAATTTATTAAGCCCTGGATGGTTTCTGTAGCTTCTATTGAAGGGTTTTAAATCTAACCCCCAGTACTCTGTGTACTGAGCCTGGCTTCATGTGTCTCATATGGCTGTTAGAAGCAGCTTTCCAGCCAGCTGTGTGTCTCCAGGTGCTCCCTTTGGTTGCCATGGTGACGATAGATGCTTAACAACAGCAGGAGAAAGGAGGCTTGAGGCTGAGAACGTAATGCCCAAACAACGTCATATTTCTCATCCTCTGTAACTGCTGTCTTCATAATAAAGGAGCTTGTGACAACCACAAGGCCCGGCTGAACACATTGATACAACTTCTGTGTTTGTGGAGCCAAAAATGCCTTCGCTACGACAAGTTAAAAACATGTCCAGTTTGTGTTTCCTCTGAAAATCCTCCTCTCAGGTTTACATTGGAGTCAATGGAGAAAGCTGGAGAAATCTGGGGGATGTCTGCGGCAGTTGGTGTCTGCCCAGGCCACTGTGTGTGTCCTATGGCTTTGATTTTTTAGATGAAGAGTGACAGCGAGTTTTGCCATCACTGTACCAATTTTTATCTGTGTAGAGCGAAGTGAGTTGCCACAATCCTTTTGTAAAGACAAAGTTTTGAGGATTAATTTTCAGCCTGTCTCACTCTAGCTGTGAGGTCACCCACTCTAGCTGCCAACATTCCGTGCAATACACACTAATGTTAAAACCTGAACAGGTATGAAAATCTTTGGACTTTTTGAACTGTCACTGTGAGAAAAGTATGAATGCCATGAAGATGGTGAATGAATGAGTGAATGTCTGAAGATGTGTGAATATTTTAAAGTTTGAATGAAGTTTCTAGGTGAAAGTATGAATGAATGAGAAGAGGCTGAAGTTGACTACGTCTGAAGCCCTTTTCCCATTGACTTCCATTATAACGAAGTTTTAAACAAATCTTAATATTTTGAAAAGTACAAATGGGATTAAAAATGTTGAAGATGTGGAATAATGCTGACGAATTTGTGAATATTTTGGTTTTTGAATGAAGTTTCTACGTGGAAGTATAGAGGAGTTGAAGGCTTTTGAAGTTTGAAGCCAATTTGAACATTCCGTAATGCATTTCTAATGGGAGAAATCGGTCGGAAAACCTGGAATATCTCGGAAAGTATGAATGTTTGGAAATTTTTGAATACAAGCCGGAATCTCCGGAATGAGACGAATCTTTTGAAGTTTGAATGGTTTGAATACGTTGAAGTATGTGGAAGTAGTTGACTGCCAAAAAACGGCGGAATAATAATAATAACTAGAAAATGCAATTTCTGAAGAAATTGCGAGTGGGATTGCTTCAGTTGAAATTGCTATCGCTAAGCTGCTATTGCGAATGGCTGAATTTTAAAAATTAGTGAAAGGTCAAAAGGTATGAAGTATCAGGAAGATTTGAATCAGTTTGAATAAACTCTGTTGAATGAATTGAATAATGCATGAATAATAATTTTAAAAATTCAACATGTGAAAATTAAAATGATTAAAAACCCTGAAGTATGGGAAAGGCTTGAAGAATCAAAAAGGTTTGAATCAGTTTAAATGAGCTGTAATTCGTTTGAAAGAACTGAATAATGCATTAAAAGTAAAAAATGATTTAAAACTGGAAAATTAAAAGGTTACAAATCTGGAAGAAAAAGAGGTTTGAAGAATCAAAACGGTTTAAATCAGTTTTAAAAAGTTTAAATTAGTTTGAAGAGTTAAATAATGCATTTTCAATGAATGATTGAAAAATGGGGACAATGTAAATGAATAAAAATCCTGATTAGACCCCATAATGTCCTTAATGAGCTGAATTTATTAAGCCCTGTATGGTTTCTGTAGCTCAAGGTTTGTGCGAAGAGATAGATGACAAATTTCGTCAAATAACTCTATTGAAGGGTTTTAAATGTAACCCCCAGTACTCTGTGTACTGAGCCTGGCTTCATGTGTCTCATATGGCTGTTAGAAGCAGCTTTCCAGCCAGCTGTGTGTCTCCAGGTGCTCCCTTTGGTTGCCATGGTGACAGCAGATGCATCATGACGGCAAGAGAAAGGAGGCTTGAGGCTGAGAATGTAATGCCCAAACAACGTCATATTCCTCATCCTCTTTAACTGCTATCTTCATGATCAGGAGCTTGTGAGAACCACAAGGCCCGGCTGAACACGTTGATACAACTTCTGTGTCTGTGGAGCCAAAAATGCCTTCACTACGACAAGTTAAAAACATGTCCAGTTTGTGTTTCCTCTGAAAATCCTCCCCTCAGGTTTACATTGGAGTCAATGGAGAAAGCTGGAGAAATCTGGGGGATGTCTGCGGCAGTTGGTGTCTGCCCAGGCCACTGTGTGTGTCCTATGGCTTTGATTTTTTAGATGAAGAGTGACAGCGAGTTTTGCCATCACTGTACCAATTTTTATCTGTGTAGAGCGAAGTGAGTTGCCACAATCCTTTTGTAAAGACAAAGTTTTGAGGATCAATTTTCAGCCTGTCTCACTCTAGCTGTGAGGTCACCCACTCTAGCGGCCAACATTCCGTGCAATACACACTAATGTTAAAACCTGAACCAGTCAGAAAATCATGTGAATTTTTGAACTGTCACTGTGAGAAAAGTATGAATGCCATTAAGATGGTGAATGAATGAGTGAATGTCTGAAGATGTGTGAATATTTTAAAGTTTGAATGAAGTTTCTAGGTGAAAGTATGAATGAATGAGAAGAGGTTGAAGTTGAGTACGTCTGAAGCCCTTTTCCCATTGAATCCCATTATAACGAAGTTTTAAACAAATCTTAATATTTTGAAAAGTACAAATGGGATTAAAAATGTTGAAGATGTGGAATAATGCTGACGAATTTGTGAATATTTTGGTTTTTGAATGAAGTTTCTACGTGGAAGTATAGAGGAGTTGAAGGCTTTTGAAGTTTGAAGCCAATTTGAACATTCCGTAATGCATTTGTAATGGGAGAAATCGGTCGGAAAACCTGGAATATCTCGGAAAGTATGAATGTTTGGAAATTTTTGAATACAAGCCGGAATCTCCGGAATGAGACGAATCTTTTGAAGTTTGAATGGTTTGAATACGTTGAAGTATGTGGAAGTAGTTGACTGCCAAAAAACGGCGGAATAATAATAATAATAATAATAATAATAATAATAAAGATATGAATAACATATAGTGGGAATGCTCTGCAATCCCACTCAATAACTAGAAAAATTGCATTTCCTTGCAGAAAATGCGTGGAAATGCTGAGTGCTGAAAGCTGAAAAAGCAATGCTAAACTGCTAATAAAACATGGAGAAAGGTATAAATGTTAAAGCTGTTGAAGGGGTGTGAAAGAAATGTAAGTTGGATAATTGATTAATTGGTTGAAGGACAAATAGTATGAATATGCTCTATTAAAAGAAATTTCATTCATGCTGAAAGAGGCTAGAAAAATGTCTAAAATTGCACAAAGTTTGAATGAAGAAGGAAACTGCCTTTAAAGGCAGGAAGGTGAGAAGTGGCATAAGTTTAAGTTGTAGTACTAGAAGTAGTTTGATAAGAGGTCAAGTTGTGATTCTAGTAGTCATGTCAGCAGTAGAAGTAGATTGAGAATAAAAGAAGTATAAGTCAAAGTAGTAAAGAAAGTAGAAATAGTAGCAATAGCAGCAGTAGAGAAAGTAGAAATAGGAGCAATAGCAGTTGAAGTAGAGGGGAAAGTTCTAGTTAAATTGACATAAGTAGTTGTAGCTCTAGAGGTAGGATTTTGTTTGAAGGACGAATTAATGCATAAATATTAAAACTAATATAAAACAGGGAAAATTTTATTAATTAAAAATCCTCAAGTATCAGAAAGTTTTTAAGTATTAGAAAGGTTTGAATCATTTTGAATGAGTTTAAATTAGTTTGAAAAATTAAATGATAAATCATCACTGAGTGACTTTAAAATGTGAAACATTTACATGAATATAAATCCTAAACACACCCCATAATGTCCTCAATGAGCTTAAATTTTAAAGCCCTGAATGGTTTCTGTAGGTCAAAGGTCATGTGAGGAGATAGGGGCTGAAGTTTTTTCTAGCGCTCTAGGAAAGGGGTTTAAGTGTCATCCCAAGTGCTATGTGTACTGAGCCTGGCTTCATGTGTCTCATATGGCCATCAGAAGCAGCTTTCCAGTCAGCTGTGTGTTTCCAGGTGCACTAATTGGTTGCCATGGGGACCTTGAATGCATAACTATAGCAGGAGAAAAAATTGAAGCTAAGGAAACAGGACTCCAAGTAGGCCTTGACGCTCATCCTATGTATATATTAATGATAAGGAGCTTGTGAGAACACAAGACTCTGCTGAACACATTAATACAATGTATTATCACAATCCTCAAAACACCCCATAATATCTTCAATGAGCTGAATTTTTGAAGCCCAGAATGGTTTCTGTAGCTCAAAGTTTGTGGGTGGAGATAGGTGGTGAAGCAGACACATATTAACTGTGTGTACAAGCAGCTGAACTGCAAGGTGGACCTCAAAAAGCAACAAGTACAAGAATGTATGTGCGTGTGTGTGTGTGTGTGTCTCGTTAATGACTGCATCCTAAACAGCTGTGAGATCAAAGGCAAATCACTAACCTACTGTTTGACTGAGAGGTGCTGAACTGCAGTGAATTTCAGCCTGTGAACTTCTTCACATAGCGTGATTTCCTTAAGTCCCAGAATGAAAATAAGAACATCGTACGAATCCTCCGCCCTTCATGAACACAATGATGTGTTTTTCATGTCTGTACTTCGAAAAATGAGGCCACAACAGCGAGTTAAAAAAGTCTGAGCTTGAGCGATGATCCGGATTTTCTTGGAGAAAAATAACATTAAAGTCAATGGGAGAGATTTCCGCCTTTTTGGACAGTTGGTCACCTGCTGGCTAAGGGGTACGATTTAATGATTTGAAACCTCTTTTGTGAGAAGCAGGACACATATACCTCCATTTTGATGTATTATTTGTGTCAGTGGAGTGAGATTTGTGGGCGTGGGAGCGATATATTCGAGCGAGGTTCTGTCGATCAGAGACGAGGTCTGCACTCTAGCTGATGACATCATCACTCTAAACTCTCCAATACACACCCATTATAAAGCTTGAAATTTGCTGAAAACCACAAGTTGCTTAAAGCTAAATTGTGGAAAAACTGTAAAAGATATCAAAAAACTGAGTACAACTTTAATAGTCGACAAGACAATGAACATTTTAAAGCAAAAATGAGGTCTCTAGGTGAAAGTATGCTGAAGTTATAAGGTCTAGAAGGTGGAAGAGGAAAAGGTAGATTTTAAGATTTCCCCATTCATTTCCAATGGTACAAATTTTGCACAAAAAGTTAAAAAAAAACAAAAAGTATAAAGGGTAGAAAGGAAAAAAATACAAGCCCTCATGTCCTGAAGGAGTGGAATAGTTTAAAGTTTGAACGGTTTAAATAGCACAAAATTTGAAGGAGGAGATAGCGGACAAAAATTGGCGGAAGAATAATAATAACTAGAAAAGTTGCATTTCCTTGCAGAAAATGCGTGGAAATGCTGATCGCTGAAATAGCCATGCAAAACAAAGAAGAAGAAAAAAAAGGAGAAAATTATAAATGTTAAAACTGCTGAAGGAGGTAAAAGGGAAGAAAAGGTAGAAGGTGTATGATTGTGGAAGTTGGAGAATAGCTGAAGATAAAAGGAGAAGTAGTTGTGGTTGTGACCCAAAGTGATCTGTGTGCACCTCTCTACAAACCCTGTGTAGCTCTGCATTGTCTTTTTCTTGGTGTTTGGATTGTAGAGTGTCATGCAGAGTCGGCAGATGAGACACCAGAAATTATAATTGTGATGGAGACTCAACTGTAATTTTCTTCAACAGCAGCTGGAACACAACTTTCATGGCAGTGAAAGAGAGAACTATTTGTAATTATATAAAGTGTGTAAAATAAAGTTAAACAAAAAAGACTTAAACACTTATAAACAGCAATGCCTATGACTTGGAGTGTCACACAGTTAAGGACCCAGATGCAAACAGGTAAGTTATGTTCAATCGTCTTTGTAGAACACAAAATAACAGAGGATTTAAATTGTTCTCTCCGGGAAGGTCCGCTGCTTTACGCCTAGGCCACAAGATAACAAAACACTCCGGCGACAGTAGCTTTAAAGTCATCAGAGTCTCCCGAGCTGAAACCCTCGAGCAAGCTGGGAACCAAACCTTTAGAACACACAGAGATGACGTGTCCTTTCCGATAGGTGAACAACAGACAATCGGAGAGTCGGGGGCAGACAAGAGTTCGGGAGACAGGAGACTCACAGACAGGCAGCTCGGTGTCAGGGACGGAAGGTGAGGTAGATTGCCAGGGCTCAGACGAACAGACAGGGTCAGACCAGAAACGGGTCGAAACCTTATGATCAATCCGAGGGCAAGGCGAGCAGGCAGGAACGGAACAGACCAGGGGCCTCATTTATCAACTGTGCGTACGCACAGATGTGTGCATAAAGAGTGCGTACGAACATGCCCAATCAGAGTCTGGAATTTATCAACCAGTACTTGTGCTTAGGAACGTGCGTAAATTTTAGCACAACTCTGACCATGCGTACACACAGAACCTAGTGGTAGGACAGTAAAACTACAAATTGAACCCATTAAAGGAGTCACAGCGTTCTGCAATCTCAAACTTCACACATGTTCCCGTTGTCTCTATACAAAATTTATCAATTAGTAATTTAGCAGACATTTCGAATGATTGGTGAGACAAGCTATAAAAATGTGCTGTGACAGGACAACCTCAAAAGAATCACGTATCACGGTTTATTTTGCGCTATTGGAGGACTTAGAGAACCGTCTGCTCCTCCGCAGGGAGCGCGTTTTCAAAGCCCGTGCTGATCTGTTCAGTGAGAACTCAGAGTGGATTCTCAGCAGGCACCGCTTCCCCAAAACATTTTAATGGATTTACGCCGTGATTTACTACCCATGTCGGAGCGAGAAACAAAACACACCAAAGTCATCCCAGCGCACATCCAGCTCCCGCCAGCCTTACCCGAACATTTAAGCGAGAGATTTGGGACATATACGGCATTTCACAGCCAACGCTAAGCAGAATCATGCCGAAAGAGTTGAAAGCAATAATTTCTCCGGCCTCAATTTACATCCAGTTCCCAAATACACATCAGCAACATGGCGAAATAAAACGAGGATTTCACGCCATCGCCGGATTCCCAAACATAATTGGAGCCATAGATTGCACCCACAGCGCAATAAAAGCACCTTCACACAATAAATTCAGATTCGTCAACAGGAAAAGATTTCATTCAATCGATGCACAAATAATCTGCGATGCACATTTGATTCTGTTAAACGTTGTTGCCTGGTAGCCTGCAGGAACGCACGACTCATTCATTCTGCAGAACAGCGCTGTGAGTGTGCACCTCCAGGAAGAGTACAAACATTCATTCACGCATTTTTAAAGGGATTGTTGATGCCATATATGGTCAATTGGAGGCGTTCCTGAATGCAAATGACTCTAACCATGCACGAGCACGGTAGTAAAGAACAGGTGGGATTTATCATCACCGATTACTTACGTGTGTGCGTACGACCGGTGTCCGCACGTTTGATAAATATGGATTTTTTTGTACTTACGCACATTCTACATTTCATTCCTACGCCAGAATTTAGAACCTTTTCAACGCACGTTTGATAAATAAGGCCCCTGATGTCTGGAAAACAATAACAAGGAGAGACTCCACAAAGGTGCTGTACAGAGGAGACAGGACCTTATCCATGGATTCTGATGTAAAATATAATTTTAGAAAGTGCTCTTGCTATTGAATTAGTGATAAAAATCCAATAGAAATCCATAAAAATGTGCCTCAGGGGCAGCAACACACCGTTTGGTGAGGTTAATAATTATTTTTGTTCAGCCTCTGTCAGACTCTCCAGTCTGCTCTACATTACAAAGACGCAACAAATTAAAAATAAACACTTTCAATGATAGGAGCAACGTACCCTATGTCATGGCGATAAACAAATATGAGGCATGTATGAGATATTAATTTATCATCATGAGCAACTTATTGACTAATGATTTATTCAAACTTCAGCCAGTGTCTGCTACTCCGCGGCAGCGCTGTTCACCTCCCTCATAATCCTGCTCCAAACAGGAGTTTTCTGGACTGCTTTTATACAAGTTTTCGCGTTTGACCTCAGTAGGCAAGGCTTCTGAATCACGAATATTTAAGGGCATAAACATGTTAATGACGATCGATTTCAGCCGCCGCATTTATCAAGACCTGATCATACGTGCGCTGGGATTGGTCAGATACGAACCCTTTCATAAATCTCACGTGTGTCCCATCGTACGATGAATCATGCGCTCAGATCTGCGCTCAGTTCTTCGTAAGATTGATAAATGAGGGCGTATAGGTGAGGGGCTGGAGATGTGACATGAAGTGCTTTAGTAGGACAAATACCTAAACATTCATTTATAACAGTGTGAAAATTACTGAAAAGATGAACGCAATTTCCCTACATTCTGTAGTACCGTTGTGTTAGTTCATTGTGCCTGTCTTTCCGATCGGTGGGGCTCAGTCGTGATGGCGAACGGCTGCGCCTGTGCAGCGCACACTTAAGTTTCCACAGTTGGACCTTAAGTTCAGAGCCCCAGAACGCTTCTCATTGACAGATAAGAAGAAAGATCGGAATCTGCACAGGTTTTGCGAGCTCGGCTACCATAGTAACGCAACATGGCAAAGTGAACTCGTCCATGGACTGTTGGATTTTAACAGCAAGGTCAGAGAAAAGTTTGCGCACATGAAGGACCGCAGAGCGTCATTCCTCTTCAAAAAGTCTTTTACATCAGTGACGCTATAATTCTACGTGGAATTTGCAATATAGTTTACATATTGTTTAAAAAAAGTGGAATTTATGTAATGCGTAACTGGCGATACCTGTGTGGGTGTGTGTGGTGAACACACGTGGGCTTCCCAAGGGAGCTGTTCACCTGTCTTTGGTGCTAAAATGGCGTTTTATCTGTGGTGTATTGAGTGTGCGCCGTTCAGGCCATTGTGTTTTTATTATTGTCACGTTGTGTCGATCTTGAGTATTTGATATTGTGAGCTCTTGAACACTGCCATTTGGTGGCGCTATTTGTGTGATAATATATGTTGCCAGATTGACATTGTGTGATGACATTATTCAGCTGCAGTTTTGTCGTCAAAGGCACTGTGGTCCCCTCTCTCTCTGCTGTGTTTTTGTTGTGAGAGTATGAGAGTAATATCTGGTATTTCTGGACTGCATTATAAGATTTTGCATGACCCTGTCACCCTTGCCTTCTATGCAGTCAAAAAAAAAGGAAAATCAAAATCTAAGTTGACACGGTCCCTTGTCTAAATCTACACAAGCAGGGCTCAATGACTAGGATTCGTAAGGAGATTGGCAATGGTAACTCTGTTGAGTGAAAAGAAACCTCCAACCACAATAAGATTCTGACAATTAATTTTGTGAGAGAGTAGAACATGTATTTGGCAAGATTTTAACCAGACTTACTAAGAGACTTCATCATAAGTACAAAAAAACATAGGTATCCCAAGAAACAGGCACGAACAGAATAAAAGGAGCAAAGAGAAAAAACATACAATCACTTGAATAACTTGAATAACCCTTGTTGGGATTCAATGGTCCCTTTGACCATCAGTTTCTTATGTGCGTGTGTATGAATATATGTGTTTGTCAACGTACGTCAGGCCTGACGAAAAAATGAAAAAAAGGTCTGAGATCTCAGATAACATTAAAAAAAAATGTAAATCTCCAAAGGGATGGGAAATCCGTTTGTTTGTCCTACCACCCTTTTTGCAACCGGGTGGTCATCAGATCCAGAATGTCCTTTGCAGACTCTTCAGGCGAAATCCAGTCCATACACCCACAGCTCATTCTGTCAGTGAATCTATCAACAAAAAAACCAGCCTGCACAAAACATGCAGAGCAGTTACTCCATGTGCAAAATAAAATGTATAATCAACCTAATATGAAATACATGCACTTGGATTTCAAGAATAATAAACAGGTTTTGCCACAAGTTATCCTCGTTACTGGCCAATACAGTTTCTTATATACAAAAAACAAACAAAAACATCAATAAATGAATCATGAGACATGCACATTAGCCTTGTAGCAGGCTCACATTAAATCCACACCACGTGCGTCAACTCCTGTGCAGTGCTCCATCAAAAAACACAGTGTGCTAGCGAAGTTTTCTTCCCTGCTCACACAGTTAACAACTCCATTGCAGCAAAAACAATCACTCCCACACAAGACATAACATATCCTGACTGGTTTTATAGTTTAAAGTGCACGCAGATTCTCCCTATTTGTTAATATGTTTGCGAACAGACTGCTAAATGCATACATTTACACTCACCAGGATATTCTTCATCAACTGTCCCTCTCCTCGGATTAACCCATCACAGGACTCGACCATATCAGTTTACTACACAAGAAAAAAATATGTTTCTTAGTGATAAAACTAGGTGTTTTCTCTACCTTTACCGATTTGTTTCCTCATCAGACTCAGAACGAAAAATTGAGAAAGTTACCTCTCCCTCTCACCGGAGCTGCCATGTGCACTCTGGCGGTGCATTCAAATGCAATTGGAAAAAACAGAACTTCACGAGAGACTGCCATTCGTGGAATTATGATGCATTCATTGTGCATAGGAAAACAAAACTCATCAAAACAACTCAAACTCACTTAAGAAATGAATGTAAAATAAAAGCTGAAAATAATACTGGGTTACAACCCCACCAGAATTTCCAGACCAAAAATCGCCACTGATGATATTTTATCATGTTCCCAAAGACATTAGTGTCCTAGATCCGAATATTTCTATTTACTTTTATTTATTTATTTATTTATTTTTTCATATATTTATTTATTCATTCATTCATTTATCTATTTGATTCCACATTTATTCATTTATTTCCACACTTTTTTATTTATGTATCAGTGTCAGACGTGTCACACTTCAATGTAAATATGCAAATAAGGTAACCTAGGTAACCCATAAAGCACATATCAATTCTACTAACCTTTTATCAGCTGTTTTTCTGTTTGCCGAAATATGCATCCACTTGTTAATTAGTTATTGTGACAACAACAAGACATATTTTTGGAAATATTACACCTCGAAAGTCCGCCTATTCTTTGGGAAGGTCCCAGAGAATCAATCTTTATGGGTGGATGCATTTCTCGGCAATACTGATGTCTGTAAGTATGTCTTACTAGATTTCTCATCCGAATAAGTCTAAGTAAAGCTGCATACTTTTTGTTTTGTTTTAACAATTAAAAATTGTAATAAAAATAATAGCTACGATAAGCCTTGAACATATTCAGTCAAAAAATACAGGTGTTAAAGTCCTCATATGTTTGACGTGCTCTCCCATATGAGTCTCTCTGAACTGTGTTCACGGACACATAAATAAATAAATGTGGAAATAAATTAATAAATGTGGAATTAAATAAATAAATGAATGAATGAATAAATTAATTAATTAAGTAATAAATATATGTAAAAAAAATAAATAAATAAAAGTAAAAATAATTATAAAAGTAAAAATAAGAGAATAAATAGAAGTAAAAATAAAAAAATGTGACAATACATAAATAAATAAAATTAAATATAAAAGAATATAAAATATAGTAAGGCAAAAAATTTAAAAATAACCTTTTATTTTTCAAAAAATATTTTATTTATTTATTTATTTATTCGTGTATTTAATTTTTTGTTTATCCATTTATTTATTCATTTATTTATTTTTACTTATGTCATTTTTGGTCCTCCATACTTGATGAGCTTGAGGAAGTGTCGAGGTCCTCACTCCACATCAGTTGGAGGCGCTAATTTGGCATCAAGTTGTTTTTTTGCCGACCACCAAAATAAACCAGTGAAGAAGAAAGAGACCATTGCGCATGCAGTCCGCGCAGGCCATTTCATCGACTGCAGAGGTGACAGGACAACTGCTGCGTCCGAATTGCCCACTCGGATACTACATGCTACTGCTACATACTACTGCTAGATCCTACTCCTACATACTAAACACGTTGGTCACTACACTGCTTTGAAGGCTAATTATAATGTAGCACTTTGCAGAAATGATTAAAAAATGTTCTCAAAAAATATATTTCTGTAGCAAACCACTTTATTTTTTAACATTCAATTTTAAACAATTAAGCAAATTCAAGAACAGTGTGTGGGTGTGTGCGTGTGTGAGAGAGAGACATATAAACTATTTACAGTATTTAAATTCATTACAAACAAACAAAAAAAAGACTACATAGCTGAACTAATTTCTGTGTGTGTGTGTGTGTGTGTGTGTGTTTGTGTGTGTGTGTGTGTGACAAAAACTGTTTATGGTATGTGAATTCATTACGATAAAAAAAAAAAAAAGATTACATAGCTTAACTTATTTCTGTGTGTGTGTGTCTGAAATATTTAACTATTTACAAAAAAGTGATTAACATTGATTTATTTAATTTTTATAGCAGTTATGGTTTTCCCTGTCACTGATGCTTCCACTTTCAGTGGGCCCTGGCTGATTGCATCATCAAAGGGGGCCTCCCACAAAGCCTCCTCAATGTACATAGTCTCCCCACTTTGAAGCAGCACCTCAAAAACGGCATCTGGAGGGTTGCTGGTTGATGTTGCCCCTCCCTCCTTGAGGACACCAATTATGTCCAATGTTTGGCTTGACTGCTGCTTCTGTTTACAAATTAAACAAACACAGGTAAGGAATTAGATTATTAGGATATATATATATATTTTTGGTAACAATGGCCCAATAACTATTAATATTGTGAGTATTATTGTCCTGAAGCCCTGCCTATCCTGGCACTTGAGGAAGTGGGTCAGATGTGAGACCGGTACAAAAGTGTCAATACAAAACACCCACAGAAATCTTCCCTGTCATTAATTTAGTGCCCCTCAAATAGATGTCGATGTCTATACACAGACAGACAAAGTTGTTGGTACCTTTCTTTAAAAAAAAAACTAAACCAATAAAGCTCACAAAAATGACTTGAAACTAACAGAAGTAAGAATGAAACATAATAAACAGAAAATTAACTAATGAAATTGTGACATTGGATTTGAATTTTGGTCTGACAGAACTATTTTTAAAAAGTAAATGTATGAAACTGACACATTTAAACACACTTTAAATCAAACAAATTTTAACAAAACTGGCCTGGAAAAAATTGATGGTACCTTTTAACTTTATACTATGTTGCACAACCTTTTTAGGCAATAACTTCCATCAAGTGATTTCTATAATGCTCAGAGAGACCTGTGCACCCGTCCACAGGTGTTTTGGCCCACCCCTAGTGAGCAAACTGTTCCAGTGGTGTCAGATTTGAAGGGTGTTATCTCCAGACTGCATGTTTCAGCTCCTTCCACAGATGTTCAATAGTATTGAGATCAGAACTTGGGAGACCACTTAAGAATAGTCCAGTATTTTGTCCTTCATAGTCCTCAGAAAGGACAATGACCAAAATTATAGCTAAAAACTCTCAAGAATTACATGTATTGAAGATGTCATTAATTTTTTTTTCATTTGCTCTTGAATTTTTTCTTTAGACCATGACATATTGTGCTTCTTTTTGACATCTTTTACACTCCTCTAGTTAAGACAGGTTCTGTTAAATTGATTTCTTGATTCATCAGGTCTAGCAGTAATCAGGTCTGGGTATTAATATAGACATTTCACTCGTTTTTAAAGAAAAAAAAATATTTAATTTGTGATTTGAGAAGAGGGGGTAATTACTTTTTCACATAGGGTCAGGTAGGTATGGATAACTTTCTTTTCTCCTTAAATAAAAACATTTGTAAACTGCATGTTAAATTTACTGTAGTTATCTTTGACTTTAATGTACATAAATAAAAGAAATCAGACAGAGGCAAATACTTTTCTGTGTGACTGTATGTGGGTTTGTCTGTCTTAAACATAAGGTTGCCAACAATTTTGTATGTGTGTATTTCTTTATATCATTTTTAAATTAATTAAATAGTTATCAAACCTAGTTCTTTTTTGTGATTCTGTAAACTACCAATTGTAGAGGAAAATGGAAGTTATATTTTTCAAAAAATGCGTTAACCTGAAAACAATGACAACAAATTACCTCAACTTTCGTAAAATTGGTCGTGTTGACCTGTATCCCATATTCTGTCCTAAGTGACTTAACATGGGTCAGTTTGATTGTCTCCCCGACGATGATGGGCTCGACTGCTGCCTCCCTCCACAGGGAGAGCTTAATGGTAGTTGTATCCTGTAAAACATAAGGGAACACCTTATTGTCTGTAGTCCCAATACATGTAACACTAAAAATACCACAGGCTCTTGTCTCATTTAAACCTGAAGGGCTGAGCAGATGCATGATGCTAAACTAAGCATTAATTCATGAGAAGATAAGAAAAACTTTATGAATCCCCAAGGGGAAATTTGATATCAAGCTGATGTAGTCACATCAATGCATGTATGAATTTACTGTAAATCAGCATCATTCAATGATCTGTTGAGTGTGAACTAATCACGTGAATTCAAAGTGACAGGCTCATTAGTGTGAAGTAAGAAAAAGGCAGAATGACACATCTGCATTAATTCAAGTGTTATTTCATCATGATCCATACATTATGTAAATGTTAACTGTGCAGTATCTCACAAAAGCGAGTAGACCCCTCACATTTCTGCAAATATTATATATTTTCATGGGACAAAACTAAAGAGATGACACTTTGACACAATGGACATTAGTCAGAGTACAGCTTGTGTAACAGTGTAGAATTACTGTGCCCTCAAAATAACTCAACACAGAGCCATTAATGTGTACACCCCTGGCAACAAAAGTCAGTACACCACTCAGTGAAAATATCCAAACTGGGCCCAATCAGCCATTTTCCCTCCCCGGTGTCATGTCACTTGTTAGTATTATGAGCTCTCAGGTGTGAATGGGGTGCAGCTGTGTTAAATTTGGTATTATCTGTCCTACACCCTCTCATACTGGTCACTGGAAGTATACCATGGCACCTCATGGCAAAGAACTCTCAGAGGATCTAAAAACTGAATTGTGGCTCTACATGAAGTTGGCCTAGGCTATAAGAAGATTGCCAACACCCTGAAACTGAGCTGCAGCACAGTGGCCAAGACCACACAGCTGTTAAATGGGACAGGTTCCACCCAGAACCGCACCATGGTCGACCTAAGAGGTTGAGTGCATGTGCTCAGCGTCATATCCAGAAATTGTCTTTGGAAAACGGACGTTTGAGTGCTGCTAGCATTGCTGCAGGGGTTAGATGGTGTCTAGCATGTCTGGCGGCAACCAGTTGAGGAGTACTAAGACAAGTGTCTCCTGCCTACAGTCAAGCATGGTGGTGGGAGTGTCATAGTCTGGGGCTGCATGACACTAAACGGAAGGCAGCAGTTTATCGAGAGGAACCACGAATGCCAACATGTGTGACATACTGAATACTGTATTCCAACATGAATACTGTATTCCAACATGATAACGAGGATCATTCACTCCTCCACAGTGATGTCATCACAGAAAATGAGGAAAGTGTGAAAAAGGATTTCAGTGGCAACCTGTGAAGCTCTGATGAACTCCATTCCCAAGAGGGTTAAGGCAGTGCTGGTGGCCACACAAAATATTGACACTTTGGGTCTGATTTGGACATTTTTACTTAACGATATTCTCACTTTTGTTGCCAGGGGTGTACACATTAATGGCTCTGTGTTGAGTTATTTTGAGGGCACAGTAAATTTACACTGTTACACAAGCTGTACACTGACGACGATACATGGTATCAAAGTGTCATTTCTTTAGTTATATCCCATTAAAAGATCTAATTAAATGAGGCGTGTACTCACTCGTGTGAGATACCGTATATACATACACCAACATTTTTATTGATTTTTTTATTTACTATTGCCTTCCTCATTTTCAGGTTCTTTTAGTGACTTATAAGACTTTTTCTTTCTTGAACAGAAGTGTACCAAAAATTTTCACAGCTGCAGTTACCTGCTGCAGGACAAGCTTTCTCAGAGGCACAGCCTCTTTCCCCGACTCCACTTTTCTCACTGCAGAGAGCTAAACAGAAGGAAATTCTGTATTAGTAATTTATATATTTTAGAATGCAGTCTTTTTTTATTGTTATTTGTGATGTTGTTAATTTCCCAGATCCATGGCTGTACCATAGAAGCTCACCTCTACAACCACTCCCTCTAGGGACATCAGGCCCTGCTGCGCCCAGCAATTACGGAGCTCAACCAGAGGTGAGGCAGGGTGCAGCAGGGCCTCGGCTCTTGAGTGGAGTTCTGCGGGGCAGTCAATCTTGCTGCCCTGGAAAAATTGGGTCCCGCTCCCAACATTGATAGTAAAGGGGGGGGACCTTCCAAGCAGGGTGTGGCCCTTCATAAAATAGGCCCCCCCCTCTGCCACTCTCCCTGACACCGCTTCGAACAGGGTAATTTTCGTGAGGGAATGTCCATCACTGATTACAGCGGTCTTATTATTCTTTATGCAGGTTGGGCTTGCACAAGACTCCTCAAAGTTCCAGGCCACCACTCTTGGGGAGTCTTCAATTTTTAAAAAAATTATGTGGATGGGCGGGAGCTTGGCGTAGGGGGAGTCTGGTGGGGAGTCCAAGAGTTTTCTCAGTGCCATTCTGCAACAAAAAAGGTTAAACATGTTCAGTATTTCCTGTCATTTTATTTGTCCATCTGCCCCCCCTCCCTCTCTCTTCCCCTCCCTCTCTGTCCCCCTCTCCTTTCCCTCTCTCACCCCCCTTCCCTCTCTCTCCCCTTCTCCCATCCCTCTCTCTCCCCCTCTTCCCTCTCTCTCCCCTTCTCCCATCCCCCTCTCTTCCCCCTTCCCACTCTCTCTCTACCACTTCCTCCCTCACTCTCTCCCCATCCCTCCCTTTCCTATGTATGTAGGCATGTATTTATTTATTTATTTATTTATTTCATAGTTGAAATACGTTTCGTATTTATGTACAATACGTGAAAAAATAATAGAAATAGAACCATTAAATAAGATGTTGCTGAGCAAAATTTGTTTTTGTGTCCTCTACTCCTGGCGAGCGCCGATCTCTACGGCGGTGTGTAATGCAGCACTAGTAGCGCGCGCCCCCGTAACGACTGTTGGTCAGGACTGCGCGCTACGTGCTCTCTCGCGTCTCATACTTATCCTCCTACCGTAATAACCGTTGTTGTAGTCTGCGCGCAACATTTTTTTCTGGTCATTCATAAAACGCTAAAATCGAGGACATTTCCAGCGACAGCTTTAGCCGGGGACAGGGCAGCCAAAACGGGGACCACCGTCCCCGGATATTGCGGACGTCTGGTCACCCCTCACTCTATGTTCTTCGTTCGTTTTAGCTATAGCCTATACCTTAGGCTACCGATATAATAGTACGAAGCTGCCCTGTCCAAACAAATTATACCACAAAACTAATTTCAGACCAATTAAAAACGGAATTTATGATACAAAATAAACGAAAATGAAGCATTTCTTCATATTTGTTTCAGTGACAGTTGTTGACAGTCGTCGTCGTCCTTCAGCGCTAAATATGTAAATGTCTTTTACTGTAGACGTGTTGAAATGTTAATGAAAGATATCCTGTGAGTTTGACCGAGAGGAACTTGAATGCAGCATTAATGAATGACTACCGTCTCCTCTCGCTGAGACTGGCAGTTCTGAAGAATGAACTCAAGCACAGGTGTCTGTGCAGAGAATGGGCGGCATTTACTGATTGATCTAAACCCGCCTTATCCGAGTGCACGCGCATGTCTCAATCCTGTCAGCGGTGAAACATCAAAGGGCTTTATCTTCAAAATTTGTCGTTTGGAGCTAGAAATAAACCAAATTATACCATAAAAATAATTTTAAATGGATGAAAAACGGAATTTATGACACAAAATAAACGAAATTGAAGTATTTCGACTGGGGGGTATGAACTCTATGTTCTTCGTTCATGCTAGGTATATACCTTACCGGTAGAATGATACACACCTACTCTCCCTAACGTAACAACCAAATTACACCTGTAAACTTATTTCAAACAAAATAAAAACGAAATTTATGCCAGAAAATTTATCGAGCTGGAAGTAAGCTATCTCTTTATATTTGTTTTACCCACTTGAGCTGTCGTTGTCCTCTGTGTCTGTTCAGTCGAATGTCTTCTACTGCACTGATGTTTCCGCGCTAGTGGTTTACTTTACAAACAACCTGACTTCCTGCCCCCCCCCCTTTATAAATCTATTGAATATTATTTATTTATTTTTAATACGTCTAGTTTCTTTCTAAAATGTGGAGAGAGAAAAAAAGAAATTAAAAAAAAAAATTATTGGAAAAAAGAAGTTGTCCAGATTTTTGACAGATGCGATATGAGCTGTATGTTCCCAGAGCCGGATTAACCATGAGCCATAGTGAGGCTGAAGCCTCAGGGCGTTTGGCTATGGGGGGCCACTCAGCCCGAGCAGAAGCCGCTATGACACTGATGAGCTGCGCCCGGTGTGAGGAGGATTAGGCTGTATTGGGACAGAGGAAAAAGTGCCTAGAAAGTGAATCTCGTTCCACTTCAGTGGGGCAACATAAACTGTGATTCATAAAACAGCTCTATTGATAGTTAGTACTAAAAAAAAATATCTACTCATGCCATCCTGTCGATTTTTAGTAATCAGTGTTTCGGTGTCGAACTATTTCCTTTCTGCGGCGCAGTGATACTTCCACACGCGCAATCGAATATGCAGAGGGGTGAAGCGATTTTTGTCACGTGGACCAATAGGAGCCGAGTCTCGTTACCATAGTATCAGAAATACACAAACATGGCGACGAGCGCGTCTACCAGCGAGACAAGCGAGGAGGAAGAAAAGAAAAGGAACAAAAGAAAACAGCCTTCAAAAGTGCATCAAAAAGGAACGAAACGATGCTTTATGCATCTATCATCTGTCCAGAGTGAAGACGTTCTCGACTTTACGAGGACACGTTGGGAAACTTACAGAACTAGTATTAGAAAGTGGCTTTCTCTACAGGGTGAAACAAAAGACCAGCCAGAAATGTACATATATGTGAGTAACACAAAAAACGATTATATGGTACTGCTGTTTTTGCTTGTAGAAACTGCTATGTTGATTCTGGCAAGACAAAATCTTTTTCAAATGTCATAAATACATCTACCTAACATCTGAAACAGTTATTGGTGCCTTAGTATACGCATAAGTGAATTCAGATTATGAAATGTAGCAAATTTCTTGAAGAAAACGTCTCAACTCAAGTGATTTGCACCCAGCACAATGAAATATATACAGTATATTTAGCTAAAAGCTTATGTTTCATACATAAAAATGACACAACCTACTGTGTAATAAAAGCAATAAAATATAAACAGCACATCATGGCCCTAAATGGCTGAAAGTCAGTCAAATTGCTACCACGCTCCCCAAAATTGGAATAATGGAAAAAATGTAACAAGACAAAAATAAATGCACAAAAGGACTGAATTAATTCAAAATATAGTATAAAACATTTATTCAAGTATCACAGTGTCAAAACCTCTGACATTTATCAGTCCCTACAGAATATGAAAATAAAGATCAAAACACAAACGCAGACAAATGTAGAACAGATATAAAAATAATAAAAATCTCAGTGTAGCAATCCTTTAAAAAACAAATTGTATAACCATAACAGGCCTTCATATCACGCCTTGCACTTTTATTTATAATGCTTGCTATATACTTATAATTTAAAATGCCTGAGGTTTTCTACAGTAAAAAAGTGAACTGTACACCAGCCTCTGTGCTTTCCTTGAAGACTTTTTCACTACCTCTTGTTGAATTGAGTTCAGACACACAGTTGTATTAACCCAGTGGTTTGGCTAGAGGTGGTGGCTAGTGGAACCATTGAATAACCACCCATAACTGCATTAATTTCCACAAAATGACCAATAAAATCTGCCAATTTTTTGCGCGCGCGGGACAGAGGGGGGCCATTAGGTTTGCTTAGCCTCAGGGGCCACAGAAGGTTTAATCCGGGCCTGTATGTTCCCCGTTCGTCGTTCTCCTTCTGCCTTTTCTGGCAGAACAAAGACGATTTCTGGGCTGAAAGACATGTAAATTATTAACTCTGGCTAGCCTTGGCGCTACTGGTGTGTCAGTTTGTTCTTTGCGCATCCTGTTATTAGTTTGAGAAAATCTACATAATGACACCATGGATTATAATTGGTGATAGGCATTGTTTACATGAGGGCGGTAGTTTCACTGATTCGGTGTTGCTTCAACCTACAGTGTTGCTGCTGAAAAATATGTAATGATTCTTTCAGATATTTCCTCATAAGTTAGATCAACATAACGGTATCAAATCCTTAAGCGCTAAATATGTAAATGTCTTTTACTGTAGACGCAATGAAACGTTAATGAAAGATATCCTGTGAGTTTGGCCGAGGGGAACTTGAATGCAGCATTAATGAATGACTACCGTCTCCTCTCGCTGAGACTGGCAGTTCTGAAGAATGAACTCAAGCACTGGTGTCTGTGCAGAGAATGGGCGGCATTTACTGATTGATCTAAACTCGCCTTATCCGAGTGCACGTGCACGTCCCAATCTTGTCAGCGGTGAAGGGCTTTATCTTCAAAATTTGTCGTTTGGAGCTTGAAATAATGTTCACAATTATCTTCCAGTGGTGTTGCTCTCCATGATACGCAGGTGTACGCCGTATAGCCGTCCTGAACAGATGATTTGTTTCAGCGCTCAGATGAGTTATTTACTTTAAGCCTACATACGGATATTTTAATATTCAGTTTTGTGAGCCAAATTTATTTTATATGCCAACATCTATGAAAGAAAGAGCCAGGCCACGGAGGGCGATGCGTCCTTTACGCACAGATGGTTCCCATTTTAATTCCATTTTTGGAGTTTATGTTGTGATCTGTGCGCACAACCCACCTTTGTCACGTGAGGTTTGAATATATGCAACTTCATGTGAGTGTCTTTATTTGTGGAAAGGGTGTTTGTCTTACCAGTGGGTCCAACATTACACACACCAGATCCATCTGTGCTCATATGAGAGAGTGTGAAGGACGCCCAATGCAGCGCTTACAGCGACACTTGTTGAGGAGCTGCCTTCTGTCACCATCTTGTGGCATTACTGTCTTCAGACATCTCTTGATCTCTCGGACTACTTCACTAAAATTGGAATATGCCTCGCCGGTGGCGAATTTAAAGGCAAGGAGAGGAGCTTATGCGATTGGTGAATACAGGTCTCGGCTGTGTTAAATCCACTCCACGCCGTCTCTCCTCCCTCGCTGGGAGAAGCTGAGTTAGGGAGGGGGGATACTTAAACAGGGCTGCGCGGCTCACCAAAATCAGTAGGATGTGTTTTATTTATAATACTCCTTTAAGTGGCATGTTTCCATGACAAATGTATTGATTTATTGTTTTGTTTTGCAGTGCGCAGCCTGTCTTCACTGCTGCCCCTGATACCAGGCTGATAATATCAATTAAAAAAAATCAAGAGCAAACAACATAAATCTGTGCATGGGTGTCCATTTTGTCTTTCAAACTTGAGGTCCAGTTGACTTACTGGATTCAAACTCCAGCAGCCCTGGACCCACATTCACCTTTTTCCCTGTGTTTTCAGATTACTACACCTGAACAAAAGTTAGCTCATAAAATTTGTCATGGCCCATTTAGCCAAGTACTGAGTTGTGGGCTTGAAAAACAGACCTTGACATTTGTTTTCAAAGTCTGATACAGGACTGTTATATGTGTTTTTAAGGGTTTAGAATAGCCTAAGGCTAAGTTTGCTCATGTGAAAAACCTTTAATATATTGGTATATTAAAAAACTGTGAAAATGGTGAACTGGGAGTTACAACAAATGAATTATAAAAATGAATCATAATAACTATTACAATTTGTCAACAGTGTAACATAAGTATAACATATAAGTATAACAGCATAAATGTGAAACACAAAAAGTATAGGATGGAACATGAGGAATAATGTGCAAAAATAACTCAGCAGTTTACTGTACAGTGTAGTACAGCAGTATTAAACAGAAATTGGTTTAGAATAATGTAAAGGGTAAGATAAAGAATACAAATGCAAAAATGCAATGTCATCCAGGCTTGTGGAAATATACAGGCAAGGTAAGGTGAAAGGTTAATAACTTAAGTATAGCATTATAGTATTTTAAAGCCAACTGCAGTGAAGTGTGGGCCCTCTCATGCATAAATATTAATAAAATAATTTTTAAAAAAAAAGGAAATGAAAGTTAAAAAAAAAATCTAAAATGATTGTTTCAAAGAATAGATTTGAGAACTTGGAATAAATAGATGTAATGTATTGGTCCACCTTACCACCAGAAGGCTTTTCACAGAGTAGTTAGGCCAAGGCTAGTGCTGTCATCAGCTCATTGCAGCAGACTGACAATCATATTTGTTTCCAGAGTTTTCTTGTCCAAACATTCAGACTACTCAGTCTTACTGAATTGCTGGGTCGTCTTAACATTGACAGTTTCTGCTCAAAAAATTATCTACTTTGGAGAAGTATATTTCAAGGATAGGCATAAAAACTTTGTTCCTCTATGAAATCACTTCACACAGCTCGTTTAACCCAGCCCTGTGTTTTGAGCATTCTGAAGACAAACCTTCAGCAGGGATTGTTTGACACTGTAATGCTTAGATCACTGCTGTCCAAAACATTGGCCCAAGACTAAGCACATGTGAAAAACCTTCAGTGTACCTACCAGCTGAAACCCAAAGTACACCTTTTTTTTTCTAAAAACATGTCCTCTCTTGCAGGTAAATTGGAGGGATATGGTGAGCATATAAAAACGTGACAAATTCAAGTGCCTGCAATAACTAAAGTAACTGGTAATTTTTCCTTTCATCAGTGTCAGTCATCTTTTGATATAAGGACAGATACACGGTAAAAGGGAAAGGAAACACTAAGATAAAAAGAAAAAATAAAGTCAAAGAAACACAAAGGAAACTTAAAATATCAACAGACACAACTGATGACACGATATAGTAACCATGATTCAAAACAATATAAGAGTAATAGTTGTCCTTTCCTGAAGACAATCACTCAGTTCCTCAAGTGAGTACTGTGTTCTGATTGGGCTCTTTTCTTCAAAACCAAAAGCAGACCCTGGTACAGTACAGAGTGAAAGCTTAAAGTGAGGTAATGTTATGACCTTTGACCTGTGGTTATAGAATTGCTGTGTGCAGTTATCAGTGTTCAAGCTGACAGGAGAAGGAGAGGCCTAAAAAAAAATAAACAACAATAAAAACCCCTTCTCTTTGACTTAGTAATCAACACAAAAATTATGTGCTAACAGTAATTCTGTGCTTTTGTTTGTTGGTCAAACAGGATTGTTGTTATGGGGCAAGGAAATACACTGTTTCCTCAGGGAAAGTTTAAAGCTGCTGTGAGGATGATCTGATGATCTGAATGAGATGACATTTGCTGCAGCTTGCTTCACAGGATTGCAGGACCTGTAGGATCACCATCAGTAGGACTCTGCTGAGCTGCACTGGCTACACTGTGGATGAACAGACAGTGATTTTAAGTAGGAGAATGTAGCAGGTTCAAAACAGGGAATACACTGAAATATTTGTGTTAACAATCTATGAAACTAAACATGTTGAATAAATACACACACATCATTACAATGAATACCTTCAGCACTGCAGCAGAGCTAAATATTTCTGTCCAGAGCCACTTCACCAGGTCTGCATGCAGCAAAGTTTCCTCACACAGAGAGGCTCAAGGCTTAGGGTGGCTGCATGATGTCTAACTTTGGTGCATTTGGCTGCCTGAGTGTCTGAGCAGTTCTTCCGCTCTTAACGTTCAATTGGCTTGAAGAAGACCTGAGGGAAATCACTGCTGTTAAAGACGATGATATCAACAGAGCTATACAATGAAGTCACAAACAATAATACAGCAGATAAAATTACGAAGAATAAATAAATAAACACAAGTTCCCAAAGACATTACCTCAGGCGTTGTTGAAGAGGGGCATATCTCTGGGAGATTTAGCAGAGAAGAGCCCACTGAGTGACAGGTGCTACAGCATCAGTTCTGCTCCAACCTGGTGTCTGATGGTCTTTAAGAGCTGTTCCAGGACATCTGGAGCCCTGGCAGGTCAAACACACATTTGTTTAGCCCATAAGAGAAGGGTCCTGGTGGGTGCTGCAATCTCTTTTCAGCTCCAGTACAGTGTGTGATGGTTGTTGAAAGCAGCAAAGAGACGGTGTGAAGGATGCCATCGCGTCATCCCCTTGACCAAGGACTGGGTTGCAGTAGGTAGACTGTGTCTTTGAGTTGTCCAGGGTTATGTGGTTACTTCTGGTTGACAGTTTGACCATTTTTCCAGCTTACAGTAAGCTAGTCAGGATAGTACTAATGGAGGTCAGGCCAAAGATGACAGAAACAACAGAAAAAAAGAAAAAAAAACTAAACTGACCCAAACGAAAGGAAACTTATAGTGTCGGTGGCTTCAAGGACACTAGAGCAAACCTGAGAGTTGTGTAAAGTTGGGGGGTCTTCAGCTGGTAAGTAACAGAAAGGTATCACAATTTCAGTGGTATCTAATATTGTTCAGCCCAATCGTTAAAGGCTCATCACATGGTGGTTGGACTGAGGCTAACACCCCGTTACTTACTGGATTCAAACTCCAGCAGCCCTGGACCCACATTCACCTTTTTCCCTGTGTTTTCAGATTACTACACCTGAACAAAAGTTAGCTCATAAAATTTGTCATGGCCCATTTAGCCAAGTACTGAGTTGTGGGCTTGAAAAACAGACCTTGACATTTGTTTTCAAAGTCTGATACAGGACTGTTATATGTGTTTTTAAGGGTTTAGAATAGCCTAAGGCTAAGTTTGCTCATGTGAAAAACCTTTAATATATTGGTATATTAAAAAACTGTGAAAATGGTGAACTGGGAGTTACAACAAATGAATTATAAAAATGAATTATAATAACTATTACAATTTGTCAACAGTGTAACATAAGTATAACATATAAGTATAACAGCATAAATGTGAAACACAAAAAGTATAGGATGGAACATGAGGAATAATGTGCAAAAATAACTCAGCAGTTTACTGTACAGTGTAGTACAGCAGTATTAAACAGAAATTGGTTTAGAATAATGTAAAGGGTAAGATAAAGAATACAAATGCAAAAATGCAATGTCATCCAGGCTTGTGGAAATATACAGGCAAGGTAAGGTGAAAGGTTAATAACTTAAGTATAGCATTATAGTATTTTAAAGCCAACTGCAGTGAAGTGTGGGCCCTCTCATGCATAAATATTAATAAAATAATTAAAAAAAAAAAAAAAAAGGAAATGAAAGTTTAAAAAATTTTTTAAATGATTGTTTCAAAGAATAGATTTGAGAACTTGGAATAAATAGATGTAATGTATTGGTCCACCTTACCACCAGAAGGCTTTTCACAGAGTAGTTAGGCCAAGGCTAGTGCTGTCATCAGCTCATTGCAGCAGACTGACAATCATATTTGTTTCCAGAGTTTTCTTGTCCAAACATTCAGACTACTCAGTCTTACTGAATTGCTGGGTCGTCTTAACATTGACAGTTTCTGCTCAAAAAATTATCTACTTTGGAGAAGTATATTTCAAGGATAGGCATAATTCAAGGATAGGCATAAAAACTTTGTTCCTCTATGAAATCACTTCACACAGCTCGTTTAACCCAGCCCTGTGTTTTGAGCATTCTGAAGACAAACCTTCAGCAGGGATTGTTTGACACTGTAATGCTTAGATCACTGCTGTCCAAAACATTGGCCCAAGACTAAGCACATGTGAAAAACCTTCAGTGTACCTACCAGCTGAAACCCAAATTACACCTTTTTTTTTCTAAAAACATGTCCTCTCTTGCAGGTAAATTGGAGGGATATGGTGAGCATATAAAAACGTGACAAATTCAAGTGCCTGCAATAACTGAAGTAACTGGTAATTTTTCCTTTCATCAGTGTCAGTCATCTTTTGATATAAGGACAGATACACGGTAAAAGGGAAAGGAAACACTAAGATAAAAAGAAAAAATAAAGTCAAAGAAACACAAAGGAAACTTAAAATATCAACAGATACAACTGATGACACGATGTAGTAACCATGATTCAAAACAATAAAAGAGTAATAGTTGTCCTGTCCTGAAGACAATCACTCAGTTCCTCAAGTGAGCACTGTGTTCTGATTGGGCTCAACACAAAAATTATGTGCTAACAGTAATTCTGTCCTTTTGTTTGTTGGTCAAACAGGATTGTTGTTATGGTGCAAGGAAATACACCGTTTCCTCAGGGAAAGTTTAAAGCTGCTGTGAGGATGATCTGATGATCTGAATGAGATGAAATTTGCTGCAGCTTGCTTCACAGGATTGCAGGACCTGTAGGATCACCATTAGTAGGACTCTGCTGAGCTGCACTGGCTACACTGTGGATGAACAGTACAGTGTGTGATGGTTGTTGAAAGCAGCAAAGAGACGGTGTGAAGGATGCCATTGCATCATCCCCTTGACCAAGGACTGGGTTGCAGCAGGTAGACTGTGTCTTTGAGTTGTCCAGAGTTATGTGGTTACTTCTGGTTGACAGTTTGACCATTTTTACAGCTTACAGTAAGCTAGTCAGGACAGTACTAATGGAGGTCAGGCCAAAGATGACAGAAACAACAGAAAAAAATAAATAAAAAAAATACCCAAACGAAAGGAAACTTATGTTTGCTCTAGTGCACCTAAAGCCACCCACACTAAGAGAGTAGTGTAAAGTTGGGTGGAGAAAAGGGGGGTTTCAGCTGGTAGGTCACAGAACACCAGAAAGTGCGTGTTTCCGAAGGAATACACACTTTCTGATGGAGGTCTTTAATTTTAGCTGCTGTATACATTATTGTACACAGCAGCTGAGCGTTTTGGCCTGTGCATTTATCAATCCTCACCCACCCTCCCTATGTCCAGTCAAGTCAAATTAAATAGATTAACTTGACTTGACTGGACTTGATAAATGCACAGGCCAAAAAATAAAACTTATTACATTTGAATAGCTGAAAATTGCCAAACCTGAAAATGTTGCCTTTTTAAAAAAAATTAAGCCATAAAAATATTTTTTACAGTTCAAAAATGTACAATCACCAAACAAATTTCAATCTGTTTTAACAATATAAGCAGAACATTAGCCACAGCTTCCCTGGTTTGTCTTTCTCTTAAAGCTGTTTCCCATTGTGATCTGCTGAATAAAATTACACAGTAAGTAGGATTGTGGTTACTGTAGTAGGTTTGCTCAATATCTAGAAAGATATTTCTGCATTTGTGTGTTAAATGGATTGACTGGACATGACAAATGTACAACTCAAATAATACAACATATAACAGTGGAATAGTTGAAATTTGAACAACCTGAAAAATGTTTCCTCTCTAAAAAATTAAGCCATAAAAATATATTTTTCATTCAATTACTTACAATCACCAACACAATTCAATGGGCACTAAAAATATAAGCAGAATATTAGCCCCAACTTCTCTGTTTTGTCTTTATCTTCAGAGCAGTTTCCTTTATGACCTGTTGGATGAAATAACACAGTAAGTGGCATTGTGGTAACTGTAGTAGGTCTGCATGATACCTGAGGAGAGACATAGCTGAGGTCGTGAGATGAAGATCAGGTCCAGCAGTGTGTTCTTGTCCGTTGTACCAGCATTGATCAGTTGACCATATCCCTTGGACTGAAAGAAATCCAGAATTGGCTTACTTGCATTAGAAAAGAGATTCTCATTGAAGTCACCACAGACAATTATAGGATGACAGTCCATGATCTCAAGTGAGTCCAGAAGGTTTCCCAGATTGGACAGGAATGATGACACACTGTAGTCTGGAGGTCTGTACACAGCTGCAATCAGAGCACTTACAGGAGATTCAACCTTCAAAGCCACAAACTCAAGGTCAGTCACATTATTCAGGTACTGTTTCTCCACAACCTGCAAATGGTTTTTCACATAAACAGCGACTCCACCACCTCCTTTACTGGCCATCTGTGGAAAGTTAGTGTAGGACAAATGTCTATTGCGTTTGAACATGGTGTAACCCTCAAACTGGAGACTGTCTGCCACAAAGGAGCCCTGTAGGTGAGTTTCTGTCAGACACAAAACATCTGCAAGACACAGTTCATGATGGCTTTTGATGTCATTCACATGAGCAGGTAATCCTTCAGTGTTGTGATGAATGATGCTCACAGTGTCCTGTCTGCTGAGAGAATGCTGGATCTGGAGAAAAGGCATGAGGTGATCAAAGTTAGCGAATGTCATGGTCTCCAAAGATACAGTGACTGCAGGGTTAGCATGGATTTTACTCTCATCCAAATCAAGCATGTGCAGTCCGCTGAGAGAGGTCACTCGACTGATAGCTACATAGGCCATGCCGGGCTCAAAAATGTGCTTCAGAGAGACAACAGCAGATTTTCTGGTCATACCTTGAACCTTGTGTATCGTGCATGCAAAGGCAAGTTTCACAGGAAACTGTCTGCGTACCACTCCTTTCTGTTGCAGAGCCTCCTCAGATCTCTCGATGTACACAAGATTGTCTCCTCGAGTACGATAGCTCCTGCCAGCTGTTTCATCATCCATCCTGAGACCAAGCATAGTGACAAGAGCAGAACCATTGTTTTCAGAGCTTATGAGACGGCCTACTGTCGCAAATGATCCGTTCACCAATCCTTGAGACACATCTATGTTTCTGATGAGCATGACTCTAGCACCTACTGCAACATCTAGTGTGTCAGGTAGATCATTTCTGCTTCCATGACATGGTGCACCTTGTCTTTTCATGTGTCCAGTGTGTGGGTCTTTTTTAAAGTCATCTGCATCAATGGTGGTGATATCAGAATGGAGCAGAGATAGTGTAGCAGAGTTGTGTGCTGCAACTTGTTTGTTTGTAGCAAAAATGTGCAGGACATCAGAGGGACACAATTGTGGTTCAGTGACACGCTGTGACAGCAGAGCTCTGTCAGCTTCAGAAAGCTCATCTGACCTTGTTTTCACACAGAGTCTGTTCAGCATCTCGGCAAAAGTTTTGTCATCCTTCTGTCGCATAATCTCATCTAAAGTGATCACCTGGAAGTTGTCTCTCCAGAGGTCAAGCTCACTTGGATCATAGACACAGAGTGGTTTGGACTGTCGCACAGGCGGTAGCTGGTAAAAGTCTCCCACAGCAATGACTGACATTCCTCCAAAGGGTCTGTGGCTGCCTTTAATCTGTTTCAGTCTCACATCCACATAGGCAAACAGAGGCTTCGACACCATGGAGATTTCATCAATGATGATGATTTCAGCATTTAAAAGCTCACACCTGATTTCATCAAGTTGGTTCCCAAGACCTTGAAAAGGAGGTTTCAAACTTCTGGGCAGCTTGAGGAGAGAGTGCAGTGTTGTTCCAGAGATGTTAAAGGCTGCAGTTCCAGTGAAAGCAGTCAACAGCACAGTCGGGTTTGAGATGTCAGCTTCCTCAGCACGTCTAGGTAGTGTTCTCAGAATCTTTGATGCTTCTGAATGAATGCATTTAATGAGATGTGACTTTCCAGTGCCAGCACCACCATTGATGTAGTAGAAAAACTGCTCTGGTTGTCGTCCACAGACTCGTTTTATGCACCAGTCTCTCACTGCATAGAACACACGTGCCTGTTTCTGGTTCAGACTCTGATACATTTGTCGTAACCGTGTGGGATCGATTGTAGGGGGCTCTCTCATGACTCTGGCTTCTGTAGCAGCATTTGCTTGTCTGCTGTAATCCGGTACATCCTCTTGGACATTTTCACACTGTCGGGCATCCAGTTCATCGATACACTCCAACCTCACCAGTTCAGATTCAGGTGCCAAATTACACCATTCATCGACCACACCTCTGTTCTGTTCAAAGTCCTCGAGAGCGGAGTCAATTTCCTCACTGTTTTTTTCATATCTCTCTCTGTTTCTTTTCACAATGAGTTTCACACTCAGGGGTCGGTCAGAATACGGCAGCTGAACCACACCTCTCTCATAAAATGACTCATACGTGGGAAAATATGGTCTTTTCAGCTCATCGTCTGATCTGTATGGAAGATACAGTCTAAGCAATGTGCCGTAAAACTGCTCAGGGTATTTCTCTTTCGATATGCGGCGATACCTGATGACAGCAGCGTTGTCACTTTCTCGTCTCTGTATAAAGCCCAGTTCATTCAGCAAAGGTACCACTTTCTTGCCCTTGGTCTGTTTACCATACACCAGTCTGCAGGTAGAAGCAAAATCAGCCATGCACATCTCTTCAAACTCTGGTGATTCAGGTCTGGATTTGTACTTGTCTGTTAAGGATGTCATCCACACATTCAAGCTGTCTGGTGTTGTGTTGTCAAGGCTTGACACAGGCAGACTCATTTTCACTGGGTTGTCATCAGTTGGGATGAAAACAACACTGCGTGAACTCTTTTTCATGTTCAGTGAAGTCACTCGGGCAACAGCTTCTTGTGCTGATACTTCTCGCTTTTTGGAATACGCCTGCATGACCGCTTTCATTTCATCACATTCATTGACACATTCTCTGTCGGAGTTCTGAATGAGTGTTTGCAGGTACTGGCTCACAGAGTTCTCACTTTTACACATGTACGTACATATGTAATGGATCAGACTGTAGTAGCTGAGAATGAACTGCACGTCAATGTTTGCATCCCAAGCTTTGAGCAGGTGAGGGTTGTAGGTGTTTACCCAGCAGTCTTTAGGCTCACGCTTCAGAATGATGTTGCTGGACTGACTCATCACATTCATGTGTTTCTCATACTCATCAGCGGTTAAGTCACAGACAGACAGGAGCTGTTGAAAACTCATGGATTCAGTTTGTGTCTCATTCAGCAGCTGATTCAGTGGTGCAAGTTTCTCTTTGGCTCTCTTAAGTCTCTCTGACTCCTCATCATCACCCACAGGTCTTGTTATCATTGTCTGTCTGGAGGGTGGTTTTGGGAATCCAAATCGGCATCCAGAACTTGCACTTTTGAAACATGTCTTTGAGTGGTTCTTACTGTGTATTTGCACTTCTTTGACCTTTTTGTACAGTTCAGGCTGTTTGTTTGGGTCAGGGAGCTGAGCAGAGATGTGTTTGGACACAAAGTCACACACAGTTTTGTCAGAGTCTCTCTCAAACACAGGTGCACCTTCTACCCACAAAAGACCATGTATATGAGGACTTCCTCTGTGCTGAAACTCGAGACGCCAAAAGAAGTCAAAAACTTTGCCCAGGGGTTGTGCAGGAGACATGATCAGATCTCTGTACAGTGCTTCAACACGCTTATCAAACATGCGCATCGTTGTCACAGGATTGCTTCTGAGAATGTCACACTTTGTGGACCAGTCGAGCTCTTCAAAATTCACCTCCTCACCTTGTTGTGATTTTATTGCAATAATCACCTCAGGCCAACGCATTTCTGCTGCAGAAAATGTGACAAAGAAAGTAGGACTGCCCAACTGTCTGATCATAGCAAACAGATCTTTTGTAGTTTTGTCCCAGTAGGCTGGTGTTCCTCTGAGCGGCTGCATAAATCTGATAGCGTCTCTGTTTCTCACCAGTCTCTCCACTTCATATTTGTCTCTCAACATTCTGGATGTTATTTTACGTCCGTCTCTGGTCAAAGGTTTGCCTTTGCGTAACTGTATGGACATGCTGGAGGTAGCCAAGTGTATTTCAGTCACAAACTGTGCAAAGAACAGGTAGTTGGTATCTCTGGCAAAGCGATCATCAACACCAAAGAGCCTTGCTTTAAAATAACTACTGGGTGATAGTTTCATTGGTCTGTTTTCATCTAGTGTATTCTCACCAGTGGGAAATTGAACAGGAAACGCCATGGCCTCCAGTTTGGGTGTTTTGAAAAAACTGACTGGACTGTTTCTCTCTGCTGGAGCTACTGAGTATGTCGAGTCACTGAAACACAATATATCCTCAGAAACATCACGTGGCTGAAGGCACGACTCCAAAACAACACCACCATTAGATATGTCTGCGTCCTGTTGTTGTGTCTGATCATCATTGTCCTGGGTCTGACTTTTATCACACGGCTCTGTACTCTCATCCTCATTTTCAACATTAGTTTCAGCCTCATACATGGCAGCAGCCTCAATTCTATCAATCTCCATCAAATCCTCATCATCATAGTCGTCATCATTCATTGTGTTATCATCATCATCCTCATCCTCATCACCATCACCATCATCAGGAAGTGTGGGGTCACATAACTCCTCCTCATCTCTAATAGTGATGTCTTCATACTGGGGGTGTATCTCTTTCAGCTTATGCAGAGCCTGCACTAGCTTGGACCAGGTAACAGTCTGAAACAGATGGTGACCTCTGTAGCTCAGACGTCTCTTCAGTTTTACTCTCATCACCTGAGACTCATTTCTCAATCTGGGTAGAGCCTGAATTGTCTCCTGGACTTCAGAGGGAACACATACAACATTACCATGTATAGCTCTCTGTCTGCCTTTGGGAAGAGGAGTGATTTTTGCGAACGTTATGCACTTTGCTATCAGATGTCTCTCCAGTATGTTAAGGTCACACAGCTCAGGTGGTATGTCAGCAAGCTCCAAGTTGTTTGCTATGGCAAGTTTGGGCATGGATCCATTTTTCAGATGGTCATGGCAGGTGTGACAAATCCACTCAGTCTTTCTCTCATCAGGGACAGTGCACTGGTTTCTGCAGCCATCATTGCACTCATGGACGTACTGACCTTTGAGACAAGCTGAAACCATAGCTGGATTTTTCACATAGTTGGACCTCTTACACTTTTGTACCTGGTTTGGAAATGAGGCTTTGTGACAAACTGTGCAAACATAGGTAGGACCAGCTTTAATGTGTGATCTGAAAGTATTTATGGCACTCTCAATCAAAGGGTTTTCACTCTCTCTGTCAGTCTCACATATTTGTTTACTTATCTGTTTGTATTTCTTTAATATTTTCAATGCACATCTCATTTTATACATAGTCCTGTATGCAAGATTTTTCTTATACCTGTCTCGCATCATTTGTCTCATCAGCAGTCTGTGTCTGTGACAGAATATATCATCATTTGCATATCGATGATTGATGTAAGATCGCTGTCTTTGCCGGAAATTAACGTCCTCTGAGTATTTTTTCCTGATATATTCTTTTTGTCTGCCTTTAAAATCAACATTTTCTCTGTATTTTTTCCTGATATATTCCTTTTGTCTGCCTTTAAAATCAACATTTTCTCTGTATTTTTTCCTGATATATTCCTTTCGTCTGCCTTTAAAATCAACATTTTCTCTGTATTTTTTCCTGAAATATTCTTTTTGTCTGCCTTTAAATGCAACATCTTCTCTGTATTTTCGTGTGATATATTCTTTTTGTTTTAGTCTGAAGTCTGTGCTTTCTCTATATTTAGTTGTGATATTTCGTCTTTTCTTTGTCTGTATCTCAGGATTTACAGAGTATATGTTACTTGAATAAGACTTTTTCTTCGCTTTATATGTTTCATCCTTTGCATACCTTTCTCTTTCTTTCCTTTTCTGATTTTCTTTTTTTTGTGATGTCTTTTGTGATGTCTTTTGTGATGTCGTTAGTCTCCTCTTATATCTTTTCCTTTGTTGTTTCTTAATTTTTGACAGTTGAATGGCAATGTCATGGACAACATTGTCACTTGTCAAAGTGATATTTTTCAATGGTTGACTCAAATTTGATTGCGTCTCTTGAGTTTCCTCTAATGTGACAGAATTCATGCTGATTTGACCTCGTTGATGTGTTTGTGTTTTCATCAAAGTTGAGATTTTCTGTGATGTGTCATGGCAGTCATCACTTACATCAGTGTTCATCTCTGGAGCGAGAGATTCAGGACCAGTTAATGTGACAGAACACTGGCTGAAGTCGATTAGTGGTTCTGGTTCAGTTTCCATGTCATGTTCAGTGTTTTCACTGACAACAGTGTTCATCTGTGGAGCACTTGTGTCATCATTTATCACAGTGGTTGTGACAGAGGGACTTGTGGACGGACTTTCTGTGGCTGAGATAGCATCACTTGGGTTCTCATCATTGAACACAACTGGCTTGAGCTCATAGCTACAGGACGCTGCTGTGCCCAATATGCGGTGATATCTGATGAGCCTGTCAATCATGTCACTGAGGCGTGTGAATGTAACCGTGACAGCGGTACCAGGAGTAGGCGTGGCCCGAAGCAGAGGCAAACCGTTAGCTGTCCGAGCATGTGGGTCGAAGAAACCGTACCTGCCATCTCTGGTTCTGAAAACTGCAATGCACAGCGAAGTCATCAACAGCAAAGCATACTGCACATCTGATAATAAGCAGCTCAGTCCCGACTTGAGGTCCAGAAAGGTATCAACAGCTCCGGGATCCGGATCTCCAAACGTACCGTATCTAGACAGCTGTGACCTGTCAACATTCTGCGTGTGTCTGCGTGCAGGAACCCGGTGAGGGAGCTCATCGGTTGTCAGATGGGCGTGATCAACAGTTTTTCTGACTTCTCTATACATCACATCACCTTTATCCATAACACGGTCCAGATCTGCTCTGGTGATGTTTTCATTCTCATACAGGAATGCTAGAAATGTCAGGGAATTACAGGTGCACTGCTGGTTTCTGGATCGGCCGTATTTCAGAGACGCTTGGCTGCGTGACGCACAGACGTTTTGTTCACCGGACTGATTAACAGCATTAACATTTCTTGCCCGAGAAGAGGCTGATACAGACTGATAATTACTATGGTTTCCCTTCTTAACAGGGTCAGCATACCATACCTGGGTTGAGCATGGCTTGTCGGTTTGGGCTACGTAGTTTACCTGACGAGAGTTGGACGGACCGGCAGTACATGACACACGAGGAAGTTTTCTCTTTACCATGTCTGCATATGTTACCTGTTGTTCACCTGGATCACTAGTTTCACCTCTGTAGTTTACCTGTTCAGAGTTAGGCGGACCTGCTGCAGGTGACTCGCTTAAACGTCTCCTCTTAAGCATGTCTGCATTAGATACCTGTGGTTGACATGATGCACTTTGACCTCCCCGTTTCACAGCATCAGATATTTCAGACCTCTTCACCTCTCCTATGCTCTGAGGAACACCATCTGCTTGTCCCACACTTACACAGTCAATGTCATGTAACCTCTGCCAGCGCTGGCTTGCAACATGTGACTTCTTACTCTTCCTTGGCATTGTAGCTGTTCTTTCACAACAATGTGTTTATTCAACAATTTAAAGTTAACGATAAGCACCAGTATAGACAAAATGCTTTATTTCTTAAAGAGAGATTGTTATTTAACAGCTTTTACAGTCTCGAAAAAAATCTAATTTATAACTGTGTGTATGCCAACAATACTTGATCAAATGTTTTATAGGAAAATCCTAGGCAAGACTATATAAATGTTTTAAGAAAAAACACAAATCAACAATTTTTAAATCTTCAGACTTTGTGCTTGAAATAATATGTAACTCAAATACTCTATATGAAACGTGTTTTTATGTTCTTTTAAAATCAGGGATGCAGATGTGGTGGTGCTGCTGACAACACTTCTGGTGAAACTCAGGATCCACAGACAGGAAAGGAGGACCTAAAACAACAATCAGACTTGTGCAGAATTAGGGATTTTTCAAAACAGTGGTTGTATTAGAAGTACAAGTGTTTCAAATTTTCAAAAATGGTTTATCAAAATGTTTCCCAAAAGTGGTTTATCAAAGGTTTTCTCAAAAATTGTGTTGTAAAAGGTTTCTCAAAAACGATTTATCAAAAATGGTTTATCAAAAGTTTTGTCAAAAATTGTTTCAAAAGGTTTCTAAAAAATTGTGTTTCAAAAGGTTTCTCAAAATTGGTTTATCAAAAGGCCTCTCAAAAATGGAGTTTCAAAAGGTTTATCAGAGGGTTTCTCAAAAATAGTCTATCAAAATGTTTCTCGAAAAGGGTTAAGCAAAGGGTTTATCAAAAATGGTTTAGCAAAAGGTTTATCAAAAAGATTTATTAAAATGTTTCTCAAAAATGATGTTTCAAAAGGTTTCTCAAAAATGATGTTTCAAAAGGTTTCTCAAAAATGATGTTTCAAAAGGTTTCTCAAAAATGATGTTTCAAAAGGTTTCTCAAAAATGATGTTTCAAAAGGTTTCTCAAAAGGTGGCTGTTTCAATAGGTTTCTCAATGGAAGCAATTTCAATAGGTTTCTGAATGGAAGCAGTTTCAATAGGTTTCTGAAAGGCTTGTTACAATGGTTTCTGAAAGGCTTGTTACAATGGTTTCTGAAAGGCTTGTTACAATGGTTTCTGAAAGGCTTGTTACAATGGTTTCTGAAAGGCTTGTCACAATGGTTTCTGAAAGGCTTGTCACAATGGTTTCTGAAAGGCTTGTCAATCAGATAGAGCGGTAGAGGAGACAGGAAAGTTAGAGTAACCAAACTTTGCCAGAGGGATAGAGAAAAGGGGGACACAAGATAGAGTGGCTTTTCAATTAGACAGAGCGGTAGAGGAGACAGGAAAGTTAGAGTAACCAAACTTAGCTAGAGGGATAGAGAAAAGGGGGACACAAGTTAGAGTTGCTTTTCAATTAGATAGAGCGGTAGAGGAGACAGGAAAGTTAGAGTAACCAAACTTAGCTAGAGGGATAGAGAAAAGGGGGACACAAGTTAGAGTTGCTTTTCAATTAGATAGAGCGGTAGAGGAGACAGGAAAGTCAGAATGGCCAAAATGATAGGGGAGAGTGGGGAGACTGGACACGATACCTGTAAGACACAATGGAAACAAACAGTCTTTTTTTATAAAAGAAATAAAATAAGATGAACCAACATCCACCCAAAGTTAGACATTATAATGTGCTTTCACTCAATCAATTAAATGGCTGTCTTTATACATCTATCAAAAGTCAAGTAGAGGCAAAAGCTGGAATTGGCCATCATCCTCTTAGATAGTCCTTCATTAATTTTATTGAAGGGTTAAGTGTTCATAAGATTTCATTAGAAATGTATTCAGGACCTTAAAAGTATTTTAAAAGAAGATCAATTATCCCTGTGTATTGTAGACTCTTCGAAATCATTCAAAGTTTCCTTTATAATGTTCATAACCATGTCCTGGTAAGCAATAATAATTGATTACTCTGCCGATGGAATATTAATGTGTTTTGGAAAATGTAATTTCCTTTTCTGTGTTTTAAGCATTCCTACAATACAGTAAGTTGTAATGAGGCCAAGCAGCTCAGAAGCATGCAAGGTACCTTAGAAGGATAGGGGAGAGTGGGGTAAGATGAGCCATTTTTCATATTTCGGATCACTACATCAAGGCAATCACAGTTTTGTCTCTAACTAGTGTATCTGCATATATTTCAAGATGTTGTGCATCCCTGCAAACCAACAGAATGAGTGTAAACATAATTGTCTTGATAATATCGCATGCCAAAAAAAAAGTGGTCTCCTATGGTCAACTTACCCCATGTATGACAGTCACTTCTTCACACTCGTGTATTTTTATCTATTATACACTATTAAACTGGTGCAGTAATTCTTTTTTTATTATTATTGCATACAATCTCTAAAAAACTTTTTTGTAAAAAGCCAGTTTAACAGGAGAATGCCTTTAAGTGATTCAGAGCATTCACGGCTGTATTTTTGAAAAAGAAAAAGTCAAACATTTCAACAATCTGAACTGAAACTCTGATCCTCTCATCAGACTCCTATACTTTCTCAGTTGAGCCACTATCTTAACTTACCCCAGAACTACTATTATGACTTTATTAGTCCTCTAAGCTAAAATGGTGGACTTTTATGTTAGGTTTTTGACCTCATGTTGTAGCTCATAGATTCCACAATTGATGGATAAAAGAAATGTCCAATGATCTTTTTTGGTCAAAACACAATTCTAACAAAACTTATGACACACTAAATTCACTTTCAAGAGTGAAAAATGTTTTTTGTTTTTTTATAAATAAATGTCTAACCCCTTCACCCATGAGCTTCTAACCTTCACAGACTCCATGAATTTATGCCCATCTCCTAAATATTTGGTCACATGGTCAATTTCTTTTACCATTTCCAAGCAACTGGGGGTGGCTCAGTTTAGCCTTTGGCTCATCTTACCCCACTCTTCCCTATGCACATTTCTAAATGTATGATTAAATGAATAATAAAATAATTCAATGAAGGTTTGGATAATAATTGTCTAATTCCATATGAAGGAGAATTTAATTAGCTTTTTTTTAAAAATATAAGACATGCACAAAGGAATGAATCAAATTTAATTAGTAATTATTCAAATTTTCCTCATTAAAAAAATTACAACCCCACAATTTTATAGTATCAAATTGCTTCCAATAATTGGAAATAAAATTCAAAGGTGTTCGTTTCCACCTGTGAGTATTACATAATCAATGGAAAAAAATTGTTTAGTGTGTATATGATGAGGGGTCTATCACATGTTGAATAAAGGTAATAACAAATAATAAAATGATAAATAATAAATAAACTGTGTTACTCATGAAAATGTCATTCCTGTGTGAACTTACGCCGAGTCGCCACAAAGCGGTCTGCACATGGAGACAGTATAGGGTTGGCAAGAAGGAAAATGGAAACACAGAGACAAGAGATTTTTAGCTTAGTTGTACAAAACCAGCACATCTCACTGCATTGCAGGTTCTGCTGTAATCAGCAAACAAAATTATTTCAGTCTGTCAAATAAGGACATAATGTCAGGTTTTTACATAATGTGTTGTAAAAATTAAAACAGTACATATTTTTAAGTTACTTTATCTGTGAACTTACAGCTGAGTCACCAACAGTGAACAGGGCCCGCAGTAGAGATAGCGTTGAGGAGTTCAGAAGGAGGGAAAAGACAGAGGGACAAAAAAAAAAAAATTTAGTTGCAAAATAAAATCAGCATCTCATAGTTTACTGTAATCACAACCACTTTTCAGTGTGGATCATTAGTTTCCTCATTTCCTATCGTACTCTACAATTTGTAGTACTTGATTAGTAAAAAGATATTACTGCAGCTCCCTTGGCTTGTAAAAAATGTTTGTTAAAATGGAGAGAAAATGCACAAACACAATGAAGGACCGCTTTACTTTTTACTTTCTTATGTATGTTATTGAGGTGAAATACAAAACAGTGAAATGTCTTTATAAACTGCAGAGCAAAAATGTAACATTTAGGTGATTGGTTAATAAGTACATATAAGTGTGAACTTACACTTCAGAGTTGGTGGGAGGGTTCGCACAGGTCAGAGGACAAGATGAGGCAGGAGGAGGGGGAGAGAGAGGAAGAGATTATAAATACACTCAGAAAAGCCTCCCTCACAGCTCACTTCATTCAAAGTAATTTTTCTGAATGATTTTCCCACTTATTTATTGCCAAAATCAAGATTTAGACTTTCCCAGCAAGATAAAATGTTTCAAAAAAATAATTAAGTTAGTAATATTGTTAGCACACTGTTGTCTACAAGGAAAAAACTGTATCTCATCAAAATTTCTCATACAGGATATGCCACAGATAGATCAACGTTTCATATCAATTTAAACTCAGTGTTTGAAAAAATGCATCATATTGTTGTACATTATCTTGAATGCCATGTTGTTAAACAGGATGAAGCTAATCATTAATCCAGTTATTTTTCATTTGTTGTTTAATAGGATGAAGCTAATCATTAATCCAGTTATTTTTCATTTGTTTGTTGTCAGTCTTGGTTAAAACATTCATACTTACCAACAAATGCACTGGTGAGGATGTATCTTCTGTTTGTTTGAGATAAGAAACAATACATTAGTGTTGTCTGACAGATAGTACATTAAAAACAACTGGTCTGTAAAGAAAACTAACATTACAGTAATTGGACTAATTGAAAACTAAACAGCTCCAACAGATCATCTGGCTGTTGGCTGTAGCTGAAATTTCACATAAAACATACTGTATTATAGTAACTATACCTCAGATAAATTATCTATGCAGTGGTGTTAGCCAATATCCAAATTAACAGCTTGTGATCAAAGGTAAATTAGTTATGGTAGAAGGTGAGGTACAGCAGCAGCCATTGAGACAGAGACAGACCAGGAGCAGGTTCACCAACTTCAAGGCAGCCAACTATCCATCCATTAACTCAATATTAAGATAAGAAGAACTTCATTAATCCCAAAGGGAAATTCAACAGGAATATGTATGAATTTGAACTTAATATTGTTGAACATTAAATAATGAATTAATTTTGTTTTGCAATGTAAATATCTCTATCAACCCCATCATGAATAAAACATTCAATAATAAAAAGGACCACCTAGTGTCATTCTGACACATAAAAAAAAAAAAAACACATTTGTGTTATAACTGGATACTTACTAAATGCAGCCTATATTTTTAGGACATCTTTAACAGCTGATAAAAAGTGAGCATGAGCTAAACAGCTGATGTCTCTAGACACCCAGCTATGACTCAGTCAACATAATGAACAGACAATAACCTGTAGCAACGGCGCTAGCGTCATTAGCTTGTCAGTTAATATTTGACAATATGAGTATCCTTGTCAGTCCCATTGTCAGTAAACTCTACAAACTCTACAAAATCAGTTGGCATGCTGTATAGTACCGCGGCGGCTTACATATTCACTTTATTTTGTGCATTTCTCAGCTGGCTAATGATTCAGCCTCATAACTGACGGTATGTTAGCTTTAGCGTTAGCTCGACCCTAACAGCGTTAGCGAAAGCTTCTTTAAGTCAATATCTCGACCACTTCATTCATGAATGAACTCTTCGTCGATTATGACTCAAACAAGTCATTTTAAAACGTTAAATCCCCTTTTGAAAGTGTTTAAACGTTAACAGAGGCTCTCCTGTTACTCACCTGGCTTGAGCTTCAAGCAGAACAGCGCGTGCACCCACAGGGACGCAGCATTAAATGTTTGAGGCGTTCAGGGACACTCGGAAATTTCATACTCCACACGACAGAAAGGCGGTGGTTCAATTATCTCATTTGAATCTTTGGTTGTTGTTGGGTTTTTTCCTGGTAGTGTATGTAAAATCAAGATTTATTTTCATAATTTAACCATAGAAATGCCAGTTTATTTAAAAAATGACATCCTTATAATGCGAAAAATTTAATATTTTCTAATTAACGAATAGGGCGATTGCGACACGTATTAGTGACATGGTCAGTGTGTGTCTCATTAATTGATGAATTCTGAACAGCTGTAAGAGATCAGAGGGACTAACTTAACCATCTATTTTCACGAGACGCTTCCTAACCCCAATTAAATTAAACCCTCTGAACTTCGCATAGAATTTCTTTATTTAGAATCGAACAATGCATTAATAATGAAAAAAATTCAACTTGTGGAAATTTAAATCATTAAAAATCCAAAAGTATAAGAAAGGTTTGAAGTATCGGAAAGGACTGAATCAGTTTAAAGTAGTTTAAATTTGTTTCAAGAATTGAATATTGCCTTCAGAATGAGAATAGTTCTAAAGTGGGGAAAATTTAAATGAATAAAAATCCCATGTGTCTCATATGGCTATTAGAAGCAGCTTTCCAGTCAGCTGTGTGTCTCCAGGTGCACTAATTGGTTGCCATGGCGAAGGAAGATGATCGTTAAATCGTTAATGATTGCATCCTTTCAGCTGTGCGATCAAAGGCATTAACTGACCTACTGTTTGAATGAGATCAAGGCCTCTGAACTTCTTCACATAGCGTGATTTCCTTAAATCCCAGAATGAAAATGAGATCATTGTACAAATCCTCAGCCCTTCATGAACACAATGATGTGTTTTTTATGTCTGGACTCTAAAAAAATGTGGCCACAACAGCGAGTTAAAAAAGTCTGAGCCTGAGTGACGATATGGATTTTCTTGGAGAAAAATTACATTATGGTTAATGGGAGAGATTTCTGCCTATTTGGACAGTTGGTCACCTGCTGGCCAAGGGGTAGAATTTAGTGATTTGAAACCTCTTTTGTGAGAAGCAGGACACATATAACTCCATTTTGATGTATTTTTTATGGCTGTGGAGTGAGATTTGTGGGCGTGGAAGCGATATATTTGAGCGAGGTTCTGTCGAAAAAAGGGGAGCTGTCCACTCTAGCGATGACATCATCACTCTAGCCTCTCCAATACACACCCATTATAAAGCCTGAAATTTGGTGAAAACCACGAGTTGCTTAAAGCTAAATTGTGGAAAAACTGTAAAAGATATCAAAAATTTGTATACAAGTTTAATAGTCGACAAGTGAATGAACATTTTAAAGCAAAAATGAGGTCTCTAGGTGAAAGTATGCTGAAGTTTTAAGGTTTAGAAGGTGGAAGAATAAAAGGAAGAAGTGGAAGATTTCCCCATTGACTTCAATGTTAAAATTTTGGCACAAAAAGTTAAAATAAAACAAAAAGTAGAAAGGGTAGAAAGGTAAAAAGTACAAGCGACCATGTCCTGAAGAAGAGGAACAGTTTAAAGTTTGAACGGTTGAAATCGCACAAAGTGGGAAGGAGTTAAGAGCGGACAAAAAAAGGTACGGAAGAATAATAAGTATAATAATAATAAAGAAAAATGGCCGACAGGAATAACAATAAGTGGAAATGCTTAATCAGCATTTCCACTTAATAATAAAGAAAATGGCCGACAGGAATAACAATAAGTGGAAATGCTTAATCAGCATTTCCACTTAACTAGAAAATGCAATTTCTGAAGAAATTGCGAGTGGGATTGCTTCAGTTGAAATTGCTAGCGCTACGCTGCTATTGCGAATGGCTGAATTTTAAAATATGTGAAAGGTCAAAAGGTATGAAGAATCAGGAAGATTTGAATCAATTGGAATAAACTCAATTGAATGAATTGAATAATGCATGAATAACAATTTTAGAAAATTCAACATCTGAAAATTAAAATGATTAAAAACCCTGAAGTATGGGAAAGGCTTGAAGAACCAATAAGTTTTGAATCAGTGTAAATGAGTTGGAATTTGTTTGAAAGAACTGAATAATGTATTAAGAGTAAAAAATATTTAAAACTGGAGAATTAAAAGGTTACAAATCTGGAAGAAAAAGAGGTTTGAAGAATCAAAACGGTTTAAATCAGTTTGAAGGAAATAAATTAGTTTGAAGAACTAAATAATGCATTTTCAATGAATGATTGAAAAATGGGGACAATGTAAATGAAAAAAAATCCTGATTTGACCCCATAATGTCCTCAATGAGCTGAATTTATTAAGCCCTGGATGGTTTCTGTAGCTCAAGGTTTGTGCGAAGAGATAGATGACAAAGTTCGTCAAATAACTCTATTGAAGGGTTTTAAATGTAACCCCCAGTACTCTGTGTACTGAGCCTGGCTTCATGTGTCTCATATGGCTGTTAAAAGCAGCTTTCCAGCCAGCTGTGTGTCTCCAGGTGCTCCCTTTGGTTGCCATGGTGACGATAGATGCTTAACAACAGCAGGAGAAAGGAGGCTTGAGGCTGAGAACGTAATGCCCAAACAATGTCATATTTCTCATCCTCTGTAACTGCTATCTTCATGATAATGAGCTTGTGAGAACCACAAGACCCGGCTGAACACGTTGATACAACTTCTGTGTCTGTGGAGCCAAAAATGCCTTCACTACGACAAGTTAAAAACATGTCCAGTTTGTGTTTCCTCTGAAAATCCTCCTCTCAGGTTTACATTGGAGTCAATGGAGAAAGCTGGAGAAATTTGGGGGATGTCTGTGGCAGTTGGTGTCTGCCCAGGCCACTGTGTGTGTCCTATGGCTTTGATTTTTTAGATGAAGAGTGACAGCGAGTTTTGCCATCACTGTACCAATTTTTATCTGTGTAGAGCGAAGTGAGTTGCCACAATCCTTTTGTAAAGACAAAGTTTTGAGGATTAATTTTCAGCCTGTCTCACTCTAGCTGTGAGGTCACCCACTCTAGCTGCCAACATTCCGTGCAATACACACTAATGTTAAAACCTGAACAGGTATGAAAATCTTTGGACTTTTTGAACTGTCACTGTGAGAAAAGTATGAATGCCATGAAGATGGTGAATGAATGAGTGAATGTCTGAAGATGTGTGAATATTTTAAAGTTTGAATGAAGTTTCTAGGTGAAAGTATGAATGAATGAGAAGAGGTTGAAGTTGACTACGTCTGAAGCCCTTTTCCCATTGAATCCCATTATAACGAAGTTTTAAACAAATCTTAATATTTTGAAAAGTACAAATGGGATTAAAAATGTTGAAGATGTAGAATAATGCTGACGAATTTGTGAATATTTTGGTTTTTGAATGAAGTTTCTACGTGGAAGTATAGAGGAGTTGAAGGCTTTTGAAGTTTGAAGCCAATTTGAACATTCCGTAATGCATTTCTAATGGGAGAAATCGGTCGGAAAACCTGGAATATCTCGGAAAGTATGAATGTTTGGAAATTTTTGAATACAAGCCGGAATCTCTGGAATGAGACAAATCTTTTGAAGTTTGAATGGTTTGAATACGTTGAAGTATGTGGAAGTAGTTGACTGCCAAAAAACGGCGGAATAATAATAATAATAATAATAATAACTAGAAAATGCAATTTCTGAAGAAATTGCGAGTGGGATTGCTTCAGTTGAAATTGCTATCGCTACGCTGCTATTGCGAGTGGCTGAATTTTAAAATATGTGAAAGGTCAAAAGGTATGAAGTATCAGGAAGATTTGAATCAATTGGAATAAACTCAATTGAATGAATTAAATAATGCATGAATAATCTTTAAAATTCAACGTTTGAAAATTAAAATGATTAAAAACCCTGAAGTATGGGAAAGGCTTGAAGAGTCAATAAGGTTTGAATCAGTTTAAATGAGCTGTAATTTGTTTGAAAGAACTGAATCATGCATTAAGAGTAAAAAATGATTTAAAACTGGGAAATTAAAAGGTTACAAATCTGGAAGAAAAAAAGTCTTGAAGAATGAAAACGGTTTAAATCAGTTTGAAGGAGTTTAAATTAGTTTGAAGAATTAAATAATGCATTTTCAATGAATGATTGAAAAATGGGGACAATGTAAATGAATAAAAATCCTGATTAGACCCCATAATGTCCTCAATGAGCTAAATTTATTAAGCTCTGGATGGTTTCTGTAGCTCAAGGTTTGTGCGAAGAGATAGATGACAAATTTCGTCAAATAACGCTATTGAAGGGTTTTAAATGTCACCCCCAGTACTCTGTGTACTGAGCCTGGCTTCATGTGTCTCATATGGCTGTTAGAAGCAGCTTTCCAGCCAGCTGAGTGTCTCCAGGTGCGCTTATTGGTTGCCATGGTGACGATAGATGCTTAACAACAGCAGGAGAAAGGAGGCTTGAGGCTGAGAACGTAATGCCCAAGCAACGTCATATTTCTCATCCTCTGTAACTGCTGTCTTCATGATAATGAGCTTGTGAGAACCACAAGGCCCGGCTGAACACGTTGATACAACTTCTGTGTTTGTGGAGCCAAAAATGCCTTCGCTACGACAAGTTAAAAACATGTCCAGTTTGTGTTTCCTCTGAAAATCCTCCCCTCAGGTTTACATTGGAGTCAATGGAGAAAGCTGGAGAAATCTGGGGGATGTCTGCGGCAGTTGGTGTCTGCCCAGGCCACTGTGTGTGTCCTATGGCTTTGATTTTTGAGATGAAGAGTGACAGCAAGTTTTGCCATCACTGTACCAATTTTTATCTGTGTAGAGCGAAGTGAGTTGCCACAATCCTTTTGTAAAGACAAAGTTTTGAGGATCAATTTTCAGCCCCTCTCACTCTAGCTGTGAGGTCACCCACTCTAGCGGCCAACATTCCGTGCAATACACACTAATGTTAAAACCTGGACAGGTATGAAAATCTTTGGACTTTTTGAACTGTCACTGTGAGAAAAGTACGAATGCCATGAAGATGGTGAATGAATGAGTGAATGTCTGAAGATGTGTGAATATTTTAAAGTTTGAATGAAGTTTCTAGGTGAAAGTATGAATGAATGAGAAGAGGTTGAAGTTGACTACATCTGACAGCCTTTTCCCATTGAATCCCATTATAACGAAGTTTTAAACAAATCTTAATATTTTGAAAAGTACGAATGGGATTAAAAATGTTGAAGATGTGGAATGAAGCTGACAAATTTGTGAATATTTTGTTTTTTGAATGAAGTTTCTACGTGGAAGTATAGCGGAGTTGAAGGCTTTTGAAGTTTGAAGCCAATTTGAACATTCCGTAATGCATTTCTAATGGGAGAAATCGGTCGGAAAACCTGGAATATCTCGGAAAGTATGAATGTTAGGAAAATTTTGAATACAACCCGGAATCTCCTCAATGAGATGAATCTTTTGAAGTTTGAATGGTTTGAATATGTTGAAGTATGTGGAAGTAGTTAAGGGCCAAAAAACGGTGGAATAATAAGATGAATAATAAAGATATGAATAACATATAGTGGGAATGCTTCGCAATCCCACTCAACTAGAAAATGCAATTTCTGAAGAAATTGCGAGTGGGATTGCTTCAGTCGAAATTGCTAGCGCTAAGCTGCTATTGCGAATGGCTGAATTTTAAAATATGTGAAAGGTCAAAAGGTATGAAGAATCAGGAAGATTTGAATCAATTGGAATAAACTCAATTGAATGAATTGAATAATGCATGAATAACAATTTTAGAAAATTCAACATCTGAAAATTAAAATGATTAAAAACCCTGAAGTATGGGAAAGGCTTGAAGAACCAATAAGTTTTGAATCAGTTTAAATGAGTTGGAATTTGTTTGAAAGAACTGAATAATGTATAAAGAGTAAAAAATATTTAAAACTGGAGAATTAAAAGGTTACAAATCTGGAAGAAAAAGAGGTTTGAAGAATCAAAACGGTTTAAATCAGTTTGAAGGAAATAAATTAGTTTGAAGAACTAAATTATGCATTTTCAATGAATGATTGAAAAATGGGGACAATGTAAATGAAAAAAAATCCTGATTTGACCCCATAATGTCCTCAATGAGCTGAATTTATTAAGCCCTGGATGGTTTCTGTAGCTCAAGGTTTGTGCGAAGAGATAGATGACAAAGTTCGTCAAATAACTCTATTGAAGGGTTTTAAATGTAACCCCCAGTACTCTGTGTACTGAGCCTGGCTTCATGTGTCTCATATGGCTGTTAGAAGCAGCTTTCCAGCCAGCTGTGTGTCTCCAGGTGCTCTTATTGGTTGCCATGGTGACTGCAGATGCTTAACAACAGCAGGAGAAAGGAGGCTTGAGGCTGAGAACGTAATGCCCAAACAACGTCATATTTCTCATCCTCTGTAACTGCTATCTTCATGATCAGGAGCTTGTGAGTACCACAAGGCCCGGCTGAACACGTTGATACAACTTCTGTGTTTGTGGAGCCAAAAATGCCTTCGCTACGACAAGTTAAAAACATGTCCAGTTTGTGTTTCCTCTGAAAATCCTCCTCTCAGGTTTACATTGGAGTCAATGGAGAAATCTGGGGGATGTCTGCGGCAGTTGGTGTCTGCCCAGGCCACTGTTTGTGTCCTACAGCTTTGATTTTTTGGAAGAAGAGTGACAGCGAGTTTTGCCATCACTGTACCAAATTTTATCTGTGTAGAGCGAAGTGAGTTGCCACAATCCTTTTGTAAAGACAAAGTTTTGAGGTTAAATTTTCAGCCCCTCTCACTCTAGCTGTGAGGTCACCCACTCTAGCGGCCAACATTCCGTGCAATACACACTAATGTTAAAACCTGAACAGGTTAGAAAATCTTTGGCCTTTTGGAACTGTCACTGTGAGAATAGTATGAATGCCATGAAGATGGTGAATGAATGAGTGAATGTCTGAAGATGTGTGAATATTTTAAAGTTTGAATGAAGTTTCTAGGTGAAAGCATGAATGAATGAGAAGAGGTTGAAGTTGACTACATCTGAAAGCCTTTTCCCATTGAATCCCATTATAACGAAGTTTTAAACAAATCTTAATATTTTGAAAAGTACAAATGGGATTAAAAATGTTGAAGATGTGGAATAATGCTGACGAATTTGTGAATATTTTGGTTTTTGAATGAAGTTTCTACGTGGAAGTATAGAGTAGTTGAAGGCTTTTGAAGTTGTGTGAAGAAAATGTGAGAAAAGGGACAATTTGAACATTCCGTAATGCATTTCCAATGGGAGAAATCGGTCGGAAAACCTGGAATATCTCGGAAAGTATGAATGTTAGGAAATTTTTGAATACAAGCCGGAATCTCCTGAATGAGACGAATCTTTTGAAGTTTGAATGGTTTGAATACGTTGAAGTATGTGGAAGGAGAAGCGGTCCAAAAAACGGCGGAATAATAATAATAACTAGAAAATGCAATTTCTGAAGAAATTGCGAGTGGGATTGCTTCAGTTGAAATTGCTATCGCTAAGCTGCTATTGCGAATGGATGAATTTTAAAAATTAGTGAAAGGTCAAAAGGTATGAAGTATCAGGAAGATTTGAATCAGTTTGAATAAACTCTGTTGAATGAATTGAATAATGCATGAATAATAATTTTAAAAATTCAACATGTGAAAATTAAAATGATTAAAAACCCTGAAGTATGGGAAAGGCTTGAAGAATCAATAAGGTTTGAATCAGTTCAAATGAGTTGAAATTTGCTTGAAAGAACTGAATAATGCATGAAGAGTAAAAAATATTTAAAACTGGAAAATTAAAAGGTTACAAATCCGGAAGAAAAAGAGGTTTGAAGAATCAAAACGGTTTAAATCAGTTTGAAGAACTAAATTATGCATTTTCAATGAATGATTGAAAAATGGGGACAATGTAAATGAATAAAAATCCTGATTAGACCCCATAAGGTTTTAAATGTTACCCCCCGTACTCTGTGTACTGAGCCTGGCTTCATGTGTCTCATATGGCTGTTAGAAGCAGCTTTCCAGCCAGCTGTGTGTCTCCAGGTGCTCCCTTTGGTTGCCATGGTGACGATAGATGCTTAACAACAGCAGGAGAAAGGAGGCTTGAGGCTGAGAACGTAATGCCCAAACAACGTCAAATTTCTCATCCTCTGTAACTGCTATCTTCATTATCAGGAGCTTGTGAGAACCACAAGACCCGGCTGAACACGTTGATACAACTTCTGTGTCTGTGGAGCCAAAAATGCCTTCACTACGACGAGTTAAAAACATGTCCAGTTCATGTTTCCTCTGAAAATCCTCCTCTCAGGTTTATATTGGAGTCAATGGAGAAAGCTGGAGAAATCTGGGGGATGTCTGCGGCAGTTGGTGTCTGCCCAGGCCACTGTGTGTGTCCTATGGCTTTGATTTTTGAGATGAAGAGTGACAGCAAGTTTTGCCATCACTGTACCAATTTTTATCTGTGTAGAGCGAAGTGAGTTGCCACAATCCTTTTGTAAAGACAAAGTTTTGAGGATCAATTTTCAGCCCCTCTCACTCTAGCTGTGAGGTCACCCACTCTAGCGGCCAACATTCCGTGCAATACACACTAATGTTAAAACCTGAACAGGTCTGAAAATCTTTGGACTTTTTGAACTGTCACTGTGAGAAAAGTATGAATGCCATGAAGATGGTGAATGAATGAGTGAATGTCTGAAGATGTGTGAATATTTTAAAGTTTGAATGAAGTTTCTAGGTGAAAGTATGAATGAATGAGAAGAGGTTGAAGTTGACTACGTCTGAAGCCCTTTTCCCATTGAATCCCATTATAACGAAGTTTTAAACAAATCTTAATATTTTGAAAAGTACAAATGGGATTAAAAATGTTGAAGATGTGGAATAATGCTGACGAATTTGTGAATATTTTGGTTTTTGAATAAAGTTTCTACGTGGAAGTATAGCGGAGTTGAAGGCTTTTGAAGTTTGAAGCCAATTTGAACATTCCGTAATGCATTTCTAATGGGAGAAATCGGTCGGAAAACCTGGAATATCTCGGAAAGTATGAATGTTCGGAAAATTTTGAATACACCCCTGAATCTCCTCAATGAGATGAATCTTTTGAAGTTTGAATGGTTTGAATACGTTGAAGTATGTGGAAGTAGTTGAGGTCCAAAAAACGGTGGAAGTTGATATAATAAGAATAACTAGAAAATGCAATTTCTGAAGAAATTGCGAGTGGGATTGCTTCAGTTGAAATTGCTATCACTACGCTGCTATTGCGAATGGCTGAATTTTAAAATATGTGAAAGGTCAAAAGGTATAAAGTATCGGGAAGATTTGAATCAATTGGAATAAACTCAATTGAATGATTTGAATAATGCATGAATAATAATTTAGAAAATTCAATGTGTGAAAGTTAAAATGATTAAAAACCCTGAAGTATGGGAAAGGCTTGAAGAATCAATAAGGTTTGAATCAGTTTAAATGAGCTGTAATTTGTTTGAAAGAACTGAATAATGCATTAAGAGTAAAAAATGATTTAAAACTGGAAAATAAAAAGGTTACAAATCTGGAAGAAAAAGAGGTTTGAAGAATCAAAACGGTATAAATCAGTTTGAAGGAGTTTAAATTAGTTTGAAGAGTTAAATAATGCATTTTCAATGAATGATTGAAAAATGGGGACAATGTAAATGAATAAAAATCCTGATTAGACCCCATAATGTCCTCAATGAGCTGAATTTATTAAGCCCTGGATGGTTTCTGTAGCTCAAGGTTTGTGCGAAGAGGTAGATGACAAAGTTCGTCAAATAACGCTATTGAAGGGTTTTAAATGTCACCCCCAGTACTCTGAGTACTGAGCCTGGCTTCATGTGTCTCATATGGCTGTTAGAAGCAGCTTTCCAGCCAGCTGTGTGTCTCCAGGTGCTCTTATTGGTTGCCATGGTGACGATAGATGCTTAACAACAGCAGGAGAAAGGAGGCTTGAGGCTGAGAATGTAATGCCCAAACAACGTCATATTTCTCATCCTCTGTAACTGCTATCTTCATGATAATGAGCTTGTGAGAACCACAAGACCCGGCTGAACACGTTGATACAACTTCTGTGTCTGTGGAGCCAAAAATGCCTTCACTACGACGAGTTAAAAACATGTCCAGTTTGTGTTTCCCCTGAAAATCCTCCTCTCAGGTTTATATTGGAGTCAATGAAGAAAGCTGGAGAAATCTGGGGGATGTCTGCGGCAGTTGGTGTCTGCCCAGGCCACTGTGTGTGTCCTATGGCTTTGATTTTTGACATGAAGAGTGACAGCAAGTTTTGCCATCACTGTACCAATTTTTATCTGTGTAGAGCCAAGTGAGTTGCCACAATCCTTTTGTAAAGACAAAGTTTTGAGGATCAATTTTCAGCCTGTCTCACTCTAGCTGTGAGGTCACCCACTCTAGCTGCCAACATTCCGTGCAATACACACTAATGTTAAAACCTGAACAGGTCTGAAAATCTTTGGACTTTTTGAACTGTCACTGTGAGAAAAGTATGAATGCCATGAAGATGGTGAATGAATGAGTGAATGTCTGAAGATGTGTGAATATTTTAAAGTTTGAATGAAGTTTCTAGGTGAAAGTATGAATGAATGAGAAGAGGTTGAAGTTGACTACGTCTGAAGCCCTTTTCCCATTGAATCCCATTATAACGAAGTTTTAAACAAATCTTAATATTTTGAAAAGTACAAATGGGATTAAAAATGTTGAAGATGTGGAATAATGCTGACGAATTTGTGAATATTTTGGTTTTTGAATGAAGTTTCTACGTGGAAGTATAGCGGAGTTGAAGGCTTTTGAAGTTGTGTGAAGAAAAGGGCCAATTTGAACATTCCGCAATGCATTTCCAATGGGAGAAATCGGTCGGAAAACCTGGAATATCTCGGAAAGTATGAATGTTAGGAAAATTTTGAACACAACCCGGAATCTCCTGAATGAGATGAATCTTTTGAAGTTTGAATGGTTTGAATACGTTGAAGTATGTGGAAGTAGTTGAGGTCCAAAAAACGGTGGAAGTGTGTTGAATAATAATAATAATAATAATAATAATAATAAAGATATGAATAACATATAGTGGGAATGCTTCGCAATCCCACTCAATAATAAAGATATGAATAACATATAGTGGGAATGCTTTGCAATCCCACTAAATAAAGATATGAATAACATATAGTGGGAATGCTTCGCAATCCCACTCAATAATAAAGATATGAATAACATATAGTGGGAATGCTCTGCAATCCCACTCAATAAAGATATGAATAACATATAGTGGGAATGCTTCGCAATCCCACTCAATAATAATAACTAGAAAATGCAATTTCTGAAGAAATTGCGAGTGGGATTGCTCCGGTTGAAATTGCTATCGCTAAGCTGCTATTGCGAATGGCTGAATCTTGAAAATACGCCAAGGACAAGAAGGTTTGAAGTATCAGGAAGGTTAGAATCAATTTGAATGAACTGAATGACATCATACAATAATGTATGAATAATAAAAAATTTCAATGTATGGAAAATTGAAATGATTTAAAATCCTGAAGTATGAAAAAGGTTTGAAGACTCAGAAAGTTTGAATCAGTTTGATTAAGTTTGATTGAGTTTGAATTTGTTTGAAGAATGGAATGATGTATGAACAGTGAAAATGATCTATAACAGGGAAAATTAAAATAATCAAAAATCTTAAAGGATTGGAAAGGTTTGAAGTATCACAAAGGTCTGAATTAGTTTGAATGAATTAAAAAAATTTGAAGAATTGAATAATGCATGAATGGCCATGAGGTCTGAAACCCTTTCAGCCGCGAACACGCGCCCTGTCCCAGCACTTTACATGGCGCTGTCCATGGTGCTGAAGGTGACAGCGGGTTAGGTAGCAGCAGATACCAGGTAAGTATCAGCAGGCCTCGGGTAGTATTAATTAAGTAATTAGTAAGTAATGAACAGCTGTCATTTTTTGGAGCAGGTTGGGGCATTTGCTTGTTCTCCCCGTATTGCTCCTGCTTATGGAAGAACATGTACAGAGGTACAGCACACACGTCTCCTCCCCTGCTTCACCAGCCAGGTAGCACAGAAATGAATGGAGTGTATTGTTTACCACCCTATGCCTCAGTTACCAAGTTTTAAATTGCACTAATTTGTCTTTGTTGTGAAATAGTCTGTCTCGTGCAGCACCAGATATTTTGCCCTAAAATAGCCGACTGGCCCCCTTTAAACTCTGATCATTTTGTGTGTTATCATAGAACTATAATTCTTCACTGAAACATATAATACGTATTGTAATTCAAATTCAGCTATAAAATTATTTCCCGACAACTGTACAGACTTCTGTGGTTAACCATTTAATTCTGCTTTGCAAAATGGTCACCTGGTTAAAAACTGCGGCACCAGCAAATTTTTCCTGTTTCCTCAACAGAGCTTTTCTGCTCTGGACACCTGGTTTCTGTTTCTTAACACATTGTCATATGTTTAGATATTTATATTGTGTGAGAAAACTGTTGGTAATGTTGATGTCAATTTACCTGAGACTTGGGATTGTATTCATGCCAGAGGCATTTTGAAAAACAAAATGCCATTGTTGAGACTTGAGTCAGTGTATGACATGAAAATGGAAAGAGGCAACAACAGAATCCATATAGTATAAATTTTTTTAATAACTGATTTAAATATGTTTTCATAAGTATCATTTGAAATAACACTGAACAAATTCAAAACATCAAAAACATTTAAACTGATTGAAGCGATTTTTTTAGCAATGAACAAATTAATAAACATTAAAACTGATTGAAGTGATTTTTTGAACACTGAACAAATTAAACATTTAAACTGATTGAAGCGATTTTTTTAGCAATGAACAAATTAATAAACATTAAAACTGATTGAAGTGATTTTTTTGAACACTGAACAAATTAAACATTTAAACTGATTGAAGCGATTTTTTTTAGCAATGAACAAATTAATAAACATTAAAACTGATTGAAGTGATTTTTTTGAACACTGAACAAATTAAACATTTAAACTGATTGAAGCGATTTTTTTTAGCAATGAACAAATTAATAAACATTAAAACTGATTGAAGTGATTTTTTTGAACACTGAACAAATTAAACATTTAAACTGATTGAAGGATTTTTGTGAGTTAATGATGTGATTAAAGATTAACTATTTACAAAAAGATTAAACAAATAAACTTATAAAATATCGACCACATCTCCCTCCTCAAAAGCGATGATAACGCTTGCTGGCATTGTTGTGACGGCATCGGGAAATTTTTCGTCCCACATCCAGCGTGGGACGGTCCACTCCGCATAGCTGTCATCGAGGATGTTGACAGTTTCGTCTTCCTCGTTGAATGAGAAACCCGCCACCGCAATTTGGACGTGCTTGGTCACCATCTATTGAGGAGAAATATTTTACACAGTGCACACCATCATTTTCGGTCCAGAGTACAGGTTCAGTGTTTCTTCTCAGAGTTCTGATTCTTGTTTTCTGTAGTGACACAACTATTGTCCAAACAAATGAAGAAATAACTACATCACCTCCTCAGGGGGAGGAGAAAACTTGAAAAAAAAAAATCAGGAAGCAATTTTGCAGGCTCATTTGCTTTTTGCCAATGAAACTAATTCTAATGCACAAGCAGTTGGTGGTCATGGTGGTGGTGGTGGTGGGGGACAGGTGCACGTCATAGAACAATCTGACCTGATTAGAAGCAAAAGGCTCATCATAAAGGAGACAACAATTCAGTGAATTACACAGTATGTACATCTTTGACTTACTTCAACATCTGAGAAGTTCGTGGTGTGCAGTATGAACCCATATTGGCCCGCGGTCTTGACCCTGAGGTGGGTGATACGACAGGGTTTCCCCAGGCTCAGTTCCGCCAATGTGGCTTCTCGCCAGAGGCAGACTTTTACCTCTGCCTCTTTCTGTAATAATGAAACAGGCCTCATAAGAATTGTATTTACTGACAACTCTCGTTGCCTAAATCTTCATTCTGCTTATATTTTCCTGTCAGTTTTGTATGTAGACTTATTCTTTACCTCTTTGATCTTGATCTCGATTATGGGGACCGGTAGGCCCCGCTGGCCAGGTACCTGCTTAACTTTGTTGATCTAAACACAAAGATACACACATTTTTAATACATTCGGATATAGTGTGCTACAAGTCATTGATTTTAGAAGCCTTTTTCAACCAAGGAGAGCAGGAGACATAAACTATACAAAAACAGATCTCTGGATAGGACAGACCCCAGAGAGGTTTTGATACCCTTAACTGATTATTAATGTACTGTTGTGTACGGCATGAAAGAGGGGGTGTCATGCATTTTGACAGACTCCTTCTCTGATACCTCTTGAATAGCTTTACATAATTTTCAGGTCAAAATAAGCCTCAAATTTCTCACAGTGGTGTGTTAACATATCATTGTACGTCTGAACTTTAGTAAATCTCGCACATACACCACAATCTTGCATATTCACTTGTTTGTCTGAGATTTGAGCAGTTAACGTCTAACAGTCTAACAGTATGACAACACATATTGATCTGAAACTTTGCAAACATAAAGTATGGGCACCAAACTTTGTAACTTTGCAGTTTTTGTTGTAAATGAGATGCTTACTTCTGTGACACAGCCCTCAATAGTGAAGAGAGTGTCAGTCTCTCCTTCAATGTCTTTGACATGTTTGAAAGGGGATGGAGGGCAGACCATTTCTTTGCCTTCCTCCACGAGGTGGGCCGGGACTTCGACCTGGGAGGTGTGATATACTGCAGTATCACGGTGGGACAACATGGTACGTGTCCTGCCGTACTTTGACATGCCGTAATTCCTGATAATATAGCATCCTCCCTCAGTGAGTTTGGCTGCTATTCCCTCATACGCAGTAAATTTAACCACTGCCACACCATCGCTAATGGCAGCAGTGCAGTTTGTATGCTTGACAAGGGGGTGAGCCTCCCCCTTGTCAAAAACCCAGCTTGACACTGTGGTCCTTGTGTGCAGGGCAACCACTTTTACTTTCACCGATGGAAAGCTTTGGTGTGTTGGTGCGTCCTCTGAGAAAATTCTTCGCAGAGACATCCTGAAAGAAAGAGAAAAACTTTGTCAATGGCCATCATAATGCTGCATCATCAGAAATCACATTTAAATACATTTTTCCTGTTAAACTGAGCAGGGGTGAAGAATTGTACTCAGAAGAAATAATACAGACTGTAGTTACTATCCCCGATCAATAGTTGGTGGTAATGCGACGGCAAGCTGTTTGCCGAGCGCAAATAGCAGCAGAAGAAAATAAAGATACAAACATCCGGTCCAGGAGGAGTAAACGCAAGCATGGCGGCCGGGGCTGGTGTCTTGTGAAAGTCCGTGAGAGGATATATTTATAAACTATTCTAATAAGGGGACAGAGTTAAAACGGCCGGCCGTTGAGGGTCTCTCGCGCCCGGCCGTTGTCATCTATACAGGCCGCAGTTTTAACACCCGTAAGTCATTACAGTTACTTAATATTCCGTTAAATTGAATGTGACAGATGCATTCAGAGGTGAAGATCCGCTATTATGGTCAAAATAAAATGAATTGTAACCTGGAAGTAAGACGCCATGAAACACTAATGGTTTTTAACTTTAATTCATGTCTACTTTAGTTGAAGCTACGGTTAAGTTGTTTAGACTTGCTGTAGTGAACGAAGTGACCGTTATCAGTCAACGGACATATCGGTTAACATTTAGGTAATGAATCTGTAAGTATCGTAACTAGCGATTGTATGATAATAAAAAGTACGAAAAAACAATGAGATAACGTTGGGCTAAATGCCTCTATGTCATTATCTGGCATTTGATAGTTTGGACAGCGCTTCTTAAGTGGCTACAAGTCAGCTGTACAGTAGCGTTATGGCCCGGATTTCCCCACACCAACATTGACATAGCGAAAACAAGACGGAGTTACATGAAGGAATTCGTGACAGAAACTGCTCAAAAATGTTAAATACCGGCGAGAAGTAGGTTACTCACCTGGCAGATACGTAGTACTCTCAAAATAGCCGAGTTTAGCAGTTGTTTCTCCGCTCCAAGTGGCTGGACGACAGCTGGACAACCGCTGGACGACCGCTGTACAACCGCTGGACAACCTCAACGGCCGGGCGCGAGACCCTCAACGGCCGGGCGCGAGAGACCCGTTGAGGGTCTCTCGCGCCCGGCCGTTGTCATCTATACAGGCCGCAGTTTTAACACCCGTAAGTCATTACAGTTACTTAATATTCCGTTAAATTGAATGTGACAGATGCATTCAGAGGTGAAGATCCGCTATTATGGTCAAAATAAAATGAATTGTAACCTGGAAGTAAGACGCCATGAAACACTAATGGTTTTTAACTTTAATTCATGTTTACTTTATTACAGTCATCCACATTAGTAAATTCATGACACCCACCATCAGTCTTTATGGCAGGTGCTGCTTAGAGAGAGTCATTTTCTCAGTCCTGGTCAATATGACCCCTCTCAAAGCAGCATCTGCCATAAGAATCAGGTAAGTATGTTATTTATGGTACACACTTGAGCTGCATGACTGTTCAGTTTAAATGTCTACAGCAATGTGTTTAGAGTGTTTCTCTTTTTATTGGTCTCTCCTTTGATGTCCTGAAGCCTGACAATTTTGGTGGGCTGGGCACACCTTGAATTTATCGTCCTCCTCAAGACAAGCTGGGGCTTGGACAGGGGAGGTGTGATACACTGTGGTGTTGTGTCGAGAAAGCATTGACCACCTCCTATCAAACTTTTACATGCCATAATTTCTTATTTTGTAGCTACATCCTTCTGTTGCTGTGTGTGCCAGGTTACTTATTTCCTCATCCTGTGAACTAAATTCATATTCTTCCATCATTGTTTTTCGATTCTCATCTTTCATCCCGTTAATAACCAGCAACGTTCCTGCAGCATGTCACTGAGCCTCTCAAGTCCGAGAAGGAGTTGCTGTTCTGAGGAGCAACAACTTGCATCTCCCCACCTTCTGGACACTGACCTGGTGAGTGTCCTTCTCCAGTCATCACACCAATTGTTTATATTTTGCTTTTGGTGTCACCATTGTCACACCTCTGTCATCTCTCCCCTCTTCAGATCCAGCTCAGTGTGAGCCAAAGAACCAAGCGTTGGAAAAAGAGCAGCCATGTGAGCCCCGCCATCATTGTGTGTATAAATGTATGTGTGACTGTGTGTTTCAATGTAACATTACAGAATGCAATTTCGGAAAGAATTGTTCTTGCTGAATTTACTGTCACTACACTGATGAAGCTTCAGCTTGAGTTCAATCAGGAACACTGTAATCGCTGTCACAGATGCTCAAGTGTCTTTTCCACTCACACACCTACTCACTTTTCCTGTTGTCATCACTCAGAGTAGTCATTGGTAAATCAACCATTCACCACTGTCTTTCCTTATCCAGTAGCATGGTAGCACACCCTCACAGTCAGCCTATCCCTGTTGTGCACTCATTTTAAAAATGTATTTCTTCTTTGCCTCTAGTTTGTGTGCAGCACCCTCCACCTCCCCATCTCCACCCGATCCCAGCAGAATCAGCAGTGCCATGACTCACCCATTCGTTCCCGGCAGTCATCAGCCGCCACCACCACCACCAGCTTCAGAACTCCGTTGGGGAATTTCCTGCCGCCACACGGATCAGGCATCCTACCATCTCACAAATCACCCGATTGGGTCATGACGTTAAAGACTGTCTGTCAAGCATTATTCTAGTAATTGTCAAATAAAGTTTCTAATTTTAAATGTCTCTCCTGGTTGAAGTATTGGTTATGGCTGACTGTTGAAGAAATTTTGAAATATCAGAAAGTTCTCATAAATTTTCAGGAGTTGATATCTGTGTGAAGGAACTAAATGAGGCGTGGTATATGAACAGTTGTCAGTTCTTGGAGCAGATAAAGGCACCTGCTTATCCACTCCACTCCCCAGCCTAGGCTGAACGTGAAGAGTGAACACAAAGACGGGTAGCAGCAGCACTGCACAGCAGCATCACGCATGTCTCCTCCCCTGCCCCATAGGTGGTGTAACACTCAGAAAAAAAAAAACAGCATTTCATACAATATTGTGATGACCATGTTTATTTAGTAGACTACACGGTAAGAAATAAACCATTTGATTGACAAGTTAATGCCTGTTAAAAACATTAACTTGTGTGTCTGTGCATTGCATTGCAGTGGGAAATTGTAATTCTCAACTCAGAAAACACACACACGTATGTACGTAAAGAAACGTCCCTCTATCGAAATTCCGAGTGTCCTTGAACGCACCTCGACTCCAAACGGCTGAGCGTGACAGTCCCAAAGGTGGTGTAACATACAGAAAAAAAAACAGCATTTCATACAATCTGGTGATGACCATGGTTATTTAGTACACTACATGGTAAGAAATAAAGAACTTGATTGACCAGTGTTTGATTAATAAGCCAGGGGTGCCGAGACATCGGTTAAAACAGACATTAACTTGTGTGTCTGTGCGTTGCATTGCAGTGGGAAATTGTACTTTTCAACTCGGAACACTCACACGTATGTACGTAAAGAAACGTCTCCCTTTTGAAATTCCGAGTGTCCTTGAACGCACCTCGACTACAAACGGCTGAACGTGACAGCTGTTTAATTACTTCTGACTCCTGACTTTGAGGTAAGCGGCAGCACCTGAACCACTGTTCCTCCATAAAATCTTGAATTCACCGGTTTAGCACACCGTATCAGTGTTTGAACTCCAGTGATAAGTCTCATAAAGTTTACACATTACAGAAAGCCGTAGCAGAGTCTGCTTGAAATTAATTAGACCTGTTTCATCCAAGCTAACTTACGAAAGTTAGCAACTGACAACGGTGGATGACTTTAACTGATGTAGTCTCAATGTCTCTTGTCCCCTAAATATTAAAACCTGTCTGTTTTACTCTCTGTGGGATGCTGAGGCATTATTGTGATATTGTTATAGTAAAAGGCAAACAAAAAGGGAGAGCATTTGCATTGTAACGGTTTTAACAGCAACCAGCGGTCAGCTAACGGCTAGCTAATTAGCGTCGATGCTCTGTGGCTCTGGTTGTACCAGCAACTAGCTGTCAGCTCTTAGCAAATTCTCATATTTCCATTACACGAAATTCTTAAGAAGGGGCAATTGCCTCCTTTGCTCTAATGCTTGTGTCTGCATTATCTGTTGGTTAGTCACTTTAGCTTTTTATCAGCAATGGTGCCGACTCAGTCAAGTGACCTTGGTTAAGTGAAATGTCTATAACTGACATTAGCCAGCTCATGCTTGTATAGACCTGAAATAATCATTAAAACCACCTGTAGGTAATAATGTGACACAGTTACAGGTTCTTAATTAATACTAAAAATTGTAACACCTGTGTTAATTTTACACCAGACCACACAGAATGGATGCTGTGTGGTCTGGTCTGTTTAAATTACTAGTAAAGTGAGGTTTTTTTTGTGGTGTGAACTGTTTAGGTAAAATGTGTGATACATTGTACAGCTTAGAGTGCACAAAAAATTTCCAGCCTTTTAGAGAGAGACACATACAGAAAGGATGACACTGATGTGCTGTCTGCTCTTTTAGACGGAGAGAGGTTCCAGCGCTTGTTTGGTGAGTACCGGAAATTAAAACCTAAAGTTAAATTGAGAGCAGAGTTTGTCACTTGAGTATGGATGAATACTGTGTCACTCCCTGATATCCCAAAATGTTTTTCTAATGAGAGCCGAACATAAGAAACATAATGTTACACCCTTGTTATGTGTTTTATTTTGATCAAATCCACATATTTGCTTTAAAATGTTGATTCAGAGTACAATCAAATTGTGCTCATTTCACAGAATTGTCACGGCTGTGGTTGAAGTCTGCCCTTTTCAATTAACGCTGTTTTAGGTTTTGTGTCCCAGATAAAATTGTGTCCAAGACTTTAAAAGTTGTTCATTTTAGTATAAAATTCACAGTGTGTGTGAACACTATTTGCACTAGGGCACATAAGGTCCCATAGCGTGCTCAGACAGAGAAATTTTGTTACCAAAAAGATTTAGTTTTGAGAGAGAACCAGCTGCTTTGTCAAACTTGTACTGCTTTAATGTCGTAGCTTGACCTGAATGTTAATAAATTTTACTTCTTAACTTAACCAAGCACCACACCCTCTTTAAATCTAGTCACATAGATGAACAGAGCTAAATGTAGTAATAATTGTAAATCTCGTATGGTATAATTCTACAAATGGTAACTATGATTTTTCTTTTTTGTGGTCCTTGGTCTGCAGAAGAAGAGTACCAGTTTCCAGGTTCCAGTTTCCAGGTTCCAGTAGATCGTCCTGTTTGTCCCTCCCCCAACCCCCAACCCCTCTATCATCCGTCCTGCTCTGTCTGTTGTCTCTGCCTTCTTTCTCTCTCCCTAAGTTTAATCTCTCAGGTTGGTTGATACTCCCAACCGTTTACACTCGCTTGGTGATACTCCCAAGTGTCTTTGATAAAAACTAACTGTTGATTCACTGATATTTTTGAAAAAACTCAATTGTTAGATACTCGCAAGTATCTTCTACCACTACCACTACCACTTCTACTACCACTACCACTACTACTACTACTACTACAACTACCACTACTGCTACCACTACTACTACTTACAGACTACGACTGAGTATTTCCAGGAACAATGCCACGCAAAGGAAAGAGATCCAACGCCAAGAAGCTACACTGGCAGAAATTTCCTGAGTCCCGAGTACCTGATCAACGGGTGGTGAGTCCTCATCCTTACAACAGCGGACAGGTAAATACCCCTGATTTTTCTAATGCTAATGTCACACGTGTGTTGGCTTCCCGCAGTCAGGGGCATGATACATACGCTGATTCAAAGAACAGTCAATGCTCCTGCAACTGTGCTACTTTCCTGGCCTTTCTGCATGAGTTAGGACAACTTCACACTGCTGATCTTGATCTCGTTTTGGACAGAGGCCATGCAATGTATGCTCTAACTCTCGGTCAGTTGGATGTTGATGGTCAAAAAGTTGATAGATTCTTAAATATAGACGAACTTCCACCAATCGTTGTTGGTGACAGACAACAGCACATAATGACAAAGTGTCAGTCAATCAGTGGTGTCTTTACAGCTCCTACCTTGCTAAACAACAACCTTGCAGATGTACTTCAGTGCTTGTCCGCAGAGGTGAACTACGCATTGTTGATAATGAGTTCAATGTACATTGCTGTTTTCCGAGACCAACGCGGGCAGTATGGCTATTTTGACCCACACTCTCGACAGCCTGATGGCTTTCCTGCTGGCTTTGGTTTTGGCACAGCTGTCGTCTTTATTTTCACATATTTAAATGATCTGATCACAAAGCTTGTGACGTTATTCCGTGCAGTTGGCTCCGGTCCAAATTCTTATTTTGAGCTGACACCTGTGCTCTTTCAGACTGTGGATGAGCCCTCAGTGGAAGGAAATTTGTCACATATGGAGTCGAATGCAGAGGATGTTCCAATAGCAAGGCAGCAAGAACCTCACATGTCCAGTCTACTCCAGGCTAAATCTGAGATAAAAATACAATCTAACAGTCACACTCTGCCAAGACAGTCAAGACGTAACAAACAGGAGAGGAAGAAGTTGAAAAGAAGAGCTCAAAAGGGGAAGACAAAAGTTGCAATCGACAAAAATGAAAAACAGCGAGAACGATATGCCAAGGACAAATCATACCAGCAACGTAAAAGGTCTTATATGGTTAATCAGTATAGACAGGATCCAGAGTTTAAACAGAGACAAAGGTCTTACATCAACCGCCGATACACGGATGATGCAGAGTTTAAACGGAGACAAAGGTCTTACATCAAACGTCGCTACAAAAATGACACAGAGTTTAAACAGAGACAAAGGTCTTACATCAACCACCGATACACGGATGATGCAGAGTTTAAACGGACACAAAGGTCTTACATCAAACGTCGCTACAAAAATGACACAGAGTTTAAACGGAGACAAAAGATGTACATAACACACCGCTATTGCCAGGACTTTGCATTCAGAACTAAACAAAGGCAGTATATCACAAAGCGTTACGCAAATGATCCTGCATTCAGAATGAGGCACAAACAAACTATGAGACAGCTAATGAGAGACAAATACAGAAACAACCTTGTAACCAGACTGACCAACAGCATGCGGTGTGCAATTAAGATTAGACAAAAATACAGACATATTAATAGACAGCAAATCGACATGGATGACAGTCAGATTAAAGAAGCCATAGAGATTTTCAGATCACACGTAAAAAATGGACCCACATATGTCTGCACAGTTTGTCACAGAGCACTGTTTACGAATCAAGTGCGACCCTGCAATCGGTCAAAATATGACAAAGAGCCACGTGTTGTTGCAGCTTGCCTCACTGGTGCATATGTTCATGTCTGCAGTGATGAATGCGAAAATTTACAACAGTGCACCGTACCAGAGGAGCGAAAGAAAGAGTGGATTTGTTACACATGCCATGATCACCTTAAGGCTGGTGGGATGCCTCCCCTCGCAACGGCTAATAATTTACAGCTTGCTGATATTCCAGATGAACTGTGTGATTTGAACATTTTGGAACGTCATCTCGTAGCTAAAAGCATACCGTTTGCTAAAATTATTCCCCTGCCCAAAGGTCAACAAAGAGCTATCCGTGGAAATGTTGTGTGTGTTCCGTCTGAAGTACAGGAAACTGTAAATGCTTTGCCCAGACTAAGGAGTGAATCTCAGGTCCTGAGAGTGAAGCTGAAGAGACGACTGTGCTACAAAGGTCATCAGCTGTTCCAAACTGTGACCTGGCCAAAGTTGGTGAGAGCTCTGCTCAAACTGAAAGAAATCCATCCCCAGTACAAAGACATAACAATCAGAGATGAAGCTGAGTCATGTGACCCTACTCTCCCTGATAATGAAGACAGTGATGAGGATGACGGAATGGATGATGATGATTACGATGAGGAAGATTTGATGGAGATTGACCGTATTGAGAAAAATGCACTCTGTGAGGCAGAAAGCATTCCCGAAAACGTCGAACAACATATGGAAAATCGGTCAGGTAATAATGGCTGTGAGCCAGAGAACCAGTCTGATAACTTGGAAGGTGATGAACCAAACGGTGGTGTTGTCCTTGAATCATGTCTGCAGCCAAGTGATGTGTCAGAGGAGATTTTGAGTTTTAGTGAGGGAATATACTCTGTTGCCCCCGCCGAAGGAAAAAAACCGTCAAGCTTTTTCAGAACACCTAAACTTGAGGCGATGGCTTTCCCAGTTCAGTTTCCCACTGGTGAAAATACACTGGATGATAACAGGCCACTGAAATTAACACCCTGCAGTTATTTCAAAACAAGGCTTTGCTGTGTCGATGGCCGTTTCGCTAAAGATACTAACTACTTGTTTTTTGCTCAATTTGTGACAGAAATACATATGGCCACTTCCAGCATGAGAATACAACTGCGTAAAGGCAAACCTTTTACCCGAGATGGCCGCAAAATCACAAATGCCATGTTGCAAAACAAACGAGAAGTCGAAAGGCTAGTGCGGAACAAAGATGCAATAAGATTCATGACACCGCTGAGAGGCACCCCGGCGTATTGGCAGAAAACAACCAAAGACTTGTTTGCGATGATTCGGGCTTTAGGCTCGCCACAATTCTTCTTAACTTTCAGTGCTGCAGAAATGCGTTGGAAATGGGTTATCACAGCAATTAAAGCCCAGCAAGGTGAACACGTGAATTTTGAAGAGCTGGATTGGTCCTCCAAGTGTGAGATTTTGCGAAGTAATCCTGTCACCACAATGCGCATGTTTGACAAACGTGTCGAGGCACTGTTCAGAGATCTGATCCTGTCCCCCGCACAACCTATCGGCAAAGTCGTCGACTACTTTTACCGGCTCGAGTTTCAGCACAGAGGAAGCCCGCACATTCACGGTATGGTATGGGTGGCAGGCGCACCTGTGTTTGAAGAATGCTCTGATGAGGAGGTGTGTAAGTTTGTGGCCAGATTCATCAAAGCTGAGCTGCCCGATGAAAACAAGGACCCAGAACTGTACAAAATAGTCACAGAAGTTCAGATGCACAGCAAAAACCACTCCAAGACATGTGTGAAATACAGTGGTGCAAACTGTCGTTTCGGATTTCCCAAACAACCTGTCCCAAAAACCACAATAATCAGACCGGGGGCAATTGTGGATGAAGCAACAGACCTGGCATTGACAGAAAAGCTTGCAACACTTAACAGACTTCTTCATGAACCTACTACTGCATCGCTCAGCTTTGAACAGCTTTTGGCAAAATGTGAGTTCACCAAAGAAGAATACCACAGGTGTTTGCAGAGCAAAACCAACGGCAGTCAAGTGATGCTGAAGCGTGGTCCCAAAGATGTTTGGGTAAATGGCTACAACCCCTACCTTCTTAAAGCCTGGAATGCCAACATGGATATCCAATTCATTCTCAACCCCTACTCCTGTATCATGTACATGTGCAGCTACATCAGCAAGGCGGAACATGGTCTGAGTGAATATCTCAAAACGGTGATACAAAACTCACGTCAGGAAGATGTCAACGAAAGCGATGAAATGAAACAAATAATGCAGGCCTACTCCAAAAAAAGAGAGGTAAGCGCTCAGGAGTGTGTGGCTCGTGCATGCGGTCTACATATGAAGCAGTGTTCACGCAGCGTGGTGTTTGTGCAGACAGATGACAACGCTCTGAAAATGAGTTACCCCTTGTCACACCTGGACAACAAACCTTCAGAATCGGAACATGTGTGGATGACGGGGTTACCTGATAAGTATGTATGCAGACCAGAAACACCAGACTTTGAGGCAATGTGCTTGGCAGATTTTGCATCGAGCTGCAGAATAGTCTACGGCAAGCAGACAAAAGGCAAAAACACTCATCGCCTGCTGAATGAGATGGGGTTTGTCCAGAAGAGAGCAAATGATGAAAAACATGCAGTCATCAAATATCGACCCATCTCCCTTGAGAAAGATCCAGAGCTGTATTATGGCACATTGCTTAAACTGTACGTGCCTTATCGCTCAGAAAACCAGCTGAAATCCACCCACTTCCCAACTTACCAGTCCGTCCATGACCATGCAGCTGTTTGGTTACCTGGATCACAGCATCCTGAGCGCGTGAAGGCAATTGTGAAACGCAACAGAGAAAAACATGAGAAACACCGTGAGGACATCGACAGTGCCATTCAAGAGTTTGAAGAAAGAGGAATGTTGCTAAACGAATGGGGCAACCTGGCGCCTGAGAGTGAGATTGAACGGCTCGAGTGCATAGATGAACTCAATGAAAGAGAAGCTGATGAGGACGTGCAGGAGAATGTTCCAGACTATAATGTGAGGTCAGACGTGAGGCAAGAATCTGCAGTCACGATCGAAGCCCCTGAAATTGATCCTGTGGTGCTGCGTGAGATGTACCAGAACTTGAACCAAACGCAAGCTTCAGTTTTCCACACCATCCGGGACTGGTGCTTGAAATGTGTTTGTGGTTCAAAACCAGAGCAGTTCTTCTTGTACATTAATGGTGGTGCCGGAACAGGTAAGTCTCATCTAATCAAATGCATCCATGCAGAGGCATCTAAAATACTCAGAAGACTTCCAAGAAATGCAGAGGAAGCAGACATCTCTAAACCTACTGTTCTCTTGACTGCATTCACTGGTACTGCAGCATTCAACATTTCAGGTACAACATTGCATTGTCTCTTGAAGCTGCCCAGAAGTCTCAAGCCTCCTTTCCAAGGTCTTGGTAACAAACTTGATGAAGTCAGGGCAGAGCTTTCAAATGCAGAGATACTCATTATTGATGAAGTCTCCATGGTCTCCAAACAGCTCTTTGCCTACGTGGATGCGAGACTGAAACAAATCAAAGGAAGTCAGAGACCTTTTGGTGGAATGTCAGTTCTCACTGTTGGAGATTTCTACCAGCTACCACCTGTCAGACAGTCGAAACCTCTGTGTGTGTTCGACCTGACTCAGATCGACCTCTGGCGTGACAACTTTCAGATGGTCACACTGACCGAAATCATGCGTCAGAAAGATGATGTCACTTTTGCTGAGACACTGAATCGAATCCGTGCCAAAGAAAAGACAGTATCTTTGTCTCATGAAGACAGAGTTCTGCTTTCACAGGCCTTAGCTGACCCGGCTCAATGTCCAAAAGACGTACTGCATGTTTATGCGACAAACAAAGAGGTTGAGGAACACAACTCAAAAACCTTGGACATGTTTCACTCCGACGTCACCACAATAGATGCAGATGACTACAAAAAAGATCCAACCACCGGGAGAATGACGAGACAAAGTGTACCTTTCCAAGGAAACAAAAAGGAGTTGCCTGACTCGATATAATTGGCCATCGGCGCTAATGTCATGATCACCAGAAATATAAGTGTGCAGTCAGGTCTCTGCAATGGAACATTTGCACGCATTGCAAAAATAGTGACTAAAGCAGGAAATCCGCATGTTGAAAAACTCGGACTGAAACTTAACAGTCAAAGTGCAGCAGCCAGCGAAGCAGATGTGGATGAAAACATCGTGTACATTGACAGAGACGAGGAGAACCTTAAACAGACGGGAGTTGTCAGAAGACAGTTTCCCATCAAGCTCGCTTTTGCGTGTACAATACACAAAGTTCAAGGGATGACAACTTCCTCGGCCGTGGTCTCACTGAAACACATCTTTGAACCCGGCATGGCCTACGTTGCTCTGAGCAGAGTGACCTCTCTGAGTGGACTCCACATTCTAGACATGGATGAGAGGAAAATCTATTGCAACCCTGAAATCACTGTAGCTCTTGAAAACATGTCTAAAGCTTCACTTGAACATGTCATGCCTCTCCTCAAGATCCCAGAAACATTGAGCAGGCCAGACACTCTCACTGTCATTCATCACAACACAGAAGGACTACCAGCTCATATCACCGACATCAAAAGTCACCATGAACTACATCTTGCAGACGTGCTCTGTCTCACTGAAACTCATCTGCGAGGATCCTTTGTTGCTGAGAGTCTCCACCTTGAAGGCTACAACATGTTCAAACGTAACAGAAACATGTCTTACTCAAACCATCCTGCCATGGCCACTAAAAACGGTGGCGGAGTTGCCATCTATGTGAAAGAACACATCAGAGTCCTTGAGAGACATTTCATTCAAAATGCCACTGATATTGAGTTCAGTGTCATCAAACTTGAAGCTCCTTTCAGGGCTCTAATTGCTGCCGTCTACAGGCCTCCTGACTACGATGTTCACTCATTCATATCCAACCTCAGAAGTCTCTTGGATTCACTGGAAGTCATGGATCATCATCCCATCTTAGTCTGTGGAGATTTTAATGAAGATTTGCTGTCCAGAGCAAGGAAGCCCATTCTTGAACTGTTCCAGTCCAAAGGTTATGAACAACTCATAACTGCTGCAACCACAGAGAAGAACACGCTGCTTGACCCCATTTTCATCTCTTGCCCGCAGTCCTGTATCCATTCTGGCGTGCTGCGGACATACTACAGTTATCACCACCCTGTCTATTGCGTGCTCACTTTAGAAACACCCTAAAAAGAACTGGCTGGTTTAAAATCGAGAACTTGGTGCAAAGTTAAGGAAAAAAAAAAAATATTGCGTCCATAACTGTCGGTTTACACGTTGCGATTTAAGAGAAGAGTTTTAATTATTGGTTTCCTATTCGATCACCTAACGAAACGTTGTAAACATAGTATATTTTAAGATGGGGGGGGTCGTCCTCAGCAGCCAGGCTGTAACACCTGCTCTGGCTGCTCTAGCTTTTAAAAGGCTGGGAGGGAGGGATGGTCAGACGGCCCTCCTATACCAAAGAAAAACATACCTGCAAATACTTTCTAGTCACTGTACAATGTGAGATTAAAGACAATATATAAAACTTTAATACATTTCTGAAAAATACAGTGAAGTAAAATGATGCATAGGTCAGTAGATTATTAGTAGCATTTAAAAAAAAAAAATTAAAATATACAGTGAGACAAATTAAAAACAAGCTAATTTAAAAGAAATAAAAACTGCCACTGAAACTATTATGAACTAATGAAATATTATAAACAAATTATATTTTAAGATGAGGGGGTCGTCCTTAGCAGCCAGGTTGTAACACCTGCTCTGGCTGCTATAGCTTTTAAAAGGCTGGGAGGGAGGGATGGACCGACGACCCCCTCCTATACCAAATTATATAGAAATACATTTCAAAATATACAGTGAGACAAATTAAAAACAAGCTAATTTAAAAGAAATAAAAACTGCCACTGAAACTATCATGAACTAATGAAATATTATAAACAAATTATATTTTAAGATGAGGGGGTCGTCCTTAGCAGCCAGGTTGTAACACCTGCTCTGGCTGCTATAGCTTTTAAAAGGCTGGGAGGGAGGGATGGACCGACGACCCCCTCCTATACCAAATTATATAGAAATACATTTCTGCAAGTCGTTACTTTACGCTGTATTAGAGTTGCCCATTATGTCCTGCCATTTACTCTGAGTAGTGGCAGGAAGGTCTGAGGATGCATTACTGCTCCTCATTTCTCTTGAACGACTTGGTGTGGGCGTAAGGTAAGAACAATATTGATCTTTCATATATACTAGCTGCAGGACTGCTCCATTTTAAATGTGAAAATACACGTTGTTTTACTGGATTTGTTTGTCTGAATCTCTCTGTTCATTTTTTTGGGTTTAGGCACCTGTGCCCTCCAGACACCAAAGATGTGGGGTGATGACACTAGAACTCCAGCTCTGTGCTCAGTGTGTCCCAAGGGCCTACCTTGAAGAGGGGAAGACACATTTCATCCTAAGAGAGCATCAGGTCAGCCTATGATTTTGATATCAAGACATTTGCACTCTGAGTTTGTTGCCTTTTACTGTTTGCGTTTGTTTCTGGTGGTCTAACAAAGGAGATAAGGATGAGCCTCTCTCAAAAGAACATCCATTGGTGAACCCTCTGTCTGACACTTGGTTGTATTCACACCTTCCTGGGCTGAGAAGTTCGTCACCAAGTCTTTCACAGCCGTGTAAATTTACGGGTAGGAGCTGCAGGTGCCACAGTGAGAAGAAACAATTCTACCTGTAAATTCCCTGAACATGTGCATGGTGAGTGACAGTACAGTTTATTCCTTTTAATCCAAGGCTGCCAATAATTTCTCAATGATGCTCCATGGCATTTTGAAGAAGTTCTTTTTGTCTGGTAGAGTGTCACAGTGGCAGCCCCACACTGGCAGAGCAGCGCCTGAGCAACAGTTCCAGAGTACTGCAGCTAGACAGCCCTGTCTATCAACTTGAGGAGGACCCACACACATTGTAAGTTGACTTAAATGTTGCAGTGTCTGTTTTCTGGTGTATTTAAATCAATCTGTAAAATTTCATCTGGTTTCACAGTTTTTTTTTTCCTGTTCAGTGCTTCAGAGAGAGGTGGAGTTGGATGTGCTGTGCATGCGTCACCATCCTGACAAGGGGTGCCTCCATTGATCTTGAACAGGACTCAAGCATGTTGTGAGTCAACTGAACAGTTTATTGATCATGAAGAGTTTTGTGACATTTGCTAGAAAAGTTTAAAGGTATTGATAATAAACGTAAAGTTTTGTCTGCCAGTGCTGTACAGGAAACCAAACCCTCTCCGTGTGTGACCGATTAGCGGAGAGAACTTCTGATCCAGTATTGGACAAGTTGTTGCTCACACAATGCTGGACCTCTAACGGGTATGTACTTGTCTTCAGCAGTCATATTATTTCTTTGTGTTCATCTGATGTGACAACCTTCTCTCCTCTCTGTACATCACAGAAGTCGACATGAGCTGAAGAACTAGAAAAGTCCTGCAGATCTTGTGACTGTGGCTTCTTAGAACCAAGCACCGAGTCTACAGCAGAGAAGGGTTCTGACCTGGGGAGCAACAGCTCTGAACTTCACCAAGTATGTTTCATCTTCAAAATCTTTGACTTTTCCACACTACAACCAGCTGTGTAGGATTTCAGTTTGTCGTCTGTAACACCGGTGTAAACTGTTGTCTTTTCGTCTCAACTCAACTCATCACAGAACCAGCTCGACATGAGCCACAGAGCCAAACCCAGCAACCATGTGACCCTGGAGCCATGTGATCTCTGCTGAGCTTAGAACTCTAAAATACTGCATGCTCAGCCGTCCTGGTAGGGGATCCCTCTAAGACCTGGCCTACCCAAAGGTTTCTTCCTCTTATCCTGAGAAAGCTTTTTTGGGGGAGTTTTTCCTGACATGCTTGGAGGGTCGAAAGGCTGACGGTGCCATATACCCCAGATTTTTTTTCTGATTCAATGTCAATAAAGAAAGTAAATGAAATTCTGGAGTTTTAATTTACTTATATGAAAGAATGAATGAATGAATGACACATGCTCACAATCACAACAATTTAAATGTGTGAAATATGAAAGTTTGAGTCTGTTTAAATGAATACAAAATTGTATGAAGTAGCAGTATGAGGCATGAATGGTCAGAAGGATTTATATTGTGGAAAACTAAAAACTGAAGCCACTGCCTCATTGAAAATTAGGTCTGAAACTAGGCAAGTATGAATGTGGTGAAACAGTTGATGTCAGAATTTCTGTAGAATGAGACATACATAGTGAGAATCATCTGAGAATTTGAGCTTTTAAAACGACACCAAGAAATTGTAATCGGTCCCTGGTGCTGTACTTTTGTGCGTCTCTAAAAAAAACAAGCTTTCATGTGTAGGACCCAGCCACAAAAACTTCACATAGCAGGAAAGGGGTGAGAAGCAGCTTCCCAGCCAGCTGTGTGTCTCCAGGTGCTCTAATCGGTTGCCCTGCTGAAGGTAAATAAATTGAAAGAAGGCTTAATGGAGAGGAAACAGCTGTCAAATTAAAACAAAGTTTTAAAGTGTGGAAAATGAAAATGATAAAAATCAGAAAGGTTTGAATCCATTTAAATGAATTAAAATTTGTTTGAAGAATTGAATATTGCATGAATAATAATGAGAATGATTTTAAAGTGGGGAACATTTTAATAGATAAAAATTAAAATGGAGCGGAATTTTTGGAGCAATATTAATGTGTGAAAATTAAAATGATTAAAAACACTGAAGTATAGGAAAGGCTTGAATAGTCAGAAAGGTTTGAATCAGTTTAAATGAGTTGGAATTTGTTTTGAAGAACTGCTAAATGCATGAGTAGTGAAAATGATTTAAGCAGGGAAAATAAAAATGGTTATAATCTGGAAATATGAGAGGTTTTAAGAATCAGAAAGGTTTGAACCAGTTTGAAAGAGTTTAATTTCTTTGAAGAAGAATTGAATAAAGCATGAATATGAAGAATGATTTAAAAGTGGGGAACATTAAATAGATACAAATCTTTAATACATCCCATAATGTACTCATTGAGCTAAATTTCTGGAGCCCTGGATGGGTTCTGTAGCTCAAAGTTTATGGGAGGAGATAGTGGCACATTTTTGTCAGGTGTTCTGGTGAAGGGTTTTAAATGTCACCCCCAGTACTCTGTGTACTGAGCCTGGCTTCATGTGTCTCATATGGCTGTTAGAAGCAGCTTTCCAGCCAGCTGTGTGTCTCCAGGTGCGCTTATTGGTTGCCATGGTGACGATAGATGCTCAACAACAGCAGGAGAAAGGAGGCTTGAGGCTGAGAATGTAGTGCCCAAACAACGTCATATTTCTCATCCTCTGTAACTGCTATCTTCATGATCAGGAGCTTGTGAAAACCACAAGACCCGGCTGAACACGTTGATACAACTTCTGTGTCTGTGGAGCCAAAAATGCCTTCACTACGACGAGTTAAAAACATGTCCAGTTCATGTTTCCTCTGAAAATCCTCCTCTCGGGTTTATATTGAAGTCAATGGAGAAAGCTGGAGAAATCTGGGGGATTTCTGCGGCAGTTGGTGTCTGCCCAGGCCACTGTGTGTGTCCTATGGCTTTGATTTTTGAGATGAAGATTGACAGCAAGTTTTGCCATCACTGTACCAATTTTTATCTGTGTAGAGCGAAGTGAGTTGCCACAATCCTTTTGTAAAGACAAAGTTTTGAGGATCAATTTTCAGCCTGTCTCACTCTAGCTGTGAGGTCACCCACTCTAGCGGCCAACATTCCGTGCAATACACACTAATGTTAAAACCTGAACAGGTCGGAAAGTCTTTGGACTTTTTGAACTGTCACTGTGAGAAAAGTATGAATGCCATGAAGATGGTGAATGAATGAATGAATGTCTGAAGATGTGTGAATATTTTAAAGTTTGAATGAAGTTTCTAGGTGAAAGTATGAATGAATGAGAAGAGGTTGAAGTTGACTACGTCTGAAGCCCTTTTCCCATTGACTCCCATTATAACGAAGTGTTAAACAAATCTTAATATTTTGAAAAGTACAAATGGGATTAAAAATGTTGAAGATGTGGAAGAATGCTGACGAATTTGTGAATATTTTGGTTTTTGAATGAAGTTTCTACGTGGAAGTATAGCGGAGTTGAAGGCTTTTGAAGTTTGAAGCCAATTTGAACATTCCGTAATGCATTTCTAATGGGAGAAATCGGTCGGAAAACCTGGAATATCTCGGAAAGTATGAATGTTAGGAAAATTTTGAACACAACCCGGAATCTCCTGAATGAGATGAATCTTTTGAAGTTTGAATGGTTTGAATACGTTGAAGTATGTGGAAGTAGTTGAGGTCCAAAAAACGGTGGAAGTGTGTTGAATAATAATAATAATAATAACTAGAAAAATTGCATTTCCTTGCAGAAAATGCGTGGAAATGCTGAGTGCTGAAAGCTGAAAAAGCAATGCTAAACTGCTAATAAAACATGGAGAAAGGTATAAATGTTAAAGCTGTTGAAGGGGTGAACAGAAATATAAGTTGGATAATTGATTAATTGGTTGAAGGACAAATAGTATGAATATGCTCTATAAAAGGAAATTTTATTCATGCTGAAAGAGGCTAGAAAAATGTCTAAAATTGCACAAAGTTTGAATGAAGAAGGAAATTGCCTTAAAAGGCAGGAAGGTGAGAAGTGGCATAAGTTTAAATTGTAGTACTAGAAGTAGTATGATAAGAAGTCAAGTCGTGATACTAGTAGTCATGTCAGCAGTAGAAGTAGATTGAGAATAAAAGAAGTATAAGTCAAAGTAGTAAAGAAAGTAGAAATAGGAGCAATAGCAGTTGAAGTAGAGGGGAAAGTTCTAGTTTAATTGACATTAGCAGTAGTTGTCGTACTTGAGGTAGGATTATGTTTGAATGATGGAGTAATGCATAAATATTAAAACTAATTTAAAACAGGGAAATTTTAAATTATCAAAAGTCCTCAAGTATCATTAAGTTTTGAAGTATTAGAAAGGTTTGAATCAGTTTGAATGAGTTTAAATTAGTTTGAAAAATTAAATGATAAATCATGACTGACTGACTTTTAAAATGTGAAAAATTTAAATGAATAACAATCCTAAATACACCCAATAATGTCCTCAATGAGCTTAAATTTCAAAGCCCTGAATGGTTTCTGTAGGTCAAAGGTCATGTGAGGAGATAGGGGCTGAAGTTTTTTCCAACGCTCTAGGAAAGGGTTTTAAGTGTCATCCCAATTGCTATGTGTACTGAGCCTGGCTTCATGTGTCTCATATGGCCACTAGAAGCAGCTTTCCAGTCAGCTGTGTGTCTCCAGGTGCACAAATTGGTTGCCATGGGGACCTTGGATGCATAACTATAGCAGGAGAAAGAAGGCTTGAAGCTAAAGAAACAGGACTCCAAGTAGGCCCTGACGCTCACCCTCTGTATATATTCATAAGGAGCTTGTGAGAACACAAGACTCTGCTGAACACATTAATACAATTTATTATCACAATCCTCAAAACACCCCATATTATCTTCAATGAGCTGAATTTTTGAAGCCCAGAATGGTTTCTGTAGCTCAAAGTTTGTGGGTGGAGATAGGTGGTGAAGCAGACACATATTAACTGTGTGTACAAGCAGCTGAACTGCAAGGTGGACCTCAAAAAGCAACAAGTACAAGAAGGTGTGTGTGCGTGTGTGTGTGTGTGTGTCTCGTTAATGACTGCATCCTAAACAGCTGTGAGATCAAAGGCAAATCACTAACCTACTGTTTGACTGAGAGGTGCTGAACTGCAGTGAATTTCAGCCTGTGAACTTCTTCACATAGCGTGATTTCCTTAAGTCCCAGAATGAAAATAAGAACATCGTACGAATCCTCCGTCCTTCATGAACACAATGATGTGTTTTTCATGTCTGTACTTCGAAAAATGAGGCCACAACAGCGAGTTAAAAAAGTCTGAGCCTGAGCGATGATCCGGATTTTCTTGGAGAAAAATAACATTATGGTCAATGGGAGAGATTTCCGCCTTCCTTGGACAGTTGGTCACCTGCTGGCCAAGGGGTACGATTTAATGATTTGAAACCTCTTTTGTGAGAAGCAGGACACATATACCTCCATTTTGATGTATTATTTATGGCTCTGGAGTGAGATTTGTGGGCGTGGGAGCGATATATTCGAGCGAGGTTCTGTCGATCAGAGACGGGGTCTGCACTCTAGCTTTTCAAATCCTCACTCTAGCCTCTCCAATTCACCCCCATTATAAAACCTGAAATTTGCTGAAAACCACAAGTTGCTTAAAGCTAAATTGTGGAAAAACTGTAAAAGATAGCACAAAAAGGTTAATACAACATCAATAGTCGACAAGACAATGAACATTTTAAAGCAAAAATGAGGTCTCTAGGTGAAAGTATGCTGAAGTTATAAGGCTTAGAAGGTGGACGAATAACAGGAAGTATTGGAAGATTTCCCCATTCGTTTCTATGGGAAAAAAAGTTTGGCACAAAAAGTGAAAAATAATAAAAAGTACAAAGGATAGAAAGGAAAAAAATACAAGCACACATGTCCTGATGGAGTGGAATAGTTTAAAGTTTGAACGGTTGAAATCGGACAAAGTTTGAAGGAGGAGAAGCGGTCCAAAGAAACGTATGGGGAGAGTGTTAAGTATAATACTAGAAAAATTGCATTTCCTTGCAGAAAATGCGTGGAAATGCTGAGTGCTGAAAGCTGAAAAAGCAATGCTAAACTGCTAATAAAACATGGAGAAATGTATAAATGTTAAAGCTGTTGAAGGGGTGTGAAAGAAATGTAAGTTGGATAATTGATTAATTGGTTGAAGGACAAATAGTATGAATATGCTCTATAAAAAGAAATTTTATTCATGCTGAAAGAGGCTAGAAAAATGTCTAAAATTGCACAAAGTTTGAATGAAGAAGGAAATTGCCTTAAAAGGCAGGAAGGTGAGAAGTGGCATAAGTTTAATTTTTGAAGTATTAGAAAGGTTTGAATCAGTTTGAATCAGTTCAAATTAGTTTGAAAAATTAAATGATAAATCATCACTGAGTGACTTTAAAATGTGAAAAATCTAAATGTATATAAATCCTAAATACACCCCCTAATGTCCTCAATGAGCTCAAATTTTAAAGCCCTGAATGGTTTCTGTAGGTCAAAGGTCATGTGAGGAGATAGGGGCTGAAGTTTTTTCAAGCGCTCTAGTAAAGGGTTTTAAGTGTCATCCCCAGTGCTATGTGTGCTGAGCCTAGCTTCATGTGTCTCATATGGCCATTAGAAGCAGCTTTCCAGTCAGCTGTGTGTCTCCAGGTGCACTAATTGGTTGCCATGGGGACCTTGGATGCATAACTATAGCAGGAGAAAGAAGGCTTGAAGCTAAGGAAACAGGACTCCAAGTAGGCCCTGACGCTCATCCTCTGTATCTATTCCTGATAAGGAGCTTGTGAGAACACAAGACTCTGCTAAACACATTAATACAATTTATTATCACAATCCTCAAAACACCCCATAATATCTTCAATGAGCTGAATTTTAGAAGCCCAGAATGGTTTCTGTAGCTCAAAGTTTGTGGGTGGAGATAGGTGGCGAAGCAGACACATATTAACTGTGTGTACAAGCAGCTGAACTGCAAGGTAGACCTCATAAAGCAACAAGTACAAGAATGTGTGTGTGTGTGTGTGTGTGTGTCTCGTTAATGACTGCATCCTAAACAGCTGTGAGATCAAAGGCAAATCACTGACCTACTGTTTGAATGAGAAGCAGCTGAACTGCAGAGGATTTAGAGGCTCTAAACTTCTTCACATAGCGTGATTTCCTTAAGTCCCAGAATGAAAATAAGAACATCGTACGAATCCTCCGCCCTTCATGAACACAATGATGTGTTTTTCATGTCTGTACTTTGAAAAATGAGGCCACAACAGCGAGTTAAAAAAGTCTGAGCCTGAGCGATGATCCGGATTTTCTTGGAGAAGAAATACATTAGGTCTAATGGGGAGAGATTTCCGCCTATTTGGACAGTTGGTCACCTGCTGGCCAAGGGGTAAGATTTAATGATTTGAAACCTCTTTTGTGAGAAGCAGGACACATATACCTCCATTTTGATGTATTTTTTATGGGTGTGGAGTGAGATTTGTGAGCGTGGGAGCGATATATTCGAGCGAGGTTCTGTCCATCAGAGACGAGGTCTGCACTCTAGCTGATGACATCATCACTCTAAACTCTCCAATACACACCCATTATAAAGCTTGAAATTTGCTGAAAACCACAAGTTGCATGAAGCTAAATTGTGGAAGAACTGTAGAAGATAGCACAAAAAAGTGAATACAACATTAATAGCCGACAAGTTAATGAACATTTTAAAGCAAAAATGAGGTCTCTAGGTGAAAGTATGCTGAAGTTATAAGGCTTAGAAGGTGGAAGAATAAAAGGAAGATATGGAAGATTTCCCCATTGACTTCAATGTTAAAATTTTTGCACAAAAAGTTTAAAAAAAACAAAAAGTATAAAAGGTAGAAGAGTGAAAAGTAATAGCTATCATGTCCTGAAGGAGTGGAATAGTTTAAAGTTTGAACGGTTGAAATCGGACAAAGTTTGAAGGAGGAGAAGCGGTCCAAAAAAGGTACGGAAGAATAATAATAAGTTGAATAAAGAAACAGGAGAATAACAATAAGTGGAAATGCTTAATCAGCATTTCCACTTAACTAGAAAAATTGCATTTCCTTGCAGAAAATGCGTGGAAATGCTGAGTGCTGAAAGCTGAAAAAGCAATGCAAAACTGCTAATAAAACATGGAGAAATGTATAAATGTTAAAGCTGTCTAAGGGGTGTGAAAGAAATGTAAGTTGGATAATTGATTAATTGGTTGAAGGACAAATAGTATGAATATGCTCTATAAAAAGAAATTTTATTCATGCTGAAAGAGGCTAGAAAAATGTCTAAAATTGCACAAAGTTTGAATGAAGAAGGAAATTGCCTTAAAAGGCAGGAAGGTGAGAAGTGGCATAAGTTTAATTTTTTAAGTATGAGAAAGGTTTGAATCAGTTTGAATCAGTTCAAATTAGTTTGAAAAATTAAATGATACATCATCACTGAGTGACTTTAAAATGTGAAAAATCTAAATGTATATAAATCCTAAATACACCCCATAATGTCCTCAATGAGCTCAAATTTTAAAGCCCTGAATGGTTTCTGTAGGTCAAAGGTCATGTGAGGAGATAGGGGCTGAAGTTTTTTCAAGCACTCTAGTAAAGGGTTTTAAGTGTCATCCCCAGTGCTATGTGTGCTGAGCCTGGCTTCATGTGTCTCATATGGCCATTAGAAGCAGCTTTCCAGTCAGCTGTGTGTCTCTAGGTGCACTAATTGGTTGCCATGGGGACCTTGGATGCATAACTATAGCAGGAGAAAGAAGGCTTGAAGCTAAGGAAACAGGACTCCAAGAAGGCCCTGACGCTCATCCTCTGTATCTATTCCTGATAAGGAGCTTGTGAGAACACAAGACTCTGCTAAACACATTAATACAATTTATTATCACAATCCTCAAAACACCCCATAATATCTTCAATGAGCTGAATTTTTGAAGCCCAGAATGGTTTCTGTAGCTCAAAGTTTGTGGGTGGAGATAGGTGGCGAAGCAGACACATATTAACTGTGTGTACAAGCAGCTGAACTGCAAGGTAGACCTCATAAAGCAACAAGTACAAGAATGTGTGTGTGTGTGTGTGTGTGTGTGTGTGTGTCTCGTTAATGACTGCATCCTAAACAGCTGTGAGATCAAAGGCAAATCACTGACCTACTGTTTGAATGAGAAGCAGCTGAACTGCAGAGGATTTAGAGGCTCTAAACTTCTTCACATAGCGTGATTTCCTTAAGTCACAGAATGAAAATAAGAACATCGTACGAATCCTCCGCCCTTCATGAACACAATGATGTATTTTTCATGTCTGTACTCCGACAAATGTGGCCACAACAGCGAGTTAAAAAAGTCTGAGCCTGAGCGATGATCCGGATTTTCTTGGCGAAAAATAACATTATGGTCAATGGGAGAGATTTCCGCCTTCTTTGGACAGTTGGTCACCTGCTGGCCAAGGGGTACGATTTAATGATTTGAAACCTCTTTTGTGAGAAGCAGGACACATATACCTCCATTTTGATGTATTATTTGTGTCAGTGGAGTGAGATTTGTGGGCGTGGGAGCGATATATTCGAGCGAGGTTCTGTCGATCAGAGACGAGGTCTGCACTCTAGCTGATGACATCATCACTCTAAACTCTCCAATACACACCCATTATAAAGCTTGAAATTTGCTGAAAACCACAAGTTGCTTAAAGCTAAATTGTGGAAAAACTGTAAGAGATATCAAAAAACTGAGTACAACTTTAATAGTCGACAAGTGAATGAACATTTTAAAGCAAAAATGAGGTCTCTAGGTGAAAGTATGCTGAAGTTATAAGGTCTAGAAGGTGGAAGAATAAAAGGAAGAATTGGAAGATTTCCCCATTGACTTCAATGTTAAAATTTTTGCACAAAAAGTTAAAAAAAACAAAAAGTATAAATGTTAGAAAAGTGAAAAGTAATAGCAAACGTGTCCTGAAGGAGTGGAATAGTTTAAAGTTTGAACGGTTGAAATCGGACAAACTGGGAAGGAGTTGAAAGCGGACGAAAAACGGCGGAAGAATAATAATAATAATAATAATAATAATAATAAAGAAACGGGAGAATAACAATAAGTGGAAATGCCTATCAGCATTTCCACTTAACTAGAAAAATTGCATTTCCTTGCAGAAAATGCGTGGAAATGCTGAGTGCTGAAAGCTGAAAAAGCAATGCAAAACTGCCATTAAAAAATGGAGGAAGGTATGAATGGAAAAACTGTTGAAAAGGTGGAGTAGAAGAAGAAATTGTATGAATGGAAGAATTGTAGTATAGCTTAAGGTAAATTAGTTGGATTAATGTACAAATTGTCTGATAGCCTAAGTGAAAAATGTATATGATTGATGTGAATAAACAGAACTGATATGGATAATTGAATTTGAAAAACAAATGCCTTTAAACAATGTGTAACAATGTTCCTATTAAATGTACAAATAGTAAAACAGATTTTTGCAGTCTGCAGCATCCAACCATAGTAACTTGAGAATGCAGAACAGCACCATCTATTGCCCTGCTTCAGTTACTGCCCTACATCTGAATGTAGAAAGTATGAAACAGCTGAAGTTAAATTAATTGTATAAATGTAGAAAGTATAGAAAAGAAAAGCAAAAGTAGAAGAAAAAGAAGAAGTTAGTATGTTAAAAGAGTTAAAGACAATAACTGTAAAAACAAAGTTAATATTGGGGGTGTATTTTCTACTGACAGAGAGACAGTAATGCACACATGGAAACAGTGTGTGTGTGTGTGTGTGTGTGTGTGTGTGTGTGTGTGTGTGTGTGTGTGTGTGTGTGTGTGCGCGCGCGCACGAGCGGCCGAGCCCGTGCGTGTGTCATCGAAGCACACAGCCCATGACAAGTGCAGAATCTCTGGCTCTGAACGAATGTATTCACCTCTTGGGCAAACTGTACAATTTGATGACTTCAGACCTATTTTGTGAGAAGCAGGACGAGTGTACCTCCATTTTGATGTGTTTTTTATCGCTGTGGAGTGAAAATTGCGGCCGTGGCAGCAAAATAATCATGCTTGGTCTAGTGAATCCAAAAGGCTCCGCCCGCATCTAGTGATGACGTCACACGCTGTAGCGTGAGTCAGGCTGAAAAAGGCAGAAAACTTCATGTTGCTCCAAGCGAAATTGTGCAAAAACGGTAGGAAATAGCAAAAAGGAGTGAATACAACATTTGTAGCAGACACGTTGCTGAACATTTTAAAGCAAAAATGAGGTCTGTAGGTGAAAGTATGCAGAAGTTATAAGGGTGAGAAGGTGTTATAGCTTTATCTCCATTCATTTGTAATGGAACAAATTTTGCAGAAAAAGTGAAATATTGCAAAAAGTATAAATGGTAGAAAGGTGAAAAGTACTAGCAATAATGTCCTGAAGGAGTGCATTAGTATAAAGTTTGAATGGTAAAAATAGCACAAAGTGGTAAGGAGTTGAAAAGGGCCAAAAAAGGTACGGAAGAATAATAATAAAAATAATAATAATAATAAAGAAATAGTAGAATAACAATAAGTGGAAATGCTGTGTCAGCATTTCCACTTAACTAGAAAAGTTGCATTTCCTTGCAGAAAATGCGTGGAAATGCTGAGTGCTGAAAGCTGAGAAGCCAAGCATGCAAAACTGTGAAAAAAATGGAGGAGAGTATAAATTAAAAAAATTGTTAAAGGGGTGAAGTGTAATAAGTAGAAGTTGTGTGAATGTTTAAACCGTAACAGAACTGAAGAAGATATTGAAAAAGAGATGAGTTATATGGATGTAAAAACACTGGGAGAGGTAAACCAGAAGCTGTATGAATATTCAGATTGCTTAAGAACTGAACTTGAACATTACAGAAAATATGGTAAAGAATTTTAAAGATGGCTGAAAAGGCCTTCATGTTGGACGAAGTAGAAATGAATTTAAATGAGACATGAACACATTACACAAATATATTTAATTTAAAATTTGCATCAACTTAAAAAATTAAAACTGAGTTTTTACATAAGTAAAACCAAAAGAAAGAAAAAAAAATTGTCAATCCTTTAACATTTTGTGAGCAATGAAATGATTAATCATAAAACATTAAAAAAAATTAAAACAAAACATCAAAACATAAACACATAAAGAAACAATGTTCCATAGTGCCTTAAATCAAATTATAAACAATTTGTTTGTGAACAGGTTTTGGAAGCAGAAATCTTTACATGGGTGACCAATCTGTCTCTTAAGCCTGAGGTTTTAAGATTGTAGTTGCTGTAATTATTGATGGACAAAGGTATCACATTTTCAGTTGTTTCTAATATTGTTTAGCCCAATCATTAAAGGCTCTTCATACGGTGCTTAGACTGAGGCTAACACCCCATTATTTACTGGATTCAAACTCCAGCAGCCCTGGACCCACATTCACCTCTTTTCTTGTGTATTCGGATTACTAAGCCTTAAAAGTTGGCTCATAAAATTTGTCATGGCACATTAAGCCAAGTCCTGTGTTGTGGGCTTTAAAGACAGACCTTGAAATTTGATTTCAAAGTCTGATACAGGACTGTTATGCGTGTTTTTAAGGGTTTAGATTAGCCTAAGACTAAGTTTGCACATCTGAAAAACCTTTATTATACCTATACATTAAAAAAATATATGAAAATGGTGACTTGAGAGTTATTAAAAAATAGTTACTAAAATCGGTCAGCAGTATAACAACATAAATGTGAAACACAACAAGTATAGAATAAATGTAAAATAATGTGAAGGGTAAGGTAAAGAATGCAAATGCAAATAATGCAAAGTTATCCAGGCTTGTGGAAATATACAGGCAAAGTAAGGTGAAAGGCTTATTAATTAAATATGGCATTTTAGTATTTTTTAAAGCTAACTGCAGTGAAATGTGGGCCCTCTCATGTAGAAAAAAAAGAAAATTATCGAATAATAAATAATTATAATAATAAATAAAATTAAATGACATGAAACTGAAACTTTAAACAAAATCTAAAATGATCAGATTAAAAAGTAGATTTGAGAACTTGAAATAAATTGATGTAATGGATTGGTCCACCTTACCACCAAAGGGCTTTTCACAGTAGACCAAGGATAATACTGTCATCAGCTCATTGTAGTGGACTGACAATCTGGTCAGCAAAAATAACTCAGCGGTTTACTGTACAGTGTAGTACAGAAGTCTTTTACAGAAATTAAAATATTTTTTTTTAATTAAATCTAAATTTAAGATTTAAAATAATGTGGAGGGTAAGGTAAAGAATGCAAATGCAAAAGGTGCAAAGTCATCCAGGCTTGCGGAAATATACAGGCAAAGTAAGATGAAAGGTTAATAACTTAAATATGGCACTAAGGTATTTTTTATAGCATGTATTGGTCCACCTTACCACCCAAAAGGCTTTTCACAGTAGTTAGACCAAGGCTAATACTGTCATCAGCTCATTGTAGTGGACTGACAATCTGGTCAGCATTTTAGATCCCAGTGTTTTCTTATCCAAACATTCACACTACTTGTCGTACTGAAATGCTGGGTTGTCTTCACGATGATAGTTTCTTTTTTAAAAGTTTTCTACTATGGAGAAATACATTTTAAGGATAAGCATAAAAACTTTGTTCCTCTATGAAATCCCTTCACACAGCTCGTAAACGAGCCCTGTGTTTGAGGATTGTGACGGCAACCTTCAGCAGGGATTGTTTCACACTGTAATGCTGGGATCACTGCTGTCCAAAACATTAGCCCAAGACTAAGCACACGTGAAAAACCTGCAGTGTACCTACCAGCTGAAACCCAAAGTACATCATTAATTTCTAAAACACGTCTTCTCTTGTAGGTAAATTTGAGGGATATGGTGAGCATATTAAAATGAGAAATTCAGCTGCCTGCAACAACTGAAGTAACTGGTATTATTTCCCTTCATCAGTGTTGGTCATCTTTTGATATAAGGACAGATACACAGTAAAAGGGAAAGAAAATACTAAAATAAAATAGAACAAATAAAGTCCAAGAAACATAAAGGAAACTTAAAATATTAACAGATATCGACAACCGATCACTGAATGTAGAAAACAGGATTCAAAACAATATAAGAGTAATAGTTGTCCTGTCCTGAAGAAAATCAGTCAGTTCTTCAAGTGAGTACTGTGTTCTGTCTGGGCACTTTTGTTCAAAACCAAAAGCAGAGCCCGCTACAGTTCAGAGTGAAGGTTTAGAGTGAGGTAATGTTTTAACCTTTGACCTGTGGTTGTAGAATCGCTGTGTGCAGTTATCAGTGTTCGAGTTGACAGCATCACTGGAGTCAGGGAAAGTTTAAAGCTGCAGTAAAGATGAACTGATGATCTGAATGTGATGACATCTGCTGCAGCTTGCTTCACAGGACTGCAGGACTTGTAGGATCACCATTAGTTAGCTGCACTTGCTACACCGTGGATGAACAGACAGTGACTTGAAGTAGGAGAATGTAGCTGGTTCAAAACAGGAAATAAACAGAAACATTTGTGTTGATAATCTGTGAAACTAAACACGTTGAATAAATACACACATCATTAAAATGAATACCTTCAGCACTGCAGCAGAGCAAAAATATTTCTGTCCAGAGCCACTTCACCAGGTCTGCAGCAGCAAAGCTTCCTCACACAGGGAGGCTCAAGGCGTAGGGTGGCTGCATGATGTCCACCTTGAGTGCATTCAGCTGCCAGAGTATCTGAGCTGTTCTTCCTCTCTTAACTGGCTTGAAGAAGACCTGAGAGAAAACACTGCTGTTAAAGACGATGATATCAGCAGAGCTGTACAATAGCGTCACAAGCATTAATACAGCAGCTAAGATAACTAAGAAAAAATAAATGAACACAAGTTCACTAAGACATTACCTCAGATGTTCTTGAAGAGGGGTTTATCTCTTGGAGGTTCAGCAGGAACGAGCCCAGTGAGTGACAGGTACTACAGCATCAGTTCTGCTTCAGCCTGGTGTCTGGTGGTCCTTGAGAGCTGCTTCAGGACATCTGGAGCATGAGCAGGTAAAACACATGTTTGTGTAGTCCATGAGAGAAGGGTCCTGGTGGGTGCTGCAATCTGTCCAGCACAGCGATGATGGTTGTTGAGAGCAGCAGGGGGATGGTGTGGAGGATGTCATCTCTTCTTCACCTCTGACCAAAGACTGGGTTAAACAGCAGGTAGACTGTGTCTTTGAGTGGTCCAAAGTGATGTGTTTACTTCTGGTTGACGGTTTGATAATTTTTTTCTGCTCATAAGTGAGCTAGTCAGGACAGCACTAATGGTCAGGTCAAAGATGGCAGAGACAACTGAAGAAGAAAAAAAAAATACCCAAACAAAAGGAAACTTAGCTTTACTCTACTGTACCTACAGGTGATGTGTTTACTTTTGGTTGACAGTTTGATAATTTTTTTCAGTTTACAGTGAGCTAGTCAGGATAGTACTAATGGGGGTCAGGTTAAAGATGGCGGGGACAACTGAAAAAAATAATAATAATAAAAAATAAAAAATAAAAACCTACCCAAAGAAAAGGAAACTTATGTTTGCCCTAGTGTACTTACAGCCACCCATGCTAAGAGAGTGGTGTAAAGTTGGGTGGAGAAAAGGGGGTTTCAGCTGGTAGGTAACAGAACATCAGAAAGTGTGTGTTCATTAGGGAACACACACTTTCTGATGGAGGTTTTTAATTTTAGCTGCTGTATACAGTATTGTACACAGCAGCTGAGAGTTTTGGCCTGTGCATTTAACAATCCGCACCCACCCTCCCTATGTCCAGTCAAGTCAAGTTAAATGGATTAACTTGACTTGACTGGACTTGATAAATGCACAGGCCAAAAATTGTCATTTATAACATTTGAATAGTTGGAAAATTTTACAACCTGAAAAATATTTTCTATCTAAAAATTCTGAACCATAAAAATATATTTTGCACAAGTAAAATTTACAATGACCAAACACATTTCAATCTGTACTGAAAATATGAGCATAACAGCCACAACTTCTCTGGTTTGTCTTTTCCTTCAGAGCAGTTTCCTCTATGACCTGTTGGATGAAATGACACAGTAAGTGGCGTTGTGGTAACTGTAGTAGGTCTGCATGATACCTGAGGAGAGACATAGCTGAGGTCGTGAGATGAAGATCAGGTCCAGCAGTGTGTTCTTGTCCGTTGTAGCAGCAGTGATCAGTTGACCATATCCCTTGGACTGAAAGAAATCCAGAATTGGCTTACTTGCATTAGAAAAGAGATTCTCATTGAAGTCGCCACAGACGATGATGGGATGACAGTCCATGATCTCAAGTGAGTCCAGAAGGCTTCCCAGATTGGACAGGAATGATGGCACACTGTAGTCTGGAGGTCTGTACACAGCTGCAATCAGAGCACTTACAGGATATTCAACCTTCAAAGCCACAAACTCAAGGTCAGTCACATTATTCAGGTACTGTTTCTCCACAACCTGCAAATGGTTTTTCACATAAACAGCGACTCCACCACCTCCTTTACTGGCCATCTGTGGAAAGTTAGTGTAGGACAAATGTCTGTTGCGTTTGAACATGGTGTAGCCTTCAAACTGGAGACTGTCCGCCACAAAGGAGCCCTGTAGGTGAGTTTCTGTCAGACACAAAACATCTGCAAGACACAGTTCATGATGGCTTTTGATGTCATTCACATGAGCAGGTAATCCTTCGGTGTTGTGATGAATGATGCTCACAGTGTCCTGTCTGCTGAGAGAATGCTGGAACTGGAGAAAAGGCATGAGGTGATCAAAGTTAGCTTGCGTCATGGTCTCCAAAGATACAGTGACTGCAGGGTTAGCATGGATTTTACTCTCATCCAAATCAAGCATGTGCAGTCCGCTGAGAGAGGTCACTCGACTGATAGCTACGTAGGCCATGCCGGGCTCAAAAATGTGCTTCAGTGAGACAACAGCAGATTTTCTGGTCATACCTTGAACCTTGTGTATCGTGCATGCAAAGGCAAGTTTCACAGGAAACTGTCTGCGTACCACTCCTTTCTGTTGCAGAGCCTCTTCAGATCTCTCGATGTACACAAGATTGTCTCCTCGAGTACGATAGCTCCTGCCAGCTGTTTCATCATCCATCTTGAGACCAAGCATAGTGACAAGAGTAGAACTGTTGTTTTCAGAGCTTATGAGACGGCCTACTGTAGCAAATGATCCGTTCACCAATCCTTGAGACACATCAATGTTTCTGGTAAGCATGACTCTAGCACCTACTGCAACATCTAGGGTGTCAGGTAGATCATTTCTGCTTCCATGACATGGTGCACCTTGTCTTTTCATGTGTCCAGTGTGTGGGTCTTTTTTAAAGTCATCTGCATCAATGGTGGTGATATCAGAATGGAGCAGAGATAGTGTAGCAGAGTTGTGTGCTGCAACTTGTTTGTTTGTAGCAAAAATGTGCAGGACATCAGAGGGACACAGTTGTGGTTCAGTGACACGCTGTGACAGCAGATCTCTGTCAGCTTCAGAAAGCTCATCTGACCTTGTTTTCACACGGAGTCTGTTCAGCATCTCGGCAAAAGTTTTGTCATCCTTCTGTCGCATGATCTCATCTAAAGTGATCACCTGGAAGTTGTCTCTCCAGAGGTCAAGCTCACTTGGATCATAGACACAGAGTGGTTTGGACTGTCGCACAGGCGGTAGCTGGTAAAAGTCTCCCACAGCAATGACTGACATTCCTCCAAAGGGTCTGTAGCTGCCTTTAATCTGTTTCAGTCTCATATCCACATAGGCAAACAGAGGCTTCGACACCATGGAGATTTCATCAATGATGATGATTTCAGCATTTAAAAGCTCACACCTGATTTCATCAAGTTGGTTCCCAAGACCTTGAAAAGGAGGTTTCAAACTTCTGGGCAGCTTGAGGAGAGAGTGCAGTGTTGTTCCAGAGATGTTAAAGGCTGCAGTTCCGGTGAAAGCAGTCAACAGCACAGTCGGGTTTGAGATGTCAGCTTCTTCAGCACGTCTAGGTAGTGTTCTCAGAATCTTTGATGCTTCTGAATGAATGCATTTAATGAGATGTGACTTTCCAGTGCCAGCACCACCATTGATGTAGTAGAAAAACTGCTCTGGTTGTGGTCCACAGACTCGTTTTATGCACCAGTCTCTTACTGCATAGAACACACATGCCTGTTTCTGGTTCAGACTCTGATACATTTGTCGTAACCGTGTGGGATCGATTGTAGGGGGCTCTCTCATGACTCTGGCCTCTGTAGCAGCATTTGCTTGTCTGCTGTAATCCGGTACATCCTCTTGGACATTTTCACACTGTCTGGCATCCAGTTCATCGATACACTCCAACCTCACCAGTTCAGATTCAGGTGCCAAATTACACCATTCATCGACCACACCTCTGTTCTGTTCAAAGTCCTCGAGAGCAGAGTCAATTTCCTCACTGTTTTTTTCATATCTCTCTCTGTTTCTTTTCACAATGAGTTTCACACTCAGGGGTCGGTCAGAATACGGCAGCTGAACCACACCTCTCTCATAGAATGACTCATATGTGGGAAAATATGGTCTTTTCAGCTCATCGTCTGATCTGTATGGAAGATACAGTCTAAGCAATGTGCCGTAAAACTGCTCAGGGTATTTCTCTTTGGATATGCGGCGATACCTGATGACAGCAGCGTTGTCACTTTCTCGTCTCTGTATAAAGCCTAGTTCATTCAGCAGAGGTAACACTTTCTTGCCCTTGGTCTGTTGTCCATACACCAGTCTGCAGGTAGACGCAAAATCAGCCATGCACATCTCTTCAAACTCTGGTGATTCAGGTCTGGATTTGTACTTGTCTGTTAAGGATGTCATCCACACATTCAAGCTGTCTGGTGTTGTGTTGTCAAGGCTTGACACAGGCAGACTCATTTTCACTGGGTTGTCATCAGTTGGGACAAAAACCACACTGCGTGAACTCTTTTTCATGTTCAGTGAAGTCACTCGGGCAACAGCTTCTTGTGCTGATACTTCTCGCTTTTTGGAATACGCCTGCATGACCGCTTTCATTTCATCACATTCATTGACACATTCTCTGTCGGAGTTCTGAATGAGTGTCTGCAGGTACTGGCTCACAGAGTTCTCACTTTTACACATGTACGTACATATGTAATGGATCAGACTGTAGTAGCTGAGAATGAACTGCACATCAATGTTTGCATCCCAAGCTTTGAGCAGGTGAGGGTTGTAGGTGTTTACCCAGCAGTCTTTTGGCTCACGCTTCAGAATGATGTTGCTGGACTGACTCATCACATTCATGTGTTTCTCATACTCATCAGCGGTGAAGTCACAGACGGACAGGAGCTGTTGAAAACTCATGGATTCAGTTTGTGTCTCATTCAGCAGCTGATTCAGTGGTGCAAGTTTCTCTTTGGCTCTCTTAAGTCTCTCTGACTCCTCATCATCACCCACAGGTCTTGTTATCATTGTCTGTCTGGAGGGTGGTTTTGGGAATCCAAATCGGCATCCAGAACTTGCACTTTTGAAACATGTCTTTGAGTGGTTCTTACTGTGTATTTGCACTTCTTTGACCTTTTTGTACAGTTCAGGCTGTTTGTTTGGGTCAGGGAGCTGAGCAGAGATGTGTTTGGACACAAAGTCACACACAGTTTTGTCAGAGTCTCTCTCAAACACAGGTGCACCTTCTACCCACAAAAGACCATGTATATGAGGACTTCCTCTGTGCTGAAACTCGAGACGCCAAAAGAAGTCAAAAACTTTGCCCAGGGGTTGTGCAGGAGACATGATCAGATCTCTGTACAGTGCTTCAACACGCTTATCAAACATGCGCATCGTTGTCACAGGATTGCTTCTCAGAATGTCACACTTTGTGGACCAGTCGAGCTCTTCAAAATTCACCTCCTCACCTTGTTGTAATTTTATTGCAATAATCACCTCAGGCCAACGCATTTCTGCTGCAGAAAATGTGACAAAGAAAGTAGGACTGCCCAACTGCCTGATCATAGCAAACAGATCTTTTGTAGTTTTGTCCCAGTAGGCTGGTGTTCCTCTGAGCGGCTGCATAAATCTGATAGCATCTCTGTTTCTCACCAGTCTCTCCACTTCGTATTTGTCTCTCAACATTCTGGATGTTATTTTACGTCCGTCTCTGGTCAAAGGTTTGCCTTTGCGTAACTGTATTGACATGCTGGAGGTAGCCAAGTGTATTTCAGTCACAAACTGTGCAAAGAACAGGTAGTTGGTATCTTTGGCAAAGCGATCATCAACACCAAAGAGCCTTGCTTTAAAATAACTACTGGGTGATAGTTTCATTGGTCTGTTTTCATCCAGTGTATTCTCACCAGTGGGAAACTGAACAGGAAACGCCATGGCCTCTAGTTTGGGTGTTTTGAAAAAACTGACTGGATTGTTTCTCTCTGCTGGAGCAACTGAGTATGTAGAGTCACTGAAACACAGTATCTCCTCAGAAACATCACGTGGCTGAAGGCACGACTCCAAAACAACACCACCATTAGATATGTCTGCGTCCCGTTGTTGTGTCTGATCATCATTGTCCTGGGTCTGACTTTTATCACACAGCTCTGTGTTTTCATCCTCATTTTCAACATTAGTTTCAGCGTCATGCATGGCAGCAGCCTCAATTCTATCAATTTCCATCAAATCCTCATCATCATAGTCGTCATCATTCATTGTGTTATCATCATCATCCTCATCCTCATCCTCATCCTCATCACCATCATCAGGAAGTGTGGGGTCACATAACTCCTCCTCATCTCTAATAGTGATGTCTTCATACTGGGGGTGTATCTCTTTCAGTTTATGCAGAGCCTGCACTAGCTTGGACCAGGTAACAGTCTGAAACAGATGGTGACCTCTGTAACTCAAACGTCTCTTCAGTTTTACTCTCATCACCTGAGACTCATTTCTCAATCTGGGTAGAGCCTGAATTGTTTCCTGGACTTCAGAGGGAACACATACAACATTACCATGTATAGCTCTCTGTCTGCCTTTGGGAAGAGGAATGATTTTGGCAAATGTTATGCACTTTGCTATCAGATGTCTCTCCAGTATGTTGAGGTCACACAGCTCAGGTGGTATGTCAGCAAGCTCCAAGTTGTTTGCTATGGCAAGTTTGGGCATGGATCCATTTTTCAGATGGTCATGGCAGGTGTGACAAATCCACTCAGTCTTTCTCTCATCAGGGACAGTGCACTGATTTCTGCAGTTATCATTACACTCATGGACGTACTGACCTTTGAGACAAGCTGAAACCAAGACTGGATTTTTCACATAGTTGGACCTCTTGCACTTTTGTACCTGGTTTGGAAATGAGGCTTTGTGGCAAACTGTGCAAACATGGGTGGGACCAGCTTTAATGTGGGATCGGAAATCATTTATGGCACTTTCAATAAGTGGGTTTTCACTCTCTCTGTCAGTCTCACATGTTTGTCTACTTATCTGTTTGTATTTCTTTGATATTTTCAATGCACACCTCATTTTATGGATAGTCCTGTATGCAAGATTTGTCTTATACCTGTCTCGCATAATTTGTCTCATCAGTTGTCTGTGTCGGTGATGGAATATTTCATCGTTTGCATATCGATAATTGACACATAATCGCTGTCTTTGCCTGAAATTAACGTCCTCTGAGTATTTTCTCCTGATATATTCTTTTTGTCTGCCTTTGAATTCAACATTTTCTCTGTATTTTCTTGTTATACCTAATTTTTGCTTCAGTCTGAAGTCTGTGCTTTCCCTGTATTTAGTTGTGATTTTTTGTCTTTTCTTTGTCTGTATTTCAGGATTGACAGAATATTTCTCACTTGAATAAGACTTTTTCTTTGCTTTGTATGTTTCATCCTTAGCATACTTTTTTCTCTCTTTCATTTTTTTATCCTCTTTCCCTTGTGATGTCTTTTCAGAGGCCATTAGTCTCCTCTTATATTTTTTCCTTTGTTCTTTGTTCAGTTTTGACAGCTTAATGGAGATGTCATGAAGGACATTGTCACTGGCAACAGGTATATTTATTAATGGTTGAGTCAAATTTGATTGAATCTCCTGAGTTTCCTTTAATGTGACAGAATTATTGCTGATCTGACCTTGTTGATGAGCTTGTTTTTCCGTCAGGGTTGAGACATTCTGTGATGTGTCATGAGAGTCATCACGTACAGTAGTGTTCATCTCTGGAGCAAGAGAGTCAGGTCCAGCTGATGTGACAGAACACTGGCTGAAGTCGATCAGTGGTTCTGGTTCAGTTTCCATGTCACATTCAGTGTTTCCATGGACATCGGTGTTCATCTGTAGAGCAGACGGACTTTCTGTGGCAGGGAAAGCATCATTTGGGTTCACATCATGAAACACAACTGGCTTAAGCTCATAGCGACAGGACGCTGCTGTGCCCAATATGTGGTGATACCTGATGAGCCTGGCAATCATGTCACTGAGGCGTGTGAATGTTACCATGACAGCAGTACCAGGAGTAGGTGTGGCCTGAAGCAGAGGCAAACCGTTAGCTGTCCTAGCATGTGGGTCAAAGAAACCGTACCTGCCATCTCTGGTTCTGAAAACTGCAATGCACAGTGAAGTCATTAACAGCAAAGCATACTGCACATCTGATAATAAGCAGCTCAGTCCTGAAACGAGGTCCAGAAAGGTATCAACAGCTCCGGGATCCGGATCTCCAAACGTACCGTATCTAGACAGCTGTAACATGTCAACACTCTGCGTGTGTCTGCGTGCAGGAACCTGGTGAGGGAGCTCATCGGTTGTCAGAAAGTTGTGATCACGAACAGTTTTTCTGACTTCTCTGTACATCACATCACCTTTATCCAAAACACGGTCCAGGTCTGCTCTGGTGATGTGTTCGCTCTCATACAGGAATGCTAGAAATGTCAGTGAGTTACAGGTGCACTGCTGGTTTCTGGATTGGCCATATTTCAGAGACGCTTGGCTGCGTGACGCACAGACACTTAGTTCACCTGACTGACTAACAGCGTTCACATTTCTTACCTGAGAAGAGCCTGATACAGACTTATAATTACTGTGGTTTCCCTTTTTAACAGTGTCTGTATATGGTACCTGGGTTGAAAATGGCTTGTCAGTTTGGGTTATGCGGTTTATATGAACAGAGTTGGATGGACTGGGAGTGCATGATACACTAGGAAGTTTTCTCTTCAACATGTCTGCATATGTTACCTGTTGTACACCTGGATCATTAGTTTCACCTCTGTGGTTTACCTGTTCAGAGTTAGACGGACCTGCTGCAGGTGACTCACTTAAACGTCTCCTCTTAAGCTTGTCTGCATGAGATACCTGTGATTGACATGACGCACTTTGACCTCCCTGTTTCACAGCATCAGATACTTCAGACCCCTTTACCTCTCCACTGCTCTGAGGAATACCATCTGCTTGTCCAGTACTCACATGGTCAATGTCATGAAACCTCTGCCAGCGCTGGCTTGCAACCTGTGACCTCTTACTCTTCCTCGGCATTGTAGCTGTCCTTTCACAACAATGTGTTTATTCAACAATTTAAAGTTAATGATAAGCACCAGTATAGACAAAATGCTTTATTTCTTAAAGAGAGGAGGTTATTTAACAGCTCTTATAGTCTCCAAAATATCTAATATAAAACTGTGTGTATACCACAATAGTTTATCAAATGTTTTAAAAGAAAATCCTTGACAAGACTATATAAATGTTTTCAGAAAAAACACAAATCAACAATTTTGTAAATCTTAGAACTTTGTACTTGAAATAATATGTAACTCAAATATTCTATATGAAAAGTGTTTATTTTTTTCTTTCAAAATCAGGGACGCAGATGTGGTGGTGCTGATGACACTTCTGGTGAAACTCTGGATCCACAGACAGGAAAGGAAAACCTAGAACAACAATCAGACTTGTGCAAAATTAGGGATTTTTTTTCAAAACAGTGGTTGTATTAAATGTACAGCTTTTCAAAAGTTTGGTTTCTCAAAAAAAGGTAGATTTTATAAAAAGGTTTCTCAAAAAATTTTGATTTGCTACAATAGGTCTCAATGATTTGTTACAATAGGCCTCAATGATTTGTTAAAATAGGTCTCAATGATTTGTTACAATAGGCCTCAATGATTTGTTACAATAGGTCTCAATGATTTGTTACAATAGGCCTCAATGATTTGTTTCAATGGTATCAAAGATTTGTTTCAATGGCATCAAAGATTTGTTTCAATGGCATCAAAGATTTGTTTCAATGGTATCAAAGATTTATTCAAGGATTGTATCAGTAGCCAGAGTGGGATAGAAGGGGGATAGAAAGACAGAGTGGCTTTTCAATCAGACAGAGCGGTAGAGGAGACAGGAAAGACAGAGCGACCAAAATGATAGGGGAGAGTGGGGAGACTGGGGAGACTGGACAGGATACCTGTAAGACACAATGGAAAAAAACATTAATCTTTTATTAAAGAAATAAAATTAAATGAACCAACATCCACCCAAAGCTTATCACATTATAATGTGCTTTTACTCAACCCACCAAGTGGCTGCCCTCAACTATGCATCTATCAAAAGTCAAGTTGAGTCAAAAGCTGGAAGTGACCATTGTCTTGTTCGATAACCCCTCAATCAAGTTCATAAGGACTAAAAATCCAAAGTGTTCATAAGAGTTAATTAAAACTTTAGAATACGAAGAACTTCATATGTGAATCATAGCACACTGTCTTATTCCTGAAAGTGTCATTCCTGTGTGAACTTACGTCGAGTCGCCACAGAGCGGTCTGCACTTGGACAGGACAGGGGAGAGTGGGGAGAGTGGGGAGACTGGACAGGATACCTGTAAGACACAATGGAAAAAAACATTAATCTTTTATTAAAGAAATAAAATTAAATGAACCAACATCCACCCAAAGCTTATCACATTATAATGTGCTTTTACTCAACCCACCAAGTGGCTGCCCTCAACTATGCATCTATCAAAAGTCAAGTTGAGTCAAAAGCTGGAAGTGACCATTGTCTTGTTCGATAACCCCTCAATCAAGTTCATAAGGACTAAAAATCCAAAGTGTTCATAAGAGTTAATTAAAACTTTAGAATACGAAGAACTTCATATGTGAATCATAGCACACTGTCTTATTCCTGAAAGTGTCATTCCTGTGTGAACTTACGTCGAGTCGCCACAGAGCGGTCTGCACTTGGACAGGACAGAGTTGGCAAAAAGGAAAATGGAAAAATTGAGATAAGAGAGTTTTAGTTTAATTGTAGAAAACCAGCACATCTCACTGCATTGCAGTTTCAACCGTAATCAGCCGGCAAAATTAATTGTTATTTAAAATTGTTTGTGTTACAATGAAAATGTGTTGCAGTTTGTCAAATAAGAACATAATGTCAGGTTTTTACATGATATGTTTAAAAAAGTAACAGTGTAAACATTTTTAAGTTACTTTATTTGTGAACTTACAGCTGAGTCGCCAACAGTAAATAGGGCCAGCAGTAGAGATAGCATCGAGTTCAGGAGAGAAAAGACAGGGACAAAAAATAAATAAATTTAGTTGCAAAAAAAATCAGCATCTTATAGTTTACTGCAATCACAACTTTTCACTGTGTATCATTACTTTTCTCATTTCTTATCAAAGTCTACAATTTGTGGCATTTGATTAGTAAAAGGATGTTACTGCAGCTCCCTTGGCCTGTAAAAAATGTTTGTTACAATGGAGAGAAAATGCACAAACACAATGAAGGACCTCTTCACTTTTTACTTTCTTATGCAAGTCATTGAGGTGAAATACAAAACAGTGAAATATAATTATAAACTGCAGAGCAAAAATGTAACATTTAAGTGATTGCCCAGTAAGTATATATATATATATACCATGAGGTCCATAAATATTGGGACGTCAACACAATTCTCATCTCTCTGGCTGTAAACACCACCACATTGGATTTGAACTGAAACAAACATGGTGTGCTTTGACTGCAGACATTCAGCTTTAATTTAAGGGTATTTACATCCAAATCAGGTGCACGGTGTAGGGCAAAGAAGTGGAATGTTATGAAATGGCCAAGTCAATCACCTGACCTGAATCCGTTTGAGCATGCCTTTCACTTGCTGAAGATAAAACTGAAGAGAAAATGCACCAAGAACAAGCAGGAACTGAAGACAGTTGCAGTCGAGGCCTGGCAGAGCAACACTAGGGGTGAAACCCAGCGTCTGGTGTATCTATGCGTCCGGTGTATCTATGCGTCCTGGACAGCAAAGGATTTGCAACCATATATTGAAAAGTGAAAGTTTGATGTATGATTTTTGGTTTGTCCCAATACTTTTGGTCCCTTAAAAAGTGAGAGGCACATATAGAAACTGTTTTAATTCCTACACTTTTCACCTAATGTGGATGTAAATAACCATATATTAAAGCTGAATGTCTGCAGTCAAAGCACATCTTGTTTATTTCATTTAAAGTCAACTGTGGTGGTGTTTACAGCCAAAGAGATGAGTATTATGTTGATGTCCCAATATTTATGGACCTGACTGTAAGCGTGAACTTACACTTCAGAGTTGGTAGGGATTTTCGCCCAGGTCAGAGGACAAGTTGAGGCAGGAGGAGGGGGAGAGGGAGGGAAAGAGATTTTTTAATACACTAAAAAAAACACTTCATTCAAAATTTATCTGAATGATTTTCGCACTTAATTATTGTCACAATCAAGATTCAGACTTTCGCCAGCATTTTTTAAATAAATTAGTTCAGTAGTGTAGTAATATTGTTAGCACACTATTGTCTTCTAGGAAAAAACTGTATCCCATCTTTGATTTTCATATAGGATATACAACAGTGTTACAGATAGATCAACATTTCGTATAAATTTAAACTCAGTACTTGAAAAATGCATCATATGTTGTAGATTATCTTGAATGACATGTTGTTAAACAGGATTAAGCTAATCATTAATCCAGTTATTTTTATTTTGTTTGTTGTCAGTCTTGGTCAAAACACTTATACTTACCAACAAATGCACTGGTGAGGATGTTCTTCTGTTTGTTTGAGACAAGAAACAATACATTAGTGTTGTCTGACAGATAGTACATTAAAAACAATAGGCCTATAAAGAAAACTAACATTATTACAGTAGTTGGGCTAATTGAAAACTAAACAGCTACAACAGATCACCTGGCTGTTAGCTGCAGCTGAAAATGTCACACATAATACATACTGTATTAAAGTATATACACCTCAGATAAAGTATCTTTGCTGTGGTGTTAGCACATCACCAATATCCAAATTAACAGCTTGTTATCAAAAGAAAAGAAGGTACAGTAGAAGGTGAAGTTCAGTAGCAGCCAGCAAGACAGAGACAGACCAGGAGCAGGTTCACCAATTTCAAGGCAGCTGACTCTCCATCCATCAACTCAATATTAAGATAAGAACTTTATTGATCCCTAAAGGGAAATTCAACTGGAATATATTTATTAATTGGAACTTTGTATTGTTAAACATTAAATACTGAATTAATTTTACGTTTTGCAACGTAAATATCTCTATCATCCCCATCATGAATACAACCTTCAATAACAGAGGACCATCTAGGTCCATTCTGACACATAAAATAAGGAAAACCACTCACATTTGTGCTATACCTGGATGCTTGCTAAATGCAGCCTATGTTTTAATACATCTACAATGGCTGATAACAAGTGACCAGGAGCTAAACAGCTGACGTCTCCAGACCAGTTCCCCAGCAATGACTCAGTCACAGTAATGAACTGAACTTGTAGCAATGGCGCTAGCATCATTAGTTAGCTAGTTAGTCAGTTAATACTTGACAATATGAGTATTCTTGTCAGTCCCATTGTCAGTGAACTCCACAGCCTGTACATCATTTGGCATGCTTTATAGTACCACAGCGGCTTACATATTCACTTTATTTTGTGCTCAGCTGGCTAATGATTCAGCCTCACAGCTGAAGGTATGTTAGCTTTAACGTTAGCTCGACGCTAGCGGCGCTAACTCGACGCTAGCGGCGCTAACTCGACGCTAACAGCGTTGGCGTATGCTTTTTCAACTCATTATCTCGACCACTTCAATCATGAATGAACTCTTCTTTGATTATAACTCAAACCAGTGCCATTTGAACCGTTAAATCACCGTTTGAAGTGTTCAGAAGTTAGAGAGACTGTGCTCTGACTCACCTTCGTCGAGGTCGGAGAAGGATAGCGCGAGCCACCAGTGAGTGACGGTAGAAATGTTTGAGGCGTTCAGGGACACTCGGAAATGTCATACTTCACACCACGGAAAGGCAGTGGTTCAATCAATTCATTTTAATTGTTTTCTGGTACTAATAGTAGCAAGACTAGTTGAAGTAGAAGTGATATAAGTAGTAGTTGTAGAAGTGGAAGTGGGATTTTGTTTAAAGAATTGAAATATGCATGAATAGTAAAAATGATTTAAAGTGGGGAAAATATAACTAAAAAAAAAACCTAAAGTATTAGAAAGGTTTGAAGAATCAGAGAGGTTTAAATAAGAATGAGTTTAAATTTGTTAGAAGAATTGAATAATGCATAAATAATGAGAATGATTTTAAATTAAGGACAATTTAAATGAATAGAAATCCTCCGTAGACTCCATAATGTCCTCAATGAGCTGAATTTTTGAAGCCCTAAATGTCTCTGTATCTCAAAGTTTGTGAGAGAAGATAGGTGGTGAAGCAGACACATGGTCAAAGTATGTTTAGGTCTCATAGACAGAGAGAGACTCACGCATGCACATAATTACTGTGTGTACATGAAGGTCTCATAGAGAGAAAGAGGCTGAAGCACACACATTGTCAGACTGTGTGTGGATGTCTCGTTAATGATTTAATCCTAAACAGCTGTGAGATCAAAAGCATTACCTGACCTACTGTTTGAATGAGAAGCAGCTGAACTGCAGAGGCTTTAAAGCATCTGAACTTCTTCACATAGCGGGATTTCCTTAAATCCCAGAATGAAAATAAGAACATCTTACGAATCCTCCGCCCTTCATGAACACAATGATGTGTTTTTCATGTCTGTACTCCGAAAAATGTGGCCACAACAGCGAGTTAAAAAAGTCTGAGCCTGAGTGACGATAAGGATTTTCTTGGAGAAGAAATACATTAGGTCTAATGGGAGAGATTTCTGCCTTTTTTGGACAGTTGGTCACCTGCTGGCCAAGGGGTAGGATTTAATGATTTGAAACCTCTTTTGTGAGAAGCAGGACACATATACCTCCATTTTGATGTATTTTTTATGGCTGTGGAGTGAGATTTGTGGGCGTGGGAGCGATATATTTGAGCAAGGTTCTGTCGATCAGAGACGAGCTCTGCACTCTAGCTGATGACATCATCACTCTAAACTCTCCAATACACACCCATTATAAAGCTTGAAATTTGCTGAAAACCACAAGTTGCATAAAGCCAAATTGTGGAAAAACTGTAAAAGATATCAAAAAACTGAGTACAACTGTAATAGTCGACAAGTGAATGAACATTTTAAAGCAAAAATGAGGTCTCTAGGTGAAAGTATGCTGAAGTTATAAGGCTTTGAAGGTGGAAGAATAAAAGGAAGAATTGGAAGATTTCCCCATTGACTTCAATGTTAAAATTTTTGCACAAAAAGTTAAAAAAAACAAAAAGTATAAATGTTAGAAAAGTGAAAAGTAATAGCAAACGTGTCCTGAAGGAGTGGAATAGTTTAAAGTTTGAACGGTTGAAATCGCACAAACTGGGAAGGAGTTGAAAGCGGACGAAAAACGGCGGAAGAATAATAATAACTAGAAAAATTGCATTTCCTTGCAGAAAATGCGTGGAAATGCTGAGTGCTGAAAGCTGAAAAAGCAATGCTAAACTGCTAATAAAACATGGAGAAAGGTATAAATGTTAAAGCTGTTGAAGGGGTGAGAAAGAAATGTAAGTTGGATAATTGATTAATTGGTTGAAGGACAAATAGTATGAATATGCTCTATAAAAGGAAATTCTATTCATGCTGAAAGAGGCTAGAAAAATGTCTAAAATTGCACAAAGTTTGAATGAAGAAGGAAATTGCCTTAAAAGGCAGGAAGGTGAGAAGTGGTATAAGTTTAAGTTGTAGTACTAGAAGTAGTATGATAAGAAGTCAAGTAGTGATACTAGTAGTCATGTCAGCAGTATAAGTTGTTTGAGAATAAAAGAAGTCAAAGTAGTAAACACCCCATAATGTCCTCAATGAGCTTAAATGTTAAAGCCCTGAATGGTTTCTGTAGGTCAAAGGTCATGTGAGGAGATAGGGGCTGAAGTTTTTTCAAGCGCTCTAGGAAGGGTTTTAAGTGTCATCCCCAGTCCTATGTGTACTGAGCTTGGCTTCATGTGTCTCATATGGCCATTAGAAGCAGCTTTCCAGTCAGCTGTGTGTCTCCAGGTGCACAAATTGGTTGCCATGGGGACCTTGGATGCATAACTATAGCAGGAGAAAGAAGGCTTAAAGCTAAGGAAACAGGACTCCAAGTAGGCCCTGACGCTCACCCTCTGTATATATTCATAAGGAGCTTGTGAGAACACAAGACTCTGCTGAACACATTAATACAATTTATTATCACAATCTTCAAAACACCCCATAATATCTTCAATGAGCTGAATTTTAGAAGCCCAGAATGGTTTCTGTAGCTCAAAGTTTGTGGGTGGAGATAGGTGGCGAAGCAGACACATATTAAATGTGTGTACAAGCAGCTGAACTGCAAGGTAGACCTCACAAAGCAACAAGTACAAGAATGTGTGTTTGTGTGTGTGTGTGTGTGTGTGTGTGTGTGTGTGTGTGTGTGTGTGTTTGTGTGTGTGTGTGTGTGTGTGTGTGTGTGTCTCGTTAATGATTGCATCCTAAACAGCTGTAAGATCAAAGCCATGAACTGACCCACTGTTTGAATGGAGAAGCTGCTGAACTGCAGTGAATTTAGGGTTCTGAACTTCTTCACATAGCACGATTTCCTTAAGTCCCAGAATGAAAATAAGAACATCGTACAAATCCTCCGCCCTTCATGAACACAATGATGTGTTTTTCATGTCTGTACTCCGAAAAATGTGGCTACAACAGCGAGTTAAAAAAGTCTGAGCCTGAGTGGCGATAAGGATTTTCTTGGAGAAAAAATACATTAGAGCCAATGGGGAGAGATTTCCGCCTATCTGGACAGTTGGTCACCTGCTGGCCAAGGGGTAGGATTTAATGATTTGAAACCTCTTTTGTGAGAAGCAGGACACATATACCTCCATTTTGATGTATTTTTTATGGCTGTGGAGTGAGATTTGTGGGCGTGGGAGCGATATATTTGAGCGAGGTTCTGTCGATCAGAGACGAGGTCTGCACTCTAGCTTTTCAAATCATCACTCTAGCCTCTCCAATACACCCCCATTATAAAGCCTGAAAATTTGCTGAAAACCACGAGGTGCTTCAAGCTAAATTGGGGGAAAACTGTAGAAGATAGCACAAAAAAGTTAATACAACATCAATAGTCGACAAGACAATGAACATTTTAAAGCAAAAATGAGACATCTAGGTGAAAGTATGCTGAAGTTATAAGGCTTAGAAGGTGGAAGAAGAAAAAGAAGAATTGGAAGATTTCCCCATTCATTTCTATGGGAAAAAAAGTTTGAAACAAAAAGTGAAAAATAATAAAAAGTATAAAGGGTAGAAAAGAGAAAAGTAATAGCCATCATGTCCCGATGGAGTGTAATAGTTTAAAGTTTGAACGGTTGAAATCGGACAAAGTTTGAAGGAGGAGAAGCGGTCCAAAGAAACGTATGGGGAGAGTGTTAAGTATAATACTAGAAAAATTGCATTTCCTTGCAGAAAATGCGTGGAAATGCTGAGTGCTGAAAGCTGAAAAAGCAATGCTAAACTGCTAATAAAACATGGAGAAAGGTATAAATGTTAAAGCTGTTGAAGGGGTGAACAGAAATATAAGTTGGATAATTGATTAATTGGTTGAAGGACAAATAGTATGAATATGCTCTATAAAAGGAAATTTTATTCATGCTGAAAGAGGCTAGAAAAATGTCTAAAATTGCACAAAGTTTGAATGAAGAAGGAAATTGCCTTAAAAGGCAGGAAGGTGAGAAGTGGCATAAGTTTAATTTTTTAAGTATTAGAAAGGTTTGAATCAGTTTGAATCAGTTCAAATTAGTTTGAAAAATTAAATGATAAATCATCACTGAGTGACTTTAAAATGTGAAAAATCTAAATGTATATAAATCCTAAATACACCCCCTAATGTCCTCAATGAGCTCAAATTTTAAAGCCCTGAATGGTTTCTGTAGGTCAAAGGTCATGTGAGGAGATAGGGGCTGAAGTTTTTTCAAGCGCTCTAGTAAAGGGTTTTAAGTGTCATCCCCAGTGCTATGTGTGCTGAGCCTAGCTTCATGTATCTCATATGGCCATTAGAAGCAGCTTTCCAGTCAGCTGTGTGTCTCCAGGTGCACTAATTGGTTGCCATGGGGACCTTGGATGCATAACTATAGCAGGAGAAAGAAGGCTTGAAGCTAAGGAAACAGGACTCCAAGTAGGCCCTGACACTCATCCTCTGTATCTATTCCTGATAAGGAGCTTGTGAGAACACAAGACTCTGCTAAACACATTAATACAATTTATTATCACAATCCTCAAAACACCCCATAATATCTTCAATGAGCTGAATTTTAGAAGCCCAGAATGGTTTCTGTAGCTCAAAGTTTGTGGGTGGAGATAGGTGGCGAAGCAGACACATATTAACTGTGTGTACAAGCAGCTGAACTGCAAGGTAGACCTCATAAAGCAACAAGTACAAGAATGTGTGTGTGTGTGTGTGTGTGTGTGTCGTTAATGACTGCATCCTAAACAGCTGTGAGATCAAAGGCAAATCACTGACCTACTGTTTGAATGAGAAGCAGCTGAACTGCAGAGGATTTAGAGGCTCTAAACTTCTTCACATAGCGTGTTTTCCTTAAGTCACAGAATGAAAATAAGAACATCGTACGAATCCTCCGCCCTTCATGAACACAATGATGTCTTTTTCATGTCTGTACTTCGAAAAATGAGGCCACAACAGCGAGTTAAAAAAGTCTGAGCCTGAGCGATGATCCGGATTTTCTTGGAGAAAAATAACATTATGGTCAATGGGAGAGATTTCCGCCTTTTTTGGACAGTTGGTCACCTGCTGGCCAAGGGGTAGGATTTAATGATTTGAAACCTCTTTTGTGAGAAGCAGGACACATATACCTCCATTTTGATGTATTATTTGTGTCAGTGGAGTGAGATTTGTGGGCGTGGGAGCGATATATTCGAGCGAGGTTCTGTCGATCAGAGACGAGGTCTGCACTCTAGCTGATGACATCATCACTCTAAACTCTCCAATACACACCCATTATAAAGCTTGAAATTTGCTGAAAACCACAAGTTGCTTAAAGCTAAATTGTGGAAAAACTGTAAGAGATATCAAAAAACTGAGTACAACTATAATAGTCGACAAGTGAATGAACATTTTAAAGCAAAAATGAGGTCTCTAGGTGAAAGTATGCTGAAGTTATAAGGTCTAGAAGGTGGAAGAATAAAAGGAAGAATTGGAAGATTTCCCCATTGACTTCAATGTTAAAATTTTTGCACAAAAAGTTAAAAAAAACAAAAAGTATAAATGTTAGAAAAGTGAAAAGTAATAGCAAACGTGTCCTGAAGGAGTGGAATAGTTTAAAGTTTGAACGGTTGAAATCGCACAAACTGGGAAGGAGTTGAAAGCGGACGAAAAACGGCGGAAGAATAATAATAATAATAATAATAATAATAATAAAGAAACGGGAGAATAACAATAAGTGGAAATGCCTATCAGCATTTCCACTTAACTAGAAAAATTGCATTTCCTTGCAGAAAATGCGTGGAAATGCTGAGTGCTGAAAGCTGAAAAAGCAATGCAAAACTGCCAATAAAAAATGGAGGAAGGTATAAACGGAAAAACTGTAGAAAAGGTGGAGTAGAAGAAGAAGAAATTGTATGAATGGAAGAATTGTAGTATAGCTGGAGGTAAATTAGTTGGATTAATGTACAAATTGTCTGATAGCCTAAGTGAAAAATGTATATGATTGATGTGAATAAACAGAACTGATATGGATAATTGAATTTGAAAAACAAATGCCTTTAAACAATGTTTAACAATGTTCCTATTAAATGTACAAATAGTAAAACAGATTTTTGCAGTCTGCAGCATCCAACCATAGTAACTTGAGAATGCAGAACAGCACCATCTATTGCCCTGCTTCAGTTACTGCCCTACATCTGAATGCAGAAAGTATGAAACAGCTGAAGTTAAATTAATTGTATAAATGTAGAAAGTATAGAAAAGAAAAGCAGAAGTAGAAGAAAAAGAAGAAGTTAGTATGTTAAAAGAGTTAAAGACAAGAATGCACACATGGAAACAGTGTGTGTGTGTGTGTGTGTGTGTGTGTGTGTGTGTGTGTGCCCGCGCGCGCGCGCGGCCGAGCCCGTGCGTGTGCATATGCGTGTGTGATCGAAGCACACAGCCCATGACAAGTGCAGAATCTGACAGAGACAGTAAGAGAGAAAGAGACACAGTAATGCACTCATGGAAACAGTGTGTGTGTATGTGTGTGTGCCCGCGCGCGCACGAGCGGCCAAGTCCGTGCGTGTGCGATCGAAGCAGACAGCCCATGACAAGTGCAGAATCTGACAGAGAGATAGTAAGAGAGACAGCAATGCACTCATGGAAACAGTGTGTGTGTGTGTGTGTGTGTGTGTGTGTGTGTGTGTGTGTGTGTGTGTGTGCCCGCGCGCGCACGAGCGGCCGAGTCCGTGCGTGTGCGATCGAAGCACACAGCCCATGACAAGTGCAGAATCTCTGGCTCTGAAGGAATGTACTCACCTCCTGGGCAAGCTGTACAATTTCATGACTTCAGACCGATTTTGTGAGAAGCAGGACGAGTGTACCTCCATTTTGATGTGTTTTTTATGGCTGTGGAGTGAAAATTGCGGCCGCAGCAGCAAAATAATCATGCTTGGTGTAGTGAATCCAAAAGGCCCCGCCCGCATCTAGCGGTGACGTAACATCTGACGTCACACGCTGTAGCGTGAGTCAGGCTGAAAAAGGCAGAGAACTTCATGTTGCTCCAAGCGAAATTGTGCAAAAACGGTAGGAAATAGCAAAAAGGAGTGAATACAACATTTGTAGCAGACACGTTGCTGAACATTTTAAAGCAAAAATGAGGTCTGTAGGTGAAAGTATGCAGAAGTTATAAGGGTGAGAAGGTGTTATAGCTGTATCTCCATTCATTTGTAATGGAACAAATTTTGCAGAAAAAGTGAAATATTGCAAAAAGTATAAATGGTAGAAAGGTGAAAAGTAATAGCCGTAATGTCCTGAAGGAGTGCATTAGTATAAAGTTTGAATGGTGAAAATAGCACAAAGTGGTGAGGAGTTGAAAAGGGCCAAAAAAGGTACGGAAGAATAATAATAATAAAGAAATAGTAGAATAACAATAAGTGGAAATGCTGTGTCAGCATTTCCACTTAACTAGAAAAATTGCATTTCCTTGCAGAAAATGCGTGGAAATGCTGAGTGCTGAAAGCTGAAAAAGCAATGCTAAACTGCTAATAAAACATGGAGAAAGGTATAAATGTTAAAGCTGTTGAAGGGGTGAACAGAAATATAAGTTGGATAATTGATTAATTGGTTGAAGGACAAATAGTATGAATATGCTCTATAAAAGGAAATTTTATTCATGCTGAAAGAGGCTAGAAAAATGTCGAAAATTGCACAAAGTTTGAATGAAGAAGGAAATTGCCTTAAAAGGTAGGAAGGTGAGAAGTGGCATAAGTTTAAATTGTAGTACTAGAAGTAGTATTATAAGAAGTCAAGTCGTGATACTAGTAGTCATGTCAGCAGTAGAAGTAGATTGAGAATAAAAGAAGTATAAGTCAAAGTAGTAAAGAAAGTAGAAATAGGAGCAATAGCAGTTGAAGTAGAGGGGAAAGTACTAGTTTAATTGACATTAGCAGTAGTTGTCGTACTTGAGGTAGGATTTTGTTTGAATGATGGAGTAATGCATAAATATTAAAACTAATTTAAAACAGGGAAATTTTAAATTATCAAAAGTCCTCAAGTATCAGAAAGTTTTGAAGTATTAGAAAGGTTTGAATCAGTTTGAATGAGTTTAAATTAGTTTGAAAAATTAAATGATAAATCATCACTGACTGACTTTTAAAATGTGAAACATTTAAATGAATAACAATCCTAAATACACCCAATAATGTCCTCAATGAGCTTAAATTTCAAAGCCCTGAATGGTTTCTGTAGGTCAAAGGTCATGTGAGGAGATAGGGGCTGAAGTTTTTTCCAACGCTCTAGGAAAGCGTTTTAAGTGTCATCCCAATTGCTATGTGTACTGAGCCTGGCTTCATGTGTCTCATATGGCCACTAGAAGCAGCTTTCCAGTCAGCTGTGTGTCTCCAGGTGCACAAATTGGTTGCCATGGGGACCTTGGATGCATAACTATAGCAGGAGAAAGAAGGCTTGAAGCTAAAGAAACAGGACTCCAAGTAGGCCCTGACGCTCACCCTCTGTATATATTCATAAGGAGCTTGTGAGAACACAAGACTCTGCTGAACACATTAATACAATTTATTATCACAATCCTCAGAACACCCCATAATATCTTCAATGAGCTGAATTTTTGAAGCCCAGAATGGTTTCTGTAGCTCAAAGTTTGTGGGTGGAGATAGGTGGTGAAGCAGACACATATTAACTGTGTGTACAAGCAGCTGAACTGCAAGGTGGACCTCAAAAAGCAACAAGTACAAGAATGTGTGTGCGTGTGTGTGTGTGTGTGTCGTTAATGACTGCATCCTAAACAGCTGTGAGATCAAAGGCAAATCACTAACCAACTGTTTGACTGAGAGGTGCTGAACTGCAGTGAATTTCAGCCTGTGAACTTCTTCACATAGCGTGATTTCCTTAAGTCCCAGAATGAAAATAAGAACATCGTACGAATCCTCCGTCCTTCATGAACACAATGATGTGTTTTTCATGTCTGTACTTCGAAAAATGAGGCCACAACAGCGAGTTAAAAAAGTCTGAGCCTGAGCGATGATCCGGATTTTCCTGGAGAAAAATAACATTATGGTCAATGGGAGAGATTTCCGCCTTTTTTGGACAGTTGGTCACCTGCTGGCCAAGGGGTAGGATTTAATGATTTGAAACCTCTTTTGTGAGAAGCAGGACACATATACCTCCATTTTGATGTATTATTTGTGTCAGTGGAGTGAGATTTGTGGGCGTGGGAGCGATATATTCGAGCGAGGTTCTGTCGATCAGAGACGAGGTCTGCACTCTAGCTGATGACATCATCACTCTAAACTCTCCAATACACACCCATTATAAAGCTTGAAATTTGCTGAAAACCACAAGTTGCTTAAAGCTAAATTGTGGAAAAACTGTAAAAGATATCAAAAAACTGAGTACAACTTTAATAGTCGACAAGTGAATGAACATTTTAAAGCAAAAATTAGGTCTCTAGGTGAAAGTATGCTGAAGTTAAAAGGTCTAGAAGGTGGAAGAGGAAAAGGTAGATTTTAAGATTTCCCCATTCATTTTTAATGGTACAAATTTTGCACAAAAAGTTAAAAAAAACAAAAAGTATAAAGGGTAGAAAGGAAAAAAATAGACGCCATAATGTCCTGAATGAGTGGAATAGTTTAAAGTTTGAACGGTTGAAATCGGACAAAGTTTGAAGGAGGAGAAGCGGTCCAAAAATCGGCGGAAGAATAATAATAAGTTTAATAAAGAAACAGGAGAATAACAATAAGTGGAAATGCTTAATCAGCATTTCCACTTAATAAAGAAACGGGAGAATAACAATAAGTGGAAATGCTTAATCAGCATTTCCACTTAACTAGAAAAATTGCATTTCCTTGCAGAAAATGCGTGGAAATGCTGAGTGCTGAAAGCTGAAAAAGCAATGCTAAACTGCTAATAAAACAAGGAGAAAGGTATAAATGTTAAGGCTGTTGAAGGAGTGAAAAAGAAATATAGGTTGGACAATTGTTTAATTGGTTGAAGGACAAATAGTATGAATATGCTCTATAAAAGGAAATTTTATTCATGCTGAAAGAGGCTAGAAAAATGTCTAAAATTGCACAAAGTTTGAATGAAAAAGGAAATTGCCTTAAAAGGCAGGAAGGTGAGAAGTGGAATAAGTTTAAGTTTTTATGTATTAGAAAGGTTTGAATCAGTTTGAATCAGTTTAAATTAGTTAGAAAAATTAAATGATAAATCATCACCGAGTGACTTATAAAAGTGAAAAATTTAAATGAATATAAATCTGAATACACTCCATAGTGTCCTCAATGAGCTTAAATTTTAAAGTCCTGAATGGTTTCTGTAGGTCAAAGGTCATGTGAGGACATAGGGGCTGACGTTTTTTCAAACGCTCTAGGAAAGGGTTTTAAGTGTCATCCCCAGTGCTATGTGTACTGAGCTTGGCTTCATGTGTCTCATATGGCCATTAGAAGCAGCTTTCCAGTCAGCTGTGTGTCTCCAGGTGCACTAATTGGTTGCCATGGGGATGATAGATGCATCAGTACAGCAGGAGAAAGGAGGCTTGAAGCTAAGAAACAAATGCTCTAACGCACTCACATAGTTACTGTGTACATGCAGTTGTCATAGGCAGAGACACACGCACACACATTGTCAGACTGTGTGTGAGTGTGTCTCGTTAATGATGGCCTACTCTTTGAATGAGAAGCAGCTGAACTGCAGTGAATTTACGGCCTCTGAACTTCTTCACATAGCGTGATTTCCTTAAATCCCAGAATCAAAATAAGAACATTGTACGAATCCTCCGCCCTTCATGAACACAATGATGTGTTTTTCATGTCTGTACTCCAAAAAATGTGGCCACAACAGCGAGTTAAAAAAGTCTGAGCCTGAGTGACGATCAGGATTTTATTGGAGAAAAATTACATTAGGGCTAATGGGAGAGATCTCCGCCTATTTGGACAGTTGGTCACCTGCTGGCCAAGGGGTATGATTTAATGATTTGAAACCTCTTTTGTGAGAAGCAGGACACATATACCTCCATTTTGATGTATTTTTTATGGCTGTGGAGTGAAATTTGTGGGCGTGGGAGCGATATATTCGAGTGAGGTTCTGTCGATCAGAGACGAGGTCTGCACTCTAGCTGATGACATCATCACTCTAAACTCTCCAATACACACCCATTATAAAGCCTGAAAATTTGCTGAAAACCATGAGGTGCATAAAGCTAAATTGTGGAAAAACTGTAGGAGATAGCACAAAAAAGTCAATACAGCATATTTAGAGGAGAAGATTGTGAACATTTTAAAGCAAAAATGAGGTCTGTAGGTGAAAGTATGCTGAAGTTATAAGGCTGAGAAGGTGAAGGAGTAAAAGGTAGAATTTGAAGATTTCCCCATTCATTTCAATGGGAAAAATTTTGCACAAAAAGTCAAAAATATCAAAAAGTATAAGGGGTAGAAAAGTAAAAAATAGACCCCTTAATGTCCTGAAGGAGTGGAATAGTTTAAAGTTTGAACGGTTGAAATCGGACAAAGTTTGAAGGAGGAGAAGCGTTGCAAAAAAGGGACGGAAGAATAATAATAATAATAATAATAACTAGAAAAATTGCATTTCCTTGCAGAAAATGCGTGGAAATGCTGAGTGCTGAAAGCTGAAAAAGCAATGCTAAACTGCTAATAAAACATGGAGAAAGGTATAAATGTTAAGGCTGTTGAAGGAGTGAAAAAGAAATATAGGTTGGACAATTGTTTAATTGGTTGAAGGACAAATAGTATGAATATGCTCTATAAAAGGAAATTTTATTCATGCTGAAAGAGGCTAGAAAAATGTCTAAAATTGCACAAAGTTTGAATGAAAAAGGAAATTGCCTTAAAAGGCAGGAAGGTGAGAAGTGGAATAAGTTTAAGTTTTTATGTATTAGAAAGGTTTGAATCAGTTTGAATCAGTTTAAATTAGTTAGAAAAATTAAATGATAAATCATCACCGAGTGACTTATAAAAGTGAAAAATTTAAATGAATATAAATCTGAATACACTCCATAGTGTCCTCAATGAGCTTAAATTTTAAAGTCCTGAATGGTTTCTGTAGGTCAAAGGTCATGTGAGGACATAGGGGCTGACGTTTTTCAAACGCTCTAGGAAAGGGTTTTAAGTGTCATCCCCAGTGCTATGTGTACTGAGCTTGGCTTCATGTGTCTCATATGGCCATTAGAAGCAGCTTTCCAGTCAGCTGTGTGTCTCCAGGTGCACTAATTGGTTGCCATGGGGATGATAGATGCATCAGTACAGCAGGAGAAAGGAGGCTTGAAGCTAAGAAACAAATGCTCTAACGCACTCACATAGTTACTGTGTACATGCAGTTGTCATAGGCAGAGACACACGCACACACATTGTCAGACTGTGTGTGAGTGTGTCTCGTTAATGATGGCCTACTCTTTGAATGAGAAGCAGCTGAACTGCAGTGAATTTACGGCCTCTGAACTTCTTCACATAGCGTGATTTCCTTAAATCCCAGAATCAAAATAAGAATATTGTACGAATCCTCCGCCCTTCATGAACACAATGATGTGTTTTTCATGTCTGTACTCCAAAAAATGTGGCCACAACAGCGTTAAAAAAGTCTGAGCCTGAGTGACGATCAGGATTTTATTGGAGAAAAATTACATTAGGGCTAATGGGAGAGATCTCCGCCTATTTGGACAGTTGGTCACCTGCTGGCCAAGGGGTATGATTTAATGATTTGAAACCTCTTTTGTGAGAAGCAGGACACATATACCTCCATTTTGATGTATTTTTTATGGCTGTGGAGTGAAATTTGTGGGCGTGGGAGCGATATATTCGAGTGAGGTTCTGTCGATCAGAGACGAGGTCTGCACTCTAGCTGATGACATCATCACTCTAAACTCTCCAATACACACCCATTATAAAGCCTGAAAATTTGCTGAAAACCATGAGGTGCATAAAGCTAAATTGTGGAAAAACTGTAGGAGATAGCACAAAAAAGTCAATACAGCATATTTAGAGGAGAAGATTGTGAACATTTTAAAGCAAAAATGAGGTCTGTAGGTGAAAGTATGCTGAAGTTATAAGGCTGAGAAGGTGAAGGAGTAAAAGGTAGAATTTGAAGATTTCCCCATTCATTTCAATGGGAAAAATTTTGCACAAAAAGTCAAAAATATCAAAAAGTATAAGGGGTAGAAAAGTAAAAAATAGACCCCTTAATGTCCTGAAGGAGTGGAATAGTTTAAAGTTTGAACGGTTGAAATCGGACAAAGTTTGAAGGAGGAGAAGCGTTGCAAAAAAGGGACGGAAGAATAATAATAATAATAATAATAATAACTAGAAAATTGCATTTCCTTGCAGAAAATGCGTGGAAATGCTGAATGCTGAAAGCTGAAAAAGCAATGCAAAACTGCCATTAAGAAATGGAGGGAGGTATGAACGGAAAAACTGTTGAAAAGGTGGAGTAGAAGAAGAAATTGTATGAATGGAAGCATTGTAGTATAGCTGAAGGTTAATTAGTTGGATTAATGTACAAATTGTCTGATAGCCTAAGTGAAAAACGTATATGATTGATGTGAATAAACAGAACTGATAATAAGGATAATTGAATTTGAAAAACAAATGTCTTAAAATAATGTGTAACAATGTTCCTATTAAATGTACAAATAGTAAAACAGATTTTTGCAGTCTGCAGCATCAAACCATAGTAACTTGAGAATGCAGAACAGCGCCATCTATTGCCTTGCTTCAGTTACTGCCCTACATCTGAATGTAGAAAGTATGAAACAGCTGAAGTTAAATTATCTGTATAAATGTAGAAAGTACTGAGAAGAAAAGCAGAAGTAGAAGAAAAAGAAGAAGTTAGTATGTTAAAAGATGTAAAGACAAAGGCTGTAACAACAAAGTTAATATTGGGGGTGTATTTTCTACTGACAGAGAGACAGTAATGCACACATGGAAACAGTGTGTGTGTGTGTGTGTGTGTGTGTGTGTGTGTGTGTGTGTGTGTGCCCGCGCGGGGTCGGCCGCGCGCGTGCGTGTGTGATCGAAGCACACAGCCCATGACAAGTGCAGAATCTCTGGCTCCTAAGGAATTTACTCACCTTCTGGGCAAACTGTACAATTTCATGACTTCAGACCTATTTTGTGAGAAGCAGGACGAGTGTACCTCCATTTTGATGTGTTTTTTATGGCTGTGGAGTGAGAATTGCGGCCGCGGCAGCAAAATAAACACGCTTGGTCTAGTGAATCCAAAAGGCTCCGCACGCATCTAGTGATGACGTCACACGCTGTAGCGTGAGTCAGGCTGAAAAAGGCAGAAAACTTCATGTTGCTCCAAGCGAAATTGTGCAAAAACGGTAGGAAATAGCAAAAGGGAGTGAATACAACATTTGTAGCAGACACGTTGCTGAACATTTTAAAGCAAAAATGAGGTCTGTAGGTGAAAGTATGCAGAAGTTATAAGGGTGAGAAGGTGTTATAGCTGTATCTCCATTCATTTCTAATGGAACAAATTTTGCAGAAAAAGTGAAATATTGCAAAAAGTATAAATGGTAGAAAGGTGAAAAGTACTAGCAATAATGTCCTGAAGGAGTGCATTAGTATAAAGTTTGAATGGTTGAAATAGCACAAAGTGGTAAGGAGTTGAAAAGGGCCAAAAAAGGTACGGAAGAATAATAATAAAAATAATAATAATAACTAGAAAAATTGCATTTCCTTGCAGAAAATGCGTGGAAATGCTGAGTGCTGAAAGCTGAAAAAGCAATGCAAAACTGCCAATAAAAAATGGAGGAAGGTATAAACGGAAAAACTGTAGAAAAGGTGGAGTAGAAGAAGAAGAAATTGTATGAATGGAAGAATTGTAGTATAGCTGGAGGTAAATTAGTTGGATTAATGTACAAATTGTCTGATAGCCTAAGTGAAAAATGTATATGATTGATGTGAATAAACAGAACTGACATGGATAATTGAATTTGAAAAACAAATGCCTTTAAACAATGTGTAACAATGTTCCTATTAAATGTACAAATAGTAAAACAGATTTTTGCAGTCTGCAGCATCCAACCATAGTAACTTGAGAATGCAGAACAGCACCATCTATTGCCCTGCTTCAGTTACTGCCCTACATCTGAATGCAGAAAGTATGAAACAGCTGAAGTTAAATTAATTGTATGAATGTAGAAAGTATAGAAAAGAAAAGCAGAAGTAGAAGAAAAAGAAGAAGTTAGTATGTTAAAAGAGTTAAAGACAAGAACTGTAACAACAAAGTTCATATTGGGGCTGTATTTTCTACTGACAGAGAGACAGTATTGCACACATGGAAACAGTGTGTGTGTGTGTGTGTGTGTGTGTGTGTGTGTGTGTGTGTGTGTGTGCCCGCGCGCGCGCGCGGCCGAGCCCGTGCGTGTGCATATGCGTGTGTGATCGAAGCACACAGCCCATGACAAGTGCAGAATCTGACAGAGACAGTAAGAGAGAAAGAGAGACAGTACTGCACTCATGGAAACAGTGTGTGTGTATGTGTGTGTGCCCGCGCGCGCACGAGCGGCCAAGTCCGTGCGTGTGCGATCGAAGCACACAGCCCATGACAAGTGCAGAATCTGACAGAGAGATAGTAAGAGAGACAATAATGCACTCATGGAAACAGTGTGTGTGTGTGTGTGTGTGTGTGTGTGTGTGTGTGTGTGTGTGTGTGTGTGTGTGTGTGTGTGTGCCCGCGCGCGCACGAGCGGCCGAGTCCGTGCGTGTGCATGTGCGTGTGCGATCGAAGCACACAGCCCATGACAAGTGCAGAATCTCTGGCTCTGAAGGAATGTACTCACCTCCTGGGCAAGCTGTACAATTTCATGACTTCAGACCGATTTTGTGAGAAGCAGGACGAGTGTACCTCCATTTTGATGTGTTTTTTATGGCTGTGGAGTGAAAATTGCGGCCGCAGCAGCAAAATAATCATGCTTGGTCTAGTGAATCCAAAAGGCCCCGCCCGCATCTAGTGATGACGTAACACGCTGTAGCGTGAGTCAGGCTGAAAGAGGGAGAAAACTTCATGTTGCTCCAAGCGAAATTGTGCAAAAACGGTAGGAAATAGCAAAAAGGAGTGAATACAACATTTGTAGCAGACACGTTGCTGAACATTTTAAAGCAAAAATGAGGTCTGTAGGTGAAAGTATGCAGAAGTTATAAGGGTGAGAAGGTGTTATAGCTGTATCTCCATTCATTTGTAATGGAACAAATTTTGCAGAAAAAGTGAAATATTGCAAAAAGTATAAATGGTAGAAAGGTGAAAAGTAATAGCCGTAATGTCCTGAAGGAGTGCATTAGTATAAAGTTTGAATGGTGAAAATAGCACAAAGTGGTGAGGAGTTGAAAAGGGCCAAAAAAGGTACGGAAGAATAATAATAACTAGAAAAATTGCATTTCCTTGCAGAAAATGCGTGGAAATGCTGAGTGCTGAAAGCTGAAAAAGCAATGCTAAACTGCTAATAAAACATGGAGAAAGGTATAAATGTTAAAGCTGTTGAAGGGGTGAAAAAGAAATATAAGTTGGATAATTGTTTAATTGGTTGAAGGACAAATAGTATGAATATGCTCTATAAAAGGAAATTTTATTCATGCTGAAAGAGGCTAGAAAAATGTCTCAAATTGCACAAAGTTTGAATGAAGAAGGAAATTGCCTTAAAAGGCAGGAAGGTGAGAGGTGGCATAAGTTTAAGTTGTAGTACTAGAAGTAGTATGATAAGAGGTCAAGTCGTGATACTAGTAGTCATGTCAGCAGTAGAAGTAGTTTGAGAATAAAAGAAGTATAAGTCAAAGTAGAGAAAGTAGAAATAGGAGCAATAGCAGTTGAAGTAGAGGGGAAAGTACTAGTTTAATTGACATTAGCAGTAGTTCTAGTACTTGAGGTATGATTTTGTTTGAAGGATGGAATAATGCATAAATATTAAAACTAATTTAAAACAGGGAAATTTTAAATTATCAAAAGTCCTCAAGTATCAGAAAGTTTTGAAGTATTAGAAAGGTTTGAATCAGTTTGAATGAGTTTAAATTAGTTTGAAAAATTAAATGATAAATCATCACTGACTGACTTTTAAAATGTGAAAAATTTAAATGAATAACAATCCTAAATACACCCAATAATGTCCTCAATGAGCTTAAATTTCAAAGCCCTGAATGGTTTCTGTAGGTCAAAGGTCATGTGAGGAGATTGGGGCTGAAGTTTTTTCCAACGCTCTAGGAAAGGGTTTTAAGTGTCATCCCAATTGCTATGTGTACTGAGCCTGGCTTCATGTGTCTCATATGGCCACTAGAAGCAGCTTTCCAGTCAGCTGTGTGTCTCCAGGTGCACTAATTGGTTGCCATGGGGACCTTGGATGCATAACTATAGCAGGAGAAAGAAGGCCTTGAAGCTAAAGAAACAGGACTCCAAGTAGGCCCTGACGCTCACCCTCTGTATTAATGTGTTCAGCAGAGTCTTGTGTTCTCACAAGCTCCTTATGAATATATACAATTTATTATCACAATCCTCAAAACACCCCATAATATCTTCAATGAGCTGAATTTTTCAAGCCCAGAATGGTTTCTGTAGCTCAAAGTTTGTGGGTGGAGATAGGTGGTGAAGCAGACACATATTAACTGTGTGTACAAGCAGCTGAACTGCAAGGTGGACCTCAAAAAGCAACAAGTACAAGAATGTGTGTGCGTGTGTGTGTGTGTCTCGTTAATGACTGCATCCTAAACAGCTGTGAGATCAAAGGCAAATCACTAACCTACTGTTTGACTGAGAGGTGCTGAACTGCAGTGAATTTCAGCCTGTGAACTTCTTCACATAGCGTGATTTCCTTAAGTCCCAGAATGAAAATAAGAACATCGTACGAATCCTCCGTCCTTCATGAACACAATGATGTGTTTTTCATGTCTGTACTTCGAAAAATGTGGCCACAACAGCGAGTTAAAAAAGTCTGAGCCTGAGTGGGGATAAGGATTTTCTTGGAGAAGAAATACATTAGGTCTAATGGGGAGAGATTTCCACCTATTTGGACAGTTGGTCACCTGCTGGCCAAGGGGTAGGATTTAATGATTTGAAACCTCTTTTGTGAGAAGCAGGACACATATACCTCCATTTTGATGTATTATTTGTGTCAGTGGAGTGAGATTTGTGGGCGTGGGAGCGATATATTCGAGCGAGGTTCTGTCGATCAGAGACGAGGTCTGCACTCTAGCTGATGACATCATCACTCTAAACTCTCCAATACACACCCATTATAAAGCTTGAAATTTGCTGAAAACCACAAGTTGCTTAAAGCTAAATTGTGGAAAAACTGTAAGAGATATCAAAAAACTGAGTACAACTGTAATAGTCGACAAGTGAATGAACATTTTAAAGCAAAAATGAGGTCTCTAGGTGAAAGTATGCTGAAGTTATAAGGTCTAGAAGGTGGAAGAATAAAAGGAAGGAGTGGAAGATTTCCCCATTGACTTCAATGTTAAAATTTTTGCACAAAAAGTTAAAAAAAACAAAAAGTATAAAAGGTAGAAAGGTAAAAAATACAAGCACACATGTCCTGAAGGAGTGGAATAGTTAAAAGTTTGAACGGTTGAAATCGGACAAAGTTTGAAGGAGGAGAAGCGGTCCAAAGAAACGTATGGGGAGAGTGTTAAGTATAATACTAGAAAAATTGCATTTCCTTGCAGAAAATGCGTGGAAATGCTGAGTGCTGAAAGCTGAAAAAGCAATGCTAAACTGCTAATAAAACATAGAGAAATGTATAAATGTTAAAGCTGTTGAAGGGGTGTAAAAGAAATGTAAGTTGGATAATTGATTAATTGGTTGAAGGACAAATAGTATGAATATGCTCTATAAAATGAAATTTTATTCATGCTGAAAGAGGCTAGAAAAATGTCTAAAATTGCACAAAGTTTGAATGAAGAAGGAAATTGCCTTAAAAGGCAGGAAGGTGAGAAGTGGCATAAGTTTAATTTTTTATGTATTAGAAAGGTTTGAATCAGTTTGAATCAGTTCAAATTAGTTTGAAAAATTAAATGATAAATCATCACTGAGTGACTTTAAAATGTGAAAAATTTAAATGAATATAAATCCTGAATACACCCCATAATGTCCTCATTGAGCTTAAATTTTAAAGCCCTGAATGGTTTCTGTAGGTCAAAGGTCATGTGAGGAGATAGGGGCTGAAGTTTTTTCAAGCGCTCTAGGAAAGGGTTTTAAGTGTCATCCCCAGTGCTATGTGTACTGAGCCTGGCTTCATGTGTCTCATATGGCCATTAGAAGCAGCTTTCCAGTCAGCTGTGTGTCTCCAGGTGCACAAGTTGGTTGCCATGGGGACCTTGGATGCATAACTATAGCAGGAGAAAGAAGGCTTGAAGCTAAGGAAACAGGACTCCAAGTAGGCCCTGACGCTCATCCTCTGTATCTATTCCTGATAAGGAGCTTGTGAGAACACAAGACTCTGCTGAACACATTAATACAATTTATTATCACAATCCTCAAAACACCCCATAATATCTTCAATGAGCTGAATTTTTGAAGCCCAGAATGGTTTCTGTAGCTCAAAGTTTGTGGGTGGAGATAGGTGGTGAAGCAGACACATATTAACTGTGTGTACAAGCAGCTGAACTGCAAGGTGGACCTCAAAAAGCAACAAGTACAAGAATGTGTGTGTGTGTGTGTGTGTGTGTGTCTCGTTAATGACTGCATCCTAAACAGCTGTGAGATCAAAGGCAAATCACTAACCTACTGTTTGACTGAGAGGTGCTGAACTGCAGTGAATTTCAGCCTGTGAACTTCTTCACATAGCGTGATTTCCTTAAGTCCCAGAATGAAAATAAGAACATCGTACGAATCCTCCGTCCTTCATGAACACAATGATGTCTTTTTCATGTCTGTACTTCGAAAAATGTGGCCACAACAGCGAGTTAAAAAAGTCTGAGCCTGAGTGGGGATAAGGATTTTCTTGGAGAAGAAATACATTAGGTCTAATGGGGAGAGATTTCCGCCTATTTGGACAGTTGGTCACCTGCTGGCCAAGGGGTAGGATTTAATGATTTGAAACCTCTTTTGTGAGAAGCAGGACACATATACCTCCATTTTTATGTATTTTTTATGGCTGTGGAGTGAGATTTGTGGGCGTGGGAGCGATATATTTGAGCGAGGTTCTGTCGATCAGAGACGAGGTCTGCACTCTAGCTTTTCAAATCATCACTCTAGCCTCTCCAATACACCCCTATTATAAAGCCTGAAATTTGCTGAAAACCACAAGTTGCATAAAGCTAAATTGTGGAAAAACTGTAAAAGATAGCACAAAGAGGTTAATACAACATCAATAGTCGACAAGACAATGAACATTTTAAAGCAAAAATGAGGTCTCTAGGTGAAAGTATGCTGAAGTTATAAGGTCTAGAAGGTGGACGAATAACAGGAAGAATTGAAAGATTTCCCCATTCATTTCTATGGGAAAAAAAGTTTGGCACAAAAAGTGAAAAATAATAAAAAGTATAAAGGGTAGAAAAAAGAAAAGTAATAGCCATCATGTCCTGAAGGAGTGGAATCGTTTAAAGTTTGAACGGTTGAAATCGGACAAAGTTTGAAGGAGGAGAAGCGGTCCAAAGAAACGTATGGGGAGAGTGTTAAGTATAATACTAGAAAAATTGCATTTCCTTGCAGAAAATGCGTGGAAATGCTGAGTGCTGAAAGCTAACAAAGCAATGCTAAACTGCTAATAAAACATGGAGAAAGGTATAAATGTTAAAGCTGTTGAAGGGGTGAACAGAAATATAAGTTGGATAATTGATTAATTGGTTGAAGGACAAATACTATGAATATGCTCTATAAAAGGAAATTTTATTCATGCTGAAAGAGGCTAGAAAAATGTCTCAAATTGCACAAAGTTTGAATGAAGAAGGAAATTGCCTTAAAAGGCAGGAAGGTGAGAAGTGGCATAAGTTTAAATTGTAGTACTAGAAGTAGCATGATAAGAAGTCAAGTCGTGATACTAGTAGTCATGTCAGCAGTAGAAGTAGATTGAGAATAAAAGAAGTATAAGTCAAAGTAGTAAAGAAAGTAGAAATAGGAGCAATAGCAGTTGAAGTAGAGGGGAAAGTTCTAGTTTAATTGACATTAGGAGTAGTTGTCGTACTTGAGGTAGGATTTTGTTTGAATGATGGAGTAATGCATAAATATTAAAACTAATTTAAAACAGGGAAATTTTAAATTATCAAAAGTCCTCAAGTATCAGAAAGTTTTGAAGTATTAGAAAGGTTTGAATCAGTTTGAATGAGTTTAAATTAGTTTGAAAAATTAAATGATAAATCATCACTGACTGACTTTTAAAATGTGAAAAATTTAAATGAATAACAATCCTAAATACACCCAATAATGTCCTCAATGAGCTTAAATTTCAAAGCCCTGAATGGTTTCTGTAGGTCAAAGGTCATGTGAGGAGATAGGGGCTGAAGTTTTTTCCAACGCTCTAGGAAAGGGTTTTAAGTGTCATCCCAATTGCTATGTGTACTGAGCCTGGCTTCATGTGTCTCATATGGCCACTAGAAGCAGCTTTCCAGTCAGCTGTGTGTCTCCAGGTGCACAAATTGGTTGCCATGGGGACCTTGGATGCATAACTATAGCAGGAGAAAGAAGGCTTGAAGCTAAGGAAACAGGACTCCAAGTAGGCCCTGACGCTCACCCTCTGTATATATTCATAAGGAGCTTGTGAGAACACAAGACTCTGCTGAACACATTAATACAATTTATTATCACAATCCTCAAAACACCCCATATTATCTTCAATGAGCTGAATTTTTGAAGCCCAGAATGGTTTCTGTAGCTCAAAGTTTGTGGGTGGAGATAGGTGGTGAAGCAGACACATATTAACTGTGTGTACAAGCAGCTGAACTGCAAGGTGGACCTCAAAAAGCAACAAGTACAAGAAGGTGTGTGTGCGTGTGTGTGTGTGTGTGTCTCGTTAATGACTGCATCCTAAACAGCTGTGAGATCAAAGGCAAATCACTAACCTACTGTTTGACTGAGAGGTGCTGAACTGCAGTGAATTTCAGCCTGTGAACTTCTTCACATAGCGTGATTTCCTTAAGTCCCAGAATGAATATAAGAACATCGTACGAATCCTCCGCCCTTCATGAACACAATGATGTGTTTTTCATGTCTGTACTCCGAAAAATGAGGCCACAACAGCGAGTTAAAAAAGTCTGAGCCTCAGTGGCGATAAGGATTTTCTTGGAGAAGAAATACATTAGGTCTAATGGGGAGAGTTTTTCGCTATTTGGACAGTTGGTCACCTGCTGGCCAAGGGGTAAGATTTAATGATTTGAAACCTCTTTTGTGAGAAGCAGGACACATATACCTCCATTTTGATGTATTTTTTATGGGTGTGGAGTGAGATTTGTGGGCATGGGAGCGAAATATTCGAGCGAGGTTCTGTTGATCAGAGAGGAGGTCTGCACTCTAGCTTTTCAAATCATCACTCTAGCCTCTCCAATACACCCCTATTATAAAGCCTGAAATTTGCTGAAAACCACAAGTTGCATAAAGCTAAATTGTGGAAAAACTCTAAAAGATATCACAAAAAGGTTAATACAATATCAATAGTCGACAAGACAATGAACATTTTAAAGCAAAAATGAGGTCTGTAGGTGAAAGTATGCTGAAGTTATAAGGCTTAGAAGGTGGACGAATAACAGGAAGAATTGAAAGATTTCCCCATTCATTTCTATGGGAAAAAAAGTTTGGCACAAAAAGTGAAAAATAATAAAAAGTATAAAGGGTAGAAAAGAGAAAAGTAATAGCCATCATGTCCTGATGGAGCGGAATAGTTTAAAGTTTGAACGGTTGAAATCGGACAAAGTTTGAAGGAGGAGAAGCGGTCCAAAGAAACATATGGGGAGAGTGTTAAGTATAATACTAGAAAAATTGCATTTCCTTGCAGAAAATGCGTGGAAATGCTGAGTGCTGAAAGCTGAAAAAGCAATGCTAAACTGCTAATAAAACATGGAGAAAGGTATAAATGTTAAAGCTGTTGAAGGGATGAGAAAGAAATGTAAGTTGGATAATTGATTAATTGGTTGAAGGACAAATAGTATGAATATGCTCTATAAAAAGAAATTTTATTCATGCTGAAAGAGGCTAGAAAAATGTCTAAAATTGCACAAAGTTTGAATGAAGAAGGAAATTGCCTTAAAAGGCAGGAAGGTGGGAAGTGGCATCAGTTTAATTTTTTAAGTATTAGAAAGGTTTGAATCAGTTTGAATCAGTTCAAATTAGTTTGAAAAATTAAATGATAAATCATCACTGAGTAACTTTTAAATGTGAAAAATCTAAATGAATATAAATCCTAAATACACCCCATAATGTCCTCAATGAGCTTAAATTTTAAAGCCCTGAATGGTTTCTGTAGGTCAAAGGTCATGTGAGGAGATAGGGGCTGAAGTTTTTTCAAGCGCTCTAGGAAAGGGTTTTAAGTGTCATCCCCAGTGCTATGTGTACTAAGCCTGGCTTCATGTGTCTCATATGGCCATTAGAAGCAGCTTTCCAGTCAGCTGTGTGTCTCCAGGTGCACAAATTAGTTGCCATGGGGACCTTGGATGCATAACTATAGCAGGAGAAAGAAGGCTTGAAGCTAAGGAAACAGGGCTCCAAGTAGGCCCTGGCACTCATCGTCTGTATATATTCATGATAAGGAGCTTGTGAGAACACAAGACTCTGCTGAACACATTAATACAATTTATTATCACAATCCTCAAAACACCCCATAATATCTTCAATGAGCTGAATTTTTGAAGCCCAGAATGGTTTCTGTAGCTCAAAGTTTGTGGGTGGAGATAGGTGGCGAAGCAGACACATATTAACTGTGTGTACAAGCAGCTGAACTGCAAGGTAGACCTCATAAAGCAACAAGTACAAGAATGTGTGTGTGTGTGTGTGTGTCTCGTTAATGACTGCATCCTAAACAGCTGTGAGATCAAAGGCAAATCACTGACCTACTGTTTGAATGAGAAGCAGCTGAACTGCAGAGGATTTAGAGGCTCTAAACTTCTTCACATAGCGTGATTTCCTTAAGTCACAGAATGAAAATAAGAACATCGTACGAATCCTCCGCCCTTCATGAACACAATGATGTCTTTTTCATGTCTGTACTTCGAAAAAAGAGGCCACAACAGCGAGTTAAAAAAGTCTGAGCCTGAGCGATGATCCGGATTTTCTTGGAGAAAAATAACATTATGGTCAATGGGAGAGATTTCCGCCTTCCTTGGACAGTTGGTCACCTGCTGGCCAAGGGGTACGATTTAATGATTTGAAACCTCTTTTGTGAGAAGCAGGACACATATACCTCCATTTTGATGTATTATTTATGGCTGTGGAGTGAGATTTGTGGGCGTGGGAGCGATATATTCGAGCGAGGTTCTGTCGATCAGAGACGGGGTCTGCACTCTAGCTGATGACATCATCACTCTAAGCTCTCCAATACACACCCATTATAAAGCTTGAAATTTGCTGAAAACCACAAGTTGCTTAAAGCTAAATTGTGGAAAAACTGTAGGAGATAGCACAAAAAAGTCAATACAGCATATTTGGAGGAGAAGATTGTGAACATTTTAAAGCCAAAATTAGGTCTGTAGGTGAAAGTACGCTGAAGTTATAAGGCTGAGAAGGTGGAGGAGTAAAAGGTAGAATTTGAAGATTTCCCCATTCATTTCAATGGGAAAATTTTTTGCACAAAAAGTCAAAAATATCAAAAAGTATAAGGGGTAGAAAAGAAAAAAGTAATAGCCATAATGTCCTGAAGGAGTGGAATAGTTTAAAGTTTGAACGGTTGAAATCGGACAAAGTTTGAAGGAGGAGAAGCGTTGCAAAAAAGGGACGGAAGAATAATAATAATAAGTTTAATAAAGAAACAGGAGAATAACAATAAGTGGAAATGCCTATCAGCATTTCCACTTAACTAGAAAAATTGCATTTCCTTGCAGAAAATGCGTGGAAATGCTGAGTGCTGAAAGCTGAAAAAGCAATGCAAAACTGCTAATAAAACATGGAGAAAGGTATAAATGTTAAAGCTGTTGAAGGGGTGAACAGAAATATAAGTTGGATAATTGATTAATTGGTTGAAGGACAAATAGTATGAATATGCTCTATAAAAGGAAATTTTATTCATGCTGAAAGAGGCTAGAAAAATGTCGAAAATTGCACAAAGTTTGAATGAAGAAGGAAATTGCCTTAAAAGGTAGGAAGGTGAGAAGTGGCATAAGTTTAAATTGTAGTACTAGAAGTAGTATTATAAGAAGTCAAGTCGTGATACTAGTAGTCATGTCAGCAGTAGAAGTAGATTGAGAATAAAAGAAGTATAAGTCAAAGTAGTAAAGAAAGTAGAAATAGGAGCAATAGCAGTTGAAGTAGAGGGGAAAGTACTAGTTTAATTGACATTAGCAGTAGTTGTCGTACTTGAGGTAGGATTTTGTTTGAATGATGGAGTAATGCATAAATATTAAAACTAATTTAAAACAGGGAAATTTTAAATTATCAAAAGTCCTCAAGTATCAGAAAGTTTTGAAGTATTAGAAAGGTTTGAATCAGTTTGAATGAGTTTAAATTAGTTTGAAAAATGAAATGATAAATCATCACTGACTGACTTTTAAAATGTGAAAAATTTAAATGAATAACAATCCTAAATACACCCAATAATGTCCTCAATGAGCTTAAATTTCAAAGCCCTGAATGGTTTCTGTAGGTCAAAGGTCATGTGAGGAGATAGGGGCTGAAGTTTTTTCCAACGCTCTAGGAAAGCGTTTTAAGTGTCATCTCAATTGCTATGTGTACTGAGCCTGGCTTCATGTGTCTCATATGGCCACTAGAAGCAGCTTTCCAGTCAGCTGTGTGTCTCCAGGTGCACAAATTGGTTGCCATGGGGACCTTGGATGCATAACTATAGCAGGAGAAAGAAGGCTTGAAGCTAAAGAAACAGGACTCCAAGTAGGCCCTGACGCTCACCCTCTGTATATATTCATAAGGAGCTTGTGAGAACACAAGACTCTGCTGAACACATTAATACAATTTATTATCACAATCCTCAGAACACCCCATAATATCTTCAATGAGCTGAATTTTTGAAGCCCAGAATGGTTTCTGTAGCTCAAAGTTTGTGGGTGGAGATAGGTGGTGAAGCAGACACATATTAACTGTGTGTACAAGCAGCTGAACTGCAAGGTGGACCTCAAAAAGCAACAAGTACAAGAATGTGTGTGCGTGTGTGTGTGTGTGTGTCGTTAATGACTGCATCCTAAACAGCTGTGAGATCAAAGGCAAATCACTAACCAACTGTTTGACTGAGAGGTGCTGAACTGCAGTGAATTTCAGCCTGTGAACTTCTTCACATAGCGTGATTTCCTTAAGTCCCAGAATGAAAATAAGAACATCGTACGAATCCTCCGTCCTTCATGAACACAATGATGTGTTTTTCATGTCTGTACTTCGAAAAATGAGGCCACAACAGCGAGTTAAAAAAGTCTGAGCCTGAGCGATGATCCGGATTTTCCTGGAGAAAAATAACATTATGGTCAATGGGAGAGATTTCCGCCTTTTTTGGACAGTTGGTCACCTGCTGGCCAAGGGGTACGATTTAATGATTTGAAACCTCTTTTGTGAGAAGCAGGACACATATACCTCCATTTTGATGTATTATTTGTGTCAGTGGAGTGAGATTTGTGGGCGTGGGAGCGATATATTCGAGCGAGGTTCTGTCGATCAGAGACGAGGTCTGCACTCTAGCTGATGACATCATCACTCTAAACTCTCCAATACACACCCATTATAAAGCTTGAAATTTGCTGAAAACCACAAGTTGCTTAAAGCTAAATTGTGGAAAAACTGTAAAAGATATCAAAAAACTGAGTACAACTTTAATAGTCGACAAGTGAATGAACATTTTAAAGCAAAAATTAGGTCTCTAGGTGAAAGTATGCTGAAGTTATAAGGTCTAGAAGGTGGAAGAGGAAAAGGTAGATTTTAAGATTTCCCCATTCATTTTTAATGGTACAAATTTTGCACAAAAAGTTAAAAAAAACAAAAAGTATAAAGGGTAGAAAGGAAAAAAATAGACGCCATAATGTCCTGAATGAGTGGAATAGTTTAAAGTTTGAACGGTTGAAATCGGACAAAGTTTGAAGGAGGAGAAGCGGTCCAAAAATCGGCGGAAGAATAATAATAAGTTTAATAAAGAAACAGGAGAATAACAATAAGTGGAAATGCTTAATCAGCATTTCCACTTAACTAGAAAAATTGCATTTCCTTGCAGAAAATGCGTGGAAATGCTGAGTGCTGAAAGCTAACAAAGCAATGCTAAACTGCTAATAAAACATGGAGAAAGGTATAAATGTTAAAGCTGTTGAAGGAGTGAGAAAGAAATATAGGTTGGATAACTGTTAAATTGGATGAAGGACAAATAGTATGAATATGCTCTATAAAAGGAAATTTTATTCATGCTGAAAGAGGCTAGAAAAATGTCTAAAATTGCACAAAGTTTGAATGAAGAAGGAAACTGCCTTAAAAGGCAGGAAGTTGAGAAGTGGCATAAGTTTAAGTTGTAGTACTAGAAGTAGTATAGGAGGTCAAGTCGTGATACTAGTAGTCATGTCAGCAGTAGAAGTAGTTTGAGAATAAAAGAAGTATAAGTCACAATAGTAGAGAAAGTAGAAATAGGAGCAATAGCAGTTGAAGTAGAGGGGATAGTACTAGTTTAATTGACATTAGCGGTAGTTGTCGTACTTGAGGTAGGATTTTGTTTGAAGGATAGAGTAATGCATAAATATTAAAACTTATTTCAAACAGGGAAAATTTAAATAATTAAAAATCCTCAAGAATCAGAAAGTTTTCAAGTATTAGAAAGGTTTGAATCAGTTTGAATGAGTTTAAATTAGTTTGAAAAAATAAATGATAAATCATCACTTAGTGACTTTAAAATGTAAAAAATTTAAATGAATATAAATCCTAAATACACCCCATAATGTCCTCAATGAGCTTAAATTTTAAAGCCCTGAATGGTTTCTGTAGGTCAAAGGTCATGTGAGGAGATAGGGGCTGAAGTTTTTTCAAGCGCTCTAGGAAAGGGTTTTAAGTGTCATCCCCAGTGCTATGTGTACTGAGCCTGGCTTCATGTGTCTCATATGGCCATTAGAAGCAGCTTTCCAGTCAGCTGCGTGTCTCCAGGTGCACAAGTTGGTTGCCATGGGGACCTTGGATGCATAACTATAGCAGGAGAAAGAAGGCTTAAAGCTAAGGAAACAGGACTCCAAGTAGGCCCTGACGCTCATCGTCTGTATATATTCATGATAAGGAGCTTGTGAGAACACAAGATTTTGCTGAACACATTAATACAATTTATTATCACAATCCTCAAAACACCCCATAATATCTTCAATGAGCTGAATTTTTCAAGCCCAGAATGGTTTCTGTAGCTCAAAGTTTGTGGGTGGAGATAGGTGGTGAAGCAGACACATATTACCTGTGTGTACAAGCAGCTGAACTGCAAGGTAGACCTGACAATGCAACAAGTACAAGAATGTGTGTGTGTGTGTGTGTGTGTGTGTGTGTGTGTGTGTGTCTCGTTAATGATTGCATCCTAAACAGCTGTGAGATCAAAGGCAAATCACTGACCTACTGTTTGAATGAGAAGCAGCTGAACAGCAGAGGTTTTGAAGCCTGTGAACTTCTTCACATAGCGTGATTTCCTTAAGTCCCAGAATGAAAATAAGAACATCGTACGAATCCTCCGGCCTTCATGAACACAATGATGTCTTTTTCATGTCTGTACTCCGAAAAATGTGGCCACAACAGCGAGTTAAAAAAGTCTGAGCCTGAGTGGGGATAAGGATTTTCTTGGAGAAGAAATACATTAGGTCTAATGGGGAGAGATTTCCGCCTTCCTTGGACAGTTGGTCACCTGCTGGCCAAGGGGTACGATTTAATGATTTGAAACCTCTTTTGTGAGAAGCAGGACACATATACCTCCATTTTGATGTATTATTTGTGTCAGTGGGGTGAGATTTGTGGGCGTGGGAGCGATATATTCGAGCGAGGTTCTGTCGATCAGAGACGAGGTCTGCACTCTAGCTGATGACATCATCACTCTAAACTCTCCAATACACACCCATTATAAAGCTTGAAATTTGCTGAAAACCACAAGTTGCTTAAAGCTAAATTGTGGAAAAACTGTAAGAGATATCAAAAATCTGAGTACAACTGTAATAGTCGACAAGTGAATGAACATTTTAAAGCAAAAATGAGGTCTCTAGGTGAAAGTATGCTGAAGTTATAAGGTCTAGAAGGTGGAAGAATAAAAGGAAGGAGTGGAAGATTTCCCCATTGACTTCAATGTTAAAATTTTTGCACAAAAAGTTAAAAAAAACAAAAAGTATAAAAGGTAGAAAGGTAAAAAATACAAGCACACATGTCCTGAAGGAGTGGAATAGTTTAAAGTTTGAACGGTTGAAATCGCACAAAGTTTGAAGGAGTTGAAAAGCGACAAAAAACGGCGGAAGAATACTAATAATAATAATAAAGAAACAGGAGAATAACAATAAGTGGAAATGCCTATCAGCATTTCCACTTAACTAGAAAAATTGCATTTCCTTGCAGAAAATGCGTGGAAATGCTGAGTGCTGAAAGCTGAAAAAGCAATGCTAAACTGCTAATAAAACATGGAGAAAGGTATAAATGTTAAAGCTGTTGAAGGGGTGAACAGAAATATAAGTTGGATAATTGATTAATTGGTTGAAGGACAAATAGTATGAATATGCTCTATAAAAGGAAATTTTATTCATGCTGAAAGAGGCTAGAAAAATGTCGAAAATTGCACAAAGTTTGAATGAAAAAGGAAATTGCCTTAAAAGGCAGGAAGGTGAGAAGTGGCATAAGTTTAAATTGTAGTACTAGAAGTAGTATTATAAGAAGTCAAGTCGTGATACTAGTAGTCATGTCAGCAGTAGAAGTAGATTGAGAATAAAAGAAGTATAAGTCAAAGTAGTAAAGAAAGTAGAAATAGGAGCAATAGCAGTTGAAGTAGAGGGGAAAGTTCTAGTTTAATTGACATTAGCAGTAGTTGTCGTACTTGAGGTAGGATTTTGTTTGAATGATGGAGTAATGCATAAATATTAAAACTAATTTAAAACAGGGAAATTTTAAATTATCAAAAGTCCTCAAGTATCAGAAAGTTTTGAAGTATTAGAAAGGTTTGAATCAGTTTGAATGAGTTTTAAGTGTCATCCCAATTGCTATGTGTACTGAGCCTGGCTTCATGTGTCTCATATGGCCACTAGAAGCAGCTTTCCAGTCAGCTGTGTGTCTCCAGGTGCACAAATTGGTTGCCATGGGGACCTTGGATGCATAACTATAGCAGGAGAAGAAGGCTTGAAGCTAAAGAAACAGGACTCCAAGTAGGCCCTGACGCTCACCCTCTGTATATATTCATAAGGAGCTTGTGAGAACACAAGACTCTGCTGAACACATTAATACAATTTATTATCACAATCCTCAAAACACCCCATAATATCTTCAATGAGCTGAATTTTTCAAGCCCAGAATGGTTTCTGTAGCTCAAAGTTTGTGGGTGGAGATAGGTGGTGAAGCAGACACATATTAACTGTGTGTACAAGCAGCTGAACTGCAAGGTGGACCTCAAAAAGCAACAAGTACAAGAATGTGTGTGCGTGTGTGTGTGTGTGTCTCGTTAATGACTGCATCCTAAACAGCTGTGAGATCAAAGGCAAATCACTAACCTACTGTTTGACTGAGAGGTGCTGAACTGCAGTGAATTTCAGCCTGTGAACTTCTTCACATAGCGTGATTTCCTTAAGTCCCAGAATGAATATAAGAACATCGTACGAATCCTCCGCCCTTCATGAACACAATGATGTGTTTTTCATGTCTGTACTCCGAAAAATGAGGCCACAACAGCGAGTTAAAAAAGTCTGAGCCTCAGTGGCGATAAGGATTTTCTTGGAGAAGAAATACATTAGGTCTAATGGGGAGAGTTTTTCGCTATTTGGACAGTTGGTCACCTGCTGGCCAAGGGGTAAGATTTAATGATTTGAAACCTCTTTTGTGAGAAGCAGGACACATATACCTCCATTTTGATGTATTTTTTATGGGTGTGGAGTGAGATTTGTGGGCATGGGAGCGAAATATTCGAGCGAGGTTCTGTTGATCAGAGAGGAGGTCTGCACTCTAGCTTTTCAAATCATCACTCTAGCCTCTCCAATACACCCCTATTATAAAGCCTGAAATTTGCTGAAAACCACAAGTTGCATAAAGCTAAATTGTGGAAAAACTCTAAAAGATATCACAAAAAGGTTAATACAATATCAATAGTCGACAAGACAATGAACATTTTAAAGCAAAAATGAGGTCTGTAGGTGAAAGTATGCTGAAGTTATAAGGCTTAGAAGGTGGACGAATAACAGGAAGAATTGAAAGATTTCCCCATTCATTTCTATGGGAAAAAAAGTTTGGCACAAAAAGTGAAAAATAATAAAAAGTATAAAGGGTAGAAAAGAGAAAAGTAATAGCCATCATGTCCTGATGGAGCGGAATAGTTTAAAGTTTGAACGGTTGAAATCGGACAAAGTTTGAAGGAGGAGAAGCGGTCCAAAGAAACATATGGGGAGAGTGTTAAGTATAATACTAGAAAAATTGCATTTCCTTGCAGAAAATGCGTGGAAATGCTGAGTGCTGAAAGCTGAAAAAGCAATGCTAAACTGCTAATAAAACATGGAGAAAGGTATAAATGTTAAAGCTGTTGAAGGGATGAGAAAGAAATGTAAGTTGGATAATTGATTAATTGGTTGAAGGACAAATAGTATGAATATGCTCTATAAAAGAAAATTTAATTCATGCTGAAAGAGGCTAGAAAAATGTCTAAAATTGCACAAAGTTTGAATGAAGAAGGAAACTGCCTTAAAAGGCAGGAAGGTGAGAAGTGGCATAAGTTTAAGTTTTTAAGTATTAGAAAGGTTTGAATCAGTTTGAATCAGTTCAAATTAGTTTGAAAAATTAAATGAGAAATCATCACTGAGTGACTTTAAAATGTGAAAAATCTAAATGAATATAAATCCTAAATACACCCCATAATGTCCTCAATGAGCTTAAATTTTAAAGCCCTGAATGGTTTCTGTAGGTCAAAGGTCATGTGAGGAGATAGGGGCTGAAGTTTTTTCAAGCGCTGTAGGAAAGGGTTTTAAGTGTCATCCCCAGTGCTATGTGTACTGAGCCTGGCTTCATGTGTCTCATATGGCCATTAGAAGCAGCTTTCCAGTCAGCTGTGTGTCTCCAGGTGCACAAATTGGTTGCCATGGGGACCTTGGATGAATAACTTTAGCAGGAGAAAGAAGGCTTGAAGCTAAGGAAACAGGAATCCAAGTAGGCCCTGACGCTCATCCTCTGTATATATTCATGATAAGGGGCTTGTGAGAACACAAGATTTTGCTGAACACATTAATACAATTTATTATCACAATCCTCAAAACACCCCATAATATCTTCAATGAGCTGAATTTTTCAAGCCCAGAATGGTTTCTGTAGCTCAAAGTTTGTGGGTGGAGATAGGTGGTGAAGCAGACACATATTAACTGTGTGTACAAGCAGCTGAACTGCAAGGTGGACCTCAAAAAGCAACAAGTACAAGAATGTGTGTGCGTGTGTGTGTGTGTGTCTCGTTAATGACTGCATCCTAAACAGCTGTGAGATCAAAGGCAAATCACTAACCTACTGTTTGACTGAGAGGTGCTGAACTGCAGTAAATTTCAGCCTGTGAACTTCTTCACATAGCGTGATTTCCTTAAGTCCCAGAATGAAAATAAGAACATCGTACGAATCCTCCGTCCTTCATGAACACAATGATGTGTTTTTCATGTCTGTACTTCGAAAAATGAGGCCACAACAGCGAGTTAAAAAAGTCTGAGCCTGAGCGATGATCCGGATTTTCTTGGAGAAAAATAACATTATGGTCAATGGGAGAGATTTCTGCCTTCCTTGGACAGTTGGTCACCTGCTGGCCAAGGGGTACGATTTAAGGATTTGAAACCTCTTTTGTGAGAAGCAGGACATATATACCTCCATTTTGATGTATTATTTATGGCTGTGGAGTGAGATTTGTGGGCGTGGGAGCGATATATTCGAGCGAGGTTCTGTCGATCAGAGACGAGGTCTGCACTCTAGCTGATGACATCATCACTCTAAACTCTCCAATACACACCCATTATAAAGCTTGAAATTTGCTGAAAACCACAAGTTGCTTAAAGCTAAATTGTGGAAGAACTGTAAAAGATATCAAAAAACTGAGTACAACTCTAATAGTCGACAAGTGAATGAACATTTTAAAGCAAAAATGAGGTCTCTAGGTGAAAGTATGCTGAAGTTATAAGACTTTGAAGGTGGAAGAAAAAAAGGAAGAAGTGGAAGATTTCCCCATTGACTTCAATGTTAAAATTTTTGCACAAAAAGTTAAAAATATCAAAAAGTATAAAGGGTAGAAGAGTGAAAAGTAATAGCCATCATGTCCTGAAGGAGTGGAATAGTTTAAAGTTTGAACGGTTGAAATCGGACAAAGTTTGAAGGAGGAGAAGCGCGGCAAAAAACGGCGGAAGAATAATAAGAAGAATAAAGAAACAGGAGAATAACAATAAGTGGAAATGCTTAATCAGCATTTCCACTTAACTAGAAAAATTGCATTTCCTTGCAGAAAATGCGTGGAAATGCTGAGTGCTGAAAGCTGAAAAAGCAATGCTAAACTGCTAATAAAACATGGAGAAAGGTATAAATGTTAAAGCTGTTGAAGGAGTGAAAAAGAAATATAATTTGGATAACTGTTAAATTGGTTGAAGGAAAATATTGTGTAAGTTTGCTCTATAAAAGGAAATTTTATTCATGCTGAAAGAGGCTAGAAAAATGTCTAAAATTGCACACAGTTTGAATGAAGAAGGAAATTGCCTTAAAAGGCAGGAAGGTGAGAAGTGGCATAAGTTTAAGTTGTAGTACTAGAAGTAGTATGATAAGAGGTCAAGCCGTGATACTAGTAGTCATGTCAGCAGTAGAAGTAGATTGAGAATAAAAGTATAAGTCAAAGTAGTAGAGAAAGTAGAAATAGCAGCAATAGCAGCAGTAGAGAAAGTAGAAATAGGAGCAATAGCAGTTGAAGTAGAGGGGAAAGTACTTGTTTAATTGACATTAGCAGTAGTTGTCGTACTTGAGGTAGGATTTTGTTTGAAGGATGGAATAATGCATAAATATGAAAACTAATTTAAACAGGGAAAATTTAAATAATGAAAAATCCTCAAGAATCAGAAAGTTTTTAAGTATTAGAAAGGTTTGAATCAGTTTGAATGAGTTTCAATTAGTTTGAAAAAATAAATGATAAATCATCACTGAGTGACTTTAAAATGTGAAAAATTTAAATGAATATAAATCCTAAATACACCCCATAATGTCCTCAATGAGCTTAAATTTTAAAGCCCTGAATGGTTTCTGTAGGTCAAAGGTCATGTGAGGAAATAGGGGCTAAAGTTTTTTCAAGCGCTCTAGGAAAGGGTTTTAAGTGTCATCCCCAGTGCTATGTGTACTGAGCCTGGCTTCATGTGTCTCATATGGCCATTAGAAGCAGCTTTCCAGTCAGCTGTGTGTCTCCAGGTGCACAAGTTGGTTGCCATGGGGACCTTGGATGCATAACTATAGCAGGAGAAAGAAGGCTTAAAGCTAAGGAAACAGGACTCCAAGTAGGCCCTGACGCTCATCCTCTGTATATATTCATAAGGAGCTTGTGAGAACACAAGACTCTGCTGAACACATTAATACAATTTATTATCACAATCTTCAAAACACCCCATAATATCTTGAATGAGCTGAATTTTTGAAGCCCAGAATGGTTCCTGTGGCTCAAAGTTTGTGGTTGGAGATAGGTGGTGAAGCAGACACATATTAAATGTGTGTACAAGCAGCTGAACTGCAAGGTAGACCTCACAAAGCAACAAGTACAAGAATGTGTGTTTGTGTGTGTGTGTGTGTGTCTCGTTAATGATTGCATCCTAAACAGCTGAAAGATCAAAGCCATGAACTGACCTATTGTTTGAATGGAGAAGCTGCTGAACTGCAGTGAATTAAGGGTTCTGAACTTCTTCACATAGCACGATTTCCTTAAGTCCCAGAATGAAAATAAGAACATCGTACAAATCCTCCGCCCTTCATGAACACAATGATGTGTTTTTCATGTCTGTACTCCGAAAAATGTGGCCACAACAGCGAGTTAAAAAAGTCTGAGCCTGAGTGGCGATAAGGATTTTCTTGGAGAAAAAATACATTAGAGCCAATGGGGAGAGATTTCCGCCTATTTGGACAGTTGGTCACCTGCTGGCCAAGGGGTAAGATTTAATGATTTGAAACCTCTTTTGTGAGAAGCAGGACACATATACCTCCATTTTGATGTATTTTTTATGGCTGTGGAGTGAGATTTGTGGGCGTGGGAGCGATATATTCGAGCGAGGTTCTGTCGATCAGAGACGAGGTCTGCACTCTAGCTTTTCAAATCATCACTCTAGCCTCTCCAATACACCCCTATTATAAAGCCTGAAATTAGCTGAAAACCACAAGTTGCATAAAGCTAAATTGTGGAAAAACTGTAAAAGATAGCACAAAAAGGTTAATACAACATCAATAGTCGACAAGACAATGAACATTTTAAAGCAAAAATGAGGTCTCTAGGTGAAAGTATGCTGAAGTTATAAGGCTTAGAAGGTGGACGAATAACAGGAAGAATTGGAAGATTTCCCCATTCATTTCTATGGGAAAAAAAGTTTGGCACAAAAAGTGAAAAATAATAAAAAGTATAAAGGATAGAAAAGAGAAAAGTAATAGCCATCATGTCCTGAAGGAGTGGAATCGTTTAAAGTTTGAACGGTTGAAATCGGACAAAGTTTGAAGGAGGAGAAGCGGTCCAAAGAAACGTATGGGGAGAGTGTTAAGTATAATACTAGAAAAATTGCATTTCCTTGCAGAAAATGCGTGGAAATGCTGAGTGCTGAAAGCTGAAAAAGCAATGCTAAACTGCTAATAAAACATGGAGAAAGGTATAAATGTTAAAGCTGTTGAAGGGGTGAAAAAGAAATATAAGTTGGATAATTGTTTAATTGGTTGAAGGACAAATAGTATGAATATGCTCTATAAAAGGAAATTTTATTCATGCTGAAAGAGGCTAGAAAAATGTCTCAAATTGCACAAAGTTTGAATGAAGAAGGAAATTGCCTTAAAAGGCAGGAAGGTGAGAGGTGGCATAAGTTTAAGTTGTAGTACTAGAAGTAGTATGATAAGAGGTCAAGTCGTGATACTAGTAGTCATGTCAGCAGTAGAAGTAGTTTGAGAATAAAAGAAGTATAAGTCAAAGTAGAGAAAGTAGAAATAGGAGCAATAGCAGTTGAAGTAGAGGGGAAAGTACTAGTTTAATTGACATTAGCAGTAGTTCTAGTACTTGAGGTATGATTTTGTTTGAAGGATGGAATAATGCATAAATATTAAAACTAATTTAAAACAGGGAAATTTTAAATTATCAAAAGTCCTCAAGTATCAGAAAGTTTTGAAGTATTAGAAAGGTTTGAATCAGTTTGAATGAGTTTAAATTAGTTTGAAAAATTAAATGATAAATCATCACTGACTGACTTTTAAAATGTGAAAAATTTAAATGAATGACAATCCTAAATACACCCAATAATGTCCTCAATGAGCTTAAATTTCAAAGCCCTGAATGGTTTCTGTAGGTCAAAGGTCATGTGAGGAGATAGGGGCTGAAGTTTTTTCCAACGCTCTAGGAAAGGGTTTTAAGTGTCATCCCAATTGCTATGTGTACTGAGCCTGGCTTCATGTGTCTCATATGGCCACTAGAAGCAGCTTTCCAGTCAGCTGTGTGTCTCCAGGTGCACTAATTGGTTGCCATGGGGACCTTGGATGCATAACTATAGCAGGAGAAAGAAGGCCTTGAAGCTAAAGAAACAGGACTCCAAGTAGGCCCTGACGCTCACCCTCTGTATTAATGTGTTCAGCAGAGTCTTGTGTTCTCACAAGCTCCTTATGAATATATACAATTTATTATCACAATCCTCAAAACACCCCATAATATCTTCAATGAGCTGAATTTTTCAAGCCCAGAATGGTTTCTGTAGCTCAAAGTTTGTGGGTGGAGATAGGTGGTGAAGCAGACACATATTAACTGTGTGTACAAGCAGCTGAACTGCAAGGTGGACCTCAAAAAGCAACAAGTACAAGAATGTGTGTGCGTGTGTGTGTGTGTCTCGTTAATGACTGCATCCTAAACAGCTGTGAGATCAAAGGCAAATCACTAACCTACTGTTTGACTGAGAGGTGCTGAACTGCAGTGAATTTCAGCCTGTGAACTTCTTCACATAGCGTGATTTCCTTAAGTCCCAGAATGAAAATAAGAACATCGTACGAATCCTCCGTCCTTCATGAACACAATGATGTGTTTTTCATGTCTGTACTTCGAAAAATGTGGCCACAACAGCGAGTTAAAAAAGTCTGAGCCTGAGTGGGGATAAGGATTTTCTTGGAGAAGAAATACATTAGGTCTAATGGGGAGAGATTTCCACCTATTTGGACAGTTGGTCACCTGCTGGCCAAGGGGTAGGATTTAATGATTTGAAACCTCTTTTGTGAGAAGCAGGACACATATACCTCCATTTTGATGTATTATTTGTGTCAGTGGAGTGAGATTTGTGGGCGTGGGAGCGATATATTCGAGCGAGGTTCTGTCGATCAGAGACGAGGTCTGCACTCTAGCTGATGACATCATCACTCTAAACTCTCCAATACACACCCATTATAAAGCTTGAAATTTGCTGAAAACCACAAGTTGCTTAAAGCTAAATTGTGGAAAAACTGTAAGAGATATCAAAAAACTGAGTACAACTGTAATAGTCGACAAGTGAATGAACATTTTAAAGCAAAAATGAGGTCTCTAGGTGAAAGTATGCTGAAGTTATAAGGTCTAGAAGGTGGAAGAATAAAAGGAAGGAGTGGAAGATTTCCCCATTGACTTCAATGTTAAAATTTTTGCACAAAAAGTTAAAAAAAACAAAAAGTATAAAAGGTAGAAAGGTAAAAAATACAAGCACACATGTCCTGAAGGAGTGGAATAGTTAAAAGTTTGAACGGTTGAAATCGGACAAAGTTTGAAGGAGGAGAAGCGGTCCAAAGAAACGTATGGGGAGAGTGTTAAGTATAATACTAGAAAAATTGCATTTCCTTGCAGAAAATGCGTGGAAATGCTGAGTGCTGAAAGCTAACAAAGCAATGCTAAACTGCTAATAAAACATGGAGAAAGGTATAAATGTTAAAGCTGTTGAAGGAGTGAGAAAGAAATATAGGTTGGATAACTGTTAAATTGGATGAAGGACAAATAGTATGAATATGCTCTATAAAAGGAAATTTTATTCATGCTGAAAGAGGCTAGAAAAATGTCTAAAATTGCACAAAGTTTGAATGAAGAAGGAAACTGCCTTAAAAGGCAGGAAGTTGAGAAGTGGCATAAGTTTAAGTTGTAGTACTAGAAGTAGTATAGGAGGTCAAGTGGTGATACTAGTAGTCATGTCAGCAGTAGAAGTAGTTTGAGAATAAAAGAAGTATAAGTCACAATAGTAGAGAAAGTAGAAATAGGAGCAATAGCAGTTGAAGTAGAGGGGATAGTACTAGTTTAATTGACATTAGCGGTAGTTGTCGTACTTGAGGTAGGATTTTGTTTGAAGGATAGAGTAATGCATAAATATTAAAACTTATTTCAAACAGGGAAAATTTAAATAATTAAAAATCCTCAAGAATCAGAAAGTTTTCAAGTATTAGAAAGGTTTGAATCAGTTTGAATGAGTTTAAATTAGTTTGAAAAAATAAATGATAAATCATCACTTAGTGACTTTAAAATGTAAAAAATTTAAATGAATATAAATCCTAAATACACCCCATAATGTCCTCAATGAGCTTAAATTTTAAAGCCCTGAATGGTTTCTGTAGGTCAAAGGTCATGTGAGGAGATAGGGGCTGAAGTTTTTTCAAGCGCTCTAGGAAAGGGTTTTAAGTGTCATCCCCAGTGCTATGTGTACTGAGCCTGGCTTCATGTGTCTCATATGGCCATTAGAAGCAGCTTTCCAGTCAGCTGCGTGTCTCCAGGTGCACAAGTTGGTTGCCATGGGGACCTTGGATGCATAACTATAGCAGGAGAAAGAAGGCTTAAAGCTAAGGAAACAGGACTCCAAGTAGGCCCTGACGCTCATCGTCTGTATATATTCATGATAAGGAGCTTGTGAGAACACAAGATTTTGCTGAACACATTAATACAATTTATTATCACAATCCTCAAAACACCCCATAATATCTTCAATGAGCTGAATTTTTCAAGCCCAGAATGGTTTCTGTAGCTCAAAGTTTGTGGGTGGAGATAGGTGGTGAAGCAGACACATATTACCTGTGTGTACAAGCAGCTGAACTGCAAGGTAGACCTGACAATGCAACAAGTACAAGAATGTGTGTGTGTGTGTGTGTGTGTGTGTGTGTGTGTGTGTCTCGTTAATGATTGCATCCTAAACAGCTGTGAGATCAAAGGCAAATCACTGACCTACTGTTTGAATGAGAAGCAGCTGAACAGCAGAGGTTTTGAAGCCTGTGAACTTCTTCACATAGCGTGATTTCCTTAAGTCCCAGAATGAAAATAAGAACATCGTACGAATCCTCCGGCCTTCATGAACACAATGATGTCTTTTTCATGTCTGTACTCCGAAAAATGTGGCCACAACAGCGAGTTAAAAAAGTCTGAGCCTGAGTGGGGATAAGGATTTTCTTGGAGAAGAAATACATTAGGTCTAATGGGGAGAGATTTCCGCCTTCCTTGGACAGTTGGTCACCTGCTGGCCAAGGGGTACGATTTAATGATTTGAAACCTCTTTTGTGAGAAGCAGGACACATATACCTCCATTTTGATGTATTATTTGTGTCAGTGGAGTGAGATTTGTGGGCGTGGGAGCGATATATTCGAGCGAGGTTCTGTCGATCAGAGACGAGGTCTGCACTCTAGCTGATGACATCATCACTCTAAACTCTCCAATACACACCCATTATAAAGCTTGAAATTTGCTGAAAACCACAAGTTGCTTAAAGCTAAATTGTGGAAAAACTGTAAGAGATATCAAAAACTGAGTACAACTGTAATAGTCGACAAGTGAATGAACATTTTAAAGCAAAAATGAGGTCTCTAGGTGAAAGTATGCTGAAGTTATAAGGTCTAGAAGGTGGAAGAATAAAAGGAAGAGTGGAAGATTTCCCCATTGACTTCAATGTTAAAATTTTTGCACAAAAAGTTAAAAAAAACAAAAAGTATAAAAGGTAGAAAGGTAAAAAAAATACAAGCACACATGTCCTGAAGGAGTGGAATAGTTTAAAGTTTGAACGGTTGAAATCGCACAAAGTTTGAAGGAGTTGAAAGCGGACAAAAAACGGCGGAAGAATATAATAATAATAATAAAGAAACAGGAGAATAACAATAAGTGGAAATGCCTATCAGCATTTCCACTTAACTAGAAAAATTGCATTTCCTTGCAGAAAATGCGTGGAAATGCTGAGTGCTGAAAGCTGAAAAAGCAATGCTAAACTGCTAATAAAACATGGAGAAAGGTATAAATGTTAAAGCTGTTGAAGGGGTGAACAGAAATATAAGTTGGATAATTGATTAATTGGTTGAAGGACAAATAGTATGAATATGCTCTATAAAAGGAAATTTTATTCATGCTGAAAGAGGCTAGAAAAATGTCGAAAATTGCACAAAGTTTGAATGAAAAAGGAAATTGCCTTAAAAGGCAGGAAGGTGAGAAGTGGCATAAGTTTAAATTGTAGTACTAGAAGTAGTATTATAAGAAGTCAAGTCGTGATACTAGTAGTCATGTCAGCAGTAGAAGTAGATTGAGAATAAAAGAAGTATAAGTCAAAGTAGTAAAGAAAGTAGAAATAGGAGCAATAGCAGTTTAAGTAGAGGGGAAAGTTCTAGTTTAATTGACATTAGCAGTAGTTGTCGTACTTGAGGTAGGATTTTGTTTGAATGATGGAGTAATGCATAAATATTAAAACTAATTTAAAACAGGGAAATTTTAAATTATCAAAAGTCCTCAAGTATCAGAAAGTTTTGAAGTATTAGAAAGGTTTGAATCAGTTTGAATGAGTTTAAATTAGTTTGAAAAATGTAATGATAAATCATCACTGACTGACTTTTAAAATGTGAAAAATTTAAATGAATAACAATCCTAAATACACCCAATAATGTCCTCAATGAGCTTAAATTTCAAAGCCCTGAATGGTTTCTGTAGGTCAAAGGTCATGTGAGGAGATAGGGGCTGAAGTTTTTTCCAACGCTCTAGGAAAGGGTTTTAAGTGTCATCCCAATTGCTATGTGTACTGAGCCTGGCTTCATGTGTCTCATATGGCCACTAGAAGCAGCTTTCCAGTCAGCTGTGTGTCTCCAGGTGCACAAATTGGTTGCCATGGGGACCTTGGATGCATAACTATAGCAGGAGAAGAAGGCTTGAAGCTAAAGAAACAGGACTCCAAGTAGGCCCTGACGCTCACCCTCTGTATATATTCATAAGGAGCTTGTGAGAACACAAGACTCTGCTGAACACATTAATACAATTTATTATCACAATCCTCAAAACACCCCATAATATCTTCAATGAGCTGAATTTTTCAAGCCCAGAATGGTTTCTGTAGCTCAAAGTTTGTGGGTGGAGATAGGTGGTGAAGCAGACACATATTAACTGTGTGTACAAGCAGCTGAACTGCAAGGTGGACCTCAAAAAGCAACAAGTACAAGAATGTGTGTGTGTGTGTGTGTGTGTGTGTGTCTCGTTAATGACTGCATCCTAAACAGCTGTGAGATCAAAGGCAAATCACTAACCTACTGTTTGACTGAGAGGTGCTGAACTGCAGTGAATTTCAGCCTGTGAACTTCTTCACATAGCGTGATTTCCTTAAGTCCCAGAATGAAAATAAGAACATCGTACGAATCCTCCGTCCTTCATGAACACAATGATGTGTTTTTCATGTCTGTACTCCGAAAAATGAGGCCACAACAGCGAGTTAAAAAAGTCTGAGCCTGAGCGATGATCCGGATTTTCTTGGAGAAAAATAACATTATGGTCAATGGGAGAGATTTCGCCTATTTGGACAGTTGGTCACCTGCTGGCCAAGGGGTACGATTTAATGATTTGAAACCTCTTTTGTGAGAAGCAGGACACATATACCTCCATTTTGATGTATTTTTTATGGTGTGGAGTGAGATTTGTGGGCGTGGGAGCGATATATTCGAGCGAGGTTCTGTCGATCAGAGACGAGGTCTGCACTCTAGCTTTTCAAATCATCACTCTAGCCTCTCCAATACACCCCTATTATAAAGCCTGAAATTTGCTGAAAACCACAAGTTGCATAAAGCTAAATTGTGGAAAAACTGTAAAAGATAGCACAAAAAGGTTAATACAATATCAATAGTCGACAAGACAATGAACATTTTAAAGCAAAAATGAGGTCTGTAGGTGAAAGTATGCTGAAGTTATAAGGCTTAGAAGGTGGACGAATAACAGGAAGAATTGAAAGATTTCCCCATTCATTTCTATGGGAAAAAAAGTTTGGCACAAAAAGTGAAAAATAATAAAAAGTATAAAGGGTAGAAAAGAGAAAAGTAATAGCCATCATGTCCTGATGGAGCGGAATAGTTTAAAGTTTGAACGGTTGAAATCGGACAAAGTTTGAAGGAGGAGAAGCGGTCCAAAGAAACATATGGGGAGAGTGTTAAGTATAATACTAGAAAAATTGCATTTCCTTGCAGAAAATGCGTGGAAATGCTGAGTGCTGAAAGCTGAAAAAGCAATGCAAAACTGCCAATAAAAAATGGAGGAAGGTATAAACGGAAAAACTGTAGAAAAGGTGGAGTAGAAGAAGAAGAAATTGTATGAATGGAAGAATTGTAGTATAGCTGGAGGTAAATTAGTTGGATTAATGTACAAATTGTCTGATAGCCTAAGTGAAAAATGTATATGATTGATGTGAATAAACAGAACTGATATGGATAATTGAATTTGAAAAACAAATGCCTTTAAACAATGTGTAACAATGTTCCTATTAAATGTACAAATAGTAAAACAGATTTTAGCAGTCTGCAGCATCCAACCATAGTAACTTGAGAATGCAGAACAGCACCATCTATTGCCCTGCTTCAGTTACTGCCCTACATCTGAATGCAGAAAGTATGAAACAGCTGAAGTTAAATTAATTGTATAAATGTAGAAAGTATAGAAAAGAAAAGCAGAAGTAGAAGAAAAAGAAGAAGTTAGTATGTTAAAAGAGTTAAAGACAAGAACTGTAACAACAAAGTTCATATTGGGGCTGTATTTTCTACTGACAGAGAGACAGTATTGCACACATGGAAACAGTGTGTGTGTGTGTGTGTGTGTGTGTGTGTGTGTGTGTGTGTGTGTGTGTGTGTGTGTGTGTGTGCCCGCGCGCGCGCGGCCGAGCCCGTGCGTGTGCATATGCGTGTGTGATCGAAGCACACAGCCCATGACAAGTGCAGAATCTGACAGAGACAGTAAGAGAGAAAGAGACACAGTAATGCACTCATGGAAACAGTGTGTGTGTATGTGTGTGTGCCCGCGCGCGCACGAGCGGCCAAGTCCGTGCGTGTGCGATCGAAGCACACAGCCCATGACAAGTGCAGAATCTGACAGAGACAGTAAGAGAGAAAGAGACACAGTAATGCACTCATGGAAACAGTGTGTGTGTATGTGTGTGTGCCCGCGCGCGCACGAGCGGCCAAGTCCGTGCGTGTGCGATCGAAGCACACAGCCCATGACAAGTGCAGAATCTCTGGCTCTGAAGGAATGTACTCACCTCCTGGGCAAGCTGTACAATTTCATGACTTCAGACCGATTTTGTGAGAAGCAGGACGAGTGTACCTCCATTTTGATGTGTTTTTTATGGCTGTGGAGTGAAAATTGCGGCCGCAGCAGCAAAATAATCATGCTTGGTGTAGTGAATCCAAAAGGCCCCGCCCGCATCTAGCGGTGACGTAACATCTGACGTCACACGCTGTAGCGTGAGTCAGGCTGAAAAAGGCAGAAGACTTCATGTTGCTCCAAGCGAAATTGTGCAAAAACGGTAGGAAATAGCAAAAAGGAGTGAATACAACATTTGTAGCAGACACGTTGCTGAACATTTTAAAGCAAAAATGAGGTCTGTAGGTGAAAGTATGCAGAAGTTATAAGGGTGAGAAGGTGTTATAGCTGTATCTCCATTCATTTGTAATGGAACAAATTTTGCAGAAAAAGTGAAATATTGCAAAAAGTATAAATGGTAGAAAGGTGAAAAGTAATAGCCGTAATGTCCTGAAGGAGTGCATTAGTATAAAGTTTGAATGGTGAAAATAGCACAAAGTGGTGAGGAGTTGAAAAGGGCCAAAAAAGGTACGGAAGAATAATAATAATAAAGAAATAGTAGAATAACAACTAGAAAAATTGCATTTCCTTGCAGAAAATGCGTGGAAATGCTGAGTGCTGAAAGCTGAAAAAGCAATGCTAAACTGCTAATAAAACATGGAGAAAGGTATAAATGTTAAAGCTGTTGAAGGGGTGAAAAAGAAATATAAGTTGGATAATAGTTTAATTGGTTGAAGGACAAATAGTATGAATATGCTCTATAAAAGGAAATTTTATTCATGCTGAAAGAGGCTAGAAAAATGTCGAAAATTGCACAAAGTTTGAATGAAGAAGGAAACTGCCTTTAAAGGCAGGAAGGTGAGAAGTGGCATAAGTTTAAGTTGTAGTACTAGAAGAAGTATGATAAGAAGTCAAGTCGTGATACTAGTAGTCATGTCAGCAGTAGAAGTAGATTGAGAATAAAAGAAGTATAAGTCAAAGTAGTAAAGAAAGTAGAAATAGTAGCAATAGCAGCAGTAGAGAAAGTAGAAATAGGAGCAATAGCAGTTGAAGTAGAGGGGAAAGTTCTAGTTTAATTGACATAAGTAGTTGTAGTACTAGAGGTAGGATTTTGTTTGAAGGACGGATTAATGCATAAATATTAAAAAATAATATAAAACAGGGAAAATTTTATTAATTAAAAATCCTCAAGTATCAGACAGTTTTTAAGTATTAGAAAGGTTTGAATCATTTTGAATGAGTTTAAATTAGTTTGAAAAATTAAATGATAAATTATCACTGAGTGACTTTAAAATGTGAAACATTTAAATGAATATAAATCCTAAATACACCCCATATTGTCCTCAATGAGCTTAAATTTTAAAGCCCTGAATGGTTTCTGTAGGTCAAAGGTCATGTGAGGAGATAGGGGCTGAAGGTTTTTCAAGCGCTCTAGGAAAGGGTTTTAAGTGTCATCCCCAGTGCTATGTGTACTGGACTGGCTTCATGTGTCTCATATGGCCATTAGAAGCAGCTTTCCAGTCAGCTGTGTGTCTCCAGGTGCACAAATTGGTTGCCATGGGGACCTTGGATGAATAACTATAGCAGGAGAAAGAAGGCTTGAAGCTAAGGAAACAGGACTCCAAGTAGGCCCTGACGCTCATCCTCTGTATAAATTCATAAGGAGCTTGTGAGAACACAAGATTTTGCTGAACACATTAATACAATTTATTATCACAATCCTCAAAACACCCCATAATATCTTCAATGAGCTGAATTTTATAAGCCCAGAATGGTTTCTGTAGCTCAAAGTTTGTGGGTGGAGATAGGTGGCGAAGCAGACACATATTAACTGTGTGTACAAGCAGCTGAACTGCAAGGTAGACCTCATAAAGCAACAACTACAAGAATGTGTGTGTGTGTGTGTGTGTGTGTGTGTGTCTCATTAATGACTGCATCCTAAACAGCTGTGAGATCAAAGGCAAATCACTGACCTACTGTTTGAATGAGAAGCAGCTGAACTGCAGAGGATTTAGAGGCTCTAAACTTCTTCACATAGCGTGATTTCCTTAAGTCCCAGAATGAAAATAAGAACATCGTACGAATCCTCCGCCCTTCATGAACACAATGATGTCTTTTTCATGTCTGTACTCCGAAAAATGTGGCCACAACAGCGAGTTAAAAAAGTCTGAGCCTGAGTGGCGATAAGGATTTTCTTGGAGAAAAAATACATTAGAGCCAATGGGGAGAGATTTCCGCCTATTTGGACAGTTGGTCACCTGCTGGCCAAGGGGTAAGATTTAATGATTTGAAACCTCTTTTGTGAGAAGCAGGACACATATACCTCCATTTTGATGTATTTTTTATGGCTGTGGAGTGAGATTTGTGGGCGTGGGAGCGATATATTCGAGCGAGGTTCTGTCGATCAGAGACGAGGTCTGCACTCTAGCTTTTCAAATCATCACTCTAGCCTCTCCAATACACCCCTATTATAAAGCCTGAAATTAGCTGAAAACCACAAGTTGCATAAAGCTAAATTGTGGAAAAACTGTAAAAGATAGCACAAAAAGGTTAATACAACATCAATAGTCGACAAGACAATGAACATTTTAAAGCAAAAATGAGGTCTCTAGGTGAAAGTATGCTGAAGTTATAAGGCTTAGAAGGTGGACGAATAACAGGAAGAATTGGAAGATTTCCCCATTCATTTCTATGGGAAAAAAAGTTTGGCACAAAAAGTGAAAAATAATAAAAAGTATAAAGGATAGAAAAGAGAAAAGTAATAGCCATCATGTCCTGAAGGAGTGGAATCGTTTAAAGTTTGAACGGTTGAAATCGGACAAAGTTTGAAGGAGGAGAAGCGGTCCAAAGAAACGTATGGGGAGAGTGTTAAGTATAATACTAGAAAAATTGCATTTCCTTGCAGAAAATGCGTGGAAATGCTGAGTGCTGAAAGCTGAAAAAGCAATGCTAAACTGCTAATAAAACATGGAGAAAGGTATAAATGTTAAAGCTGTTGAAGGGGTGAAAAAGAAATATTAGTTGGATAATGGTTTAATTGGTTGAAGGACAAATAGTATGAATATGCTCTATAAAAGGAAATTTTATTCATGCTGAAAGAGGCTAGAAAAATGTTTAAAATTGCACAAAGTTTGAATGAAGAAGGAAACTGCCTTAAAAGGCAGGAAGGTGAGAAGTGGCATAAGTTTAAGTTGTAGTACTAGAAGTAGTATGATAAGAGGTCAAGTCGTGATACTTGTAGTCGTGTCAGCAGTAGAAGTAGTTTGAGAATAAAAGAAGTATAAGTCAAAATAGTAGAGAAAGTAGAAACAGTAGCAATAGCAGTTGAAGTAGAGAAAGTAGAAATAGGAGCAATAGCAGTTGAAGTAGAGGGGAAAGTTCTAGTTTAATTGACATTAGCAGTAGTTGTCGTACTTGAGGTAGGATTTTGTTTGAATGATGGAGTAATGCATAAATATTAAAACTAATTTAAAACAGGGAAAATTTTAATTATCAAAAGTCCTCAAGTATCAGAAAGTTTTGATTAGAAAGGTTTGAATCAGTTTGAATGAGTTTAAATTAGTTTCAAAAATTAAATGATAAATCATCACTGACTGACTTTTAAAATGTGAAAAATTTAAATGAATAACAATCCTAAATACACCCCATAATGTCCTCAATGAGCTTAAATTTCAAAGCCCTGAATGGTTTCTGTAGGTCAAAGGTCATGTGAGGAGATAGGGGCTGAAGTTTTTTCCAACGCTCTAGGAAAAGGTTTTAAGTGTCATCCCAATTGCTATGTGTACTGAGCCTGGCTTCATGTGTCTCATATGGCCACTAGAAGCAGCTTTCCAGTCAGCTGTGTGTCTCCAGGTGCACAAATTGGTTGCCATGGGGACCTTGGATGCATAACTATAGCAGGAGAAAGAAGGCTTGAAGCTAAAGAAACAGGACTCCAAGTAGGCCCTGACGCTCACCCTCTGTATATATTCATAAGGAGCTTGTGAGAACACAAGACTCTGCTGAACACATTAATACAATTTATTATCACAATCCTCAAAACACCCCATAATATCTTCAATGAGCTGAATTTTTGAAGCCCAGAATGGTTTCTGTAGCTCAAAGTTTGTGGGTGGAGATAGGTGGTGAAGCAGACACATATTAACTGTGTGTACAAGCAGCTGAACTGCAAGGTAGACCTCATAAAGCAACAACTACAAGAATGTGTGTGCGTGTGTGTGTGTGTGTCTCGTTAATGACTGCATCCTAAACAGCTGTGAGATCAAAGGCAAATCACTGACCTACTGTTTGAATGAGAAGCAGCTGAACTGCAGAGGATTTAGAGGCTCTAAACTTCTTCACATAGCGTGATTTCCTTAAGTCCCAGAATGAAAATAAGAACATCGTACGAATCCCCCGTCCTTCATGAACACAATGATGTGTTTTTCATGTCTGTACTCCGAAAAATGAGGCCACAACAGCGAGTTAAAAAAGTCTGAGCCTGAGCGATGATCCGGATTTTCTTGGAGAGAAATAACATTACAGTCAATGGGAGAGATTTCCGCCTTTTTTGGACAGTTGGTCACCTGCTGGCCAAGGGGTACGATTTAATGATTTGAAACCTCTTTTGTGAGAAGCAGGACACATATACCTCCATTTTGATGTATTATTTATGTCAGTGGAGTGAGATTTGTGGGCGTGGGAGCGATATATTCGAGCGAGGTTCTGTCGATCAGAGACGAGGTCTGCACTCTAGCTGATGACATCATCACTCTAAACTCTCCAATACACACCCATTATAAAGCTTGAAATTTGCTGAAAACCACAAGTTGCTTAAAGCTAAATTGTGGAAGAACTGTAGAAGATATCAAAAAACCGAGTACAACTGTAATAGTCGACAAGTGAGTGAACATTTTAAAGCAAAAATGAGGTCTCTAGGTGAAAGTATGCTGAAGTTATAAGGTCTAGAAGGTGGAAGAAAAAAAGAAAGAAGTGGAAGATTTCCCCATTGACTTCAATGTTAAAATTTTTGCACAAAAAGTTAAAAAAATCAAAAAGTATAAAGGGTAGAAAAGAGAAAAGTAATAGCCATAATGTCCTGAAGGAGTGGAATAGTTTAAAGTTTGAACGGTTGAAATCGGACAAAGTTTGAAGGAGGAGAAGCGTTGCAAAAAAGGGACGGAAGAATAATAATAATAATAAGTTTAATAAAGAAACGGGAGAATAACAATAAGTGGAAATGCCTATCAGCATTTCCACTTAACTAGAAAAATTGCATTTCCTTGCAGAAAATGCGTGGAAATGCTGAGTGCTGAAAGCTGAAAAAGCAATGCTAAACTGCTAATAAAACATGGAGAAAGGTATAAATGTTAAAGCTGTTGAAGGGGTGAGAAAGAAATGTAAGTTGGATAATTGATTAATTGGTTGAAGGACAAATAGTATGAATATGCTCTATAAAAGAAAATTTTATTCATGCTGAAAGAGGCTAGAAAAATGTCTAAAATTGCACAAAGTTTGAATGAAGAAGGAAATTGCCTTAAAAGGCAGGAAGGTGAGAAGTGGCATAAGTTTAAATTGTAGTACTAGAAGTAGTATGATAAGAAGTCAAGTCGTGATACTAGTAGTCATATCAGCAGTAGAAGTAGATTGAGAATAAAAGAAGTATAAGTCAAAGTAGTAAAGAAAGTAGAAATAGGAGCAATAGCTGTTGAAGTAGAGGGGAAAGTTCTAGTTTAATTGACATTAGCAGTAGTTGTCGTACTTGAGGTAGGATTTTGTTTGAATGGAGTAATGCATAAATATTAAAACTAATTTAAAACAGGGAAATTTTAAATTATCAAAAGTCCTCAAGTATCAGAAAGTTTTGAAGTATTAGAAAGGTTTGAATCAGTTTGAATGAGTTTAAATTAGTTTGAAAAATTAAATGATAAATCATCACTGACTGACTTTTAAAATGTGAAAAATTTAAATGAATAACAATCCTAAATACACCCAATAATGTCCTCAATGAGCTTAAATTTCAAAGCCCTGAATGGTTTCTGTAGGTCAAAGGTCATGTGAGGAGATAGGGGCTGAAGTTTTTTCAACGCTCTAGGAAAGGTTTTAAGTGTCATCCCAATTGCTATGTGTACTGAGCCTGGCTTCATGTGTCTCATATGGCCACTAGAAGCAGCTTTCCAGTCAGCTGTGTGTCTCCAGGTGCACAAATTGGTTGCCATGGGGACCTTGGATGCATAACTATAGCAGGAGAAAGAAGGCTTGAAGCTAAAGAAACAGGACTCCAAGTAGGCCCTGACGCTCACCCTCTGTATATATTCATAAGGAGCTTGTGAGAACACAAGACTCTGCTGAACACATTAATACAATTTATTATCACAATCCTCAAAACACCCCATAATATCTTCAATGAGCTGAATTTTTGAAGCCCAGAATGGTTTCTGTAGCTCAAAGTTTGTGGGTGGAGATAGGTGGCGAAGCAGACACATATTAACTGTGTGTACAAGCAGCTGAACTGCAAGGTAGACCTCATAAAGCAACAAGTACAAGAATGTGTGTGTGTGTGTGTGTGTGTGTGTGTCTCGTTAATGACTGCATCCTAAACAGCTGTGAGATCAAAGGCAAATCACTGACCTACTGTTTGAATGAGAAGCAGCTGAACTGCAGAGGATTTAGAGGCTCTAAACTTCTTCACATAGCGTGATTTCCTTAAGTCCCAGAATGAAAATAAGAACATCGTACGAATCCTCCGTCCTTCATGAACACAATGATGTCTTTTTCATGTCTGTACTCCGAAAAATGTGGCCACAACAGCGAGTTAAAAAAGTCTGAGCCTGAGTGGGGATAAGGATTTTCTTGGAGAAGAAATACATTAGGTCTAATGGGGAGAGATTTCCGCCTATTTGGACAGTTGGTCACCTGCTGGCCAAGGGGTAAGATTTAATGATTTGAAACCTCTTTTGTGAGAAAGCAGGACACATATACCTCCATTTTGATGTATTTTTTATGGGTGTGGAGTGAGATTTGTGAGCGTGGGAGCGATATATTCGAGCGAGGTTCTGTCGATCAGAGACGAGGTCTGCACTCTAGCTTTTCAAATCATCACTCTAGCCTCTCCAATACACCCCTATTATAAAGCCTGAAATTTGCTGAAAACCACAAGTTGCTTAAAGCTAAATTGTGGAAAAACTGTAAAAGATAGCACAAAAAGGTTAATACAATATCAATAGTCGACAAGACAATGAACATTTTAAAGCAAAAATGAGGTCTCTAGGTGAAAGTATGCTGAAGTTATAAGGCTTAGAAGGTGGACGAATAACAGGAAGAATTGAAAGATTTCCCCATTCATTTCTATGGGAAAAAAAGTTTGGCACAAAAAGTGAAAAATAATAAAAAGTATAAAGGGTAGAAAAAAGAAAAGTAATAGCCATCATGTCCTGAAGGAGTGGAATCGTTTAAAGTTTGAACGGTTGAAATGGGACAAAGTTTGAAGGAGGAGAAGCGGTCCAAAGAAACGTATGGGGAGAGTGTTAAGTATAATACTAGAAAAATTGCATTTCCTTGCAGAAAATGCGTGGAAATGCTGAGTGCTGAAAGCTAACAAAGCAATGCTAAACTGCTAATAAAACATGGAGAAAGGTATAAATGTTAAAGCTGTTGAAGGGGTGAACAGAAATATAAGTTGGATAATTGATTAATTGGTTGAAGGACAAATAGTATGAATATGCTCTATAAAAGGAAATTTTATTCATGCTGAAAGAGGCTAGAAAAATGTCTCAAATTGCACAAAGTTTGAATGAAGAAGGAAATTGCCTTAAAAGGCAGGAAGGTGAGAAGTGGCATAAGTTTAAATTGTAGTACTAGAAGTAGTATGATAAGAAGTCAAGTCGTGATACTAGTAGTCATGTCAGCAGTAGAAGTAGATTGAGAATAAAAGAAGTATAAGTCAAAGTAGTAAAGAAAGTAGAAATAGGAGCAATAGCAGTTGAAGTAGAGGGGAAAGTTCTAGTTTAATTGACATTAGCAGTAGTTGTCGTACTTGAGGTAGGATTTTGTTTGAATGATGGAGTAATGCATAAATATTAAAACTAATTTAAAACAGGGAAATTTTAAATTATCAAAAGTCCTCAAGTATCAGAAAGTTTTGAAGTATTAGAAAGGTTTGAATCAGTTTGAATGAGTTTAAATTAGTTTGAAAAATTAAATGATAAATCATCACTGTCTGACTTTTAAAATGTGAAAAATTTAAATGAATAACAATCCTAAATACACCCAATAATGTCCTCAATGAGCTTAAATTTCAAAGCCCTGAATGGTTTCTGTAGGTCAAAGGTCATGTGAGGAGATAGGGGCTGAAGTTTTTTCCAACGCTCTAGGAGAGGGTTTTAAGTGTCATCCCAATTGCTATGTGTACTGAGCCTGGCTTCATGTGTCTCATATGGCCACTAGAAGCAGCTTTCCAGTCAGCTGTGTGTCTCCAGGTGCACAAATTGGTTGCCATGGGGACCTTGGATGCATAACTATAGCAGGAGAAAGAAGGCTTGAAGCTAAGGAAACAGGACTCCAAGTAGGCCCTGACGCTCACCCTCTGTATATATTCATAAGGAGCTTGTGAGAACACAAGATTTTGCTGAACACATTAATACAATTTATTATCACAATCCTCAAAACACCCCATAATATCTTCAATGAGCTGAATTTTTCAAGCCCAGAATGGTTTCTGTGGCTCAAAGTTTGTGGGTGGAGATAGGTGGTGAAGCAGACACATATTAACTGTGTGTACAAGCAGCTGAACTGCAAGGTAGACCTCACAAAGCAATGAGTACAAGAATGTGTGTGCGTGTGAGTGTGTGTGTCTTGTTAATGACTGCATCCTAAACAGCTGTGAGATCAAAGGCAAATCACTGACCTACTGTTTGAATGAGAAGCAGGTGAACTGCAGAGGATTTGAAGCCTGTGAACTTCTTCACATAGCGTGATTTCCTTAAATCCCAGAATGAAAATAAGAACATCGTACGAATCCTCCGTCCTTCATGAACACAATGATGTGTTTTTCATGTCTGTACTTCGAAAAATGAGGCCACAACAGCGAGTTAAAAAAGTCTGAGCCTGAGCGATGATCCGGATTTTCTTGGAGAAAAATAACATTATGGTCAATGGGAGAGATTTCCGCCTTTTTTGGACAGTTGGTCACCTCCTGCCCAAGGGGTACGATTTAATGATTTGAAACCTCTTTTGTGAGAAGCAGGACACATATACCTCCATTTTGATGTATTATTTGTGTCAGTGGAGTGAGATTTGTGGGCGTGGGAGCGATATATTCGAGCGAGGTTCTGTCGATCAGAGACGAGGTCTGCACTCTAGCTGATGACATCATCACTCTAAACTCTCCAATACACACCCATTATAAAGCTTGAAATTTGCTGAAAACCACAAGTTGCTTAAAGCTAAATTGTGGAAAAACTGTAACAGATATCAAAAAACTGAGTACAACTATAATAGTCGACAAGTGAATGAACATTTTAAAGCAAAAATGAGGTCTCTAGGTGAAAGTATGCTGAAGTTATAAGGTCTAGAAGGTGGAAGAATAAAAGGAAGGAGTGGAAGATTTCCCCATTGACTTTAATGTTAAAATTTTTGCACAAAAAGTTAAAAAAAACAAAAAGTATAAAAGGTAGAAAAGTAAAAAGTACAAGCAAACATGTCCTGAAGGAGTGGAATAGTTTAAAGTTTGAACGGTTGAAATCGCACAAACTGGGAAGGAGTTGAAAGCGGACGAAAAACGGCGGAAGAATAATAAGTTTAATAATAATAATAATAATAATAAAGAAACAGGAGAATAACAATAAGTGGAAATGCCTATCAGCATTTCCACTTAACTAGAAAAATTGCATTTCCTTGCAGAAAATGCGTGGAAATGCTGAGTGCTGAAAGCTGAAAAAGCAATGCTAAACTGCTAATAAAACATGGAGAAAGGTATAAATGTTAAAGCTGTTGAAGGGGTGAACAGAAATATAAGTTGGATAATTGATTAATTGGTTGAAGGACAAATAGTATGAATATGCTCTATAAAAGGAAATTTTATTCATGCTGAAAGAGGCTAGAAAAATGTCGAAAATTGCACAAAGTTTGAATGAAGAAGGAAATTGCCTTAAAAGGCAGGAAGATGAGAAGTGGCATAAGTTTAAATTGTAGTACTAGAAGTAGTATGATAAGAAGTCAAGTCGTGATACTAGTAGTCATGTCAGCAGTAGAAGTAGATTGAGAATAAAAGAAGTATAAGTCAAAGTAGTAAAGAAAGTAGAAATAGGAGCAATAGCAGTTGAAGTAGAGGGGAAAGTACTAGTTTAATTGACATTAGCAGTAGTTGTCGTACTTGAGGTAGGATTTTGTTTGAATGATGGAGTAATGCATAAATATTAAAACTAATTTAAAACAGGGAAATTTTAAATTATCAAAAGTCCTCAAGTATCAGAAAGTTTTGAAGTATTAGAAAGGTTTGAATCAGTTTGAATGAGTTTAAATTAGTTTGAAAAATTAAATGATAAATCATCACTGACTGACTTTTAAAATGTGAAAAATTTAAATGAATAACAATCCTAAATACACCCAATAATGTCCTCAATGAGCTTAAATTTCAAAGCCCTGAATGGTTTCTGTAGGTCAAAGGTCATGTGAGGAGATAGGGGCTGAAGTTTTTTCCAACGCTCTGGGAAAGCGTTTTAAGTGTCATCCCAATTGCTATGTGTACTGAGCCTGGCTTCATGTGTCTCATATGGCCACTAGAAGCAGCTTTCCAGTCAGCTGTGTGTCTCCAGGTGCACAAATTGGTTGCCATGGGGACCTTGGATGCATAACTATAGCAGGAGAAAGAAGGCTTGAAGCTAAAGAAACAGGACTCCAAGTAGGCCCTGACGCTCACCCTCTGTATATATTCATAAGGAGCTTGTGAGAACACAAGACTCTGCTGAACACATTAATACAATTTATTATCACAATCCTCAAAACACCCCATAATATCTTCAATGAGCTGAATTTTTGAAGCCCAGAATGGTTTCTGTAGCTCAAAGTTTGTGGGTGGAGATAGGTGGTGAAGCAGACACATATTAACTGTGTGTACAAGCAGCTGAACTGCAAGGTGGACCTCAAAAAGCAACAAGTACAAGAATGTGTGTGCGTGTGTGTGTGTGTGTGTGTCGTTAATGACTGCATCCTAAACAGCTGTGAGATCAAAGGCAAATCACTAACCAACTGTTTGACTGAGAGGTGCTGAACTGCAGTGAATTTCAGCCTGTGAACTTCTTCACATAGCGTGATTTCCTTAAGTCCCAGAATGAAAATAAGAACATCGTACGAATCCTCCGTCCTTCATGAACACAATGATGTGTTTTTCATGTCTGTACTTCGAAAAATGAGGCCACAACAGCGAGTTAAAAAAGTCTGAGCCTGAGCGATGATCCGGATTTTCCTGGAGAAAAATAACATTATGGTCAATGGGAGAGATTTCCGCCTTTTTTGGACAGTTGGTCACCTGCTGGCCAAGGGGTACGATTTAATGATTTGAAACCTCTTTTGTGAGAAGCAGGACACATATACCTCCATTTTGATGTATTATTTGTGTCAGTGGAGTGAGATTTGTGGGCGTGGGAGCGATATATTCGAGCGAGGTTCTGTCGATCAGAGACGAGGTCTGCACTCTAGCTGATGACATCATCACTCTAAACTCTCCAATACACACCCATTATAAAGCTTGAAATTTGCTGAAAAACACAAGTTGCTTAAAGCTAAATTGTGGAAAAACTGTAAAAGATATCAAAAAACTGAGTACAACTTTAATAGTCGACAAGTGAATGAACATTTTAAAGAAAAAATTAGGTCTCTAGGTGAAAGTATGCTGAAGTTATAAGGTCTAGAAGGTGGAAGAGGAAAAGGTAGATTTTAAGATTTCCCCATTCATTTTTAATGGTACAAATTTTGCACAAAAAGTTAAAAAAAACAAAAAGTATAAAGGGTAGAAAGGAAAAAAATAGACGCCATAATGTCCTGAATGAGTGGAATAGTTTAAAGTTTGAACGGTTGAAATCGGACAAAGTTTGAAGGAGGAGAAGCGGTCCAAAAATCGGCGGAAGAATAATAATAAGTTTAATAAAGAAACAGGAGAATAACAATAAGTGGAAATGCTTAATCAGCATTTCCACTTAACTAGAAAAATTGCATTTCCTTGCAGAAAATGCGTGGAAATGCTGAGTGCTGAAAGCTGAAAAAGCAATGCTAAACTGCTAATAAAACATGGAGAAAGGTATAAATGTTAAAGCTGTTGAAGGGGTGAAAAAGAAATATAAGTTGGATAATAGTTTAATTGGTTGAAGGACAAATAGTATGAATATGCTCTATAAAAGGAAATTTTATTCATGCTGAAAGAGGCTAGAAAAATGTCTAAAATTGCACAAAGTTTGAATGAAGAAGGAAACTGCCTTTAAAGGCAGGAAGGTGAGAAGTGGCATAAGTTTAAGTTGTAGTACTAGAAGAAGTATGATAAGAAGTCAAGTCGTGATACTAGTAGTCATGTCAGCAGTAGAAGTAGATTGAGAATAAAAGAAGTATAAGTCAAAGTAGTAAAGAAAGTAGAAATAGTAGCAATAGCAGCAGTAGAGAAAGTAGAAATAGGAGCAATAGCAGTTGAAGTAGAGGGGAAAGTTCTAGTTTAATTGACATAAGTAGTTGTAGTACTAGAGGTAGGATTTTGTTTGAAGGACGGATTAATGCATAAATATTAAAAATAATATAAAACAGGGAAAATTTTATTAATTAAAAATCCTCAAGTATCAGACAGTTTTTAAGTATTAGAAAGGTTTGAATCATTTTGAATGAGTTTAAATTAGTTTGAAAAATTAAATGATAAATTATCACTGAGTGACTTTAAAATGTGAAACATTTAAATGAATATAAATCCTAAATACACCCCATAATGTCCTCAATGAGCTTAAATTTTAAAGCCCTGAATGGTTTCTGTAGGTCAAAGGTCATGTGAGGAGATAGGGGCTGAAGGTTTTTCAAGCGCTCTAGGAAAGGGTTTTAAGTGTCATCCCCAGTGCTATGTGTACTGAGCCTGGCTTGATGTGTCTCATATGGCCATTAGAAGCAGCTTTCCAGTCAGCTGTGTGTCTCCAGGTGCACAAATTGGTTGCCATTGGGACCTTGGATGAATAACTATAGCAGGAGAAAGAAGGCTTGAAGCTAAGGAAACAGGACTCCAAGTAGGCCCTGACGCTCATCCTCTGTATAAATTCATAAGGAGCTTGTGAGAACACAAGATTTTGCTGAACACATTAATACAATTTATTATCACAATCCTCAAAACACCCCATAATATCTTCAATGAGCTGAATTTTTCAAGCCCAGAATGGTTTCTGTAGCTCAAAGTTTGTGGGTGGAGATAGGTGGTGAAGCAGACACATATTATCTGTGTGTACAAGCAGGTGAACTGCAAGGTAGACCTGACAATGCAACAAGTACAAGAATGTGTGTGTGTGTGTGTGTCTCATTAATGACTGCATCCCTAACAGCTGTGAGATCAAAGGCAAATCACTGACCTACTGTTTGAATGAGAAGCAGCTGAACTGCAGAGGATTTAGAGGCTCTAAACTTCTTCACATAGCGTGATTTCCTTAAGTCCCAGAATGAAAATAAGAACATCGTACGAATCCTCCGTCCTTCATGAACACAATGATGTCTTTTTCATGTCTGTACTCCGAAAAATGTGGCCACAACAGCGAGTTAAAAAAGTCTGAGCCTGAGTGGGGATAAGGATTTTTTTGGAGAAGAAATACATTACGGTCAATGGGAGAGATTTCTGCCTTTTTTGGACAGTTGGTCACCTGCTGGCCAAGGGGTACGATTTAATGATTTGAAACCTCTTTTGTGAGAAGCAGGACACATATACCTCCATTTTGATGTATTTTTTATGGGTGTGGAGTGAGATTTGTGGGCGTGGGAGCGATATATTCAAGCGAGGTTCTGTCGATCAGAGAGGAGGTCTGCACTCTAGCTTTTCAAATCATCACTCTAGCCTCTCCAATACTGCCCCATTATAAAGCCTGAAATTTGCTGAAAACCACAAGTTGCATAAAGCTAAACTGTGGAAAAACTGTAAAAGATAGCACAAAGAGGTTAATACAACATCAATAGTCGACAAGACAATGAACATTTTAAAGCAAAAATGAGGTCTCTAGGTGAAAGTATGGTGAAGTTATAAGGCTTAGAAGGTGCACGAATAACAGGAAGAATTGGAAGATTTCCCCATTCATTTCTATGGGAAAAAAGTTTGGAACAAAAAGTGAAAAATAATAAAAAGTACAAAGGATAGAAAGGAAAAAAATACAAGCACACATGTCCTGATGGAGTGGAATAGTTTAAAGTTTGAACGGTTGAAATCGGACAAAGTTTGAAGGAGGAGAAGCGGTCCAAAGAAACGTATGGGGAGAGTGTTAAGTATAATACTAGAAAAATTGCATTTCCTTGCAGAAAATGCGTGGAAATGCTGAGTGCTGAAAGCTGAAAAAGCAATGCTAAACTGCTAATAAAACATGGAGAAAGGTATAAATGTTAAAGCTGTTGAAGGGGTGAAAAAGAAATATAAGTTGGATAATAGTTTAATTGGTTGAAGGACAAATAGTATGAATATGCTCTATAAAAGGAAATTTTATTCATGCTGAAAGAGGCTAGAAAAATGTCTAAAATTGCACAAAGTTTGAATGAAGAAGGAAACTGCCTTTAAAGGCAGGAAGGTGAGAAGTGGCATAAGTTTAAGTTGTAGTACTAGAAGAAGTATGATAAGAAGTCAAGTCGTGATACTAGTAGTCATGTCAGCAGTAGAAGTAGATTGAGAATAAAAGAAGTATGAGTCAAAGTAGTAAAGAAAGTAGAAATAGGAGCAATAGCAGCAGTAGAGAAAGTAGAAATAGGAGCAATAGCAGTTGAAGTAGAGGGGAAAGTACTAGTTTAATTGACATAAGTAGTTGTAGTACTAGAGGTAGGATTTTGTTTGAAGGACGGATTAATGCATAAATATTAAAAATAATATAAAACAGGGAAAATTTTATTAATTAAAAATCCTCAAGTATCAGACAGTTTTTAAGTATTAGAAAGGTTTGAATGAGTTTAAATTAGTTTGAAAAATTAAATGATAAATCATCACTGAGTGACTTTAAAATGTGAAAAATGTAAATGAATATAAATCCTAAATACACCCCATAATGTCCTCAATGAGCTTAAATTTTAAAGCCCTGAATGGTTTCTGTAGGTCAAAGGTCATGTGAGGAGATCGGAGCTGAAGTTTTTTCAAGCGCTCTAGGAAAGGGTTTTAAGTGTCATCCCCAGTGCTATGTGTACTTAGCCTGGCTTCATGTGTCTCATATGGCCATTAGAAGCAGCTTTCCAGTCAGCTGTGTATCTCCAGGTGCACAAATTGGTTGCCATGGGGACCTTGGATGCACAACTTTGGCAGGAGAAAGAAGGCTTGAAGCTAAGGAAGCAGGACTCCAAGTAGGCCCTGACGCTCATCCTCTGTATCTATTCCTGATAAGGAGCTTGTGAGAACACAAGACTCTGCTGCACACATTAATACAATTTGTTATCACAATCCTCAAAACACCCCATAATATCTTCAATGAGCTGAATTTTTCAAGCCCAGAATGGTTTCTGTAGCTCAAAGTTTGTGGGTGGAGATAGGTGGCGAAGCAGACACATATTAACTGTGTGTACAAGCAGCTGAACTGCAAGGTAGACCTCATAAAGCAACAAGTACAAGAATATGTGTGTGTGTGTGTGTGTGTCTCGTTAATGACTGCATCCTAAACAGCTGTGAGATCAAAGGCAAATCACTGACCTACTGTTTGAATGAGAAGCAGCTGAACTACAGAGGATTTAGAGGCTCTAAACTTCTTCACATAGCGTGATTTCCTTAAGTCACAGAATGAAAATAAGAACATCGTACGAATCCTCCGCCCTTCATGAACACAATGATGTCTTTTTCATGTCTGTACTTCGAAAAATGAGGCCACAACAGCGAGTTAAAAAAGTCTGAGCCTGAGCGATGATCCAGATTTTCTTGGAGAAAAATAACATGACGGTCAATGGGAGAGATTTCCGCCTTCTTTGGACAGTTGGTCACCTGCTGGCCAAGGGGTACGATTTAATGATTTGAAACCTCTTTTGTGAGAAGAAGGACACATATACCTCCATTTTGATGTATTATTTATGGCTCTGGAGTGAGATTTGTGGGCGTGGGAGCGATATATTCGAGCGAGGTTCTGTCGATCAGAGACGGGGTCTGCACTGTAGCTGATGACATCATCACTCTAAACTCTCCAATACACACCCATTATAAAGCTTGAAATTTGCTGAAAACCACAAGTTGCTTAAAGCTAAATTGTGGAAAAACTGTAGGAGATAGCACAAAAAAGTCAATACAGCATATTTGGAGGAGAAGATTGTGAACATTTTAAAGCAAAAATTAGGTCTGTAGGTGAAAGTACGCTGAAGTTATAAGGCTGAGAAGGTGGAGGAGTAAAAGGTAGAATTTGAAGATTTCCCCATTCATTTCAATGGGAAAATTTTTTGCACAAAAAGTCAAAAATATCAAAAAGTATAAGGGGTAGAAAAGAAAAAAGTAATAGCCATAATGTCCTGAAGGAGTGGAATAGTTTAAAGTTTGAACGGTTGAAATCGGACAAAGTTTGAAGGAGGAGAAGCGTTGCAAAAAAGGGACGGAAGAATAATAATAAGTTTAATAAAGAAACGGGAGAATAACAATAAGTGGAAATGCCTATCAGCATTTCCACTTAACTAGAAAAATTGCATTTCCTTGCAGAAAATGCGTGGAAATGCTGAGTGCTGAAAGCTGAAAAAGCAATGCTAAACTGCTAATAAAACATGGAGAAAGGTATAAATGTTAAAGCTGTTGAAGAGGTGAAAAAGAAATATAAGTTGGATAATTGATTAATTGGTTGAAGGACAAATAGTATGAATATGCTCTATAAAAGGAAATTTTATTCATGCTGAAAGAGGCTAGAAAAATGTCGAAAATTGCACAAAGTTTGAATGAAGAAGGAAATTGCCTTAAAAGGCAGGAAGGTGAGAAGTGGCATAAGTTTAAATTGTAGTACTAGAAGTAGTATGATAAGAAGTCAAGTCGTGATACTAGTAGTCATGTCAGCAGTAGAAGTAGATTGAGAATAAAAGAAGTATAAGTCAAAGTAGTAAAGAAAGTAGAAATAGGAGCAATAGCAGTTGAAGTAGAGGGGAAAGTTCTAGTTTAATTGACATTAGGAGTAGTTGTCGTACTTGAGGTAGGATTTTATTTGAATGATGGAGTAATGCATAAATATTAAAACTAATTTAAAACAGGGAAATTTTAAATTTCCTCAAGTATCAGAAAGTTTTGAAGTATTAGAAAGGTTTGAATCAGTTTGAATGAGTTTAAATTAGTTTGAAAAATTAAATGATAAATCATCACTGACTGACTTTTAAAATGTGAAAAATTTAAATGAATAACAATCCTAAATACACCCAATAATGTCCTCAATGAGCTTAAATTTCAAAGCCCTGAATGGTTTCTGTAGGTCAAAGGTCATATGAGGAGATAGGGGCTGAAGTTTTTTCCAACGCTCTAGGAAAGCGTTTTAAGTGTCATCCCAATTGCTATGTGTACTGAGCCTGGCTTCATGTGTCTCATATGGCCACTAGAAGCAGCTTTCCAGTCAGCTGTGTGTCTCCAGGTGCACAAATTGGTTGCCATGGGGACCTTGGATGCATAACTATAGCAGGAGAAAGAAGGCTTGAAGCTAAAGAAACAGGACTCCAAGTAGGCCCTGACGCTCACCCTCTGTATATATTCATAAGGAGCTTGTGAGAACACAAGACTCTGCTGAACACATTAATACAATTTATTATCACAATCCTCAAAACACCCCATAATATCTTCAATGAGCTGAATTTTTGAAGCCCAGAATGGTTTCTGTAGCTCAAAGTTTGTGGGTGGAGATAGGTGGTGAAGCAGACACATATTAACTGTGTGTACAAGCAGCTGAACTGCAAGGTGGACCTCAAAAAGCAACAAGTACAAGAATGTGTGTGTGTGTGTGTCTCGTTAATGACTGCATCCTAAACAGCTGTGAGATCAAAGGCAAATCACTAACCTACTGTTTGACTGAGAGGTGCTGAACTGCAGTGAATTTCAGCCTGTGAACTTCTTCACATAGCGTGATTTCCTTAAGTCCCAGAATGAAAATAAGAACATCGTACGAATCCTCCGTCCTTCATGAACACAATGATGTCTTTTTCATGTCTGTACTTCGAAAAATGTGGCCACAGCAGCGAGTTAAAAAAGTCTGAGCCTGAGTGGGGATAAGGATTTTCTTGGAGAAGAAATACATTAGGTCTAATGGGGAGAGATTTCCGCCTATTTGGACAGTTGGTCACCTGCTGGCCAAGGGGTAGGATTTAATGATTTGAAACCTCTTTTGTGAGAAGCAGGACACATATACCTCCATTTTGATGTATTTTTTATGGCTGTGGAGTGAGATTTGTGGGCGTGGGAGCGATATATTCAGGCGAGGTTCTGTCGATCAGAGACGAGGTCTGCACTCTAGCTTTTCAAATCATCACTCTAGCCTCTCCAATACACCCCTATTATAAAGCCTGAAATTTGCTGAAAACCACAAGTTGCATAAAGCTAAATTGTGGAAAAACTGTAAAAGATAGCACAAAGAGGTTAATACAACATCAATAGTCGACAAGACAATGAACATTTTAAAGCAAAAATGAGGTCTCTAGGTGAAAGTATGCTGAAGTTATAAGGTCTAGAAGGTGGAGGAATAACAGGAAGAATTGAAGATTTCCCCATTCATTTCTATGGGAAAAAAGTTTGGCACAAAAAGTGAAAAATAATAAAAAGTATAAAGGGTAGAAAAGAGAAAAGTAATAGCCATCATGTCCTGATGGAGTGGAATAGTTTAAAGTTTGAACGGTTGAAATCGGACAAAGTTTGAAGGAGGAGAAGCGGTCCAAAGAAACGTATGGGGAGAGTGTTAAGTATAATACTAGAAAAATTGCATTTCCTTGCAGAAAATGCGTGGAAATGCTGAGTGCTGAAAGCTGAAAAAGCAATGCTAAACTGCTAATAAAACATGGAGAAAGGTATAAATGTTAAAGCTGTTGAAGGAGTGAAAAAGAAATATAAGTTGGATAATTGTTTAATTGGTTGAAGGACAAATAGTATGAATATGCTCTATAAATGGAAATTTTATTCATGCTGAAAGAGGCTAGAAAAATGTCTAAAATTGCACAAAGTTTGAATGAAGAAGGAAATTGCCTTAAAAGGCAGGAAGGTGAGAAGTGGCATAAGTTTAAGTTGTAGTACTAGAAGTAGTTTGATAAGAGGTCAAGTTGTGATTCTAGTAGTCATGTCAGCAGTAGAAGTAGATTGAGAATAAAAGAAGTATAAGTCAAAGTAGTAAAGAAAGTAGAAATAGTAGCAATAGCAGCAGTAGAGAAAGTAGAAATAGGAGCAATAGCAGTTGAAGTAGAGGGGAAAGTTCTAGTTAAATTGACATAAGTAGTTGTAGCTCTAGAGGTAGGATTTTGTTTGAAGGACGAATTAATGCATAAATATTAAAACTAATATAAAACAGGGAAAATTTTATTAATTAAAAATCCTCAAGTATCAGAAAGTTTTGAAGTATTAGAAAGGTTTGAATCATTTTGAATGAGTTTAAATTAGTTTGAAAAATTAAATGATAAATCATCACTGAGTGACTTTAAAATGTGAAACATTTAAATGAATATAAATCCTAAACACACCCCATAATGTCCTCAATGAGCTTAAATTTTAAAGCCCTGAATGGTTTCTGTAGGTCAAAGGTCATGTGAGGAGATAGGGGCTGAAGTTTTTTCTAGCGCTCTAGGAAAGGGTTTTAAGTGTCATCCCAAGTGCTATGTGTACTGAGCCTGGCTTCATGTGTCTCATATGGCCATCAGAAGCAGCTTTCCAGTCAGCTGTGTGTCTCCAGATGCACTAATTGGTTGCCATGGGGACCTTGGATGCATAACTATAGCAGGAGAAAAAATTGAAGCTAAGGAAACAGGACTCCAAGTAGGCCTTGACGCTCATCCTATGTATATATTAATGATAAGGAGCTTGTGAGAACACAAGACTCTGCTGAACACATTAATACAATGTATTATCACAATCCTCAAAACACCCCATAATATCTTCAATGAGCTGAATTTTTGAAGCCCAGAATGGTTTCTGTAGCTCAAAGTTTGTGGGTGGCGATAGGTGGTGAAGCAGACACATATTAACTGTGTGTACAAGCAGCTGAACTGCAAGGTGGACCTCAAAAAGCAACAAGTACAAGAATGTGTGTGCGTGTGTGTGTGTGTGTCTCGTTAATGACTGCATCCTAAACAGCTCTGAGATCAAAGGCAAATCACTAACCTACTGTTTGACTGAGAGGTGCTGAACTGCAGTGAATTTCAGCCTGTGAACTTCTTCACATAGCGTGATTTCCTTAAGTCCCAGAATGAAAATAAGAACATCGTACGAATCCTCCGTCCTTCATGAACACAATGATGTGTTTTTCATGTCTGTACTCCGAAAATGTGGCCACAACAGCGAGTTAAAAAAGTCTGAGCCTGAGTGGGGATAAGGATTTTCTTGGAGAAAAATACATTAGGTCAATGGGGAGAGATTTCCGCCTATTTGGACAGTTGGTCACCTGCTGGCCAAGGGGTAAGATTTAATGATTTGAAACCTCTTTTGTGAGAAGCAGGACACATATACCTCCATTTTGATGTATTTTTTATGGGTGTGGATTGAGATTTGTGAGCGTGGGAGCGATATATTCGAGCGAGGTTCTGTCGATCAGAGACGAGGTCTGCACTCTAGCTGATGACATCATCACTCTAAACTCTCCAATACACACCCATTATAAAGCTTGAAATTTGCTGAAAACCACAAGTTGCTTAAAGCTAAATTGTGGAAAAACTGTAAAAGATAGAAAAAACTGAGTACAACTATAATAGTCGACAAGTGAATGAACATTTTAAAGCAAAAATGAGGTCTCTAGGTGAAAGTACGCTGAAGTTATAAGGCTGAGAAGGTGGAGGAGTAAAAGGTAGAATTTGAAGATTTCCCCATTCATTTCAATGGGAAAATTTTTTGCACAAAAAGTCAAAAATATCAAAAAGTATAAGGGGTAGAAAGAAAAAAAATACACGCAATAATGTCCTGAAGGAGTGGAATAGTTTAAAGTTTGAATGGTTGAAATCGGACAAAGTTTGAAGGAGGAGAAGCGGTCCAAAAAAGGGACGGAAGAATAATAATAAGTTTAATAAAGAAACAGGAGAATAACAATAAGTGGAAATGCCTATCAGCATTTCCACTTAACTAGAAAAATTGCATTTCCTTGCAGAAAATGCGTGGAAATGCTGAGTGTTGAAAGCTGAAAAAGCAATGCTAAACTGCCAGTAATAAATGGAGAAGGTATAAATGAAAAAACTGTTAAAGGGGTGAAGTGTTATAAGTAGAAGTTGTATGAATGTTTCAACCGTAACAGAACTGAAGAAGAAGATGATGAAAAAGAGATGAGATGTATGGATGTAAAAACACTGGGAGAGGTAAACCAGTAGCTGTATGAATATTCAAATTGCTAAAGAACTGAACTTGAACATTACAGAAAATATGGTAAAGAATTTTTAAGATAGCTGAAAAGGCCTTCATGTTGGAAGAAGTAGAAATGAATGTAGATGAGAAAATTGAATACATTACTCAAATATTTTTAATGTAAAATTTGAATCAACTTGAAAATTCAAATTGAGTTTTTACATAAGTAAAACCAAAACAAAGAAAAAAAGAAAAATATTTTTGTCAATTCTTTAACATTTTTTGAGCAATGAAATGATTAATCATAAAATATTAAAATAATAATAAAAAAAAAACATCAAAACATAAACACACAAAGAAACAGTGTTCCATAGTGCCTTAAATGAAATTATAAACAATTTGTTTGTGAACAGGTTTTGGAAGCAGAAATCTTTACATGGGTGACCAATCTGTCTCTTAAGCTTAAGGTTTTAAGATTGTAGTTGCTGTGGTTGTTGATGGACAAAGGTATCACATTTTCAGTTGTTTCTAAAATTGTTTAGTCCAATCATTAAAGGCTCTTCACACAGTTGTTAGACTGAGGCTAACACCCCATTATTTACTGGATTCAAACTCCAGCAGCCCTGTACCCACATTCACCTCTTTTCTTGTGTTTTCGGATTACTAAGCCTTAACAAAAGTTGGCTCATAAAATTTGTCATGGCCCATTGAGCCAAGTCCTGTGTTGTGGGCTTTAAAAACAGACCTTGAAATTTGATTTCAAAGTCTGATACAGGACTGTTATGTGTGTTTTTAAGGGTTTAGATTAGCCTAAGACTAAGTTCGCACATCTGAAAAACCTTTATACCTATACATTAAAAAAAAAAATGAAAATTGTGACTTGAGAGTTATAAAAAAAATTGTTACTAAAACCGGTCAGCAGTATTACAAAGTATTGCAAAGTTATCCAGGCTTGTGGAAATATACAGGCAAAGTAAGGTGAAAGGCATATGAATTAAATACGGCATTGTAGTATTTTTTAAAGCTAACTGCAGTGAAATGTGGGCCCTCTCATGTAGAAAAAAAAGAAAATTATAGAATAATAAATGATTATAATAATAAAATTAAATGATATGAAACTGAAACATTAAACAAAATCTAAAATGATCAGATTAAAAAGTAGATTTGATAACTTGAAATAAATTGATTTAATGTATTGGTCCACCTTACCACCAAAAGGCTTTTCACAGTAGACCAAGGCTAGTACTGTCATCAGCTCATTGTAGTGGACTGACAATCTGGTCAGCAAAAATAACTCAGCAGTTTACTGTACAGTGTAGTACAGAAGTCTTTTACAGAAATTATTATTATTTTTTTTTAATTAAATCTAAATTTAAAATTTAAAATAATGTGGAGGGTAAGGTAGAGAATGCAAATGCAAAAGGTGCAAAGTTATCCAGGCTTGTGGAAATATACAGGCAAAGTAAGGTGAAAGGCGTATGAATTAAATATGGCACTGAAGTATTTTTTATAGCATGTATTGGTCCACCTTACCACCCAAAAGGCTTTTCACAGTAGTTAGACCAAGGCTAATACTGTCACCAGCTCATTGTAGTGGACTGACAATCTGGTCAGCATTTTAGATCCCAGTGTTTTCTTATCCAAACATTCACACTACTTGTCTTACTGAAATGCTGGGTTGTCTTCACATTGATAGTTTCTTTTTAAAAAGTTTTCTACTATGGAGAATTACATTTTAAGGATAAGCATAAAAACTTTGTTCCTCTATGAAATCCCTTCACACAGCTTGTTTAACCAAGCCCTGTGTTTGAGGATTGTGACGACAACCTTCAGCAGGGATTGTTTCACACTGTAGTGCTGGGATCACTGCTGTCCAAAATATTAGCCCAAGACTAAGCACACGTGAAAAATTTCAGTGTACCTACCAGCTGAAACCCAAAGTACATCATTTATTTCTAAAACACGACTTCTCTTGTAGGTAAATTTGAGGGATATGGTGAGCATATTAAAGTGAGAAATTCAGCTGCCTGCAACAACTGAAGTAACTGGTATTTTTTCCCTTCATCAGTGTTGGTCATCTTTTGATATAAGGACAGATACACAGTAAAAGGGGAAGAAAACACTAAAATAAAATAGAACAAATAAAGTCCAAGAAACATAAAGGAAACTTAAAATATTAACAGATATTGACAACCGATCACTTAATGTAGAAAACAGGATTCAAAACAATACAAGAGTAATAGTTGTCCTGTCCTGAAGACAATCAGTCAGTTCCTCATGTGAGTACTGTGTTCTGTCTGGGCACTTTTTTTCAAAACCAAAAGCAGAGCCCGGTACAGTTCAGAGTGAAGGTTTAGAGTGAGGTAATGATTTGACCTTTGACCTGTGGTTGTAGAATCGCTGTGTGCAGTTATCAGTGTTCGAGTTGACAGCATCATTGGAGTTAGAGGCAGGAGGAGGAGAGGTCTGAAAAAAACAAACAAAATCCCCTTCACTTTAACTATGTAATCCTGTGCTAACAGTAATTCTGTGCTTTTCTATGTTGGTCAAACATGGTTATTGTTATGGGGCAAGGAAATACACCGTTACCTCAGGGAAACTTTAAAGCTGCAGTAGAGATAAACTGATGATCTGAATGTGATGACATCTGCTGCAGCTTGCTTCACAGGACTGCAGGACTTGAAGGATCACCATTAGTAGGACTCTGCTGAGCTGCACTAGCTACACCGTGGATGAACAGACAGTGACTTGAAGTGGGAGAATGTAGCTGGTTCAAAACAGGAAATAAACAGAAACATTTGTGTTGATAATCTGTGAAACTAAACATATTGAATAAATACACACATCATTACAATGAATACCTTCAGCACTGCAGCAGAGCAAAAAATATTTCTGTCCAGAGCAACTTCACCAGGTCTGCAGCAGCAAAGCTTCCTCACACAGAGAGGCTCAAGGCTCAGGGTGGCTGCATGATGTCTACCTTTGGTGTGTTCAGCTGCCTGAGTGTCTAAGCTGTTCTTCCTCTCTTAACTGGCTTGAAGAAGACCTGGGAGAAAACACTGCTGTTAAAGACAATGATATCAGCAGAGCTGTACAATAGCGTCACAAGCATTAATACAGCAGCTAAGATAACTAAGAATAAATAAATGAACACAAGTTCACCAAGACATTACCTTAGACTTTCTTGAAGAGGGGTTTATCTCTTGGAGGTTCAGCAGGAACGAGCCCAGTGAGTGACAGGTACTACAGCATCAGTTCTGCTTCAGCCTGGTGTCTGGTGGTCCTTGAGAGCTGCTTCAGGACATCTGGAGCACGAGCAGGTAAAACACATGTTTGTGTAGTCCATGAGAGAAGGGTCCTGGTGGGTGCTGCAGTCTCTGTCCAGCACAGCGATGATGGTTGTTGAGAGCAGCAGGGGGATGGTGTGGAGGATGTCATCTCTTCTTCACCTCCGACCAAAGACTGTGTTAAACAGCAGGTAGACTGTGTCTTTGAGTTGTCCAAAGTGATGTGTTTACTTCTGGTTGACGGTTTGATATTTTTTTTCTGCTCACAGTGAGCTAGTCAGGACAGCACTAATGGTCAGGTCAAAGATGGCAGAGACAACTGAAGAAGAAAAAAAAATAATACCCAAACAAAAGGAAACTTAGCTTTACTCTACTGTACCTACAGGTGATGTGTTTACTTTTGGTTGACAGTTTGATAATTTTTTCAGTTTACAGTGAGCTAGTCAGGATAGTACTAATGGGAATCAGGTTAAAGATGGCAGAGACAACTGAAAAAAATAATTAAATAAATAAAAAACTACCCAAAGAAAAGGAAACTTATGTTTGCCCTAGTGTACTTACAGCCACCCATGCTAAGAGAGTGGTGTAAAGTTGGTTGGAGAAAAGGGGGGTTTCAGCTGGTAGGTCACAGAACATCAGAAAGTGTGTGTTCATTAGGGAACACACACTTTCTGATGGAGGTTTTTTTTTTTTGCTGCTGTATACATTGTTGTACACAGCAGCTGAGAGTTTTGGCCTGTGCATTTATCAATCCGCACCCACCCTCCCTATGTCCAGTCAAGTCAAGTTAAATGGATTAACTTGACTTGACTGGACTTGATAAATGCACAGGCCAAAAAATAAGATTTATTACATTTGAATAGTTAAAAATTGTACTACCTGAAAATGTTGAAATTAAGCCATAAAAAAATTTTTTGCACCAGAAAATTTTAAATTGCTAAGAAAATTTCAATCTGTACTAATAAAAATATAGACATAACATTAGCCACAACTTCTCTGGTTTGTCTTTCCCTTCAGAGCAGTTTCCCTTTATGACCTGAAATGACACAGTGAGTGGGATTGTGGTTACTATAGCAGGTCTGCAGGATACCTGAGGCAAGACATTGCTGCAGATGTGAGTTAAATGGATTAACTTGTCTGGACATAAGTGCAAAGGCCAAATATCATAACTTTTAACATTCAAATAGCTGAAAATTGTACAACCTGAAAAATGTTGCCTTTCTAAAAAATTCCGCCATCATTTTTTTTTTTTTTTGCATTCAAAAACTTACAATCACCAAACACCAAATGGGCACTGAAAATATAAGCAGAACATCAGCTAAACCCTCTGTAGTTTGTCTTTTCCTTCAGAGCAGTTTCCTCTATGACCTGTTGGATGAAATGACACAGTAAGTGGCGTTGTGGTAACTGTAGTACGTCTGCATGATACCTGAGGAGAGACATAGCTGAGGTTGTGAGATGAAGATCAGGTCCAGCAGTGTGTTCTTGTCCGTTGTAGCAGCAGTGATCAGTTGACCATATCCCTTGGACTGAAAGAAATCCAAAATTGGCTTACTTGCATTAGAAAAGAGATTCTCATTGAAGTCGCCACAGACGATGATGGGATGACAGTCCATGATCTCAAGTGAGTCCAGAAGGCTTCCCAGATTGGACAGGAATGATGGCACACTGTAGTCTGGAGGTCTGTACACAGCTGCAATCAGAGCACTTACAGGAGATTCAACCTTCAAAGCCACAAACTCGAGGTCAGTCACATTATTCAGGTACTGTTTCTCCACAACCTGCAAATGGTTTTTCACATAAACAGCGACTCCACCACCTCCTTTACTGGCCATCTGTGGAAAGTTAGTGTAGGACAAATGTCTGTTGCGTTTGAACATGGTGTAGCCCTCAAACTGGAGACTGTCTGCCACAAAGGAGCCCTGTAGGTGAGTTTCTGTCAGACACAAAACATCTGCAAGACACAGTTCATGATGGCTTTTGATGTCATTCACATGAGCAGGTAATCCTTCGGTGTTGTGATGAATGATGCTCACAGTGTCCTGTCTGCTGAGAGAATGCTGGATCTGGAGAAAAGGCATGAGGTGATCAAAGTTAGCTTGCGTCATGGTCTCCAAAGATACAGTGACTGCAGGGTTAGCATGGATTTTACTCTCATCCAAATCAAGCATGTACAGTCCGCTGAGAGAGGTCACTCGACTGATAGCTACGTAGGCCATGCCGGGCTCAAAAATGTGCTTCAGAGAGACAACAGCAGATTTTCTGGTCATACCTTGAACCTTGTGTATCGTGCATGCAAAGGCAAGTTTCACAGGAAACTGTCTGCGTACCACTCCTTTCTGTTGCAGAGCCTCCTCAGATCTCTCGATGTACACAAGATTGTCTCCTCGAGTACGATAGCTCCTGCCAGCTGTTTCATCATCCATCCTGAGACCAAGCATAGTGACAAGAGCAGAACCGTTGTTTTCAGAGCTTATGAGACGGCCTACTGTAGCAAATGATCCGTTCACCAATCCTTGAGACACATCAATGTTTCTGGTAAGCATGACTCTAGCACCTACTGCAACATCTAGTGTGTCAGGTAGATCATTTCTGCTTCCATGACATGGTGCACCTTGTCTTTTCATGTGTCCAGTGTGTGGGTCCTTTTTAAAGTCGTCTGCATCAATGGTGGTGATATCAGAATGGAGCAGAGATAGTGTAGCAGAGTTGTGTGCTGCGACTTGTTTGTTTGTAGCAAAAATGTGCAGGACATCAGAGGGACACCGTTGTGGTTCAGTGACACGCTGTGACAGCAGAGCTCTGTCAGCTTCAGAAATCTCATCTGACCTTGTTTTCACACGGAGTCTGTTCAGCATCTCGGCAAAAGTTTTGTCATCCTTTCTGTCGCATGATCTCATCTAAAGTGATCACCTGGAAGTTGTCTCTCCAGAGGTCAAGCTCACTTGGATCATAGACACAGAGTGGTTTGGACTGTCGCACAGGCGGTAGCTGGTAAAAGTCTCCCACAGCAATGACTGACATTCCTCCAAAGGGTCTGTGGCTGCCTTTAATCTGTTTCAGTCTCATATCCACATAAGCAAACAGAGGCTTCGACACCATGGAGATTTCATCAATGATGATGATTTCAGCGTTTAAAAGCTCACACCTGATTTCATCAAGTTGGTTCCCAAGACCTTGAAAAGGAGGTTTCAAACTTCTGGGCAGCTTGAGGAGAGAGTGCAGTGTTGTTCCAGAGATGTTAAAGGCTGCAGTTCCGGTGAAAGCAGTCAACAGCACAGTTGGGTTTGAGATGTCAGCTTCCTCTGCACGTCTAGGTAGTGTTCTCAGAATCTTTGATGCTTCTGAATGAATGCATTTAATGAGATGTGACTTTCCAGTGCCAGCACCACCATTGATGTAGTAGAAAAACTGCTCTGGTTGTGGTCCACAGACTCGTTTTTGCACCAGTCTCTCACTGCATAGAACACACACGCCTGTTTCTGGTTCAGACTCTGATACATTTGTCGTAACTGTGTGGGATCGATTGTAGGGGGCTCTCTCATGACTCTGGCCTCTGTAGCAGCATTTGATTGTCTGCTGTAATCCGGTACATCCTCTTGGACATTTTCACACTGTCTGGCGTCCAGTTCATCGATACACTCCAACCTCACCAGTTCAGATTCAGGTGCCAAATTACACCATTCATCGACCACACCTCTGTTCTGTTCAAAGTCCTCGAGAGCAGAGTCAATTTCCTCACTGTTTTTTTCATATCTCTCTCTGTTTCTTTTCACAATGAGTTTCACACTCAGGGGTCGGTCAGAATACGGCAGCTGAACCACACCTCTCTCATAGAATGACTCATATGTGGGAAAATATGGTCTTTTCAGCTCATCGTCTGATCTGTATGGAAGATACAGTCTAAGCAATGTGCCGTAAAACTGCTCAGGGTATTTCTCTTTGGATATGCGGCGATACCTGATGACAGCAGCGTTGTCACTTTCTCGTCTCTGTATGAAGCCTAGTTCATTCAGCAAAGGTACCACTTTCTTGCCCTTGGTCTGTTGTCCATACACCAGTCTGCAGGTAGAAGCAAAATCAGCCATGCACATCTCTTCAAACTCTGGTGTTTCAGGTCTGGATTTGTACTTGTCTGTTAAGGATGTCATCCACACATTCAAGCTGTCTGGTGTTGTGTTGTCAAGGCTTGACACAGGCAGACTCATTTTCACTGGGTTGTCATCAGTTGGGACAAAAACCACACTGCGTGAACTCTTTTTCATGTTCAGTGAAGTCACTCGGGCAACAGCTTCTTGTGCTGATACTTCTCGCTTTTTGGAATACGCCTGCATGACCGCTTTCATTTCATCACATTCATTGACACATTCTCTGTCGGAGTTCTGAATGAGTGTTTGCAGGTACTGGCTCACAGAGTTCTCACTTTTACACATGTACGTACATATGTAATGGATCAGACTGTAGTAGCTGAGAATGAACTGCACATCAATGTTTGCATCCCAAGCTTTGAGCAGGTGAGGGTTGTAGGTGTTTACCCAGCAGTCTTTTGGCTCACGCTTCAGAATGATGTTGCTGGACTGACTCATCACATTCATGTGTTTCTCATACTCATCAGCGGTTAAGTCACAGACGGACAGGAGCTGTTGAAAACTCATGGATTCAGTTTGTGTCTCATTCAGCAGCTGATTCAGTGGTGCAAGTTTCTCTTTGGCTCTCTTAAGTCTCTCTGACTCCTCATCATCACCCACAGGTCTTGTTATCATTGTCTGTCTGGAGGGTGGTTTTGGGAATCCAAATCGGCATCCAGAACTTGCACTTTTGAAACATGTCTTTGAGTGGTTCTTACTGTGTATTTGCACTTCTTTGACCTTTTTGTACAGTTCAGGCTGTTTATTTGGGTCAGGGAGCTGAGCAGAGATGTGTTTGGACACAAAGTCACACACAGTTTTGTCAGAGTCTCTCTCAAACACAGGTGCACCTTCTACCCACAAAAGACCATGTATATGAGGACTTCCCCTGTGCTGAAACTCGAGACGCCAAAAGAAGTCAAAAACTTTGCCCAGGGGTTGTGCAGGAGACATGATCAGATCTCTGTACAGTGCTTCAACACGCTTATCAAACATGCGCATCGTTGTCACAGGATTGCTTCTCAGAATGTCACACTTTGTGGACCAGTCGAGCTCTTCAAAATTCACCTCCTCACCTTGTTGTGATTTTATTGCAATAATCACCTCAGGCCAACGCATTTCTGCTGCAGAAAATGTGACAAAGAAAGTAGGACTGCCCAACTGTCTGATCATAGCAAACAGATCTTTTATAGTTTTGTCCCAGTAGGCTGGTGTTCCTCTGAGCGGCTGCATAAATCTGATAGCATCTCTGTTTCTCACCAGTCTCTCCACTTCATATTTGTCTCTCAACATTCTGGATGTTATTTTACGTCCGTCTCTGGTGAAAGGTTTGCCTTTGCGTAACTGTATGGACATGCTGGAGGTAGCCAAGTGTATTTCAGTCACAAACTGTGCAAAGAACAGGTAGTTGGTATCTTTGGCAAAGCGATCATCAACACCAAAGAGCCTTGCTTTAAAATAACTACTGGGTGATAGTTTCATTGGTCTGTTTTCATCCAGTGTATTCTCACCAGTGGGAAACTGAACAGGAAACGCCATGGCCTCTAGTTTGGGAGTTTTGAAAAAACTGACTGGATTGTTTCTCTCTGCTGGAGCTACTGAGTATGTAGAGTCACTGAAACACAATATCTCCTCAGAAACATCCCGTGGCTGAAGGCACGACTCCAAAACAACACCACCATTAGATATGTCTGCATCATGTTGTTGTGTCTGATCATCATTGTCCTGGGTCTGACTTTTATCACACAGCTCTGTGTTTTCATCCTCAGTTTCAACATTAGTTTCAGCCTCATACATGGCAGCAGCCTCAATTCTATCAATTTCCATCAAATCCTCATCATCATAGTCGTCATCATTCATTGTGTTTTCATCATCATCATCCTCATCCTCATCACCATCATCAGGAAGTGTGGGGTCACATAACTCCTCCTCATCTCTAATAGTGATGTCTTCATACTGGGGGTGTATCTCTTTCAGTTTATGCAGGGCCTGCACTAGCTTGGACCAGGTAACAGTCTGAAACAGATGGTGACCTCTGTAACTCAAACGTCTCTTCAGTTTTACTCTCATCACCTGAGATTCATTTCTCAATCTGGGTAGAGCCTGAATTGTTTCCTGGACTTCAGAGGGAACACATACAACATTACCATGTATAGCTCTCTGTCTGCCTTTGGGAAGAGGAATGATTTTGGCAAATGTTATGCACTTTGCTATCAGATGTCTCTCCAGTATGTTGAGGTCACACAGCTCAGGTGGTATGTCAGCAAGCTCCAAGTTGTTTGCTATGGCAAGTTTGGGCATAGATCCATTTTTCAGATGGTCATGGCAGGTGTGACAAATCCACTCAGTCTTTCTCTCATCAGGGACAGTGCACTGATTTCTGTAGTCATCGTTACATCATGGACGTACTGACCTTTGAGACAAGCTGAAACCATTATTGGATTTTTCACATAGTTGGACCTCTTGCACTTTTGCACCTGGTTTGGAAATGAGGCTTTGTGACAAACTGTGCAAACATGGGTGGGACCAGCTTTAATGTGTGAACGGAAATCATTTATGGCACTTTCAATAAGTGGGTTTTCACTCTCTCTGTCAGTCTCATGTGCTTGTTTACTTATCCGTTTGTATTTCTTTGATATTTTCAACGCACATCTGATTTTATGCTTTGTCCTGTATGCAAGATTTGTCTTATACCTGTCTCGCATCATTTGTCTCATCAGCTGTCTGTGTCGGTCATGGAATATTTCATCATTTGCATATCGATGATTAACATAGGATCGCTTTCTCTGTCGGAAATTAATGTCCACTGAATATTTTTTCCTGAAATAGTCTTTCTTTCTGCCTTTGAAATCAACATTTTCTCTGTATTTCCTTGTGATATATTCTTTTTGTCTGCCTTTAAATTCAACATTTTCTTTGTATTTTTTAGTGAAATATTCTTTTTGTCTGCCTTTGAATTCAACATTTTCTCTGTATTTTTTAGTGATATAGTCTTTTTGCTTTAGTCTGAAGTCTGTGCTTTCTCTGTATTTAGTTGTGATCTCTTTTCTTTTCTTTGTCTGTATTTCAGGATTGACTGAATAGTTTTTACTTGAATAAGACTTTTTCTTTGCTTTGTATGTTTCATTCTTAGCATACTTCTCTCTCTCTTTCTTGTTTTTATCTTTTTTCTTTTGTGATGTCTTTTCAGATCTCATTAGTCTCCTCTTAAATTTCTTTTTTTGCTGTTTGTTCAATTTTGACAGTTTAGTGGAGATGTCATGGATAACTTTGTCACTAGCAACAGGGATCGTTATCAATGGTTGTGTCAAATTTGATTGTGTCTGTTGAGTTTCCTCTATTGTGACAGAATTATTGTTGATTTGACCTGGTTGATGAGCTTGAGTTTCCATCAAAGTTGAGGCTTTCTGTGAGTGTCATCACTTACAGTAGTGTTCATCTCTGGAGTGAGAGATTCAGGACCAGTTAATGTGACAGAACACTGGCTGAAGTCGATCAGTGGTTCTGGTTCAGTTTCCATGTCATGTTCAGTGTTTTCACGGACATCAGCGTTCATCTGTGGAGCACTTGTGTCATCATTTATCACAGTGGTTGTTACAGAGGGACTTGTGGACGGACTTTCTGTGGCTGGGATAACATCACTTGGGTTCACATCACAGAACACAACTGGCTTGAGCTCATAGCGACAGGACTCTGCTGTGCCCAATATATGGTGATACCTGATGAGCCTGTGAATCATGTCACTGAGTCGTGTGAATGTTACCATGACAGCGGTACCAGGAGTAGGTGTGGCCTTAAGCAGAGGCAAACCGTTAGCTGTCCGAGCATGTGGATCAAAGAAACCGTACCTGCCATCTCTGGTTCTGAAAACTGCAATGCACAGCGAAGTCATTAGCAGCAAAGCATACTGCACATCTGTTAATAAGCAGCTCAGTCCTGAAATGAGGTCCAGAAAGGTATCAACAGCTCCGGGATCCGGATCTCCAAACGTACCGTATCTAGACAGCTGTAACATGTCAACAGTCTGCATGTGTCTGCGTGCAGGAACCTGGTTAGGGAGCTCATCGGTTGTCAGATGGGCGTGATCAACAGTTTTTCTGATTTCTCTGTACATCACATCACCTTTATCCAAAACACGGTCCAGGTCTGCTCTGGTGATGTGTTCGTTCTCATACAGGAATGCTAGAAATGTCAGTGAGTTACAGGTGCACTGCTGGTTCCTGGATTGGCCGTATTTCAGAGACGCTTGGCTGCGTGACGCACAGACGTTTTGTTCACCTGACTGATTAACAGAGTTAACATTTCTTACCCGAGAAGAGCCTGATACAGACTGATAATTACTGTGGTTTCCCTTCTTAACAGTGTCTGGATATATCTGACCAGAGTTGGACGGACCGGCAGTACGTGACACACTAGGAAGTTTTCTCTTTACCATGTCTGCATATGTTACCTGTTGTACACCTGGATCATTGGTTTCACCTCTGCGGTTTACCTGTTTAATGTTAGACGGACCTGCTGCAGGTGACTCACTTACACGTCTCCTCTTAAGCAATTCTGCATGGGATACCTGTAGTTGACATGACGCATTTTCACCTCCCTGTTTCACAGCATCACATACTTCAGACCTCTTTACCTCTCCACTGCTCTGAGGAACACCATCTGCTTTTACACGGTCAATGTCATGTAACCTCTGCCAGCGCTGGCTTGCAACCTGTGACTTCTTACTCTTCCTCGGCATTTTAGCTGTTCTTTCACAACAATGTGTTTATACAACAATTTAAAGTTAATGATAAGCAGCAGTATAGGCAAAAACGCTTTATTTCTTCAAGAGAGATTGTTATTCAACAGCTCTTATAGTCTCCAAAACATGTAATTTATAACTGTGTGTATACCAACAATAGCTTATCAAATGTTTTCTAAGGAAATCCTAGGCAAGACTAAATAAATGTTTTAAGAAAAAACACAAATCAACAACAATTTTTAAATCTTAGAACTTTGTGCTTGAAATAATATCTAACTGAAATACTCTATATGAAACGTTTTTTTTTTCTTTCAAGACCAGGGATGCAGATGTGGTGGTGCTGATGACACTTCTTCTGGTGAAACTCTGGATCCACAGACAGGAAAGGAAAACCTAGAACAACAATGAGACTTTTGCAGTATTAGGGCTTTTTCCAATACAGTGGTTGCATTAAATGTACAGCTTTTCAGAAGTTTGGTTTCTCAAAAAAAGGGTTGATTGTTTACAAAGGTTTCTCAAAAAAGGTGGCTTGTTAAAATAGGTCTCAAAAAGATTTATTGCAAAGGGGTCTCAAAAGATTTATTGCAAAGGTGTCTCAAATGATTTGTTGCAAAGGGGTCTCAAATGATTTGTTGCAAAGGGGTCTCAAATGATTTGTTGCAAAAGGGTCTCAAATGATTTGTTGCAAAAGGTCTCAAAGATTTATTGCAATAGGTCTCAAAGATTTGTTTCAATAGGTCTCAAAGATTTGTTTCAATGGTATCAAAGATTTGTTTCAAGGATTGTATTAGTAGCCAGAGTGGGATAGAAGGGGGATAGAAAGGCAGAGTGGCTTTTCAATCAGAAAGAGTGGTAGAGGAGACAGGAAAGTCAGAGGGACCAAAATGATAGGGGAGAGTGGGGAGACTGGACAGGATACCTGTAAGACACAATGGAAAAAAACATTAATCTTTTTTTATTAAAGAAATAAAATTAAATGATCCAACATCCACCCAAAGCTAATGAGATTATAATGTACTTTTACTCAATCCACCAAGTGGCTGTCCTCAACTATACATCTATCAAAAGTCAAGTTGAGTCAAAAGCTGGAAGTGACCATTGTCTTGTTCGATAACCCTTCAATCAAATTAATGACTAAAAATACAGTGTTCATAAGAGATAATTGAAAATGAAGAACATTATTTATCCCCTAAGGGTAATTCAATTGTCTGTAGTCTCACTTGTCATGTCTCAAAAAGTCATCTACTATTTAAATTGTAGAGTCTGATGGCTGTGGGTACAAAAGATCTTATGAGTCTTTCTGTCCTGCAGCAGAGAGAGGAGCCGTCCACCACCATAGGCCTTTCGGTCCACCAAGGTGTTGTGAAGTGGGTGAGCCATATTCTTTAGAATAGCCTCCACCTTCCTCACAGTACATCTCTCCACCACATCCTCCAACGAGTCCAACTTGAATCCAACCACAGAACCAGCCTTTTTAAATTTAGGACCTCAAAGTATTTTACAAAAGTTTCTATTATCCCTGCGCATTTTAGACTCTTTATTTTAAGTTCCCTCTATAATGTTTATAACCATGTCCTGGTAAGCAGTAGAAACAATGGATTACTCTGCTGATAAAATATGATGTGTTTTGGAAAATGTAATTTCCTTTACCGTGTTTTAAGTATTCCTACAATGTAATAAGTTATAATGAGGCCAAGCAGCTCCATAAGCTGTAAACAGAAGCATGCAAAGTACCTTAGAAGGATATACACATTTCTAAACTGAGGATTAAATGAATAATAACATAAATCAATGGGGGCATAGATAATGATTGTCTATTCCATATTAAGGAACATTAAATTTGATTTTTTTTCTAATATAAGAGCTGCACAAAGGAGGTAATCACATTCAATTAGTAATTATTTGGATTTTCATGATTAAAAAATTACAACTCCACAATTTAATAGTAACAAATTGCTTTCCAGTGATTGGAAATAAAATGCAAATAAGTGTATTGCATATCACATTTAACCTGTTCATTTCCAACTGTGAATATTACATTATCAAAGGGGAAAAAAAGTTAAGTTTGGACATGATGAGGGGTCCATAATGTATTGAATAAAGGCACCCTGCGTTATTCATGAAAATGTCATTCCTGTGTGAACTTACGTCGAGTCGCCACAAAACGGTCTGCACTTGGAGACAGGATAGAGTTGGCAAGAAGGAAAATGGAAAAAAAAGAGACAAGAGATTTTTAGTTTAGTTGTACAAAACCAGCACATCTCACTGCATTGTCGTTTCAATTGTAATCAGCCTGCAAAATTATTTCTATTTGGTTCTGCTTTAGTTTAAATAAAGTGTTTTTTTAAAATGGTTTGTGTTACAATGAGAATGTGCTGCAGTTTGTCAAATAAGGACATAGTGTCAGGTTTTTACATGATGTGTTGTAAAAAGTGTCAGTGTTACTTTATTTGTGAACTTACAGCTGAATCGCCAACAGTGAACAGGGCCCGCAGCAAAGATAGCGTTGAGGAGTTCAGAGGAGGGAAAAGATAGAGGGACAAAAAAATAAAATTTAGTTGCTCTCTTAGCTTGTAAAAATGTTTGTTAAAATGGAGAGAAATGCACAAACACAATGAAGGACCGCTTTACTTTTTAATTTCTTATGTAATTGAGGTGAAATACGCAACACTGAAATGTCATTATAAACTGCAGAGAAAAATGTAACACTTAATTGATTGCTTAATAAGTATATACAAGTGTAAACTTACACTTCAGAGTTGGTAGGGAATTTCACACAGGTCAGAGGACAAGATGATGCAGGAGGAGGGGGAGAGGGAAGAAAAGAGTTTTTTATTACACTCAAAAGAGACGCCCTCACAGCTCACTTCATTCAAAGTAATGATTATTATCAAAGTAATAGTAATTATCTGAATGATTTTCCCACTTAATTATTGTCAAAATTAAGATTCAGACTTTCCCATCAAGTTAAAATGTTTAAAATAAATGAATTTAGTAGTATAGTAACATTGTTAGCTCACTGTTGTCTACTAGGAAAAAACTGTATCCCATCTATGATTTTCATATAGCATATACAACAGTGTTACAGATAAATCAACATTTCATATCAATTTAAACTCAGTATTTGAAAAATGCATCATATGTTGTACATTATCTTGAATGACATGTTGTTAAACAGGATTAAGCTAATCATTAATCCGGTTGTTTTTATTTTGTTTGTTGTCAGTCTTGGTCAAAACACTTATACTTACCAACAAATGCACTGGAGCGGATGTATCTTCTGTTTGAGACAAGAAACAATACATTAGTGTTTTATGACAGATAGCACATTAAAAACAATAGGCCTATAAAGAAAACTAACATTATTACAGTAGTTCGGCTAATTGAAAACTAAACAGCTCCAACAGATCACCTGGCTGTTAGCTGCAGCTGAAAATGTCACACATAATACATACTGTATTAAAGTATATATACCTCAGATAAAGTATCTTTGCTGTGGTGTTAGCACATCACCAATATCCAAATTAACAGCTTGTTATCAAAGGTAAATTAGGTACAGTAGACGGTGAAGTTCAGTAGCAGCCAACAAGACAGAGACAGACCAGGAGCAGGTCCACCAACTTCAAGGCAGCTAACTCTTCATCCATCAACTCAATATTAAGATAAGAACTTTATTGATCCCTAAAGGGAAATTCAACTGGAATATATTTATTAATTGGAACTTGGTATTGTTAAACATTAAATACTGAATTCATTTTATGTTTTGCAATGTAAATATCTCTATCATCCCCATCATGAATAAAACCTTCAATAATAGAGGACCATCTAGGTCCATTCTGACACATAAAAAAAGAAAAACCACTCATATTTGTGCTATACCTGGATGCTTGCTAAATGCAGCCTATATTTTAATACATCTACAATGGCTGATAACAAGTGACCAGGAGCTAAACAGCTGACGTCTCCAGACCAATTCCCCAGCAATGACTCAGTCATAGTAATGAACTGAACCTGTAGCAATGGCGCTAGCGTCATTAGTTAGCTAGTTAGTCAGTCAATACTTGACAATATGAGTATTCTTGTCAGTCCCACTGTCAGTAAACTCCACAGCCTGTACATCATTTGGCATGCTTTATAGTACCGCAGCGGCTTACATATTCACTTTACTTTGTGCTCAGCTGGCTAATGATTCAGCCTCACAGCTGACGGCATGTTAGCTTTAGCGTTAGCTCGACGCTAGCGGCGCTAGCTCGACGCTAGCGGCGCTAACTCGACGCTAAAAGCGTTAGCGTATGCTTTTTCAACTCATTATCTCGACCACTTCGATCATGAATGAACTCTTCATTGATTATAACACAAACCAGTGCCATTTGAAACGTTAAATCACCGTTTGAAGTGTTCAGAAGTTAGAGAGACTGTGCTCTGACTCACCTTCGTCGAGGTCGGAGAAGGATAGCGCGAGCCACCGGTGGGTCACGGTATTAATGTTTGAGGCGTTCAGGGACACTCGGAAATGTCAGACTTCGCACGACGGAAAGGCAGTGGTTCAATCAATTCACTTTAATTGTTTTCTAGTACTAATAGTAGCAAGACTAGTTGAAGTAGAAGTGATGTAAGTAGTAGTTGTAGAAGTGGAAGTGGGATTTTGTTTGAAGAATTGAAATATGCATGAATAGTAAAAATGATTTAAAGTGGGGAAAATATAACCAATAAAAAATCCTAAAGTATTAGAAAGGTTTTCAGAAGGTTTGAATAAGAGTGAGTTTAAATTTATTAGAAGAATTGAATAATGCATAAATAATGAGAATGATTTTAAATTAAGGACAATTTAAATGAATAGAAATCCTCTGTAGACTCCATAATGTCCTCAATGAGCAGAATTTTTGAAGCCCAAAATATGTCTGTATCTCAAAGTTTGTGAGAGAAGATAGGTGGTGAAGCAGACACATGGTCAAAGTGTGTTCAGGTCGCATAGACAGAGAGAGACTCATGCATGCACATATTTGTCTGTGTGTACTTGAAGGTCTCATAGAGAGCAAGGAGGCTGAAGCACACACATTGGCTGAGTGTGTGTGTCTCATTAATGACTGCATCCTTAACAGCTGTGAGATCAAAGGCAAATCACTGACCTACTGTTTGAATGAGAAGCAGCTGAACACAGAGGATTTGAAGCCTGTGAACTTCTTCACATAGCACGATTTCCTTAAGTCCCAGAATGAAAATAAGAACATCGTACGAATCCTCCGTCCTTCATGAACACAATGATGTGTTTTTCATGTCTGTACTTCGAAAAATGAGGCCACAACAGCGAGTTAAAAAAGTCTGAGCCTGAGCGATGATCCGGATTTTCTTGGAGAAAAATAACATTACGGTCAATGGGAGAGATTTCCGCCTTCCTTGGACAGTTGGTCACCTGCTGGCCAAGGGGTACGATTTAATGATTTGAAACCTCTTTTGTGAGAAGCAGGACACATATACCTCCATTTTGATGTATTATTTATGGCTGTGGAGTGAGATTTGTGGGCGTGGGAGCGATATATTCGAGCGAGGTTCTGTCGATCAGAGACGGGGTCTGCACTCTAGCTGATGACATCATCACTCTAAACTCTCCAATACACACCCATTATAAAGCTTGAAATTTGCTGAAAACCACAAGTTGCTTAAAGCTAAATTGTGGAAAAACTGTAAAAGATATCAAAAAACTGAGTACAACTGTAATAGTCGACAAGTGAATGAACATTTTAAAGCAAAAATGAGGTCTCTAGGTGAAAGTATGCTGAAGTTATAAGGTCTAGAAGGTGGAAGAATGAAAGGAAGAAGTTGAAGATTTCCCCATTGACTTCAATGTTAAAATTTTTGCACAAAAAGTTAAAAAAAACAAAAAGTATAAAGGGTAGAAAGAAAAAAAATAGACGCAATAATGTCCTGAAGGAGTGGAATAGTTTAAAGTTTGAACGGTTGAAATCGGACAAAGTTTGAAGGAGGAGAAGCGGTCCAAAAAACGGCGGAAGAATAATAATAATAATAATAATAATAAAGAAACGGGAGAATAACAATAAGTGGAAATGCCTATCAGCATTTCCACTTAACTAGAAAAATTGCATTTCCTTGCAGAAAATGCGTGGAAATGCTGAGTGCTGAAAGCTGAAAAAGCAATGCTAAACTGCCAACAAAACATGGAGAAAGGTATAAATGTTAAAGCTGTTGAAGGGGTGAAAAAGAAATATACGTTGAATAATTGTTTAATTGGTTGAAGGACAAATAGTATGAATATGCTCTATAAAAGGAAATTTTATTCATGCTGAAAGAGGCTAGAAAAATGTCTTAAATTGCACAAAGTTTGAATGAAGAAGGAAATTGCCTTAAAAGGCAGGAAAGTGAGAAGTGGCATAAGTTTAATTTGTAGTACTAGAGGTAGTATGATAAGAAGTCAAGTAGTGATAACAGTAGTCATGTAAACAGTAGAAGTAGTTTGAGAATAAAAAAAAGTATAAGTCAAAGTAGTAGAGAAAGTAGAAATAGGAGCAATAGCAGTTGAAGTAGAGGGGAAAGTACTAGTTTAATTGACATTAGCAGTAGTTGTCGTACTTGAGATGGGATTTTGTTTGAAGGATGGAGTAATGCATAAATATTAAAACTACTTTAAAACAGGGAAAATTTAAATAATTAAAAATCCTGAAGTATCAGAAAGATTTTAAGTATTAGAAAGGTTTGAATCAGTTTGAATCAGTTTAAATTAGTTTGAAAAATTAAATGATAAATCATCACTAAGAGACTTATAAAAGTGAAAAATCTAAATGAATATAAATCCTGAATATACCCCATAATGTCCTCAATGAGCTTAGATTTTAAAGCCCTGAATGGTTTCTGTAGGTCAAAGGTCATGTGAGGAGATAGGGGCTGAAGTTTTTTCAAGCGCTCTAGTAAAAGGTTTTAAGTGTCATCCCCAGTCCTATGTGTGCTGAGCCTGGCTTCATGTGTCTCATATGGCCATTAGAAGCAGCTTTCCAGTCAGCTGTGTGTCTCCAGGTGCACTAATTGGTTGCCATGGGGACCTTGGATGCATAACTATAGCAGGAGAAAGAAGGCTTGAAGCTAAGGAAACAGGACTCCAAGTAGGCCCTGACGCTCATCCTCTGTATCTATTCCCGATAAGGAGCTTGTGAGAACACAAGACTCTGCTAAACACATTAATACAATTTATTATCACAATCCTCAAAACACCCCATAATATCTTCAATGAGCTGAATTTTAGAAGCCCAGAATGGTTTCTGTAGCTCAAAGTTTGTGGGTGGAGATAGGTGGCGAAGCAGACACATATTAACTGTGTGTACAAGCAGCTGAACTGCAAGGTAGACCTCATAAAGCAACAAGTACAAGAATGTGTGTGTGTGTGTGTGTGTGTGTGTGTGTGTGTGTCTCTCGTTAATGACTGCATCCCAAACAGCTGTGAGATCAAAGGCAAATCACTGACCTACTGTTTGTATGAGAAGCAGCTGAACTGCAGAGGATTTGAAGCCTGTTAACTTCTTCACATAGCGTGATTTCCTTAAGTCCCAGAATGAAAATAAGAACATCGTACGAATCCTCCGTCCTTCATGAACACAATGATGTGTTTTTCATGTCTGTACTCCGACAAATGTGGCCACAACAGCGAGTTAAAAAAGTCTGAGCCTGAGCGATGATCCGGATTTTCTTGGAGAAATATTACATTAGAGTCAATGGGAGAGATTTCCGCCTTCTTTGGACAGTTGGTCACCTGCTGGCCAAGGGGTAGGATGTAATGATTTGAAACCTCTTTTGTGAGAAGCAGGACACATATACCTCCATTTTGATGTATTTTTTATGGCTCTGGAGTGAGATTTGTGGGCATGGGAGCGATATATTCGAGCGAGGTTTTGTGGATCAGAGACTAGGTCTGCACTCTAGCTTTTCAAATCATCACTCTAGCCTCTCCAATTCACCCCTGTTATAAAGCCTGAAATCTGCTGAAAACCACAAGTTACATAAAGCTAAATTGTGGAAAAACTGTAAAAGATGGCACAAAAAGGTTAATACAACATCAATAGTCGACAAGACAATGAACATTTTAAAGCAAAAATGAGGTCTCTAGGTGAAAGTATGCTGAAGTTATAAGGCTTAGAAGGTGGACGAATAACAGGAAGAATTGGAAGATTTCCCCATTCATTTCTATGGGAAAAAAAGTTTGGCACAAAAAGTGAAAAATAATAAAAAGTATAAAGGATAGAAAAGAGAAAAGTAATAGCCATCATGTCCTGAAGGAGTGGAATAATTTAAAGTTTGAACGGTTGAAATCGGACAAAGTTTGAAGGAGGAGAAGCGGTCCAAAGAAACATATGGGGAGAGTGTTAAGTATAATCCTAGAAAAATTGCATTTCCTTGCAGAAAATGCGTGGAAATGCTGAGTGCTGAAAGCTGAAAAAGCAATGCTAAACTGCTAATAAAACATGGAGAAAGGTATAAATGTTAAAGCTGTTGAAGGGGTGAAAAAGAAATATAAGTTGGATAATTGATTAATTGGTTGAAGGACAAATAGTATGAATATGCTCTATAAAAGGAAATTTTATTCATGCTGAAAGAGGCTAGAAAAATGTCTAAAATTGCACAAAGTTTGAATGAAGAAGGAAATTGCCTTAAAAGGCAGGAAGGTGAGAAGTGGCATAAGTTTAAATTGTAGTACTAGAAGTAGTATGATAAGAAGTCAAGTCGTGATACTAGTAGTCATGTCAGCAGTAGAAGTAGATTGAGAATAAAAGAAGTATAAGTCAAAGTAGTAAAGAAAGTAGAAATAGGAGCAATAGCAGTTGAAGTAGAGGGGAAAGTTCTAGTTTAATTGACATTAGGAGTAGTTGTCGTACTTGAGGTAGGATTTTGTTTGAATGATGGAGTAATGCATAAATATTAAAACTAATTTAAAACAGGGAAATTTTAAATTTTTAAAAGTCCTCAAGTATCAGAAAGTTTTGAAGTATTAGAAAGGTTTGAATCAGTTTGAATGAGTTTAAATTAGTTTGAAAAATTAAATGATAAATCATCACTGACTGACTTTTAAAATGTGAAAAATTTAAATGAATAACAATCCTAAATACACCCAATAATGTCCTCAATGAGCTTAAATTTCAAAGCCCTGAATGGTTTCTGTAGGTCAATGGTCATATGAGGAGATAGGGGCTGAAGTTTTTCCAACGCTCTAGGAAAGGGTTTTAAGTGTCATCCCAGTGCTATGTGTACTGAGCCTGGCTTCATGTGTCTCATATGGCCACTAGAAGCAGCTTTCCAGTCAGCTGTGTGTCTCCAGGTGCACAAATTGGTTGCCATGGGGACCTTGGATGCATAACTATAGCAGGAGAAAGAAGGCTTGAAGCTAAAGAAACAGGACTCCAAGTAGGCCCTGACGCTCACCCTCTGTATATATTCATAAGGAGCTTGTGAGAACACAAGACTCTGCTGAACACATTAATACAATTTATTATCACAATCCTCAAAACACCCCATAATATCTTCAATGAGCTGAATTTTTGAAGCCCAGAATGGTTTCTGTAGCTCAAAGTTTGTGGGTGGAGATAGGTGGTGAAGCAGACACATATTAACTGTGTGTACAAGCAGCTGAACTGCAAGGTGGACCTCAAAAAGCAACAAGTACAAGAATGTGTGTGCGTGTGTGTGTGTGTGTCTCGTTAATGACTGCATCCTAAACAGCTGTGAGATCAAAGGCAAATCACTAACCTACTGTTTGAATGAGAAGCAGCTGAACTGCAGTGAATTTCAGCCTGTGAACTTCTTCACATAGCGTGATTTCCTTAAGTCCCAGAATGAAAATAAGAACATCGTACGAATCCTCCGTCCTTCATGAACACAATGATGTGTTTTTCATGTCTGTACTTCGAAAAATGAGGCAACAACAGCGAGTTAAAAAAGTCTGAGCCTGAGCGATGATCTGGATTTTCTTGGAGAAAAATAACATTATGGTCAATGGGAGAGATTTCCGCCTTCCTTGGACAGTTGGTCATCTGCTGGCCAAGGGGTACGATTTAATGATTTGAAACCTCTTTTGTGAGAAGCAGGACACATATACCTCCATTTTGATGTATTATTTATCGCTGTGGAGTGAGATTTGTGGGCGTGGGAGCGATATATTCGAGCGAGCTTCTGTCGATCAGAGACGAGGTCTGCACTCTAGCTGATGACATCATCACTCTAAACTCTCCAATACACACCCATTATAAAGCTTGAAATTTGCTGAAAACCACAAGTTGCTTAAAGCTAAATTGTGGAAAAACTGTACAAGATATCAAAAAACTGAGTACAACATCAATAGTCGACAAGTGAATGAACATTTTAAAGCAAAAATGAGGTCTCTAGGTGAAAGTATGCTGAAGTTATAAGGTCTAGAAGGTGGAAGAATAAAAGGAAGAAGTGGAAGATTTCCCCATTGACTTCAATGTTAAAATTTTTGCACAAAAAGTTAAAAAAAACAAAAAGTATAAAAGGTAGAAAGGTAAAAAGTACAAGCAAACATGTCCTGAAGGAGTGGAATAGTTTAAAGTTTGAACGGTTGAAATCGGACAAAGTTTGAAGGAGTTGAAAGCGGACGAAAAACGGCGGAAGAATAATAATAAGTTTAATAATAAAGAAACAGGAGAATAACAATAAGTGGAAATGCTTAATCAGCATTTCCACTTAATAAAGAAACGGGAGAATAACAATAAGTGGAAATGCCTGTCAGCATTTCCACTTAATAATAAAGATATGAATAACATATAGTGGGAATGCTTCGCAATCCCACTCAATAATAATAAAGATATGAATAACATATAGTGGGAATGCTTCGCAATCCCACTCAATAAGATTAAAGAAACAGGAGAATAACAATAAGTGGAAATGCTTAATCAGCATTTCCACTTAGATTAAAGAAACAGGAGAATAACAATAAGTGGAAATGCTTAATCAGCATTTCCACTTAATAAAAAAGAAACAGGAGAATAACAATAAGTGGAAATGCCTATCAGCATTTCCACTTAATAATAATAATAAAGAACAGAATAACAATAAGTGGAAATGCTGAATAAAGAAACGGGAGAATAACAATAAGTGGAAATGCCTATCAGCATTTCCACTTAATAATAAAGAAACGGGAGAATAACAATAAGTAGAAATGCTTAATCAGCATTTCCACTTAATAAAGAAACGGGAGAATAACAATAAGTGGAAATGCTTAATCAGCATTTCCACTTAATAATAAAGAAACAGGAGAATAACAATAAGTGGAAATGCTTAATCAGCATTTCCACTTAATAATAAAGAAACAGGAGAATAACAATAAGTGGAAATGCTTAATCAGCATTTCCACTTAATAAGTTTAATAATAAAGAAACAGGAGAATAACAATAAGTGGAAATGCTTAATCAGCATTTCCACTTAATAATAAAGATATGAATAACATATAGTGGGAATGCTTCGCAATCCCACTCAATAATAAAGTTGAATAACATATAGTGGGAATGCTTTGCAATCCCACTCAATAATAATAATAATAAAGATATGAATAACATATAGTGGGAATGCTTCGCAATCCCACTCAATAAAGATTTGAATAACATATAGTGGGAATGCTTCGCAATCCCACTCAATAAAGATATGAATAACATATAGTGGGAATGCTCTGCAATCCCACTCAATAAAGATATGAATAACATATAGTGGGAATGCTCTGCAATCCCACTCAATAACAGAATAACAATAAGTGGAAATGCTTAATCAGCATTTCCACTTAATAAAGAAATGGGAGAATAACAATAAGTGGAAATGCTTAATCAGCATTTCCACTTAATAAAGAAACAGGAGAATAACAATAAGTGGAAATGCTTAATCAGCATTTCCACTTAATAACGAGAAAAATTGCATTTCCTTGCAGAAAATGTGTGGAAATGCTGAGTGCTGAAAGCTTAAAAGGCAATGCAAAACTGCTAAAAAAATGGAGTAAGGTTTAAATGTAAAATTGGTTAAAGAGCTGGAGAAAGAAAAGTAGAAGTTAAATAATTGTGAAAATGGAGGATGAATAGTATGAATATGCTCCTCAAATTGAAATTTGATTCATGCTGAAAGAGGCTGGACAAATTTCTACAATTGCACAAAGTTTGAATGAAGTAAATTACCTTAAAAGGCAGGTAAGTGAGAAGTGGTATAAGTTTAAGTTGTAGTACTAGAAGTAGTATGATAATAGGTAGTTTTAGTAGTGATATTAGTAGTCATGTACGTAGTGGACGTAGTTTTAAATAAGAGGAAGTAGTGGAGGTAGAAGTGAAGATACAAGTTAAAGTCTCCACAAAGCCTGTGTAGGTCTGCACTGTCTTTTTCTTGGTGTTTGGGTTGCAGGGTGTCACACAGAGAGTGGGAGGATGACACACAGAGTGCGTAATTGTGATGGAGACTGGACTGTACTTTTGTCCAACAGCTGCTGGTACACAAGTGTCATGGCAGTGAGAGAGAGAATTGTTTGTATTAATATAAAGTGTGATAAAGATGAAGAAAAGAGTTTTGTGAAATAGCCAGCAATGCCTATGACTTCAAGTGTCACAACCCCACGGTTAAGGAGCCAGATGCAAACAAGCAAGTTTCTGTCTTTACTGAAGACAAGAAAAGACGGGTTTTGAGCTTGCGATCGTTGCGGGAGAGTCGGCAGGTTTAGCGCTCGGCCGCGTAGAAAATATTAAAGAGTCCATCATCGGCAGTAAATTTAAATTCGCTGTCAGCGCTGTCCCTGCCCACGACTCAAAAGTGAATTGCTGCTGGAGCCCTGCAGAACAAAAGCCCTTGAAAACTACATGGAAAACGTGATTTGGGCTGAAAAACTTCATAAGCACAATTTAAAGACCCCAGTGAACACTTTAAATAGTTATGAAAAAAAACAAAAACATCCGAGTGGGACAGGAGGGCATCCACATAACAGTGCACGGGACAAAACACTTGTAATTCCCGAAACAAATGTGTAAAAACCGCCGAAGTCTGTTTACTTGATGAGCTTGAGTAAGCGTCGAGGTCCTCACTCCACATCAGTTGGTGGCGCTAATGCATCAATTTATTGTTTGTCAACCACCAAAATAAAACAGTGAAGGAGAAGAGGACACTGCGCATGCAGTCTGTGCAGGGCATTTCATCGTCTGCAGAGGTGAAGTGGGCCACGTATGCAGGAGCTACAGGTGCGTCTGATAATACATTATCAAATGTTTTTACATATTCCCATGTGTTTAGCTATTGTTAAGGTAAGAAAGAGTTATTTTGCTCCAAATTCTGTGAGATATGATATATAGAGGTAGTTTTTTCCAAAATCGCTAACAAGCTGAACTATGTTATCAAACGAAATGCACTGTTTTGTAGGCTTAATATAACGTAACAGTATGCAGAAATGAAAAATGTTCTCAAATAATACATTTCTGTTGCAAAACGATTTATTATTGAACATTTACTTACAAACAATTAAACAAACCCAATAACAATAACTGTGTGTGTGTGTGTGTGTTAAACTATACAATTACAATTTCTGAACATAGTAATAAAAAACTGATAACAATGTTTAACAAAAAGTGTGTGTGCGTGCGCGTGTGTGTATGGTTTTACTATTTACAGTGTTAATTATTTTTTATGGTGATATTTGTAATGAGTTTCCCCTCAACAGAGGCTTTCACGTGAAGTGGGCCCTCACTGATGGCCTCATCAAACGAGGGCCCCCAAGAAGACTGAATTTGGAGGGTCTCTCCACTTTGGAGCAGGACCTCCAAGATTTTGCCTGGAGAGCTGCTGCTGGATGTGGCCCCTCCCTCATCGAGGACACCAACTATAATTATGTCCTGGCTGGTCTGCTGCTTCTGTGGACAAATTAAGCAAACACTGGTAAGGAATGAGATGATTTGTATTAGGCTTTTTTTATTGGTACTCAAAGATGACAAAAATGCAGTTTTAACCCTCCTTAACCCTTTCCAGACTGATAGATGTTGTTTTTCATTTGCTCTTAAATTTTTTTCTTTAGGCAGTAACATGTTGTGTTTCTTTTAGACATCTTTTACATGCCTCCAGTTCAGACAGGTTCTGTTACAGCAGTAATCAGGTCTGGATATTAAATGACATTTAACTCCATTTTTTTAAGGGGGGGGTATCACATTTAATTTGTGATTTGACAAGAGGGGTCAATCACTTTTTCACATAGGGTCAGGTAGGTATGGACAACTTTCTTTGCCTCTTAAATAAACTCATTTTGAAAAGTGCATTTTATATTTACTCTAGTTATCTATGACTTAAATATGCAAAAATAAAAGAAACTAGAAAGGGGCAAATGCTTTTTTGTGCTGTATGTGGGTTTTTCTGTCTTTAACATAAGGGTGCGAACAAATTTGTCTGTTTGTGTAAATCTTAATATCAATTGATGATTAATTTAATAGTTATTGAACACAGTTACTTTATTGTGATTGTGTAAGTTACCAGCTGTAGGAGAAAAAATGGAAGTTAAGTTTTTCAAAAAGTGTGTTCACCTTAAAACAATGACAACAACAAATTACCTCAATTTTTGTCCAATTGGTGGCGTTCACCAGGAGCTCATACTCTGTGCGCTGGGACTTCACGTGAGTCACACGGACAGCCTCACCAACAATGAGGGGCTCCAGCGCTACCTCCCTCCACAGGGAGACTTTAAGCGAAGATTGATCCTGTAAAACGTAAGGGAACACCTTATTGTCTGGAGTCATAATACATGTGAAACTCAAAAATACCACAGGCTTTCGTCTCATTTAAATCAGAGGGGCTGAGCAGATGCATGGTGCTAAACTAAGCAATAATGTATGAGAGGGGAAAGATAAGGTAAGATAAGAAGAACTTGATTGATCCCCAAGGGAATATTTGATATCAAGCTGACTAGTCACATCTGTGGACATTTTCACTTAGTAGTGTACTCACTTTTGTTGCCAGGGGTGTACACAATAGTGGCTGTGTGTTTAGTTATTTAATTTACACTATTACACAAGCCATACACTGACAACTGTACATGGTATCAAAGTGTCATTTCTTTAGTGCTATCCTATGAAAGGATAAAATTAAATATTTGCAGAAAAATGAGGGATGTACTCACTTTTTTGAGCTAGTGTATATTCATATGCAGACATTTTTGTTTATTTTTGTATTTATTATTGCTTTTGTCATTTTCAGGATCTTTAAGTGACTTATATGGCTTTTTCTTTCTTAAACAGAAGGGTACCATCAATTTTCAGCAGCTGCAGTTACCTGCTGCAAGACGAGCTTTCTGAGTGGCACAGCCTCTTTTGGTGACTCCACCTTTCTCACAGCAGACAGCTAAACAAGAGGAAAATCTGTATTTAGCAATTTATATATTTGAGAGTGTTTTTTTTTTCTTATTATTTCTGATGTTTTTTTATTTACCAGACTCCCAGATCCATGGTTCTACCACAAAAGCCAATACTAACCTCAATAACCACGCCCTCCACGGACATCAGGCCCTGCTGCTCCCGGCATTGATGGAGTGGGACCAATGGCAAGGCTGGGTGCAGCAGGGCCTCTGCTCTTGTTTTAAGTTCTGCAGGGTAAGTGATTTTGCTGCCCCTGAAAAATTGTGTCCCGCTCCCAACATTAATGGTGTAAGGTGGGGACTTTCCCATCAGGGTGTGGCCACACATAAAATATGCCTCCCCCTCTACCACTTTGTCGACCAGAGACTCAAAAACAACTATTTTCGTGATGGATTCCCCATCACTAATTATTGCCGTTTTATTTTGTTTTACACAGATTGGGCTTGCAGATGACCCCTCAAACGACCAGGACACCACTCTTGGGGTGTCTTCAAGTAACCCCTTCATGTAAGTTCAGGTTTAATGTGCAATATTAAAAATAACACAAATAAAATCATTGAAGGAGAAGTTGCTAAGCAAAATTACATTGCATACAGATTGAATACAGAGTGCCCTGTGTTCCTGGAGAGCACCTATCTTTATAGCGGTGTGTAATCGATTCAGAGAGGGCTGGGTGTTGGGAGGTGTTCATCACTAGCATAGATATCTATAAGAAAGGCTAGATGTCTCGAGGCGGGATCACCGGTGTCCCTACATGGCGGCCATCTTACCACAGTATGCATTCTGGTACGCTCCATAGTAGCTGTCAGAATGCATACTGTGGTAAGATGGCTGCCATATAGGGATATCTGCATAATCAAAAATACTCTTTACTCGCTGATATCCTGACAGATTTACAAATGGTTTTTCATTACAAACCGTAATAACATGGCTATGAATGGGGGTGCTTGGACATCTATTCTTTGAGGAAAAAAAAAAGACTTAATAGTGCAGCACGGTTGTTTCATGTGTTTTCATTTGTGATATTGTCCCTGAGGTGGGTTATTCATTCAAAGGATGTGGTGGACAAATCCACACATCTAACCAAAAAGGTAAAATATAAAGACAGGAGATTTCTGCATGAAATCAACAATATGCAGTTTTCTCAGCAACAGGTGGTAGTCTGTTGTAGGGGACTTTCATCCATAAATCTGAAAAGGGGTTACTGAAACAAAAACGAAAAGCTGGGGAAACAGTTCTGTAAGCCACTGTTTCCCAAACAGTATTTATGTATTTATTTACGTATATTTTCATATGTATGTATGTGTGTGTGTGCGTATATATATGCTTATGAGGTCAGTCAGTAAGCTAGTATTTGTGTGTGTGTATGTGTGTGTGAGAGAGAGAGAGAAAGAGTGTGTGTGTGTGTGCGTGTGTGGCTGAGTCAATCAGTTAGTAACTCAGTGTGTATTGGTCATAGACTGTATATACTATGGACAACTTGGTTCCGCCTCCTGCCTGTAAATGGATTTGAAGCCAAATAGCTCTCTGTATTTCCTGGATTTTTCTTCATTTCCTGAAACCAGCGCTGTGCAGTCGTGATGCATGCATTCGGCCGCGCAGTTGAAGAGAGTCACTGTGATGACGCTCGGCTCAAACAGCGTATCCCCCGGGTGAGCTGTGCAATCCCTGAATGCGCATAGGCTGTATCAGGTGTCAATCATAGAAAATTAAACTGAGAAAATATCTTTCCAAACAGTTAAACAACAAATTTGGTCATCTCAAACCATTTTTTTTTTTTGTATTAGAGCGCAACTGAACAGTAAACAACAGATTCTGTAGTGAGACACCTCCTCATCTTGTTTTATTTTATTTTATCTACCCCTTTTTGTTTGGACATTAAACTCTCTTTAAGTTGATCTCAGTCTCAGTGTCTGCTTCTGGGTCCTCACAACGAACCTGCCTCACCACAGATTCATGCAGAAAACCTGCCAAAATATGTACTTAAGTACAGTAAACAGAGAACTGCTGGAAAACAAAACTTCTTTTGCATTATCAGCACCACATCTCAACATTTTTTTTACTATGAACAGCTTTTTAGCAAGTTTACTATGCCAAATGGTACATCTTGTAGCATTTTTCACTCCTCTATGAAGCAAAGACATGTCACATTTGAGAGTGGTGGTAGCATTGACTTTGCAGAGTTTGCAATAACCTTGTTTCTCACATTTCACTGGCCAGCGTGTAATGTGGAATATCATTCATCTGGAATACCAGCATGGACTCTCTTGGGTGGTAATGGTGGTGGAGATGGGCTGTCAAATAATGGGCGCCCCCTTTGTAAATGCAGGAGAATCAGGCTCGTGGCAACCTCTGCTTGGAAGCTTCTTTGTTTCAGTGGCCTTTTGACACCGAACATTTTGTATTTGCAGGGGTAAAGCAACCATGCATTGACCAGGCTTAACATGATGGTTTGCCACCTCGTGATCTCATGTGGTACTTGCCAGTTGTGATGCATGCATCAAAGGAGGTCCATGCCCCTCATGAATGTGTTGTACTTTTTCATAATGTGTGGCCTCCTAACCCCCACAAATGCTTTGCCTGATTTTCTCCAGCATCAAGCTTTGTACAGTAGGATGAAAACAAGGTGACAGATTTGGTATTTTACTACTTTACAATGGCAGTAATAGTTGTGATATTAGCAGAAAAAGTTATCATATTCATAGAAGTAGCTGTAGAAGTAATAGTAGGAGTAGTTTAAGTCACAATACTAGAGGTAGTTGTGGTAGTAGTGTTAGTAGGAGACGCAGTGGTAGTAGAACTGGTAGTTGTTATATTAGTAGTAGTAGACATGGAGGTACTAGCAATAGAGGTGTTATTAGTAGTAGTAGTAGTAGTAGTGTAGTTGTGAACCTGAAGGTCTCATAGACTGAAAGAGACTGTGTGTGTGTGTGTGTGTTCTGGTATTCATCCCCTCATGGGGATAAAAGTGTGTTTACACAGTTACCTCATGGGGACCTCTTGCAGTTTGGGGACCAAAATTGAGGTCCCCATGAGGGAAACCCTTTTAAATGATTGCAGGAGCTCCTCTGATGTTGCCTATGTGATTTTTAGAGTTGGCCCAAAAAGCATGTTTATCCACTAGTGTGTGTGTGTGTGTGTGTGTGTGTGTGGCATGCACAGTAGCCCCCTCTATAGTTTTTGGCTGGTAATGCACTTGTTGCTCCACACACACATATTCCAAATATGGGTAGGAACCGCCTACTTCCCAGTCCCCATTAGGAACAATAATATCGCCAACATAATTTTGAGTGTTTAAGTTGTCTTCAGAGAAATAAGTGCACGGTGGACACAGAGGATTGTTTGATGAAGATGCAAAGACGCACGGGATTTTTTTTTACAAAGGAATGACAGTGAAGCAAAAGGTAAGCACCTAAGTTGAATGTGAAGCTGCTGAACTGCTGTGAATTTAGGGCTCTGAACTTCTTCTCATAGCACGATTTCCTTAAATCCCAGAATGAAATTAAGAACATCGTATGAATCCTCCGCCCTTCATGAACACAATGATGTGTTTTTCATGTCTGTACTCTGAAAAATGTGGCCACAACAGCGAGTTAAAAAAGTCTGAGCCTGAGTGACGATAAGGATTGTCTTGGAGAAAAAATACATTAGGGCCAATGGGAGAGATTTTGAAACCTCTTTTGTGAGAAGCAGGACACATATACCTCCATTTTGATGTATTTTTTATGGCTGTGGAGTGAGATTTGTGGGCGTGGGAGCGATATATTCGAGTGAGGTTCTGTCGATCAGAGACGTGGTCTGCACTCTAGCTTTTCAAATCGTCACTTTAGCCTCTCCAATACACACCCATTATAAAGCCCGAAAATTTGCTGAAAACCACAAGTTGCTTAAAGCTAAATTGTGGAAAACTGTAAAAGATATCAAAAAAACTGAGTACAACTCTAATAGGCGACAAGTGAATGAACATTTTAAATCAAAAATGAGGTCTCTAGTTGAAAGTATGCTGAAGTTATAAGGCTTTGAATGTGGAAGAGTAAGAGGTAGAATTTTAAGATTTCCCCATTGACTTCAATGTTAAAATTTTGGCACAAAAAGTTAAAAAAATCAAAAAGTATAAAGGGTAGAAAAAAGAAAAAAACATCCGCACATGTCCTAAAAGAGTGGAATACTTTAAAGTTTGAACGGTTGAAATCGGACAAAGTTTGAAGGAGGAGAAGCGGTCCAAAAAAGGTACGGAAGAATAATAATAATAACTAGAAAAATTGCATTTCCTTGCAGAAAATGCGTGGAAATGCTGAGTGCTGAAAGCTGAAAAAGCAATGCTAAACTGCTAATAAAACATGGAGAAATGTATAAATGTTAAAGCTGTTGAAGGGGTGTGAAAAGAAATGTAAGTTGGATAATTGATTAATTGGTTGAAGGACAAATAGTATGAATATGCTCTATAAAAAGAAATTTTATTTATGCTGAAAGAGGCTAGAAAAATGTCTAAAATTGCACAAAGTTTGAATGAAGAAGGAAATTGCCTTAAAAGGCAGGAAGGTGGGAAGTGGCATAAGTTTAATTTTTTAAGTATTAGAAAGGTTTGAATCAGTTTGAATCAGTTCAAATTAGTTTGAAAAATTAAATGATAAATCATCACTGAGTGACTTTAAAATGTGAAAAATCTAAATGTATATAAATCCTAAATACACCCCATAATGTCCTCAATGAGCTCAAATTTTAAAGCCCTGAATGGTTTCTGTAGGTCAAAGGTCATGTGAGGAGATAAGGGCTGAAGTTTTTTCAAGAGCTCTAGGAAAGGGTTTTAAGTGTCATCCCCAGTGCTATGTGTGCTGAGCCTGGCTTCATGTGTCTCATATGGCCATTAGAAGCAGCTTTCCAGTCAGCTGTGTGTCTCCAGGTGCACCAATTGGTTGCCATGGGGACCTTGGATGCATAACTATAGCAGGAGAAAGAAGGCTTGAAGCTAAGGAAACAGGACTCCAAGTAGGCCCTGACGCTCATCCTCTGTATCTATTCCTGATAAGGAGCTTGTGAGAACACAAGACTCTGCTGAACACATTAATACAATTTATTATCACAATCCTCAAAACACCCCATAATATCTTCAATGAGCTGAATTTTAGAAGCCCAGAATGGTTTCTGTTGCTCAAAGTTTGTGGGTGGAGATAGGTGGTGAAGCAGACACATATTAACTGTGTGTACAAGCAGCTGAACTGCAAGGTAGACCTCATAAAGCAACAAGTACAAGAATGTGTGTGTGTGTGTGTGTGTGTGTGTGTGTGTGTGTGTCTCGTTAATGACTGCATCCTAAACAGCTGTGAGATCAAAGGCAAATCACTGACCTACTGTTTGAATGAGAAGCAGCTGAACTGCAGAGGATTTAGAGGCTCTAAACTTCTTCACATAGCGTGATTTCCTTAAGTCACAGAATGAAAATAAGAACATCGTACGAATCCTCCGCCCTTCATGAACACAATGAAGTATTTTTCATGTCTGTACTCCGACAAATGTGGCCACAACAGCGAGTTAAAAAAGTCTGAGCCTGAGCGATGATCCGGACTTTCTTGGAGAAAATTAACATTACGGTCAATGGGAGAGATTTCCGCCTTCTTTGGACAGTTGGTCACCTGCTGGCCAAGGGGTACGATTTAATGATTTGAAACCTCTTTTGTGAGAAGCAGGACACATATACCTCCATTTTGATGTATTATTTGTGTCAGTGGAGTGAGATTTGTGGGCGTGGGAGCGATATATTCGAGCGAGGTTCTGTCGATCAGAGACGAGGTCTGCACTCTAGCTGATGACATCATCACTCTAAACTCTCCAATACACACCCATTATAAAGCTTGAAATTTGCTGAAAACCACAAGTTGCTTAAAGCTAAATTGTGGAAAAACTGTAGGAGATAGCACAAAAAAGTCAATACAGCATATTTGGAGGAGAAGATTGTGAACATTTTAAAGCAAAAATGAGGTCTGTAGGTGAAAGTACGCTGAAGTTATAAGGCTGAGAAGGTGGAGGAGTAAAAGGTAGAATTTGAAGATTTCCCCATTCATTTCAATGGGAAAATTTTTTGCACAAAAAGTCAAAAATATCAAAAAGTATAAGGGGTAGAAAAGTGAAAAATACATCCGCACTATTCCTGAAGGAGAGGAATAGTTTAAAAGTTGAACGGTTGAAATCGGACAAAGTATGAAGGAGTTGAAAAGTTGCAAAAAAGGTACGGAAGAATAATAATAACTAGAAAAATTGCATTTCCTTGCAGAAAATGCGTGGAAATGCTGAGTGCTGAAAGCTAACAAAGCAATGCTAAACTGCTAATAAAACATGGAGAAAGGTATAAATGTTAAAGCTGTTGAAGGAGTGAGAAAGAAATATAGGTTGGATAACTGTTAAATTGGATGAAGGACAAATAGTATGAATATGCTCTATAAAAGGAAATTTTATTCATGCTGAAAGAGGCTAGAAAAATGTCTAAAATTGCACAAAGTTTGAATGAAGAAGGAAACTGCCTTAAAAGGCAGGAAGGTGAGAAGTGGCATAAGTTTAAGTTGTAGTACTAGAAGTAGTATGATAAGAGGTCAAGTCGTGATACTAGTAGTCATGTCAGCAGTAGAAGTAGTTTGAGAATAAAAGAAGTATAAGTCACAATAGTAGAGAAAGTAGAAATAGGAGCAATAGCAGTTGAAGTAGAGGGGATAGTACTAGTTTAATTGACATTAGCGGTAGTTGTCGTACTTGAGGTAGGATTTTGTTTGAAGGATGGAGTAATGCATAAATATTAAAACTAATTTAAACCGGGGAAAATTTCAAAAGTCAAAAATCCTCAAGTATCAGAAAGTTTTGAAGTATTAGAAAGGTTTGAATCAGTTTGAATGAGTTTAAATTAGTTTGAAAAATTAAATGATAAATCATCACTGAGTGACTTTAAAATGTGAAAAATTTAAATGAAAATAAATCCTAAATACACCCCATAATGTCCTCAATGAGCTTAAATTTTAAAGCCCTGAATGGTTTCTGTAGGTCAAAGGTCATGTGAGGAGATAGGGGCTGAAGTTTTTTCAAGCGCTCTAGGAAAGGGTTTTAAGTGTCATCCCCAGTGCTATGTGTACTGAGCCTGGCTTCATGTGTCTCATATGGCCATTAGAAGCAGCTTTCCAGTCAGCTGTGTGTCTCCAGGTGCACAAATTGGTTGCCATGGGGACCTTGGATGCATAACTATAGCAGGAGAAAGAAGGCTTGAAGCTAAGGAAACAGGACTCCAAGTAGGCCCTGACGCTCATCCTCTGTATATATTCATGATAAGGAGCTTGTGAGAACACAAGACTCTGCTGAACACATTAATACAATTTATTATCACAATCCTCAAAACACCCCATAATATCTTCAATGAGCTGAATTTTTCAAGCCCAGAATGGTTTCTGTAGCTCAAAGTTTGTGGGTGGAGATAGGTGGTGAAGCAGACACATATTACCTGTGTGTACAAGCAGCTGAACTGCAAGGTAGACCTGACAATGCAACAAGTACAAGAATGTGTGTGTGTGTGTGTGTGTGTGTGTGTGTGTGTGTGTCTCGTTAATGATTGCATCCTGAACAGCTGTGAGATCAAAGGCAAATCACAGACCTACTGTTTGACTGAGAGGTGCTGAACTGCTGAGGATTTATAGCCTCTGAACTTCTTCACATAGCGTGATTTCCTTAAGTCCCAGAATGAAAATAAGAACATCGTACGAATCCTCCGGCCTTCATGAACACAATGATGTCTTTTTCATGTCTGTACTTCGAAAAATGAGGCCACAACAGCGAGTTAAAAAAGTCTGAGCCTGAGTGGGGATAAGGATTTTCTTGGAGAAGAAATACATTAGGTCTAATGGGGAGAGATTTCCGCCTATTTGGACAGTTGGTCACCTGCTGGCCAAGGGGTACGATTTAATGATTTGAAACCTCTTTTGTGAGAAGCAGGACACATATACCTCCATTTTGATGTATTATTTGTGTCAGTGGAGTGAGATTTGTGGGCGTGGGAGCGATATATTCGAGCGAGGTTCTGTCGATCAGAGACGAGGTCTGCACTCTAGCTGATGACATCATCACTCTAAACTCTCCAATACACACCCATTATAAAGCCTGAAATTTGCTGAAAACCACAAGTTGCTTAAAGCTAAATTGTGGAAAAACTGTACAAGATATCAAAAAACTGAGTACAACTTTAATAGTCGACAAGTGAATGAACATTTTAAAGCAAAAATGAGGTCTCTAGGTGAAAGTATGCTGAAGTTATAAGGTCTAGAAGGTGGAAGAATAAAAGGAAGAAGTGGAAGATTTCCCCATTGACTTCAATGTTAAAATTTTTGCACAAAAAGTTAAAAAAAACAAAAAGTATAAAAGGTAGAAAGGAAAAAAATACAAGCACACATGTCCTGAAGGAGTGGAATAGTTTAAAGTTTGAATGGTTGAAATCGGACAAAGTTTGAAGGAGGAGAAGCGTGACAAAAAACGGCGGAAGAATAAAAATAACTAGAAAAATTGCATTTCCTTGCAGAAAATGCGTGGAAATGCTGAGTGCTGAAAGCTGAAAAAGCAATGCTAAACTGCTGATAAAACATGGAGAAAGGTATAAATGTTAAAGCTGTTGAAAGGGTGAAAAAGAAAGTTGGATAAGTTGGATAATGGTTTAATGGTTGAAGGACAAATAGTATGAATATGCTCCTCAAATTGAAATTTTATTCATGCTGAAAGAGGCTGGAAAAATTTCTACAACTGCACAAAGTTTGACTGAAGAAGTAAATTACCTTAAAAGGCAGGTAAGTGAGAATTGGCATAAGTTTAAGTTGGAGTACTAGAAGTAGTATGATCATAGGTAGTTGTAGTAGTGATATTAGTAGTCATGTAAGCAGTAGAAGTAGTTTTAGAATAGAGGAAGTAGAAGTGAAAGTAGTTAATCTCGTGGTAGAAGTAATAGATGCAGTAAAAGTTAGAGACGCAGTAAAAATATATTTAAAGAAGCAAGAGTAGTGGAGGTAGATGTGAAGATCCAAGTTAAAGTCTCCACAAAGCCTGTGTAGCTCTGCATTGTGTTTTTCTTGGTGTTTGGGTTGCAGGGTGTCACACAGAGAGTGGGAGGATGACACACAGAGTGCGTAATTGTGATGGAGACTGGAGTGTACTTTTCTCCAACAGCTGCTGGTACACAAGTGTCATGGCAGTGAGAGAGATAATTGTCTGTATTAATATAAAGTGTGATAAAATAAAGATGAAGAAAAGAGTTTTGTGAAACAGACAGCAACACCTATGACTTTAAGTGTCAAAAGCCCACGGTTAAGGAGCCAGATACAAAGAAGCAGGTTTCTGTCTCTACTGAGGACAAGAAAAGACAGTTTTCACTGCCAACGCCGGGTCTCGAACACGCGATCGCTGCAGGAGAGTCGGCAGCTTTAGCGCTCAGCCACATACATGCTCCTTATTATCGGCGCACCGGCCGCATTTTTAAACTCACTAAAGTCTCCTGGGCTGAAAACCTCGATGCCGGTATGTATGCCGGGGACCATACCTCCACAACACACACAGATGATGTGTCCTTTTCGACACGTGAACAACAGCCAGGGAACACACAATCGGAGAGTCAGGGGCAGACAACAGTTTAGGAAACCACGAGACTCACAGACAGCCAGCTCGCTGTCAGGGACGGAAGGTGAGCTAGATTGTCACGGATCAGACCAACAGTCAGGGTCAGAGCACAAACGGCTCGAGCCTTACGATCAATCCAAGGGCATGGCGAGCAGGCAGGAACGGGAACAGACCAGGTCGACAACGGGAGATCAGTCCGGAAAAGAGTGCCAGAAGGGCTTGCATAATGCGAACACAATCAGACAACTGGTGTGTGTGTGGACAGAGGCGGGGCTTGCAAACCAAGCAATTGCCTGGGGCCCAGGCTTCCAGGGGGCCCCCCACTTGGGCATCCTCCCGAGTGACCGGGTGCCCCAAGTGCTAATAAATGTACTGCATGGCAACGACAACAACAGGCATTTACTATGAGAAAGCGACGTAGCAAACCCCCTTGGGGGCCCCCACGCCCCTTCTGCCTTCAGTATACATATCAAAAACGATTTTTTTCAGTGTACAGGGATGGGGTGGGGGCCCCACAAATTTCTTGCTTGGAACCCCAAAGGACCCTTGCCCCGCCTCTGTGTGTGGAGCTGGAGCTTAAATACTTGGGCTGATGGTCAGGGACGAGCTGCAGGTGTGGTGGAGAGCACAGGTGAGTGGAGTTTGGCTGATGAGGAGGTCTTTGGTGCTGAAATGGCTTTTTGGCTGTGGTATATTGTGTGTGGTGGCTTTGATTCCTGTGCGTTGGTTGTGCGCCGTTGACGCCTTTGTGTCAACGGCGCAACAGAAAAGAACAGAAAAGTTTAAGCACATGAAGGACCGCAGAGCGTCATTCCTCTTCAAAAAGTGATTCACATTAGCGACTCTATTGATCTAGGTGGAACTTATAATATGGTTTGTATATTGTTTGAATAAAAGTGGAATTAAAGTAATGCGTAACTGGCGATACCTGTGTGTGTGTGTGTGTGTGTGTGCGTGTGTGTGTGCGTGTGTGTGTGTGTGTGTGGTGGACACAACGTCACGTGGGCTCTCGAAGGGAGCTGTTCACCTGTCTTTGGTGCTGAAATGGCTTTTTGGCTGTGGTATATTGTGTGTGGTGGCTTTGATTCCTGTGCGTTGGTTGTGCGCCGTTGACGCCTTTGTGTCAACGGCGCAACAGAAAAGAACAGAAAACTTTAAGCACATGAAGGACCGCAGAGCGTCATTCCTCTTCAAAAAGTGATTCACATTAAGCGACTCCATTGATCTAGGTGGAACTTATAATATGGTTTGTATATTGTTTGAATAAAAGTGGAATTAAAGTAATGCGTAACTGGCGATACGTGTGTGGGTGTGTGTGTGTGTGTGTGTGTGTGTGTGTGTGTGGTGGACACAACGTCACGTGGGCTCTCGAAGGGAGCTGTTCACCTGTCTTTGGTGCTGAAATGGCTTTTTGGCTGTGGTATATTGTGTGTGGTGGCTTTGATTCCTGTGCGTTGGTTGTGCGCCGTTGACGTCTTTGTGTTTTTATTATTGTCACGCTGTGTCGATCTTGACTATTTGATATTGTGAGCTCTTGAACACTGACATTTGGTGGCGCTATTGGTATGATAATATATGTCGCCAGATTGACATTGTTTGTGTGAAGACATCATTCAGCTGTAGTTTTGTCGTCAAATGTGCTGTGGTCCTCTCTCTCACTTGCTGCTGTATTTTTGTTGTGAGGGTATGAGAGAAATATCTGTTATTTCCGGATTGCATAATGAGATTTTCCTGCATGGCCCCACCAAAAAATACACAAAACACGTGTAATTCCCGACACAAACGTGTAAAACCCGCCACTAACAATCTTTTTTGTATTTATTTACTTGATAAGATTGAGTAAGCGTCGAGGTCTTCACTCCACATCCGTGTCGATTTGTTGTTTGCCAACCACGAAAATAAACAGTGAAGAAGGAGAAGGAGACCTTTGCGCATGCAGTCCGTGCAGGTCATTTCATCGTCTGCGCAGGTAAGAGGACCGCGTGTGCATGAGTTAAATGCTACATGTCTGATCATACCAGGGCTCTCAAGTTTTGAACTAAGCTTTGAGTCAAATTTTCTTGTATTTTTATTGGGGGGGGGGGGGGTTATCTTTTGGATCATCAGAATAACATTGTCATGAGTATCATAACTTTAAAAAGAATATGAGAAATGCATCTTTTCTGGAGAAAAAAAAGATGGACTTTGAGGGAAATAGCTGGAAATGGCCGTACAGAGGCTAGATCCATTAATGCAGCTGTTTATAGCAATCGTATAGGGCTTTAGTTTATCATGTGAGTCTATTTGCCATGAGGTGTTGAGGCCTCTGCAGGTGTAGGTCACTGACTTGCTGTAATGATTGACTATTTTTCGTGCTTACGAAACCTGCTTCATCACAGCGGGTGTCCGTCTCCAAAATCTACCCGGATACAGCAATGCTACCTTTTGATTGGCTGTTCGGTAGCTATACTGTATTTGATTGACTTGCGGGTGGCGCGCAGCCTCTTTTGTCTCAGGGGAACGGACTTGGTTTATACCTGTTCCATTGTTGATAGGTTGCAGCTTGCAGGACGTGAGACTTGAGAGCCCTGTCGTACATTATCAAATGTTTGTACATATTTCCCTGTGTTCATCGCGACTAGGTAAGGTAGAGTTATTTTGCTCTAAATTCTGTTAAAAAATATATGATTAGGTAGTTTTTCCGATATCGCTAACAAACTAATTATAGCCTCCAAGCAGCATCGTGAGGCTGAACAAACCACCCGTTATAAAACGAAATGCAGTATTTTTTTAAAGCTAGTTATAATGTAACATCATGCAGAAATGAAAAAAATGTTCTCAAATAGAAACATGTCAGTAGCAAACCAGTTTATTATCAAACATTAATTTTTAAAACAAAACAAATTCAACTGTGTGTGTGTGTGTGTGTGTGTGTGTGTGTGTGTGTGTGTGTGTGTGTGTGTGTGTGTGTATGTGCGCGTGTGTGAGACAGAAATGCATGAAAAAATATTTTAAACGTAGAAACACATTGAACATGAAACTATGGACACTATTTACAAAGCTGAAATTGCTGTGATGTTTTTGCCCTTCACAGTGGCTTTTGCTTTGAGGGGGCCCTCCTGTAAGGCCTCATCATAAGATGGCTCCCACAAGGCCTTTGAAATATGGAGAGTCTCCCCACCCTCCAGAAGCACCTCGTAAGTTGCCTCTTGGGGGCCGCTGCTGGATGTGGCCCCTCCCTCCGTGAGGACACCAACAATAATGAGGTGCTGGCTCGCCTGCTGCCTCTGTAGACAAATTAAGCAAACACAGGTAAGGAAGAAGATTATTTGGAATAAGTTGTGTTTTCTGTAACAATGGCCCAGTATTTCTTAACCCTTCCGGGATCTTCGGGCTTTTAACAGCCATTTGATGATAAAACTAGAGACTAATTTGGATATAACTTTTGTCTTACAGCAGCAAATGTGATGAAATTTTTTTTTCTAAGCTTAATTTGACATTTTATTTGAAAACATGAATTCAAATTTTTCACCAGGTCAATAATAAAGCCAGGACAGGAAAACTTCCTTTAAAGTCCCTTGTGGCTGTTAAAAGCCACTTGTTTTGTCGGCTGTAAATTCATATTGGATTAATATTTTTTTCAGATTTTTTTTCACAAATCTCTTATTTTACTTCTGCCCTGTTCGAAACTAGCAATTGTTTTATTGAAAACAATTTTTTTAACCCTTTAATTGCCAATTTAAGACAAAAAGTCACAAATTTAGCAAAAATTGAAGGAAAATGACCCATTTTTTTAATAAAACATGATCAGAAACTGGTAATCTCTTGCAGGGTATTAAAGTCTTGAATATGTCAGAGATTAGTAATATAATTTACTTACATGCATTTTCAGTTTTTCTGTAGCATCAGATTTAATGAAAAACTGCCTTTGGCGCCTCCCAGTGGCAAAAACTACTTTGTCTGCTGTAAAATCATATTGGATTGATATTTTTTTCAGATTTTTTTTTCATACATCTCTTATTTTACTTCTACACTGTTCAAAACTAGCAAATGTTTCATTGAAAATAAAAATTTAACCCTTTAAGGGCCAATTTAAGACATAAAGTCTCTTATGAAGCAAAGAGGTCATTTTTTGCTTCATAAGAGACTTATGTCTTAAATTGGCCCTTAAAGGGTAAAAAATTTTATTTTTAATGAAACATTTGCTAGTTTTGAACAGGGCAGAAGTAAAATAAGAAATGTATGAGAAAAAATCTGAAAAAAATATTAATCCAATATGATTTTACAGCAGAAAAAGTAGTTTTGGCCACTGGGAGGCGCCAAAGGCAGTTTTTCATTAAATCTGATGCTACAGAAAAACTGAAAATGCTTATAAGTAAATTATATTACTTATCTCTGACATATTCAAGACTTTAATACCCTGCAAGAGATTACCAGTTTCTGATCATGTTTTATTAAAAAAATGGGTCATTTTCCTTCAATTTTTGCTACATTTGTGACTTTTTGTCTTAAATTGGCACCTAAAGGGTTAAAAAAAATTGTTTTCAATGAAACATTTGCTAGTTTCGAACAGGGCAGAAGTAAAATAAGAGATCTGTGAAAAAAAATCTGAAAAAAATATTAATCCAATATGAATTTACAGCCGAAAGAAAAAGTGGCTTTTAACAGCCACGAGGGACTTTAGAGGGAGGAAAATCTAAAGGGCCAGGAAGGGTACATTGTGAGTATTATTGTCCTGAAGCCCTGCCCATCCTGAGGGTACAAAAGTGTCAATACAAAACTTCCACCCACAGAAATCGTCCCTGCCATTAATTCAGTGCCCCTCAATGAGATGGCTATACACAGGCAGACAAAATTGTTGGTACCTTTCTGTTAAAGAAAACTAAAGCAACAAAGCTCACAGAAATGACTTGAAATGAACAGAAGTAAGAATGAAATATAATAAACAGAAAATTAACTATTGAAATTGTGACATTGGATTTGAATTTTGGTTTAACAGAAGTACTTTTTAAAATGTAAATGTATGAAACTGACACATTTAAACACACTTAAAAATCAAGAAAACTTTTTTAACAAAACTGGCATGGATAAAATTGATGGTAACTTTAACTTTATACTATGTTGCACAACCTTTTGAGGCGATTACTGCAATCAAGTGATTGCTGTTACTCTCAGAGAGACCTGTGCACCTGTCCATAGGTGTTTAGGTCCACTCCTATTGAGCAAACTGTTCCAGTGGTGTCAGGTTTGAAGGGTGTCATCTCCAGACTGCATGTTTCGGCTCCTTCCACAGACGTTCAATAGTATTTAGATCAGAACTTGGGAAACCACCTCAGAATAGTCCAGTATTTTGTCTTTTGTCATCCGTGGTCCTCAAAAAGGACAATGATCAAAATCACAGCTAAAAACTCTCAGGAGGGACGCAAAAATATATATGTATATATATATATATATATATATATATATATATATATATGAGGGAATTTGGATCTACGGAAGTCTATGACCATACTTTTTCGTGCAACTGTATGTGGGTTAGTCTTTCTTTAACATAAGGGTGCCAACAATTTTGTCTGTGTGTGGTCATCTTTAAATCCTTTTTTGATTAATTAAATAGTTATTAAACCTAGTTAATTTATTGTGATTCTGTAAAGATAAGAGAAAAAAATGGAGTCCTATTTTTCATGAAGTGCATTTACTTGAAAACAATGAAAACAACAAATTACCTCAATTTTTGTATAGTGGGTGGAGTTCACCTGGATCCCATACTCGTTATTTTGGAGCTTCATGTGGGTGAGCCGAACAGTCTCACCCACAATCAGGGACTCCACGGCTGCCTCCCTCCACAAGGAGACCTTGAGGTTGGACTGGTCCTGTAAAAGGTAAGGGAACACCTGTATTTTATGACTGTGATTGTATGATTGATTGTATGATTCTATGATTGTATTTATTGTACGACTCTAAAAAACACCAGAGTCTCATTTAAATCAGAGGGGCTGAGCAGATGTATCTTGCAAAAGTAAGCAAAAATGAATGTGAAAGATAAGTGGAACTTTATTGATCCCCAAGTGAAAATCTGATATCATGCTGATTTAGTCACATCAATGTATGTATGAATCTGCCTTAAATCAGCATCATTCAACGATCGATTGAGTGTGAACTAATCACATGAATTCAAAGTGACAGGCTCATTTGTGTAAAGTGAGAAACCAGCATCAATGACACACCTGCATTAATTCAAGTGTTATGTGATCATGATTCATACATTATGTAAATGCTATTAAGCATGCAGTATCTCACAAAAGTGAGTACGTCCCTCACATTTCTGCATATATTTAATTATATCTTTTCATGGGATAACACTACAAAGATGACACTTTGATTCCATGTACAGCAGTCAGTGTACAGCTTGTGTAACAGTGTAAATTCACTGTCCCCTCAAAACAACTCAACACAGAGCCATTAATGTGTACACCCCTGGCAAAAAAAGTGAGTACACCACTAAGTGAAAATGTCCAAATCAGGCCCATTTAGCTATTTTACCTCCCCGACATAATGGGGTAAGGCGGTGTTTGTGGCCACTGAAAATATTGACACTTTGGACCTGATATGGACATTTTCACTTACTGGTGTACTCACTTTTGTTGCCATGGTTGTACACATTAATGGCTCTGTGTTCAGTTATTTTGAAGGGACAGTAAATGTACACTGTTACACAAGCTGTACACTGACTATTGAACATGGTATCAAAGTGTCATATCGTTTTGTGTTATCCCATGAAAAGATATCATGAAATATTGGCAGAAAAATTAGGGGTGTACTGACTTTTGTGAGATACTGTATACATACACAGACATTTTTATGTATTATTACATTTTCAGGTTATTTCAGTGACTCATATGTACAAACAATTTTCACAGCTGCAGTTACCTGCTGCAGGAGAAGCTTCCTAAGAGGCGTAGCCTCTTTCCTCAACGCCATTTTCATGACAGCAGACATCTAAACCAGAGGAAATTCTGTATTTAGTTATTTATATATTTGAGAATGCAATTTTTTTATTGTTTTTAATTTCCCAGATCCATGGCTGCACCGTAGAGGCTAATACTAACCTCGACAATCACTCCCTCCACAGACATCAGGCCCTGCTGCTCCCGGCACTGATGGAGTGCTATCAGTGGCGAGGCTGGGTGCAGCAGGGCCTCAGCTCTTGCCACAAGTTCAGCAGGGCAGTGAATTTGCCCGCCCCGGAAGAACTGTGTCCCAGTCCCAACATTTATTGTGAAGGGTGGGGCTGTCCCCATCAGGGTGTGGCCCCGCATGTAGTAGGCCTGCCCCTCTTCCACTCTTCCCGCCACAGCCTCAAACAGCACGACCTTTGCCAGGGACTCTCCATCACTAATGATGGCTGTTTTGTTATTTTTTGTGCATGTTGGGCTTGCCGAAGACCCATCAAAAGCCCAAGCCACAACCCTTGGGGTGTCAGCCACATTTAAAAAAGTGATGTGGAGGGGCGGGAGCCGTCCATATGGGGAGGCTGCCTGCGAATTCAGGAGTTTCCTGAGTGCCATTCTGGGAAAAGGAAGAAAAAGCATGTTTGGTATTGTATCTGATATATGTATATTATACTCTCCCCCACTCCCTCCCTCCCCTTCTTCCTCAATTTATTATATAACATTTATTTTGAAAACAAAACAAATTGAACAACTCTGTGTGTGTTTGCGCACACACACACATAGTGTGTGAGCGCAAACGTGTGTGTGTCTGCGCAAACACACACAATGTCAAAACACCTTGAACATTGAACTATGAACACTATTTACAAAACTGGATGTTATATTTTTACATTTCCATCTGCCCCTCTTTCCTCTCTCTTTCCCTCCCTTCCTTATCTCTCCCTCTCTCCCTTGTCCTCTCACCATCCCTCTCTCTCCCTCTCTCAAGGGAGAGAGGGAGAGAGAGGGACCACTCTCTCTTGTCCTCTAACCATCCCTCTCTCTATACAACTCCCTCCCTCCCTTGTCATCTCACCATCCCTCTCTCCCTCCCTCCCTTGTCCTCTAACCACCCCTCTCTCTCTCCAACTCCCATCATCCCTCCCTCTCTTACTTGTCCCCTCACCATCCCTTTCTCTCTCCCACTTACTCCCTCCCTCGTCCTCTTCCCTCTCCCCCCTTTATTATGAATTTCTTTATTTATTCAACAGAATAAATAAGTACTGTATGAATGTACAATAAAAAACTAAAAATAAAACCTTTGAATAAGAAGTTGTGAAGAAAATTTACATTTTTTGCCTTCTATTCCTAGAGAGCACCTATCTCTAACAGCGGTGTGTAATCAATTCAGAGAGGGCTGGGTGGTAGGGTTGAAGCATAGACTGTATATAAGATGTACCAGGTGTCAATCATAGAAAACCTGAACCCCCTAATAACTTTTAAAAACGGAGCTGTACAGAAAAAAAAGGACTTGGGCACAAACCAGTCTTACAATAACTACATGTCAACATCACAAGCAGGGGGGAGAAAAAATGTATGTTCTGTGTAATAAATTTCTAAAGTTTATCCACAGTCCCATAAACTTCGCTGGCGGAGGCGGGATTTATGACCTGCACTGCAGCCCACCATCAGAGGCTGCTGTTCTCGGAGTGGCTTCACCCAGCGAGAAGGCAGACTCTGTCCATCTTATATACAGTCTATGGGTTGAAGCCGAAAACTGGTTTCCCTCGGTTTGGACCGCCCACAATGTCCTTGATTGGCTCTTCCGCGGGGCCGCTTTTTCTGTGTGATTGGCTATCCCCGCAGGACTAGTGTTTTGTCAGTTGCTGGGAAGAGTTAGTCCATGAACTCTTCGCCCATTCGCTATTCGCCGATGTAAGTTTAAAAGAGGGCGGCGTTCATTTTCCCTTCGTAACGTCACATTCACCGCAGGTTTCAAGTACATTCCCGTATACATCCTCGGTTTGTGTGTCCATCCACCCGCTGGCCGTAATGCCCCCTCTGTTACTGTGTGCGCGAGATGTGCTGTTTGCTAGGCTATATGTGAAGGCGGGAACTGTATTCTGGATCCTCGTTCGTGTTAACTATTGCCTATACCTTAGGTTATGACAAATCTGCTCTCCCTAATCAAATTTCACCAGTAAACCAATTTCAAACAAACTCTAAATAAACGAACTTGAAGTATTTCCTTATATTTCTGTAAGTTACTTTTGTTTTTCGTCGTCCTCTTCGTCTTTTGTGAATGATAAAACTGTCTCTTATGGTTCTACAATTTTCGCGCCTATAGTTTTCTTTACAAAGGATAATAGCCATCTAACAGTGACGTCCTGTACCCCCCACCCCCCCAATTTTTATCTCTGTACATTGCTATTTAATCGTTTAATATGTTCAGTATCAGTCTACAATGTCAAAATGGATCAAATCTTAGAAAAATTTAACCATTGAATGAGAAGTTGTCCAAAATGGTGACCGGTATGAACTCCGTGTGAACTCTCATTCATGCTAGGTACCTTACCGGTAGAATCATACAAACCTGCTCTCCCTAAAATAACAACTAAATTAACCTGCAAAATTATATCAAACAATATAAAAACGAAATATATAACACAAAATTATGGAGCTTGGAGTAAGCTATCGCTTTATATTTGTTTCACCCACTTCAATCGTCGATCTCCTCTGTCCTGTTGTCTTCCGTGGGAACAACTGACCGCTGCCTTAATGAGCACTGTCTCTTCCTGTTGTTTTCGCGCCAGTTGTTCACATCACAAACAATAGCCGATGACCGGCTAGTGACGTCCTGCTTCCCTTCCCTCTGTCTTTTATATATCTATTGAATAAAATATATTGAATTTACATATTTTTAAAACGTTCGTTAGTAATCTAAAATGTGAAAAATAGATATATATATTAAAAAAAAAAACTATTTAAAAAGACGCTTTTTCAATTTTTTGACTGTTGCGGTATGTACAATATATTTCCCGTTCGTCGTTCTTCTTCTGCCCTTTCTGGCCAAACAGACCATTTCCGAGCTGAAAGACATGTTAATTATTGTCTCTGGCTAGTGCTACTCGCTACTGATGTGTCAGTTTGTTGTTCTTTGTGCATCATGTTATCAGTATGAGAAAATCCACATAGTGAAATTGTGCATTATACTTTGCAATATGATTTTCGTTCACGTGAGAGCGGTAATTACACTGATTCGGTGTTACTTCAACCTAATAATAATAATAATAATGCATCAGATTTCATATAGCACTTTATCAGAGACCCTCAAAGCGCTTTACATTGGATACATCATTCATTCGCTCACACAGTCACACTTTGGTGGTGGTGGTGGAAACGTGGCTGCCATTCTGCGCCTACGGCCTCTCCGACCACCACCACACAACACTCACAATCATACACCAGTGGAGGACACACACTGGGAGCAAGGTGGGTTAAGTGTCTTGCCCAAGGACACAACGGACAGACTTGGATTAGGGGGGAACCTACAGTGTGTTGCTGCTGAAAAATATGGAATCATTCTTTCAGGTGAAAATGACGGTATCAAACTCATAAGGGCTTAATGCGTGAATCAGCCACGCGTACTGGAAAATCTGGAAAACAGCTGAGGAGTTTTCCAGTACTGGAAAATGGGTGACATGGAAAACCAAGTATTGTTATTGTCCAGTAAAATTATTCTAACAAGATTAGTGCCTCAAAACTATAACTGCAGGCTGCAGGCTTTCCGTATTTTAGCTCCATCGGTGCATTTAAATTTTTTTTGTAGTGCCATCTTTTCTTATTCTGAGCTCCACCCAGCCTAGTTTGTCCCCAAAATGCATATGCAGTTAAGTGTTGATAAAATAATTATTGTTTTTAATTTTTTGGACTCAAATCTCTTAAACAACTTCAGCCCTGACCATTAAAAATAATGAATAAAAAAGTTTGCTGTATCACCCTTTTTATGCCAGTTTTTGTGCGCCATGACAAAAGACTTGAATATAAGACATGCATTTATTGATCAAGTGTGCGTTCTAAATAGGTGAGTCTGTTTGAGCGGAAAAACACACCAACTTCACCTTTTCTCAAGCCTCCTCCTCTACCAAATCGAATGTGGTCGAATTCATTTGTTCACATTAAATTACTTTAAGCGATGGGCATATAAAAATCAGGGGTTATTTGTAAGAAAGGACTCATAAGTGGTTATCCATCTCTAACCAAAATATGACCGTGATTACTCTGATTGCGCGCATGTAAAAACTAACTGCACACTTAAGATGTGATATATTCTCACCTAATGACCCGAAGGACCTGTGCATCCTCATGCAAAGTTGAAATTGTCCAAATGTCCCCCTCTCTTTTTCCCACACTGCAGAGCTTGGACGTTGGATTATCGACTGTAAAAACTCCGCTCACGGCATACCCGGCTATAAACATGGTGGCAGATTTGCACCTGTGCCTACGCAGGAGCACACAAACTTTTCCTTACACACATAGCCCACTCTTAGACGTCCATACCTAGTGGCATGTAAAGCTTCATTCAATTCTGATGTTCGGTGGATGAAATAGCTGTTCAAACACTCTCAGTCCATGATTGAAATGTGTCAGGGCATGGAGAGCCTGGAGCCCGGGGAGGAGATGTGGGGGCCCGGGCGTGGAGAGCCTGGAGCCCGGGGAAGAGGTGTGGAGGCCAGGCATGGAGAGCCTGGAGCCCGGGGAAGAGGTGTGGAGGCCAGGCATGGAGAGCCTGGAGCCCGGGGAGGAGATGTGGAGCCCGGGCGTGGAGAGCCTGGAGGCATGGCATGGAGTGCTTGGAGCCCGGGGAAGAGGTGTGGAGGCCCGGGCATGGACAGCCTGGAGCCCGGGGAAGAGATGTGGAGGCCGGGCATGGAGAGCCTGGAGGCCGTGGAGGAGCTCCGGAGGTCGGGCATGGAGAGCCAGGAGTCCCGGGAAGAGAGCCCGGAGGCCGGCATGGAGAGCCTGGAGCCCGGGGAGAGCCCGGAGCTCCGGGAAGAGAGCCCGGAGGCCGGGCATGGAGAGCCTGGAGCCCGGGGAGGAGCTCCGGAGGCCCAGGCATGGAGAGCCTGGAGCCCCGGGAAGAGAGCCCGAAGGCCGGGCATGGAGAGCCTGGAGCCCGGGGAGAGCCCGGAGCTCCGGGAAGAGAGCCCGGAGGCCGGGCATGGAGAGCCTGGAGCCCGGGGAGGAGCTCCGGAGGCCCAGGCATGGAGAGCCTGGAGCCCGGGGAAGAGAGCCCGGAGGCCCCTACATGCAATAGAACGTGGCGCACCGCCACGGCTAAATAAAAGCTGCCACACCTTTAAAATTAGGTGCTTTCTCTCTGTCTTGGACTCATGTGTATATACATACGTGCACGCGCCTAGTATTAGGATTTGTGAGTTATTGTCGGCGTTGTCACTGCTGATTCATTACCCCCCCCCCCCCCCCCCCATTAATCCATCCGTTTTCTGTGACTGTTGCATGACTTTGAGGTTTTCTGTGACTCTTGCATGACTTTGGGTGAGCACAGACATGAACACACTGTCAGACAATTATTGATTTATTTAGTTTTTAGTTTTTAGCTTTTAATGCTGCTTTTTTACTGGCACTATTCTGGGGCAGCTGTATACCCTTTCAACACTTTATTTTTTATATTTACATTTGTATTGAATGGACACTTTATCATGACTGCCACTTGTTTTACAGAAAGCAAATAGTTTCTTATTCTCCAGTGCGGAGCCTTTACTTTTATTGATACAGCCGGTTTATTTCAGTTGAGTTTGTGTGCTCAAGGTTTTCAGAAATGTGATGCCGGTTCAGAGAGATAAAAGATAGACAGAGAGAGCTTATACATTTTTTTGAGAGCTTATGAATTTTGTATATATCTGTTACAGAGGCTGAGATGTCAGCTTTTTTATAAACCTCAAAACTTCAGAAAACCTCAGGATCTGGGGGCCCTTCTCAAAGTTGTCCTTTCAGAGGCGTGTCTCAGACAGGGTTTAGGTCTTAATGGGTTAATAACTAAGTCATCTTCAGCGAACTCACTGCTGATTCATAACCCCCACGAATTCGCGCAACGACACCCCCCCCCCCACCACCACCACCACCACCACCCCCGCACCGCAACTCAAATTCACACATAGATTCCAGCCCTAGAGGAAACACTGTATGTGCTTGCTAAATGTGTTGTATCACTGTCGGAAAGTAAAGTATCTATCTATCTATCTATCTATCTATCTATCTATCTATCTATCTATCTATCTAATCTGCTTTTGATAAAATTGAGTGAGCGCCGCAATACTCAGTCCACATCAATTGGTGGCGCTAATGCGCCAATTTGTTGTTTGTCAACCACCAAAATAACCCAATGAAGAAGAAGAACACCTTTGCGCATGCAGCCCGCGCAGATCGTTATTTGCGGAGAGAAGAGGACCGCTTGTGCATGACTCAAAGGTGCGTCTAATTATGCAAAATATTTTTTTCTTTTTTACATATTTTCATATGTGAAGGTTTACAACAGTTATTTTGCTCTTAATTATGTGAGTTATGATATAATTAGGTAGTTTTTCTAACATCGCTAACAAGCTAATTCTGGGCTCCCACGCGTCTTGAGAAACAGCTCACCAGTACTGCAAAACCCATGGAAAATGGGAGAAAAAGTGAAATGTCATGGAAAATCATGTTTTGTCCTGGAAAATTATTCTAACGGGACTACAAAAGCGTCCAATCTGTCAACATTGGTCGGGCAGAGAGCTTGGGGGTCTGTGCTACAAAACTTTCCCTGCAGGCTCCGAGCTCAATTACCGTACTGTAGCTAGTAGCAGTGCAATCTCCCGATAGTGAAAACAAACGGGGGAAAGGGGGACAAAAAGAGCGACACAGCTGCACAGAAACTGCACTATGTAGACATCTGTGATCAAGATGTAGACATCGCCACGCAAGAAGACTGTTCTTTTTTAAACCTCTGAGTTGACGGTAATGTTATTGTTATTGTCATTTTAGCTTGCGCTCAATCGCGTTTGTCTGTTTTTCTTGCTAACTGAGCTGGGGTCGCACTTCAAAGTCTGTGTTCCGCTCTGAGCCCAGCGAAAGTGAGAGTGAAATACAACCTTATCATACCTTAGACAAACGCCAATTCACAACAGTGTTTATAGATCTGTAACATATAAAACATGATGCGTTAATAATATGCATGCACAATGAATAGGACCCATCAGTGTAAATCAAATAGCACAATAACAGACCACTTGGCTGGATGAATGTTCCTGATGAATGAGGTATATTTTGTGTTTAGTTCAGAAAAAATGTAAGGCCATTATTCTCATTTAGTTCTATTAAGGTAAATTTATGTACTTTGATTCAATTTATCCTCTGATGGTTATTATTATTACTGTTATTTATTTCAGAAAGACAGCTTCCAGATTCCTTTGCTGGCTCTTTTGTTTTTTACTTAGTTAATTTTCTATTTTTTTTTTTTAGTAAAGGAAAGGCTGAGATGTTCATTGTTACTTGCTTGCATTAAGTGAGGTGCTGTTCATCTGTGGATGCATTATTCTATAATCTGTTTGGCATAATTTTTAAGTATGTAAGAGGTGATTTCATAGGTAGCCACAGACTGCACGTCTTTCAATGAAGATGCTTACTGAGAGGAACATATTAGACTATTTAAGAACTAAATTTAGACTGTCATACCAGCTTGAACACCACTGAAAATGTCCTGGAAAATGATTTCTGGAAAAGAGTGGGAACCCTCCAGGCAGCATTGTCAGGCTGAACATACCGCCTGTTATCAAACAAAATAAACTGTTTTGTAATTATAATGTAACAGAGTATGCAGAAACGAAAATGTTCTCAAATAAATACATTTCTGTAGCAAACGGATTTATCTTTGGTTAACATTCATTTGAAAACAATTCTCTTTACAATACCGAAGTGTGTGTGTGTATCTCAAGCAGATGCATGTTGCTACAAGTAATGTATGAGAAACCAAGCTGATTTAGTCACATCAATGCATGCATGAACTGACTGTGAATTGGCATCATTTCATGATCTATTGAGTGTGGAATAATCACATGAATTCAAAGTGACAGGCTCATTTGTGTTGAGTGAGAAAAAAGCATCAATGACACATCTGCATTAATTCATGTATTATTTCATCAGGATTTATGCATTACATAGATGTTATTCAGCATATATTCATACACAGACATATTTATTGTTTTATTACTTTTGTCATTTTTAGGTTATTTCAGTGACTTATATAACATTTTCTGTCTTAAACAGAGGGGTACCAGCAATTTTCGAGCTGCAGTCTCCCGCAGGACAAGCTGAGAGCTTCCTGAGAGGCACAGCCTCTTTCCCTGACTCTACTTTTCTCACAGCAGACAGCCATACAGGAGGAAATTTTGTATTAGGTAATTTATTTAATTAAAAATATATATTTTTTTCTTGTGATTTGTGATGTTTTTAATTTCCCAGATCAATGGTTGTACCATAGAAGCTAATACTGACCTCTACAACCTCTCCCTCTAACGACACCAGGCCCTGATGCTCTTGGCACTGACCCAGTGCTACCTGTGGTGAGGCCGGATGCAGTAGAGTCTCTGCTCTTACCTGAAGTTCCACAGGGCAGTGAATTTTGCTGCCCTGGAAAAACTGTGTCCCGCTCCCAACATTCTTTGTAAAAGGAGGCGACTTTCCCATCAGGGTGTGGCCCTGCATGTGATAGGCTTCCCCCACGCGCACTGGTAAGGCATTTTGTTGTCTGCCTGTATTATATTCATTTTTTAACCCTTTAAGGGCCAATTTAAGACATAAAGTCACCAATATAGCAAAAAAAATGGAAGGAAAATGACCTAAAAAAACTGCATTGATGAAGTGATTCCATAAGTGCATTCTCTCTCACTAACAGCAGGTGGTAGTCAGTACCATGTAAAAAATCACCAGCTTCAGATTATGTTTTATAATAAAAATAGGTCGTTTTCCTTCAATGAAACATTTGCTAGTTTTTAACAGGGGAGAAGGAAAATAAGAGATGTATTAAAAAAAATCTGAAAAAAATATTAATTCAGTATGATTTTACAGCAAACAAAGTAGTGGCTTTTTTGGCCACTGAGGGGCACTAAATGGAAGTTGTTTTGAGGATATATATATATATACATAAGAATAATATATAACATATGTTAATATAATATATTCTTTCTCTCTCAGCCATCACCTGCGGAGCCCTGGGTTGCTGGCTTGCTGAGCCCTTTCTTTCGGTAGGTAGTGTTACATTTAAAATACTAATTTAAGTGGCATGTTTCCATGACAGATTTATTGATTTATTTGTTTGTTTTGCAGTGCCCAGCCCGTCCTCACCGCTGCCCCTGATACCAGGCTGCTGTGTTGGCTGTTTTGCCATAATTTGAGTTTCTTTATTTTAAGTCTTTAAAGTTTACTCTTTCCTTTTGTAAACTCTTTGCTTGAGTCTTTGTTTTTGCTCTTTTGTTAAGTTCTGGTTTTCTTACTTAATTTCTCCCTAGGAATACAGGTGCCTTTAGATAGCTAACCCTGATGATAATATTAATAAAAAAAAAACAAGACCAAACGACAAAAATCTTTGCATGGGTGACCAGTGTGTGTTTTAAGCTTGAGGTTTCAATATTGTAGTTGCTGTGATTCTTGATGAACAAAGGTATCACAATTTCAGTGGTTTCTAATATTCTTCCGCCCAATCATTAAAGGCTCTTCACATGGTGGTTAGACTGAGGCTAACACCCCATTACTCACTGGATTCAAACTCCAGCAGCCCTGGACCCACATTCACCTCTTTTCTTTTCTAAGTGTCATAAAATTTGTCATGGCTCCTTAAGCCAAGTCCTGTGTTGTGGGCTTTAAAGACAGACCTTGAAATTTGATTTCAAAGTATGATACAGGACTGTTAATAACTTAGTTCACACAGCTCGTTTTAACCAAGTCCTGTGTTTTGAGCATTTTGAAGACAAACCTTCAGCAGAACTTGTTTGACACTGTAATGCTTAGATCACTGCTGTCCAAAATATTAGCCCAAGACTAAGCACATGTGAAAAACCTTCAGTGTACCTACCAGCTGAAACCCAAAGTACATATTTTGTTTCTAAAAACATGTCGTCTCTTGTAGGTAAATTGGGGAAATACGGTAAGCATATTATAACATGAGGAAAGTTTAGCTGCCTGCAACAACTGAAGGAACAGTTTTTTTTCCCTTCATCATTGTCAGTCATCTTTTGATATGAGGACAGATACATGGTAAAAGGGAAAGAAAACACAAAAAAAAAAAAATCAAGTTAAAGAAACACAAAGGAAACTTGAAATAACAACAGATACAGTGGATCACACAATGTGGACAACAGGATTCAAAACAATACAACAGTAATAGTTGTCCTGTCCTAAAGACAATCAGTCAGTTCCTCATGTGAGTACTGTGTTCTGTTTGGGCACTTTTGTTCAAAACCAAAAGCAGAGCCCGGTACAGTTCAGAGTGAAGGTTTAAAGTTGGGACGGTTTTGACCTTTGACCTGTAGTTGTAGAATCACTGTGTGCAGTTATCAGTGTTCGAGTTGACAGCATGACTGGAGTCAGAGGCAGCAGGAGGAGAGGCCTGAAAAAACAAAACAAAGAAAAATCCCCTTTACTTTAACAGTGTAATCAATACAAAAATCCAGTGCTAACAGTAGTACTGTGCTTTTCTATGTTGGTCAAACATGATTATTGTTATGGGGCAAGGAAATACACCGTTACCTCAGGGAAAGTTTAAAGCTGTAGCGAGGTTAAACTGATGATCTGAATGTGTTGACATTTGCTGCAGCTTGCTTCACAGGACTGCAGGACTTGTAGGATCACCATCTGCACTGGCTACACTGTGGATAAACAGACAGTGATTTGAAGTAGGAGAATGTAGCTGGTTCAAAATAGGAAATAAACCGAAACATTTGTGTTGATAATATACAAAACCAAACATGTTCAAGAAATATACACACCATTACAATGAATACCAATACAATTGAACAAATATTTCTGTCCAGAGCCACTTCACGTGGTCTGCATGCAGCAAGGTTTCCTCACACAGAGAGCCTTTTGGATGGCTGCATGATGTCCACTTTAAGCGATTTCAGCTGCCCGAGTGTCTGAGCTGTTCTTCCTCCATAGCCGGCTTGAAGAAGATCTGACAGAAATCACTAATGTTAACGACGATGTTATCAGCAGAGCTGTACAATGAAGTCGCAAGCAATAATACAGCAGCTAAGATTACCAAGAATAAATAAATGAACACAAGTTCACTAAGACATTACCTCAGGCTTTGTTGAGGAAGGGCATATTTCTGGGAGGTCCAGCAGAGAAGAGCCCACTGAGTGACAGGTGCTACAGCATCAGTTCTGCTCCAGCCTGGTGTCTGGTGGTCATTGAGAGCTGCTTCAGTACATCTGGAGCAATAGCAGGTAAAACACATGTTTGTCAAGTCCATGAGATAAGAGGACTCACCAGGGTCCTGGTGAGTGCTGCAGTCTCTGTTCAGCTCCAGCACAGTGTAGGATGGTTGTTGAGAGCAGCAGAGAGACAGTGTGGAGGATGTCATCTCTGATTCACCTCTGACCAACAGCAGGTAGACTGTGTCTTGAGTTGTCCAAAGTGATGTGGTTATTTCTTTTTCTATTTCAGTTTGATCATTTCTTCAGCTTAGAAGCTAGTCAGTGCTAATGGAGGTTTGGTCAAAGATGGAAGATACGACTGAAAAAAAAAAAGATTAACAAAAACATAGCCAAACAAATGGAAACTTAGATTTGCTCTAGTGTACTACCCATGCACACTAAGAGAGTCGTGTGAAGTTGGGTGGGGTAAGTGAAAGAAAGGTATCAAGATTTTAGTGGTTTGTAATATTGTTCAGCCCAATCATTAAAGGCTCTTCACATGGTGGTTAGACTGAGGCTAACACCCCTTTATTTACTGGATTCAAACTCCAGCAGCCCTGGACCCACATTCACCTCTTTTCTTGTGTTTTCGGATTACTAAGCCTCAAAAGTTGGCTCATAAAATTTGTCATGGCCCATTGAGCCAAGTCCTGTGTTGTGGGCTTTAAAGACAGACCTTGAAATTTGACTTCAAAGTCTGATACAGGACTGTTATGCGTGTTTTTAAGGGTTTAGGTTAGCCTAAGACTAAGCTTGCACAGCTGAAAAACCTTTATTATACCTACACATAAAAAAAAATATGAAAATGGTGACTTGAGAGTTATAAAAAAAATAGTTACTAAAATCGGTCAGCAGTATAACAACATAAATGTGAAAAACAACAAGTATAGAATAAATGTAAAATAATGTGAAGGGTGAGGTAAAGAATGCAAATGCAAATAATTAAAAGTTATCCAGGCTTGTGGAAATATACAGGCAAAGTAAGGTGAAAGGCTTATGAATTAAATATGGCATTGTAGTATTTTTTAAAGCTAACTGCAGTGAAATGTGGGCCCTCTCATGTAGAAAAAAAAGAAAATTATAGAATAATAAATAATTATAATAATAAATAAAATTAAATGATATGAAACTGAAACTTTAAACAAAATCTAAAATGATCAGATTAAAAAGTAGATTTGAGAACTTGAAATAAATTGATGAAATGTATTGGTCCACCTTACCACCAAAACGCTTTTCACAGTAGACCAAGGCTAATACTGTCATCAGCTCATTGTAGTGGACTGACAATCTGGTCAGCATTTTTGTTTGCAAAAATAACTCAATAACTCAAATAAAAAATTTAAATTAAATCTAAATTTAAAATTTAAAATAATGTGGAGGGTAAGGTAAAGAATGCAAATGCAAAAGGTGCAAAGTCATCCAGGCTTGCGGAAATATACAGGCAAAGTAAGATGAAAGGTTAATAACTTAAATATGGCACTAAGGTATTTTTTATAGCATGTATTGGTCCACCTTACCACCCAAAAGGCTTTTCACAGTAGTTAGACCAAGGCTAATACTGTCACCAGCTCATTGTAGTGGACTGACAATCTGGTCAGCATTTTAGATCCCAGTGTTTTCTTATCCAAACATTCACACTACTTGTCTTACTGAAATGCTGGGTTGTCTTCATGTTGATAGTTTCTTTTTAAAAAGTTTTCTACTATGGAGAATTACATTTTAAGGATAAGCATAAAAACTTTGTTCCTCTATGAAATCCCTCCACACAGCTCGTTTAACCAAGTCCTGTGTTTTGAGCATTTTGAAGACAAACCTTCAGCAGAACTTGTTTGACACTGTAATGCTGGGATCACTGCTGTCCAAAATATTAGCCCAAGACTAAGCACACGTGAAAAATTTCAGTGTACCTACCAGCTGAAACCCAAAGAACATCATTTATTTCTAAAACACGTCTTCTCTTGTAGGTAAATTTGAAGGATATTGTGAGCATATTAAAACGAGAAATTCAGCTGCCTGCAACAACTGAAGTAACTGGTATTTTTTCCCTTCATCAGTGTTGGTCATCTTTTGATATAAGGACAGATTCACAGTAAAAGGGGAAGAAAACACTAAAATAAAATAGAAAAAATAAAGTCCAAGAAACATAAAGGAAACTGAAAATATTAACAGATATTGACAACCGATCACTTAATGTAGAAAACAGGATTCAAAACAATACAAGAGTAATAGTTGTCCTGTCCTGAAGACAATCAGTCAGTTCCTCAAGTGAGTACTGTGTTCTGTCTGGGCACTTTTTTCAAAACCAAAAGCAGAGCCCGGTACAGTTCAGAGTGAAGGTTTAGAGTGAGGTAATGATTTGACCTTTGACCTGTGGTTGTAGAATCGCTGTGTGCAGTTATTCAGTGTTCGAGTTGACAGCATCATTGGAGTCAGAGGCAGGAGGAGGAGAGGTCTGAAAAAAACAAACAAAATCCCCTTCACTTTAACTCTGTAATCCTGTGCTAACAGTAGTACTGTGCTTTTCTATGTTGGTCAAACATGGTTATTGTTATGGGGCAAGGAAATACACCGTTACCTCAGGGAAACTTTAAAGCTGCAGTAAAGATAAACTGATGATCTGAATGTGATGACATCTGCTGCAGCTTGCTTCACAGGACTGCAGGACTTGAAGGATCACCATTAGTAGGACTCTGCTGAGCTGCACTGGCTACACCGTGGATGAACAGACAGTGACTTGAAGTAGGAGAATGTAGCTGGTTCAAAACAGGAAATAAACAGAAACATTTGTGTTGATAATCTGTGAAACTAAACATATTGAATAAATACACACATCATTACAATGAATACCTTCAGCACTGCAGCAGAGCAAAAAATATTTCTGTCCAGAGCAACTTCACCAGGTCTGCAGCAGCAAAGCTTCGTTACACAGAGAGGCTCAAGGCTCAGGGTGGCTGCATGATGTCCACCTTTGGTGTGTTCAGCTGTCTGAGTGTCTAAGCTGTTCTTCCTCTCTTAACTGGCTTGAAGAAGACCTGGGAGAAAACACTGCTGTTAAAGACGATGATATCAGCAGAGCTGTACAATAGCGTCACAAGCATTAATACAGCAGCTAAGATTACTAAGAATAAATAAATGAACACAAGTTCACCAAGACATTACCTCAGACTTTCTTGAAGAGGGGTTTATCTCTTGGAGGTTCAGCAGGAACGAGCCCAGTGAGTGACAGGTGCTACAGCATCAGTTCTGCTCCAGCCTGGTGTCTGGTAGTCCTTGAGAGCTGCTTCAGGACATCTGGAGCACAAGCAGGTAAAACACATGTTTGTGTAGTCCATGAGAGAAGGGTCCTGGTGGGTGCTGCAGTCTCTGTCCAGCACAGCGATGATGGTTGTTGAGAGCAGCAGGGGGATGGTGTGGAGGATGTCATCTCTTCTTCACCTCCGACCAAAGACTGGGTTAAACAGCAGGTAGACTGTGTCTTTGAGTTGTCCAAAGTGATGTGTTTACTTCTGGTTGATGGTTTGATATTTTTTTTCTGCTCACAGTGAGATAGTCAGGACAGCACTAATGGTCAGGTCAAAGATGGCAGAGACAACTGAAGAAGAAAAAAAAAATACCCAAACAAAAGGAAACTTAGCTTTACTCTACTGTACCTACAGGTGATGTGTTTACTTTTGGTTGACAGTTTGATAATTTTTTCAGTTTACAGTGAGCTAGTCAGGATAGTACTAATGGGAATCAGGTTAAAGATGGCAGAGACAACTGAAAAAAATAATTAAATAAATAAAAAACTACCCAAAGAAAAGGAAACTTAGGTTTGCTCTAGTGTACTTACAGCCACCCATGCTAAGAGAGTGGTGTAAAGTTGGGTGGAGAAAAGGGGGGTTTCAGCTGGTAGGTAACAGAACATCAGACAGTGTGTGTTCATTAGGGAACACACACTTTCTGATGGAGGTTTTTAATTTTAGCTGCTGTATACAGTATTGTACACAGCAGCTGAGAGTTTTGGCCTGTGCATTTATCAATCCGCACCCACCCTCCCTATGTCCAGTCAAGTCAAGTTTGCCATCTGTAGTTTGTCTTTACCTTCAGAGCAGTTTCCTCTATGACCTGTTGGATGAAATAACACAGTAAGTTGCGTTGTGGTAACTGTAGTACGTCTGCATGATACCTGAGGAGAGACATAGCTGAGGTCGTGAGATGAAGATCAGGTCCAGCAGTGTGTTCTTGTCCGTTGTAGCAGCAGTGATCAGTTGACCATATCCCTTGGACTGAAAGAAATCCAAAATTGGCTTACTTGCATTAGAAAAGAGATTCTCATTGAAGTCGCCACAGACGATGATGGGATGACAGTCCATGATCTCAAGTGAGTCCAGAAGGCTTCCCAGATTGGACAGGAATGATGGCACACTGTAGTCTGGAGGTCTGTACACAGCTGCAATCAGAGCACTTACAGGAGATTCAACCTTCAAAGCCACAAACTCAAGGTCAGTCACATTATTCAGGTACTGTTTCTCCACAACCTGCAAATGGTTTTTCACATAAACAGCGACTCCACCACCTCCTTTACTGGCCATCTGTGGAAAGTTAGTGTAGGACAGGTGTCTGTTGCGTTTGAACATGGTGTAGCCCTCAAACTGGAGACTGTCTGCCACAAAGGAGCCCTGTAGGTGAGTTTCTGTCAGACACAAAACATCTGCAAGACACAGTTCATGATGGCTTTTGATGTCATTCACATGAGCAGGTAATCCTTCGGTGTTGTGATGAATGATGCTCACAGTGTCCTGTCTGCAGAGAGAATGCTGGATCTGGAGAAAAGGCATGAGGTGATCAAAGTTAGCTTGTGTCATGGTCTCCAAAGATACAGTGACTGCAGGGTTAGCATAGATTTTACTGTCATCCAAATCAAGCATGTGCAGTCCGCTGAGAGAGGTCACTCGACTGATAGCTACATAGGCCATGCCGGGCTCAAAAATGTGCTTCAGAGAGACAACAGCTGATTTTCTGGTCATACCTTGAACCTTGTGTATCGTGCATGCAAAGGCAAGTTTCACAGGAAACTGTCTGCGTACCACTCCTTTCTGTTGCAGAGCCTCCTCAGATCTCTCGATGTACACAAGATTGTCTCCTCTAGTACGATAGCTCCTGCCAGCAGTTTCATCATCCATCCTGAGACCAAGCATCGTGACAAAAGCAGAACCGTTGTTTTCAGAGCTTATGAGACGGCCTACTGTAGCAAATGATCCGTTCACCAATCCTTGAGACACATCTATGTTTCTGGTAAGCATGACTCTAGCACCTACTGCAACATCTAGGGTGTCAGGTAGATCATTTCTGCTTCCATGACATGGTGCACCTTGTCTTTTCATGTGTCCAGTGTGTGGGTCCTTTTTAAAGTCATCTGCATCAATGGTGGTGATATCAGAATGGAGCAGAGATAGTGTAGCAGAGTTGTGTTCTGCGACTTGTTTGTTGGTAGCAAAAATGTGCAGCACATCAGAGGGACACAGTTGTGGTTCAGTGACACGCTGTGACAGCAGAGTTCTGTCAGCTTCAGAAAGCTCATCTGACCTTGTTTTCACACGGAGTCTGTTCAGCATCTCGGCAAAAGTTTTGTCATCCTTCTGTCGCATGATCTCATCCAAAGTGATCACCTGGAAGTTGTCTCTCCAGAGGTCAAGCTCACTTGGATCATAGACACACAGTGGTTTGGACTGTCGCACAGGCGGTAGCTGGTAAAAGTCTCCCACAGCAATGACTGACATTCCTCCAAAGGGTTTGTGGCTGCCTTTAATCTGTTTCAGTCTCACATCCACATAGGCAAACAGAGGCTTCGACACCATGGAGATTTCATCAATGATGATGATTTCAGCGTTTAAAAGCTCACACCTGATTTCATCAAGTTGGTTCCCAAGACCTTGAAAAGGAGGTTTCAAACTTCTGGGCAGCTTGAGAAGAGAGTGCAGTGTTGTTCCAGAGATGTTAAAGGCTGCAGTTCCAGTGAAAGCAGTCAACAGCACAGTCGGGTTTGAGATGTCAGCTTCCTCAGCACGTGTAGGTAGTGTTCTCAGAATCTTTGATGCTTCTGAATGAATGCATTTAATGAGATGTGACTTTCCAGTGCCAGCACCACCATTGATGTAGTAGAAAAACTGCTCTGGTTGTCGTCCACAGACTCGTTTTATGCACCAGTCTCTCACTGCATAGAACACACACGCCTGTTTCTGGTTCAGACTCTGATACATTTGTCGTAACCGTGTGGGATCGATTGTAGGGGGCTCTCTCATGACTCTGGCCTCTGTAGCAGCATTTGATTGTCTGCTGTAATCCGGTACATCCTCTTGGACATTTTCACACTGTCTGGCATCCAGTTCATCGATACACTCCAACCTCACAAGTTCAGATTCAGGTGCCAAATTACACCATTCATCGACCACACCTCTGTTCTGTTCAAAGTCCTCGAGAGCAGAGTCAATTTCCTCACTGTTTTTTTCATATCTCTCTCTGTTTCTTTTCACAATGAGTTTCACACTCAGGGGTCGGTCAGAATACGGCAGCTGAACCACACCTCTCTCATAGAATGACTCATACGTGGGAAAATATGGTCTTTTCAGCTCATCGTCTGATCTGTATGGAAGATACAGTCTAAGCAATGTGCCGTAAAACTGCTCAGGGTATTTCTCTTTCGATATGCGGCGATACCTGATGACAGCAGCGTTGTCACTTTCTCGTCTCTGTATAAAGCCTAGTTCATTCAGCAAAGGTACCACTTTCTTGCCCTTGGTCTGTTGTCCATACACCAGTCTGCAGGTAGAAGCAAAATCAGCCATGCACATCTCTTCAAACTCTGGTGATTCAGGTCTGGATTTGTACTTGTCTGTTAAGGATGTCATCCACACATTCAAGCTGTCTGGTGTTGTGTTGTCAAGGCTTGACACAGGCAGACTCATTTTCACTGGGTTGTCATCAGTTGGGACAAAAACCACACTGCGTGAACTCTTTTTCATGTTCAGTGAAGTCACTCGGGCAACAGCTTCTTGTGCTGATACTTCTCGCTTTTTGGAATACGCCTGCATGACCGCTTTCATTTCATCACATTCATTGACACATTCTCTGTCGGAGTTCTGAATGAGTGTTTGCAGGTACTGGCTCACAGAGTTCTCACTTTTACACATGTACGTACATATGTAATGGATCAGACTGTAGTAGCTGAGAATGAACTGCACGTCAATGTTTGCATCCCAAGCTTTGAGCAGGTGAGGGTTGTAGGTGTTTACCCAGCAGTCTTTCGGCTCACGCTTCAGAATGATGTTGCTGGACTGACTCATCACATTCATGTGTTTCTCATACTCATCAGCGGTTAAGTCACAGACAGACAGGAGCTGTTGAAAACTCATGGATTCAGTTTGTGTCTCATTCAGCAGCTGATTCAGTGGTGCAAGTTTCTCTTTGGCTCTCTTAAGTCTCTCTGACTCCTCATCATCACCCACAGGTCTGGTTATCATTGTCTGTCTGGAGGGTGGTTTTGGGAATCCAAATCTGCATCCAGAATTTGCACTTTTGAAACATGTCTTTGAGTGGTTCTTACTGTGTATTTGCACTTCTTTGACCTTTTTGTACAGTTCAGGCTGTTTATTTGGGTCAGGGAGCTGAGCAGAGATGAATTTGGACACAAAGTCACACACAGTTTTATCAGAGTCTCTCTCAAACACAGGTGCACCTTCTACCCACAAAAGACCATGTATATGAGGACTTCCTCTGTGCTGAAACTCGAGACGCCAAAAGAAGTCAAAAACTTTGCCCAGGGGTTGTGCAGGAGACATGATCAGATCTCTGTACAGTGCTTCAACACGCTTATCAAACATGCGCATCGTTGTCACAGGATTGCTTCTGAGAATGTCACACTTTGTGGACCAGTCGAGCTCTTCAAAATTCACCTCCTCACCTTGTTGTGATTTTATTGCAATAATCACCTCAGGCCAACGCATTTCTGCTGCAGAAAATGTGACAAAGAACGTAGGACTGCCCAACTGTCTGATCATAGCAAACAGATCTTTTGTAGTTTTGTCCCAGTAGGCTGGTGTTCCTCTGAGCGGCTGCATAAATCTGATAGCATCTCTGTTTCTCACCAGTCTCTCCACTTCATATTTGTCTCTCAACATTCTGGATGTTATTTTACGTCCATCTCTGGTCAAAGGTTTGCCTTTGCGTAACTGAATTGACATGCTGGAGGTAGCCAAGTGTATTTCGGTCACAAACTGTGCAAAGAACAGGTAGTTGGTATCTCTGGCAAAGCGATCATCAACACCAAAGAGCCTTGCTTTAAAATAACTACTGGGTGATAGTTTCATTGGTCTGTTTTCATCCAGTGTATTCTCACCAGTGGGAAACTGAACAGGGAACGCCATGGCCTCTAATTTGGGTGTTTTGAAAAAACTGACTGGATTGTTTCTCTCTGCTGGAGCTACTGAGTATGTAGAGTCACTGAAACACAATATCTCCTCAGAAACATCACGTGGCTGAAGGCACGACTCCAAAACAACACCACCATTATGCACGTCTGAATCCTTTTGTTGTGTCTGATCATCATTGTCCTGGGTCTGACTTTTATCACACAGCTCTGTGTTCTCATCCTCAGTTTCAATGTTAGTTTCAGCCTCATACATGGCAGCAGCCTCAATTCTATCAATTTCCATCAAATCCTCATCATCATAGTCGTCATCATTCATTGTGATATCATTACCATCATCCTCATCCTCATCCTCATCACCATCATCAGGAAGTGTGGGGTCACATAACTCCTCCTCATCTCTAATAGTGATGTCTTCATACTGGGGGTGTGTCTCTTTCAGTTTATGCAGAGCCTGCACTAGCTTGGACCAGGTAACAGTCTGAAACAGATGGTGACCTCTGTAACTCAAACGTCTCTTCAGTTTTACTCTCATCACCTGAGATTCATTTCTCAATCTGGGTAGAGCCTGAATTGTCTCCTGGACTTCAGAGGGAACACATACAACATTACCATGTATAGCTCTCTGTCTGCCTTTGGGAAGAGGAATGATTTTGGCAAATGTTATGCACTTTGCTATCAGATGTCTCTCCAGTATGTTGAGGTCACACAGCTCAGGTGGTATGTCAGCAAGCTCCAAGTTATTTGCTATGGCAAGTTTGGGCATGGCTCCATTTTTCAGATGGTCATGGCAGGTGTGACAAATCCACTCAGTCTTTCTCTCATCAGGAACAGTGCACTTATTTCTGCAGTCATCGTTACAATCATGGACGTAGTGACCTTTGAGACAAGCTGAAACCATGACTGGATTTTTCACGTAATTGGACCTCTTGCACTTTTGCACCTGGTTTGGAAATGAGGCTTTGTGACAAACTGTGCAAACATGGGTGGGACCAGCTTTAATGTGTGATCGGAAATCATTTATGGCACTTTCAATAAGTGGGTTTTCACTCTCTCTGTCAGTCTCACATGTTTGTTTACTTATCCGTTTGTATTTCTTTGATATTTTCAATGCACACCTCATTTTATGCATAGTCCTGTATGCAATATTTGTCTTGTACCTGTCTCGCATCATTTGTCTCATCAACTGTCTGTGTCGGTTACGGAATATTTCATCATTTGCATATCGATGATTATCATAGGATCGCTTTCTCTGTCGGAAATTAATGTCCACTGAATATTTTTTCCTGAAATATTCTTTCTGTCTGCCTTTAAATTCGACATTTTCTCTGTAATTTTTAGTGATATATTCTTTTTGTCTGCCTTTGAATTCAACATTTTCTCTGTATTTCTTAGTGATATAGTCTTTTTGCTTTAGTCTGAAGTCTGTGCTTTCTCTGTATTTAGTTGTGATCTTTTTTCTTTTCTTTGTCTGTATTTCAGGATTGACAGAATAGTTTTTACTTGAATAAGACTTTTTCTTTGCTTTGTATGTTTCATTCTTAGCATACTTTTCTCTCTCTTTACTGTTTTTATCTTTTTTCTCTTGTGATGTCTTTTCAGATCTCATTAGTCTCCTCTTAAATTTCAGTTTTCGCTCTTTGCTTAATTTTGACAGTTTAGTGGCGATGTCATGGATAACATTGTCACTGGCAACAGGGATAGTTATAAATGGTTGTGTCAAATTTGATTGTGCCTCTTGAGTTTCCTCTGTGACAGAATTCATGCTGATCTGACCTGGTTGATGAGCTTGTATTTCCATCAAAATTGAAACATTCTGTGATGTGTCATTACTTACAGTAGTGTTAATCTCTGGAGCAGAAGATTCAGGACCAGTTAATGTGACAGAACACTGGCTGAAGTCGATCAGTGGTTCTGGTTCAGTTTCCATGTCACGTTCAGTGTTTTCATGGACATCAGTGTTCAGCTGTCGGGCACTTGTGTCATCATTTATCACAGTGGTTGTGACAGAGGGACTTGTGGATGGACTTTCTGTGGCTGGGATGGCATCACTTGGGTTCACATCACAGAACACAACTGGCTTGAGCTCATAGCGACAGGACGCTGCTGTGCCCAATATGTGGTGATACCTGATGAGCCTGGCAATCATGTCACTGAGCCGTGTGAATGTTACCATGACAGCGGTACCAGGAGTAGGTGTGGCCTTAAGCAGAGGCAAACCGTTAGCAGTCCTATCATGTGGGTCAAAGAAACCGTACCTGCCATCTCTGGTTCTGAAAACTGCAATGCACAGTGAAGTCATTAGCAGCAAAGCATACTGCACATCTGTTAATAAGCAGCTCAGTCCTGAAACGAGGTCCAGAAAGGTATCAACAGCTCCGGGATCCGGATCTCCAAACGTACCGTATCTAGACAGCTGTAACATGTCAACAGTCTGCATGTGTCTGCGTGCAGGAACCTCGTGAGGGAGCTCATCGGTTGTCAGATAGACGTGATCACGAACAGTTTTTCTGACTTCTGTATACATCACATTACCTTTATCCAAAACACGGTCCAGATCTGCTCTGGTGATGTGTTCACTCTCATACAGGAATGCTAGAAATGTCAGTGAGTTACAGGTGCACTGCTGGTTTCTGGATTGGCCATATTTCAGAGATGCTTGGCTGCGTGACGCACAGACGTTTTGTTCTCCTGACTGATTAACAGCGTTAACATTTCTTACCCGAGAAGAGCCTGATACAGACTGATAATTACTGTGGTTTCCCTTCTTAACAGTGTCTGCATGTGATACCTGGGTTGAGCATGGCTTTTCAGTTTGGGCGATGTAGTTCACCTGATGAGAGTTAGAAGGACCTGCTGCAGGTGACTCACTTACACGTCTCCTCTTAAGCACGTCTGCATAAGATACCTGTGGTTGACATGATGCATTTTCACCTCCCTGTTTCACAGCATCAGACACTTCAGACCTCTTTACCTCTCCACTGCTCTGAGGAATACCATCTGCTTGTCCAGTACTCACACGGTCAATGTCATGAAACCTCTGCCAGCGCTGGCTTGCAACCTGTGACTTCTTACTCTTCCTTGGCATTGTAACTATTCGTTCACAACAATGTGTTTATGCAACAATTAAAAGTTACTGATAAGCACCAGTATAGACAAAAATGCTTTATTTCTTCAAGAGGATGTTATTTACAGCTCTTATAGTCTCCAAAAAATCTAATTTATAACTGTGTGTATACCAACAATAGTTTATCAAATGTTTTCTAACGAAATCCTAGGCAAGACTATGTAAATGTTTGAAGAAAAAACACAAATCAACAATTTTTTAATCTTAGAACTTTGTGTTTGAAATACTATGCAACTCAAATATTCTATATAAAACGTGTTTTTATGTTCTTTCAAAGTCAGGTATGCAGATGTGGTGTAGCTGACGACACGTCTTCTGGCGAAACTCTGGATTCACAGACAGGAGAGGAGGACCTAGAACAACAATCAGACTTGTGCAAAATTAGGGATTTTTCAAAATAGCGGTTGTATTAAATGTACTTCCGTTTCAAAAGTTTTGACTCAAAGAAAGGTTGCTTGTTTCAAAAGGTTTCTCAAAATAGGTTCTCAAAATAGGTTCTCAAAATAGGTTCTCAAATGTTCTGCAAAGTTCTGCAAAGTTCTGCAAAGTTCTGAAAAGTTCTGCAAAGTTCTGCAAAGTTCTGAAATGTTCTGCAAAGTTCTGAAAAGTTCTGCAAAGTTCTGCAAAGTTCTGCAATGAGTCAGAGTGGGATAGAAGGGGGATAGAAAGACAGAGTTGCTTTTCAATCAGACAGAGTGGTAGAGGAGACAGGAAAGACAGAGCGTCCAAAACTTAGCCAGAGGGATAGAAGAAAGGGGGACACAAGACAGAGTGCTTTTCAATCAGACAGAGTGGTAGAGGAGACAGGAAAGACAGAGCGATCAAAATGATAGGGGAGAGTGGGGAGACTGGACAGGATACCTGTAAGACACAATGGAAACAAACATTAATCCCTTTTTATTAAAGAAATAAAATAAAATAAACCAACATCCACCCAAAGCTAATGGCATCATAATGTACTTTTACTCAACCCATCAAGTGGCTGTCCTCAACTATACATCTATCAAAAGTCAAGTTGAGTCAAAAGCTGGAAGTGACCATTGTCTTGTTCGATAACCCTTCAAACAAATTAATAAGGACTAAAAATCCAAAGTGTTCATTATAGTTAATCAAAAATTAATTTAAGATACGAAGAACTTTATTTATCCCCTAAGGGAAATTCAATTGTCTATAGTCTCATTTGTCACGTCTGAAAAAGTCATCTACTATTTAAATTGTAGAGTCTCATGGCTGTGGGTACAAAAGATCTTTTGAATCTTTTTTTCCTGCAGCGAAGAGAGAGGAGCCGTCCACCACCATAGGCCTTTCGGTCCACCAAGGTGTTGTGAAGTGGGTGAGCCATGTTCTCTAGAATAGCCTCCACCTTCCTCACAGTACATCTCTCCACCACATCCTCCAGTGAGTCAAACTTGAATCCAACCACAGAGCCACCTTTTTAAATTTAGGACCTCAAAGTATTTTACAAAAAGTTCTATTATCCCTGTGTATTTTAGACTCTTTAAGTACTTTAAGTTCCCTTTATAATGTTCATAACCATGTCCTGCTAAGCAAAAGTAACAATGGATTACTCTGCTGATAAAATATTATGTATTTTGGAGAAGGTAATTTCCTTTACTGTGTTTTAAGTATTCCAACAATGTAAAAAGTAGTAATGAGGCCAAGCACCTCCATGAGCTGTAAACAGAAGCATGCAAGGTACCTTAGAAGGATATACACATATCTAAACATAGGATTAAATGAATAATAAAATAAATCAATGGCTGCATAAATAATGATTGTCTATTCCATATTAAGGAACATTAAATTTGCTTGTTTTTTTTAATATGAGCGATGCACAAAGGAGGGAATCACATTCAATTAGTAATTATTTGGATTTTCATCGTTAAAAAATTCCAACTCCACAATCTAATAGTAATAAATTGCTTTCCAGGGATTGGAAATGAAATGCAAATAAGTGTACTGCATATTACATTCAAGCTGTTCATTTCCAACTGTGAGTATTACATAATCAAAGGAAACAAATTGTTAAGTTAGGACATGATGAGGGGTCCATAATGTGTTGAATAATGGCACACTGTATTACTCATGAAATGTAATTCCTGTGTGAACTTACGTCGAGTCGCCACAAAGCGGTCTGCACTTGGAGACAGGACAAAGTTGGCAAAAAGGAAAATGGAAAAATAGAGACAAGAGATTTTTAGTTTAATTGTATCTCACTGCATTGCAGTTTCAACTGTAGTCAGCCGGCAAAATTAATTAAGTGTTATTTAAAATGGTTTGTGTTACAATGAAAATGTGTTGCAGTTTGTCAAATAAGAACATAATGTCAGGTTTTTACATGATATGTTTAAAAAAGTAACAGTGTAAACATTTTTAAATTACTTTATTTGTGAACTTACAGCTGAGTCGCCAACACTGAATAGGGCCAGCAGTAGAGATAGCATCGAGTTCAGGAGAGAAAAGACAGGGACAAAAAGTAAATAAATTTAGTTGCAAAAAAATCAGCATCTTATAGTTTACTGCAATCACAACTTTTCACTGTGGATCATTAGTTTTCTCATTTCTTATCAAAGTCTACAATTTGTGGCACTTGATTAGTAAAAGGATGTTACTGCAGCTCCCTTGGCCTGTAAAAAATGTTTGTTATAATGGAGAGAAAATGCACAAACACAATGAAGGACCTCTTCACTTTTTACTTTCTTATGCAAATTATTGAGGTGAAATACAAAACAGTGAAATATAATTATAAACTGCAGAGCAAAAATGTAACATTTAAGTGATTGCCCAATAAGTATATATATACCATCAGGTCCATAAATATTGGGACGTCAACACAATTCTCATCTCTCTGGCTGTAAACACCACCACAATGGATTTGAACTGAAACAAACATGGTGTGCTTTGACTGCTGACATTCAGCTTTAATTTAAGGGTATTTACATCCAAATCAGGTGCACGGTGTAGGGCAAAGAAGTGGAATGTTAGGAAATGGCCAAGTCAATCACCTGACCTGAATCCGTTTGAGCGTGCATTTCACTTGCTGAAGATAAAACTAAAGAGAAAATGCACCAAGAACAAGCAGGAACTGAAGACAGTTGCAGTCGAGGCCTGGCAGAGCAACACTAGGGGTGAAACCCAGCGTCTGGTGTATCTATCTGTCTTAGACAGCAAAGGATTTGCAACCATATATTGAAAAGTGAAAGTTTGATGTATGATTTTTGGTTTGTCCCAATACTTTTGGTCCCTTAAAAAGTGAGAGGCACATATACAAACTGTTTTAATTCCTACACCTTTCACCTAATGTGGATGTAAATAACCATAAATTAAAGCTGAATGTCTGCAGTCAAAGCACATCTTGTTTGTTTCATTTAAAGTCAACTGTGGTGGTGTTTACAGCCAGAGAGATGAGTATTATGCTGATGTCCCAATATTTATGGACCTGGCTTTAAGCGTGAACTTACACTTCAGAGTTGATAGGGATTTTCGCCCAGGTCAGAGGACAAGTTGAGGCAGGAGGAGGGGGGAGAGGGAGGGAAAGAGATTTTTAATACACTAAAAAAACCACTTCATTCAAAATTTATCTGAATGATTTTCTCACTTAATTATTGTCACAATCAAGATTCAGACTTTCGCCAGCATTTTTTAAATAAATTAGTTCAGTAGTGTAGTAATATTGTTAGCACACTATTGTCTTCTAGGAAAAAACTGTATCCCATCTATGATTTTCATATAGGATATACAACAGTGTTACAGATAGATCAACATTTCGTATCAATTTAAACTCAGTACTTGAAAAATGCATCATATGTTGTAGATTATCTTGAATGACATGTTGTTTAACAGGATTAAGCTAATCATTAATCCAGTTATTTTTATTTTGTTTGTTGTCAGTCTTGGTCAAAACACTTATACTTACCAACAAATGCACTGGTGAGGATGTATCTTCTGTTTGTTTGAGACAAGAAACAATACATTAGTGTTGTCTGACAGATAGTACATTAAAAACAATAGGCCTATAAAGAAAACTAACATTATTACAGTAGTTGGGCTAATTGAAAACTAAACAGCTCCAACAGATCACCTGGCTGTTAGCTGCAGCTGAAAATGTCACACATAATACATACTGTATTAAAGTATATACACCTCAGATAAAGTATCTTTGCTGTGGTGTTAGCACATCACCAATATCCAAATTAACAGCTTGTTATCAAAAGTAAATTAGGTACAGCAGAAGGTGAAGTTCAGCAGCAGCGAGCAAGACAGAGACAGACCAGGAGCAGGTTCACCAATTTCAAGGCAGCTGACTCTCCATCCATCAACTCCATATTAAGATAAGAAGGGAAATTCAACTGGAATATATTTATTAATTGGAACTTCATATTGTTAAACATTAAATACTGAATTCATTTTATGTTTTGCAATGTAAAAACATAAAAATTCATCCCCATCATGAATAAAACCTTCAATAATAGAGGACCATCTAGTTCCATTCTGACACACAAAAAAAGGAAAACCACTCACATTTGTGCTATACCTGGATGCTTGCTAAATGCAGCCTATATTTTAATACATCTACAATGGCTGATAAAAAGTGACCAGGAGCTAAACAGCTGACGTCTCCAGACCAGTTCCCCAGCAATGACTCAGTCACAGTAATGAACTGAACCTGTAGCAATAGCGCTAGCGTCATTAGTTAGCTAGTTAGTCAGTTAATACTTGACAATATAAGTATTCTTGTCAGTCCCATTGTCAATAAACTCCACAGCCTGTACATCATTTGGCATGCTTTATAGTACCACAGCGGCTTACATATTCACTTTATTTTGTGCTCAGCTGGCCAATGATTCAGCCTCACAGCTGAAGGTATGTTAGCTTTAACGTTAGCTCGACGCTAGCGGCGCTAGCTCGACGCTAGCGGCGCTAACTCGACGCTAACAGCGTTAGCGTATGCTTTTTCAGCTCATTATCTCGACCACTTCAATCATGAATGAACTCTTCATTGATTATAACTCAAACCAGTGTCTTTTGAAACGTTAAATCACCGTTTGAAGTGTTCAGAAGTTAGAGAGACTGTGCTCTGACTCACCTTCGTCGAGGTCGGAGGAGGATAGCGCGAGCCACCCGTAAGTCACGGTAGAAATGTTTGAGGCGTTCAGGGACACTCGGAAATGTCAGACTTCACACCACGGAAAGGCAGTGGTTCAATCAATTCATTTTAATTGTTTTCTAGTACTAATAGTAGCAAGACTAGTTGAAGTAGAAGTGATGTAAGTAGTAGTTGTAGAAGTGGAATTTTGTTTGAAGAATAGAAATATGCATGAATAGTAAAAATGATTTAAAGTGGGGAAAATATAACTAATAAAAAATCCTAAAGTATTAGAAAGGTTTGATGAATCAGAGAGGTTTGAATAAGAATGAGTTTCAATTTGTTAGAAGAATAATGCATAAATAATGAGAATGATTTTAAATTAAGGACAATTTAAATGAATAGAAATCCTCTGTAGACTCCATAATGTCCTCAATGAGCAGAATTTTTGAAGCCCAAAATGTGTGTGTATCTCAAAGTTTGTGAGAGAAGATAGGTGGTGAAGCAGACACATGGTCAAAGTGTGTTCAGGTCGCATAGACAGAGAGAGAGACTCACGCATGCACATATTTTCTGTGTGTACTTGAAGGTCTCATAGAGAGAAGGAGGCTGACTGAGTGTGTGTGTGTCTCATTAATGATTGCATCCTAATCAGCTGTAAGATCAAAGGCATTAACTGACCTACTGTTTGAAGGATGGAGTAATGCATAAATATTAAAACTTATTTAAAACAGGGAAAATTTAAATAATTAAAAATCCTCAAGAATCAGAAAGTTTTTAAGTATTAGAAAGGTTTGAATCAGTTTGAATGAGTTTAAATTAGTTTGAAAAAATAAATGATAAATCATCACTTAGTGACTTTAAAATGTAAAAAATTTAAATGAATATAAATCCTAAATACACCCCATAATGTCCTCAATGAGCTTAAATTTTAAAGCCCTGAATGGTTTCTGTAGGTCAAAGGTCATGTGAGGAGATAGGGGCTGAAGTTTTTTCAAGCACTCTAGGAAAGGGTTTTAAGTGTCATCCCCAGTGCTATGTGTACTGAGCCTGGCTTCATGTGTCTCATATGGCCATTAGAAGCAGCTTTCCAGTCAGCTGCGTGTCTCCAGGTGCACAAGTTGGTTGCCATGGGGACCTTGGATGCATAACTATAGCAGGAGAAAGAAGGCTTAAAGCTAAGGAAACAGGACTCCAAGTAGGCCCTGACGCTCATCGTCTGTATATATTCATGATAAGGAGCTTGTGAGAACACAAGACTCTGCTGAACACATTAATACAATTTATTATCACAATCCTCAAAACACCCCATAATATCTTCAATGAGCTAAATTTTTGAAGCCCAGAATGGTTTCTGTAGCTCAAAGTTTGTGGGTGGAGATAGGTGGTGAAGCAGACACATATTACCTGTGTGTACAAGCAGGTGAACTGCAAGGTAGACCTGACAATGCAACAAGTACAAGAATGTGTGTGTGTGTGTGTGTGTGTGTGTGTCTCGTTAATGATTGCATCCTAAACAGCTGTGAGATCAAAGGCAAATCACTGACCTACTGTTTGACTGAGAGGTGCTGAACTGCTGAGGATTTATAGCCTCTGAACTTCTTCACATAGCGTGATTTCCTTAAGTCCCAGAATGAAAATAAGAACATCGTACGAATCCTCCGGCCTTCATGAACACAATGATGTCTTTTTCATGTCTGTACTCCGAAAAATGTGGCCACAACAGCGAGTTAAAAAAGTCTGAGCCTGAGTGGGGATAAGGATTTTCTTGGAGAAGAAATACATTAGGTCTAATGGGGAGAGATTTCCGCCTATTTGGACAGTTGGTCACCTGCTGGCCAAGGGGTACGATTTCATGATTTGAAACCTCTTTTGTGAGAAGCAGGACACATATACCTCCATTTTGATGTATTTATTATGTGTCAGTGGAGTGAGATTTGTGGGCGTGGGAGCGATATATTCGAGCGAGGTTCTGTCGATCAGAGACGAGGTCTGCACTCTAGCTGATGACATCATCACTCTAAACTCTCCAATACACACCCATTATAAAGCCTGAAAATTTGCTGAAAACCACAAGTTGCTTAAAGCTAAATTGTGGAAAAACTGTACAAGATATCAAAAAACTGAGTACAACTTTAATAGTCGACAAGTGAATGAACATTTTAAAGCAAAAATGAGGTCTCTAGGTGAAAGTATGCTGAAGTTATAAGGTCTAGAAGGTGGAAGAATAAAAGGAAGAAGTGGAAGATTTCCCCATTGACTTCAATGTTAAAATTTTTGCACAAAAAGTTAAAAAAAACAAAAAGTATAAAAGGTAGAAAGGAAAAAAATACAAGCACACATGTCCTGAAGGAGTGGAATAGTTTAAAGTTTGAATGGTTGAAATCGGACAAAGTTTGAAGGAGGAGAAGCGTGACAAAAAACGGCGGAAGAATAATAATAAGATTAAAGAAACAGGAGAATAACAATAAGTGGAAATGCTTAATCAGCATTTCCACTTAATAAAGAACAGAATAACAATAAGTGGAAATGCTTAATCAGCATTTCCACTTAACTAGAAAAATTGCATTTCCTTGCAGAAAATGCGTGGAAATGCTGAGTGCTGAAAAAGCCATGCAAAACAGTTAGAAAAAAAATTGAGAAAAGTATAAATGTTCAAACTACTGAAGGGGTAAAAGAGAAAAAGAAGTATAAGGTGTATGAATGTAGAATTTTTGGAATAGCTGATGTTAAAGGAGAAAAAGTTGTATGAATGTAGAAATTGTAGGAGAGCTGAAGTCAAAGAAGAATGAAGGGACCTGGGGTTCTCGGGTCCCTCCCCCTGCCGACTCGGAGGAGCACAGATCATGCAACCAGGGGCGTTGCATCTGGAGATGAACCCGACATTGAACCCAAAATTGTTGTTTGCAGCCATTCAGGTCTGCCAAAACTGCACAAGTTCGTGGAGCGGAAGGCTCGTCGTATGCCCTTCAAAAAGTGGTGAGTAAGCCTTTACTACTACTGAAAGTGTGTTTGTACGTGAACATGTGAGTCGCTGTGCCAGTTTTACCAAACCTTATAGCCACTGATACAAGGCTACTAGCCTACTGTGCTCTCATTGGTTGGCGACGCGGCGGACAGTGGTGGACCCCACGCAGTGGTATTTTCGTCTGGTGGAGCCCGGCACGCAGCCAGTTTAGTGTTTTAGTCGACTGAGGCGCGCCGAGGTCCGCCAAGCTGGGCGTGGATGCACGGTAGTGGGAGGTGTTGACAGAATCAGCTGGCACAGTGACATTTTCGTGCTTGCTCGTGGCATGAAAAGTAAGCTGAAAGCTCGCCAATTTAAACCTGGTCAGCTTTCAGTGCAGGTGGAGCGCAGCTGGTCTAGAGGTATCTAGAGGTAGACTGGCGGCGTAATACGCATACGTCACCGACACATTACAGTGCAATTAATAATCATCAACAACCACTTTTCAGTGCAAATATCTGAATCAGCACATACATTTAGATCTATATGATATATTCTGATCTATACCTTATCTGATGAGCGTGTTTGGCACGCGTTTGGACACTCCTCCTGACTGAATTAACACAGCTGAAACCGCATTAATTTAAATATCTAGTGAACAGTCACACATGATGAAGTTAACAAGATATTTAATTCGTCTCCCGCTTGTCCTCCTTCTTCCTCGCGCAGCTCGATAGGTGTTGTGCTGTAGAATGCATCCCCTGCATCCCATCCACTCGTTAGCTTCTGAAAGTGGAAAAAAATTATCTCATATTTTAAAAAAAAACACGAGTATTGGATCATGACAACATGTCAAATGGAGCAGCAAACTTCCGTCCTGTTTTTAGGTATTTAAAAAAGGCACATACAGAGGTGTACTTGGGTATATAAACTCTACAGTAAGCTGTCAAGGTAGAAAACATAATATTTCTGGGCAGCAAATATTCCGAATCAGAGGGCTGTTGTTTTCGGCTTATCTGAATAGCCTGAATGAAATCATTAAAGGCACACACTTTAGAATCAGTCCAACGATAAGGAAAACTTTATTATTTCGAATTGTTGTGTACTTTCAACCGCGCTCCCGTCAGGGGGTCCATTCTACGGCAGGGGTGCATTCTACGGCATAACACCTGACATGTCTCTGTGTCCTTTCTCCGTCCTGCTGCTGCAACGGTGGCACGGCTGACCAGATGATTTATTTTAGTGATCAGATGAGTTATTTACTTCAAAAATTTGAACAAAAATTAAAATAAAATAAAATAACCTTTCACTCAAAATTACATGTATATCTGATTTTCTGATTTTCTATCGTTAAGATTCTGTAAATATTCAATCCAGAGTCAGGCCTACATACGAATATTATAATATTCAGTTTTGTGAGCCAAATTTATTTTATATGCTAACATCAATGAAAGAAAGAGCCAGGCCATGGAGCGCGAGGCGTCCTTTACGCACAGATGGTTCCGATTTTAATGCCATTATTGGAATTTATATTGTAATCTGTGCGCTCAACCCACCTTTGTCACGTGAGGTTTAAATAGATGCAACTTTATGTGATTGTTTTTCTTTGTGGAAAAGGGTGTTTGTCTCACCATTGGGTCCAACCTTACACACACCAAATCCATCTGTGCTCACATGAGACAGTGTGAAGGACGCCCTCTGCAACGCTTACAGCAACACTCGTTGAGGGGCTGCCTTCTGTCACCTAGCCTGGCCGGGCCATCCTGTTGCGTGAATTACTTATGTTCCTTCCCACAACAGTCTGGACTTCGGCCCATAGAGAGCGTGTATTCCCGATCAGAAAATAACAATCAGAGACCGTGTTTCCACTTTTACCCGGACAACAGGGAAAGGCAGCCCCTGATTGGTCCATGTGTAGTGGTGACGTCTAACACATGCTGCAAGACTTTTCAAAGCACTGTTCATTCAGAAAGCCGTTAATTCTGCAGTTGACTCTGCATAGTCGGCAGAAATCATTTATATACGCAGATATATACGGATATAAACAAGCGTAAGCGTAAGTATCCCCCCTCCCTAACTCAACTCCTCCCAGCGGCGTAAAGTCTTAGGGAGGGTGGAGAGTGGGCGGAAAGCGGGTTTAACACAGTGGAGATCTGTATTGACCAATGACATCAGCTCCTCTCCTCGCCTTTAAATCCGTCACCGGCGAGGTGTATTACAATTTTCCTGAAGTAGTCAAAGAGATCAAGAGATGTCTGAACACAGCAATGCCACATGACGGTGACAGAAGGCAGCTCCTCAACAAGTGTCGCTGTAAGCACTGCATTGGGCGTCCTCCACACTCTCTCATATGAGCACAGATGAATTTGGTGTGTGTAAGGTTGGACCCACTGGTAAGACAAACACCCTTTTCCACAAATAAAGACACTCACATCAAGTTTCACATATTTAAACCTCACGTGACAAAATCGGGTTGTGGGCACAGATCACAACATTAACTCCAATAATGGCATTAAAATCGGAACCATCTGTGCGTAAATGATGCATCGGGCTCCGTGGCCTGGCTCTTTCTTTCATAGATGTTGGCATATGAAATAAATTTGGCTCACAAAACTGAATTTTATAATATTTGTATGTAGGCTTAAAGTAAAAACTCATCTGATCACTAAAATAAATCATCTGTTCAGCCGCCACAGCAGCAAGACAGAGAGAGGACACGGAGACATGTCCAGGTCGAGCTGCGCGAGAAATAAGCGGAAGAGGGAGACAAATTAAATATCTCTAATATCTCTCTATTTACTAGATATTTAATTTAATTTATTGACGTTTCAGCTGTGTTAATTTGGTTAGGTTGTGTGTCCAAACGCGTGCCAAATACGCTCATCAGATCAGATATAGATCAGAATATATCGATATAGATCTAAATGTATGTGCTGACTCAGAGTAATAGTTGTTGATGATTATTTATTGCACTGAAATGTGCCTGAAACTGTGGAAACCTGCCAGTGAGGCATCGGTGACGTATGCATAATACGCCGCTGGTCTACCAAAATACCTCTAGACCAGCTGCGCTCCGCCTGCACTGAAGCTGACCAGTTTAAATCTGCGAGCTGTTATCAAATGAAATACAGTGTTGCGTAATTATAATGTAAAAGAGTATGTAGAGATAAAAAAGATTCTCAAATAAATACATTTCCTTAGCAAACCACTTTATTATTTTTAACAAACACATAACAATAAATTGTGTGTGCGTGTGTGTGTGTGTGTGTGTGAGAGAGAGAGAGAGAGAGACGGGGGATTGCATGTGAGACAGATCAAAGTTTTAACAATTTCTGAACATATTGAAAATAAAAAAAATGAGAACATTCATAACAAATTATTGTGTGTGTGTGTGTGTAGGAACTATTTACAACAGGAATGAATGAACATATTTACAAAGCTTTGATGGCTGTGATCATTTTGCTATGCACAGACACTTTCACTTTAAGTGGGCCCTCCTTGACAGCTTCCTCAAATGAGGGCTCCCAAAGAGTCTCCTGTATTTGGAGTGTCTCCCCGTTGTCCAGCAAGACCTCATGGCACAGATCAGGAGAGCTGGTGCTGCATGTGGCCCCTTTGTCTCTGAGGACACCAAGGATGGTGATCTCTTGAGTGGTCTGCAGTTTCTGTTGACAAATTAAGCAAACACAAGTCAGGAATCAGAGTATTTGGATTGTGTTTTTTTCTCTGTAACAATGGCCCAATATTAATTAATATTGTGATTATTATTGTCCTGAGGCCCTGCCCATCTTGGTACTAGAGAAAGTTGACAAAATTGATGGAACCTTTAACTTTATTCTATGTTGCAAAACCTTTTGTGGCATTTACTGCAATCATTTTCTGTAACTCTCAGAGAGACCTGTACACCTGGCCACGGGTATACTGGCCCACTCCTGGAGAGCAAAATATTCCAGTGCTTTCAGGTTTGTCGTCATGAGACTGCATGTTTCAGCTCCTTCCAATAGGATTCAGATCAAAACTCAGGAGACCACTTCAGAATACTCCAGTATTTTTTCCTTAGTCATTCTTGGTCCTCCAAACACACAGCTAAAAACTCTTAAGAATAACATGTAAAAAAGTATTTGTCCTCTTCCTTATTTCTTATATTTTAGCATATTTTTCTCACTTAGTTGTGACTGATCATCAACATTGTTATATTGTTAGTCTAAGATGACTAGAGTAAATATAAATGCAGTTTTAACCCTCCTTAACTCTTGGCAAACTGATAGATGTCAATGATTTTGTTTCTCATTTGCTCCTTAATTTTTTTTTAGACCACAACGTGCTTCTTTTACCCTCCTCCAGTTTGGTCAGAACCTGACTTGATTCATCAGTTCTGGCAGTAATCAGGTCTGGGTATGTAAATCCTCATCAGTACGCCTGCTCTTCATTGACTTCCCTTCTGCCTTCATTACCATCATCCCACACACCCCGGCGCAGAAGCTCCACACCCTCGGACACCACATGTGGAACAATGTCAACTTACCTCCATTCAGTTGCACCTTACTGTATTCTGTCTTGCACAAAAGCCTGTTTGCACTTCAATAAGTCGTCTGCTCTGTACCCTAGTGTGTACTGTTTTTGATTAGTTTTTACATATTCAGTCTTATGGCTGATACCGGGTCCTCAGTTCTAGTTTCATTCTTTTCTCTTGTAGACTGGAATGACAAATAAAACTCTTTCGAATCCTTTGAATAAAATGAGTTTTATCACAGTTAGTTGATGATTTAGCAAGGGGGATCAATTACTTTTTCACATAGGGTCAGGTAGGTATAGATAAATTTCTTTTCCCCTCAGATAAAATCCTTATTTAAAATATGTATTTTATATTTATCACTTCATATTTTATTTCATTCAGTTAATATTTAAAACATTCAATACAAACAAGGAAAAATCATAAACGTGAATGAAAAGGAGCAGAGAGAAGAAAAATCTTATAGAGTCTGTCCCTCTTTCATAAGATATTAATCAACTAAACACATTATAAAGAATAAACAAGAGCTGCAGGCCAACATGCTTTTTACAGTTCATTATCTCATTTTTTTTTTCATTTATTTATTATTTATTTATTTATTTCATTTTTAAAAACCACAAAACAAACAGAAAAGACCATGTTGATTCACATTTGTTCACAAAACAAACATACCAAGACTGAGACTAACATAGTTCCTGTATTTACTCAACATTGTAGCGGTTGAAATGAGCCTCACACGGTCGCACCAAAATATATGTAGCGATTTGAAATGAGCCTCACAAGGCCGCACCAAAATAATACTGTAGCGATTGGAATTTATAATAAATGTCTGAAGATTAATAATCTCAAATTATGACATTTATGCACTCGTTGAAAGGGGCACCACCCACCCTTAATGGTGGGAAAATAAAGAAAACAAAAATTTAATTCAGAAATCAAACATCAAGTCAGTGTTAATTACTCAGTCTCATATCTTAAGTCGAAATTCTAATTTCAGGGACTCCACTTCTGGAAGAACACTAACAGACAGGAACTTAGGAAAATAATGATCTGTTTATTACAGGATAAATGATGGTACAACATACATGCAATAAATGATGATAAGATAATGAGGATAAAATAATAATAGGTGAATAAATAAAGATTCTTAGTCAGGCTAGGAGCACTAAAGTTAATGATAGTGAGTGAATATGCGCTAACATATTAACCTACACTAACTTTGGTTAGTGTAGGTGTAGATAAACTCGGATGTGGATCTGGAGGAATCTAAGATTACCAGAATAAGTGGATATCTGAGTTATGAACGCAGGAGACAGCACCAGCCCTCTTTGGAGCTCTGGAAGTTTGCATACTTAAGTGAGACTGGTCCTTGGAGAAGATGGAGCAGGTTCCGAAGGTCCGGGGCTACTGGCGGTTCGAGCGGTTCAGCTCAGAAGACGACTGAAGTCAGCCGAAGGATGAGCCAGGAGTTGCAGCACTCGGGCCCGAAGCAAAGCCAGCGCCTGTGGATCCTGTGGATGCTCGTTTGGGTACTTCTATGGTCTCACTCAAAAACTCTGGCACAGAGGATGACCTGGGCCTGCTGGGTTGCGTTCAGAGGTGACTTTGAACTCACGCAGATAACTCAGAAAAACGAGACTCGAGCAGAGAAAACTTTCAAAAATGGCTTCGCGAAATTAAAGAAAAATCAATCAAAGGCTTAATCTTGAATTGCTATGCGCACAAAAAGTTGAAGTTTCAAAACTTGAACTAAGACAATGTTAAAGAAAAATCAACGTGAATCAACACGTGGCATAAAACTTAGAAGACTAAGAAAAAGTTCTAAGAGAAAACAAAGAAACGCACCACAGAAGGGTGTGGGCAGAAGAGAAGGGGCATAAGAGCCGGGTACAAGAGCAGAAGCAATAAGAGTGAACAAGAGCAGAAGCATAAGAGATGGACAAGAGAGTGAGCAACCCCACTTCACTGGTTTTATCTTCTCACACTGGGTGTGTCTCCGGCGTGTGGGTGTGAGGAGAAAGAGGAGGAGGGGTTGTGTGGTCTCCAAGCAGAGATGAACTCGGATCTCTGATTATTTGATCTAACTTATACTTTTGGCTGGTAAAAGAGTCAGATCTGATACTCACTCACTATGATTAATATCATTGAATACTTGGTTTCATGATAAATAATTTGACACTAAACACATATGAATGAAGTGTAGGATCACATCAAACATTCTCATTATGTTTTAAGTATCACATTGAACATGCTAAATAACTGTGAAATGAAACAGATAGTAACACATGGAAACTGTGAACAACAAAAGAGTAAAAATACATGTGAATGAACTTCATCATGATTAATAATGGATTCTAATTACTCACATTCAGATTATTCAATGACATTATAACCACCTATGATTCATAAACATCTACAATATAAACCAAACATTTCTAAACTGTTTCTGTTACCTAGAGTTAAGTTATGATTCATAGTCGATAAATTTAACTCTTAACAGTTCATGAAACAGTCTGAAAAGCTGTTGGTCTAACTCGGCTTCTGGAGCACATAGAAAAATGGGAAACATCTCATTTTAACACAAATTTCATGATTAGACAGATTAGTACATTGCTGAATGCATAAGATGTCAGGATCAGTCATTTGTATTCTTTCACCAAAGGAATGTAGTCTTTATCAGTGCATGGTCGAGCAGGGTTTTACGACCGAGGTCTGGAGGTCAGTGTCCCCCCTTATCCTGGGGTCCGTATGTTCACACACTTTAAGAAGGTAAATCTCAAATGGGAGATCTGGGTTGAGATGTTAATGTTTATTTAGATGGTCAGCAAATGGAGTCAGTTTGAAAGGTAATAAAAACTCTGTCTCTGTTCTCCGAATTGACCAATCATGAAGAGTCAGAGGTTTAGTCAACCTCCGGTTGGGTCACTTAGGCTACCTGAAAGTGTAAACATGTCTGGAAAGATTTATATCCTGTGTCCTGGGACCAGATAAGGAAACTTTCCTGTGAGGAATGTGTGAGATTCACACCCAGGGTTGTCTTGATTGCTACAGTCCCCCCTTCGTCACGGTGGTCCTGTCCATGGAGCATCGGGACGACGAGTAGACAACCATGAAGCAGCAGCAGCAGCAGCAGGTGTATGCAAATAGGACTGATGCGTCTTATCATCACTATGTGAATCACTAGTACTGCTTGGAGATAAAATTAAACATGCATTAAGCTATCAAATAAAATCGTCTAGTTGTTAGACTCTTCTCAGTTAACTATTGGTAGACTAATGTGAAAGAAAATCTCCTAATTTTCAATATTAATGAGACTTAGAAAAGCACTCTTTAGTCTGAATGCTAACTGGATCTAAAGCTATAGCTGTTTTTCATGCTTGCTGGAGAAGTCTGAAAGTTCAATTTCAGTTTCAAAAATGGTTAAGACTTAGGTGGAAAAGAAATGTCTGCTAAAGACATATTAACCATCTGTGTATGAGCATAGTCAACCTGAATCACAAACATCAAAAGTTTACTGCACAGAGTTTCTCTTAAACTTTGTCTGTTAAACTTGGGGATGATGCTCTTATCGGTTTGACTAATTATCTGCTATTAAGTCTGAAATTTGTCAATCTGAGTCTTAATGACAGAAATTTCAGGTTTTAATCTGTTCATGGGATATTTGACAGCTGACAAGCTGACTATATTGACAGAGGAGAGACAAATGCTAACAAAGAAAGCAGCAACTGGGATTGCAGTCATCAATGTATCACCACAGCATTTGGATATCTTATTGGAGTCATTTAGCTTTGGCTGGGTGACTTCTGCTTTCGCAGGACTCACACCTTCATGACTCCACAGTGTTAATCTCAGTGGTTAGCTGAGTAGTCATGTTTATTCACCTTCAAAGTGGATGAAACCGATTGAGGTGGATAATAAGATCGTCGTTTCTGAGAGTGTGATTTACTCTGATCCTGCCAGTCATTCACCCCCCTTTGGCGGTGTTGATGGTTTTTCCTTTGTCTGGCACACAACCCACCGTGACGGGAGTCTGGATCGCAACAGTTGGTCTCAAAGTTTACCTGGCATTGGTCTGTGTCAGACCTGGGCCTTGGTGTGTAACTTTGACCCTTGTGAGTTTGTTGAGGTCGAAAAGGTTTTGGAGGCCTGGTTAACCACTCATTTGGAGGCTTATCGGAGCCTGAAAATACACAGTCTGAAGCTTCGTTCAGCTCCATGGGCAGTGATTTTGTCTCCATAGCCAAGTGAGTAACGGACTCTGCTTTCTTAGCCAAAGTTTGTCGTTGTTTGGCAAAACCTTTTACAGCAAGTTCACGAAGCTGTCGGCTAGTCGAAGTGTTTGGACAAGCTAAGACGCCAAGGTGATGACTGGTGGTAGGGTGGAGGTTCTGGACGAACAGCGTTTTGAAGTTCAAGTCCTCCTCCATTTCTGGTTCATTTCGGAAACCAAAGTAAGCTTTGCGTAAGCGGTTGTAATACTGTCGGGGAGATTCTGATCTCCCTTGTTTAATAGACAGAGCAGCAGAGAGGCCTGTCTGGGTCAAATGATCAGAAAACTCTTCGATTAATGCTTGGCAGAGCAAGTCATAATTGTTTCTGACATGATAAGGCTGTCGTTCAAGGAAACTGCTAACCTCTCGACTTGACGTCGCCTTAATAAGGTAGATTTTGTCATCAATGGTTGCACCTGGAAATTTCCTCAGGTAAAAATCAATGTCTTTCAAGTAGGTGCAGGTGTCAGTAGCGGCTTGGTGCTCAGGTTCAAAGCGTGCTATGTTGCGAGCAATTTTGTCAAGATCCCTGTCTGAGGGAAATGGTAAGAAGCCATCATGAGGAGGAGAGTAGGACTCTTGGTTTAAGGATGACCTCTCAGGGTCAAGCAGGGTCCTGTCATGATGCTGAGAGAGATACTTAAGAGTTGGTTTGGAAGGAAGTGATGGCGCTCTCTCAGGAGGCTGATCACCTATCATTTCTTCAAGAAACGTTTGCTCCATGCGTTCTCTTTGGGCTCGACCTGACTGGAGGGAGCATTGTTACTTTCTTTGGGCATCTTCAAGTTCTTTTTCTGTCTTTTCTTGCCGTTCTTGACAAAGAATTAACTGTCTTTGAGCTATCTGGATCTGGTGCTGTAAGGTAGAAGTTTGCTTCTCCTTAACTTCAAGAGCTTCAGCACACACTTTGACCAGTGCTTTCAAAGTTTTTACATCTTCTGTTGCTTGCTCTAGTACGGATTCTGACTGTATCAGATCCTCTGTGGTCTTAGCAAGCTGCTTATTCGTGTCATCAAGTTCTTTCTCCTTTTTGTAAAGGGTTTCATTAAGTCTTTCAATCTTGTCTTTGAGATCAAGATTTTCTTCATGACTTATCAGTGAGGGAAGCTTTGACGCTTCACATCTGGCACTGTGTTTTTCTAAAACACTTAGAGACTCCTTAGTCTCCTCTAGCGTCTTTTTCAGAGCGCTGTTTTCGTCTTTTTGCGCCTTTATCTTTGCTAAAACGCATTCCAGCAAGTAGTCTTTATACTCAAGCTGAGAAGACATCACGACAGACATGCATCTAGTGAGCTCTTTGTCAAGAAGTGTCGTGGTTAAGGCTGTTTCCAGTAAGTCAGCCATTGCATCCTCCGGATTGGAGGGTTTGGCCTTTTGAATCTTAGTCATGTACTGAGGTATCAGCTGACTAGTTAAGTTTGCTAACACTGTGTGTATGTCCCTCAGGGGGTCTCCCTGGCTGGACTCTTTTGTGTTAGGCATGTTTGGTTTTGGTAAAGAGGTGCAGGTGGTTGGTTGATGAGTTTGAGTTGACTTAAAATGAAAGGAAGAAGCAAGATATCAAATTAAGTGGGTTAATCGACTTAATTTATCAGTGCTTGATAAAGAGGAAGAGCCTATCTGAGTAGATATCTAATGGAGAGAAAAATAACATTAAGTTAAATTCATTTCAATGAAAATTGAAATGAAACAAGGAGAAATAATGTTAAATTAAATTTAACATCAGATACAGAACCATTGAATAAAGGGTTCGGTTTGTCTCCGTGTTGCAGAGATCAGCAAAGCTTAAATAAACTGCCTGCTGCAGTTGGATGAATTGGGAAAAATCGATGAAATTGTCAATTTAAGGAATTAACTCTGAAATTAATTCACAAATTGCAATTAATCCAAAGGTTCAACTACCAAATATATCTGGGATGTTAAAAGAAATTTCAAATATTAATTAATTTGTTCATTAATTAATTAATCTTATGAGGAGGGTTAATACATTCATGTATTATAGGGAACAGTAAAACTGCTCAATGGTGTGATAAGTAACAACAAGATCAGGTGATTGATTCAAGGAGTTACTTCATCAATGCATTATGTAGGCTCTTATAACAAAGATAAAAATCAAAAATCAATGATCAATGATTTAGAATAAGCACATCAAACTTTATCAACCAAGTCAATCACTTGAATTATGTCTGTAGAGTGTTACACACTGACTACAGGGAGGCAGTACAGTTGGCTGATACTGCAGGCAGATAATAGCAGTGTTAGCTCAATACCAAAAGCAACCATGTGGGGCAGTATGGAGTTGGGATAACTGCACAAGCTCAACACAAGTGGAGAAGAAGAAGAAAAGAGGAAACAGTCATCCAACTAGCCTCTTGTGGCTGTGTGAAGTTGGGAAGTATGAAGGAAGGGGCCTTTAGGCTCTGCCTCCTCGAAGGGCCTTATCTGCTTAAGGCCAAATGGTCAGTCTCTCCACTGACAACAAAGGGTTAACATTTCACAGCAGGATGCGTCTGCACCCTCAAGCATAGAACTTTACACCATCTGCTCAGGCAGATTGGTTCAATAGAATCATTTACAGGAACAAGAATCGAAGTGACAAATCCTTAAACAGCAGATTCAACTGCGGACTTTAAAATCACAAATGCGGCGATTTGTGATCACGAATTTTGTCTGAATTCATTCAAACAACAACCTCCCACTGTTACAGTGGTTTCCTGTGACAGGTAGCTAATCTGTCAGGGGAAAGGAGGAAATCTGAATCCCATATAGTTACTAGAACCTCGTAGCAGACTACAGAGACTTCAGGGGCTTGAAACCACAGCTCGGAGCATCGCGAACACTGGGTTCAGCCAAAGGCCTTAAATACAAGCGTACGGCGACGCAACAATCGTGCACTTAAATATTGGACAGTCTAGACCGAGCAGAAGAAGCAGTCTCACTGCTACTCAGACCAACATTTCACGCTGTCCAGCTCAAACACAGACTACAGGCATGTAGTACCAAAGTGTGTGAAACACAGAGCATAAAGGTTTTATGCATAGATCAGGAAAACATCAGAACTTAGTCAAGTAACTTCAGCAAGCATAGCATTGATTGTGATTAAGTCTAAAATAGCCTGGAGATAAGTTTCTCTCATCAATTTGGAAGGCTAAGTTTTAGGTTGTCTGTTAGTATCCAGAAGTTTTGTTTGAAACGCCTCACGCAGGGGCAGCAAAATATACGTAGCGGTTGAAATGAGCCTCACACGGTCGCACCAAAATATATGTAGCGATTTGAAATGAGCCTCACAAGGCCGCACCAAACTAATACTGTAGCGATTGGAATTTATAATAAATGTCTGAAGATTAATAATCTCAAATTATGACATTTATGCACTCGTTGAAAGGGGCACCACCCACCCTTAATGGTGGGAAAATAAAGAAAACAAAAATTTAATTCAGAAATCAAACATCAAGTCAGTTTTAATTAATTAGTCTCATATCTTAAGTCGAAATTCTAATTTCAGGGACTCCACTTCTGGAAGAACACTAACACACAGGGACTTAGGAAAATAATGATCTGTTTATTACAGGATAAATGATGGTACAACATACATGCAATAAATGATGATAAGATAATGAGGATAAAATAATAATAGGTGAATAAATAAAGATTCTTAGTCAGGCTAGGAGCACTAAAGTTAATGATAGTGAGTGAATATGCGCTAACATATTAACCTACACTAACTTTGGTGTCGAGATAAACTCGGATGTGGATCTGGAGGAATCTAAGATTACCAGAATAAGTGGATATCTGAGTTATGAACGCAGGAGACAGCACCAGCCCTCTTTGGAGCTCTGGAGGTTTGCATACTTAAGTGAGACTGGTCCTTGGAGAAGATGGAGCAGGTTCCGAAGGTCCGGGGCTACTGGCGGTTCGAGCGGTTCAGCTCAGAAGACGACTGAAGTCAGCCGAAGGATGAGCCAGGAGTTGCAGCACTCGGGCCCGAAGCAAAGCCAGCGCCTGTGGATCCTGTGGATGCTCGTTTGGGTACTTCTTTGGTCTCACTCAAAAACTCTGGCACAGAGGATGACCTGGGCCTGCTGGGTTGCGTTCAGAGGTGACTTTGAACTCACGCAGATAACTCAGAAAAACGAGACTCGAGCAGAGAAAACTTTCAAAAATGGCTTCGCGAAATTAAAGAAAAGTCAATCAAAGGCTTAATCTTGGATTGCTATGTGCACAAAAAGTTGAAGTTTCAAAACTTGTACTAAGACGATGTTAAAGAAAAATCAACGTGAATCAACACGTGGCGTAAAACTTAGAAGACTAAGAAAAAGTTCTAAGAGAAAACAAAGAAACGCACCACAGAAGGGTGTGGGCAGAAGAGAAGGGGCATAAGAGCCGGGTACAAGAACAGAAGCAATAAGAGTGAACAAGAGCAGAAGCATAAGAGATGGACAAGAGAGTGAGCAACCCCACTTCACTGGTTTTATCTTCTCACACTGGGTGTGTCTCCGGCATGTGGGTGTGAGGAGAAAGAGGAGGAGGGGTTGTGTGGTCTCCAAGCAGAGATGAACTCGGATCTCTGATTATTTGATCTAACTTATACTTTTGGCTGGTAAAAGAGTCAGATCTGATACTCACTCACTATGATTAATATCATTGAATACTTGGTTTCATGATAAATAATTTGACACTAAACACATATGAATGAAGTGTAGGATCACATCAAACATTCTCATTACGTTTTAAGTATCATATTGAACATGCTAAATTACTCTGAAATGAAACAGATAGTAACACATGGAAACTGTGAACAACAAAAGAGTAAATACATGTGAATGAACTTCATCATGATTAATAATGGATTCTAAATACTCACATTCAGATTATTCAATGACATTATAACCACCTAATGGTTAAAAATACTAAATAAACATCTACAATATAAACCAAACATTTCTAAACTGTTTCTGTTACCTAGAGTTAAGTTATGATTCATAGTCGATAAATTTAACTCTTAACAGTTCATGAAACAGTCTGAAAAGCTGTTGGTCTAACTCGGCTTCTGGAGCACATAGAAAAATGGGAAACATCTCATTTTAACACAAATTTCATGATTAGACAGATTAGTACATTGCTGAATGCATAAGATGTCAGGATCAGTCATTTGTATTCTTTCACCAAAGGAATGTAGTCTTTATCAGTGCATGGTCGAGCAGGGTTTTACGACCGAGGTCTGGAGGTCAGTGTCCCCCCTTATCCTGGGGTCCGTATGTTCACACACTTTAAGAAGGTAAATCTCAAATGGGAGATCTGGGTTGAGATGTTAATGTTTATTTAGATGGTCAGCAAATGGAGTCAGTTTGAAAGGTAATAAAAACTCTGTCTCTGTTCTCCGAATTGACCAATCATGAAGAGTCAGAGGTTAAGTCAACCTCCGGTTGGGTCACTTAGGCAACCTGAAAGTGTAAACATGTCTGGAAAGATTTATATCATGTGTCCTGGGACCAGATAAGGAAACTTTCCTGTGAGGAATGTGTGAGATTCACACCCAGGGTTGTCTTGATTGCTACAACATACTGGCTTTGACACTTTTAAAAACTGTTTAATTATTTACTTAAGCTATCTTTGACTTACATAGAAATTTGTTTGATTATTAGATACACTTAGATGTGTGAAAAATATGCAAAAATAAAAGAAATCACAAAAAGGCAAACACTATTTTGTGCGAATTTATGTGTGTTTATCATTCTTTGACATAAGGGTGCCAACAATTTTGTCCATCTTTATATCAATTGTTGATTAATTAAACTCTTTTCAAACCTAGTTACGTTGTTGTGATTCTGTGAACTACCAATTGTAAAGGACAAAATGGGGGCTATAGTTTTCAGCAAGTGTGTTTACATTTAAACAAAGACAACAAATTACCTCAACTTTTGTGAAACTGGTCGTGTTAACTTGCACTCCATACTCCGTCTTCACGGATTTCACATGGGTGATTCTCACCGTCTCCCCAATGACCAGGGTCTCCACTGCCACTGGTCTCCACAGGGAGGCTTTCATTGTTTCTTTGTCCTGTAAAACATAAAGGAACACCTTATTGTCTGTAGACACCAATACATGTAACACTAGAAATACCACGGGCTCTTGTCTCATTTAAATCAGAGGGGCTGAGCAGATGCATGGTGCTAACATTAACAGTTTTGTCTGAGAAAGATAAGATAGGAAGAACTCTCTTTATCCCTAAGGGGAAATTCAATACCAAGCTGATTAAGTCCTATCAATGCATGTATGAATTTGCTATAAATCTGCATAATTGTTTGATCTATTTAGTGTGTAAACTAATCACATGAATTCAAAGTGACAGACTCACTTGTGTAAAGTGAGAAACAGGCTAAATGACACATCTGCATTAATTCAAGTATTATTTCATCATGGTTCATACATTGTACATGTATGATTAAGCAGATAAACATACACAGACATTTTTATTTTTACTTTTGTCATTTTCAGGTTATTTCAGTGACTTCTATGACTTTTTCTTTATCAAACAGGAAGGTACCAACAATTTTTGCTGCTGCAGTTACCTGCTTCAGGAGAATCTTTCTCAAGGGCACAGCCTCTTTGCCCGACACCACTCTTCTCACAGCTGACAGCTAAACAGGAGAAAATTCAGTTTTTAGTAATTCATATATTTGAAAATGCATTTTTTTCTTGTGATTTGTCATGTTTTTAATTGCCCAGATACACAGAAGTTCATACTGACCTCAACAACCACTCCCTCGATTGTCATCAGGCCCTGCTGCGCCCAGCACTGATGGAGCTCCACCAGGGGTGAGGCCGGGTGCAGCAGGGCCTCCGCTCTTGCCTTCAGCTCAGCGGGGCAGTTAATCTTGCTGCCCCTAGAACTGCGTCCCGCTTCCAACATTAATTGTCCCATGAGGGTGTGTCCCTTCATAAAATAGGACTCACCCTCTGAGACCTTCCCAGCTGTTGCCTCATACAGTGTGATCTTTGTAACTGACTCCCCATCAGTAATAACCGCTGTTTTGTTGTGCTTTATGCATGTGGGGCTGGCTGTGGACTCTTTAAAGTCCCAGGACACAACCCTGGGAGCGTCAATAACTTTTAAAAAACAAATTTGTAGAGGAGGCAACTTGCAGTAGGGAGAGCCAGGCCGTTCATTCAGGAGTTTTCTTAAGGCCATTCTGTAAGAAAAAAGATTGAACATGTTGAGTATTTTTGAGCATTTTGTTTGTCTATTTGCCCCCCCATCTACAATATAAACCAAACATTTCTAAACTGTTTCTGTTACCTAGAGTTAAGTTATGATTCATAGTCGATAAATTTAACTCTTAACAGTTCATGAAACAGTCTGAAAAGCTGTTGGTCTAACTCGGCTTCTGGAGCACATAGAAAAATGGGAAACATCTCATTTTAACACAAATTTCATGATTAGACAGATTAGTACATTGCTGAATGCATAAGATGTCAGGATCAGTCATTTGTATTCTTTCACCAAAGGAATGCAGTCTTTATCAGTGCATGGTCGAGCAGGGTTTTACGACCGAGGTCTGGAGGTCAGTGTCCCCCCTTATCCTGGGGTCCGTATGTTCACACACTTTAAGAAGGTAAATCTCAAATGGGAGATCTGGGTTGAGACGTTAATGTTGATTTAGATGGTCAGCAATGGAGTCAGTTTGAAAGGTAATAAAAACTCTGTCTCTGTTCTCTGAATCGACCAATCGTGAAGAGTCAGAGGTTTAGTCAACCTCCGGTTGGGTCATTTAGGTAACCTGAAAGTACAAACATGTCTGGAAAGATTTATATCCTGTGTCCTGGGACCAGATAAGGAAACTTTCCTGTGAGGAATGTGTGAGTTTCACACCCAGGGTTGCCTTGATTGCTACATCTACGTTCATACCCTCAGATATTACATACGTAGACGCATCATTACGTGCTTGAGTGTAATCCCCCGTCACCGCCATATTGGGTGGGTCTCTCTACTCCAGGCTCACTCAAGAGCCATTCGGGGTCAGTGGAGAACGAGCAACTACGCCCCTATTTTCGCACTCTGTGGTTGAAAACCCCGTCGTCCTATTACAAATAGGATTAGTAATTTATAATAATAATTTGGTGTATTTTTAGTGTGTGACATTGTCCTGTATTATGGCTTCATCCCTGCTGTTGTCACAAACCAAACAGTGTGAAAATCGGGCACAATGGGGAACCCATTCAAGATGGCTGCCGCGCCAATACGTGAGCTCCAGTAGGCAGCGTCAGGCTTTGAGGCGTCTAAGTATATTACGTCTATGGTTCCTACCTGCCTGAGAGTCGCGAAACTTCCATTGACTTCTCTAGAAACTAAGGATTGCGGAAGTCACGTGCCTTATGGGGAGCTCAATCATTCCATACATGGAATAGTTCCAGCTCAGAGTATGCGTTTTCAGCATACCCGAGGCCAACTCACCGAGTAAATATACGCTTTCAGTAAGTATATATTTTCTACATTTTTTCTCATATATATGTTCGCTGATTAGTTAGTGTTATGCGTTTTACTCGCAATGTCACGCTGACTCATAGTGTAAATCTGAGACGAATGGATAAATTTAAATTAATGCAAATGAACTGCATGTGAGCTCTAGTTTAGCTCATCGCCATTTCAGCACCACTGCATGACTGTCATGAATTGTCCCTGGCTCCCATGTTGTTCTGCTAGTTTTGTAAAATTCCTGCATCTCTCTAACAATAACTGAATTCATGCAGACTGTTGGTGTTCATATTTTGCTCTTACTATTGTGTAAAAAGAGTGGCGCTAACTCCGCTAGCTTTGCCGTTTCTCCATGGGATTTCCCATGTTACTTGTTGGCATAATGCTAAGCGAGGATTGATCTTAATGAACCTGCATCAACTGCAATGCATTAATAAGAAGCTCTTAAGTAGCAGAACCAAATTATTTGATATTTTTGGAAAGAATGATACCTGAGGTAATGTTATTGAAGCACTTACCGTCTGTTTTACCTTCCCCACAATGTATCTGGCCAACAGCACTGCATTAATTACAGGTGGTATGTCAATATCCAATATCTCAGCATATTTTTTTCTTGCCAGAGATATTACTTTTATTAAAAAGATAGACTGTTAAACAGAGTGGAATCTATCTTAATTGGTATAAAAATATGTTGATGCTTTATGTATTGTATACTTTATGCATTGTGCTACAAATTGTCCTTCCTTTTGTCACAGGACCGGTTGGTTCAGGATGCCGTGAGTGAAGACCGGAGTGGTGACCACGCTAAGGAAGCTTGCCAACTTCTACCACTTTCCCAGCTTGTTTAATACATTATGTAGTAAAATGCTTGTTGAATACAAACTGATTGCTGTGTTTATTTACACACCATTGGCTGAACTTGTGTGTTTGCTATACTTGCATGCACAGATATTCATTTAACATGTCTGTTTGTGAACATTTATTTGTGATGATTCAAGTTACAATAATTAGATGAAAAGGTGTACAACAAAGATTTAAATGCATTGAAATTCAAGAGTGTTTTCCAACATTTTTATTGGTGGTACACTGATCAAAACATACAGAAGGGTGACGACATTAAACAAGTATGCACACAAAACATTGACATTATTCTGGCTGTGGAGTTCGACAGTCTGTTAAGCAGTAAGGAGTCCCGAAATAGTGTGATTTTCCAGTCTTGTAGGGTAAGAAAATACTATTACGTGGGTGGTCAGTCATAATTAGCACATGTGCATCAATATTCATTGGCGATCACTAGTCGCGCTACCGTAAAAAACGTTGTTGGAGTCTACACGTAGCACTTTTTTTAAATTCATGAAATGCCTCTAATCGCCCTGCTTCTCCACCCGGCTACCATAAAAACCGTTGTTGGAGTCTACACGCAGCACTTGTTTGTCATTCATGAAATGCCAATATCGCGCTCTCTTCCCCACCCGGCTATATATATATATATATATATATTATTTGAATGGGAAGTTGTGCGAATCTTTGACTGGCACTGTGTGAGCTCTATGTCCCTTTCTTGCTAGCTAAACCCGTTACCGATAGGATGATACCTGCTCTCCCTAACAACTAAATTATACCAGTAAATAAATTTCAAACAAATAAAAATAGACTATATGACACAAAATAAATGACCTCTAAGTATTTGTTTCACTTACTTGAGTTTTCTGTCTCTTTCCGTCGTCCTCTCTCTTCTTTCTTTGTGTGTCCGTACTGAACCTCTGGTCTTCCTAACATCCGAATTATACCAGTAAACTAATATTAAAAATAATAAAAATAGACTATATGACACAAAAATTGACCTTTAAGTATTTTTTTGTGTATTTATTTCACTTACTTGAGTTTTCTGTCTCTTTTCCGTCGTCTTTTCTCTCTTCTCTCTTTGTGTGCGTCCCTTCTTTACCGGTCTGCCGTTTTGGCGCCACTCGTCGTCTTTATGAACAATATGGACGGGTTATTGTGCAACGTCATCGCAGGTATGCACAAGCAGCCAGGGAACAGAAAGCGGGACGTTTCTTATTTGTATACTAGCGGAGTAAATGGAGGAAGAAAGGAGCTGTTGTGCTGTAAACTGAATGAATCGGCAAAACAAACAATCGGAAAACATTACGACCCTGCTCCTGATACTAGAAACATTTAAAACAATATCACAATCTGGTAAATTGAGTGAAATTCATGGATATTTCAGCAAGTGTTTTTCTGATTTTGATGCAATGAAAGACTACGACGGAGCACTAGGGCCAAATCTGTCACTGACTTCCTTCACCCCTCCCCTTCCTTCAGCTCTTTTATATATAGGCTGTATATATTGAAGATTGTTTGATTATTTTGATATGTTCAGCATTGAACTAAAATGTAAAATATATATATATATATACTGGAGCAGTAATAACTGAATGTTCCTCTTCGGGGTTGTCCTTCTGCCCCTTTCTGGCCAAACGAAGACAATTTCCATGCTGAAAGACATGTTAATGATTAACTCTGTCTAGTCTGGGCGCTTCTGATGTCAGTTTGTTGTTCTTTGTGCATCATGTTATCAGAATGAGAAAATGTACATAATGACATGATGCATTAATGTACGCCATATGCTTTTGTTTACATGAGAGAAGAAGTTCTACTGATTCGGTGTTACTTCGACCTACAGTGTGTTGCTGCTGAAAAATATGGAGTGATTCTTTCATATGTTGCCTCTTAGACTTGATGAACTTAATACGTGGATGTCTTTCACTGTAGACGTAATGAAACGTAGGGTAGAAGAATGATGAGCTTGGACGAGGGGAACTTGAATGCAACACGAATGAATGACTACCTTCTCCCCTCGCCGAGGCTGGCAGTTCTGAAGAATGAGATCAAGCACAGGTACCTGTGCTGTGAGTGGGTCGCATTAACTGATTGATATGAATTAAGTCTTTTCCGAGTGTACGTGAACGTCTCAATCCTGTCAGCAGTTAAACATCAAACGCCTCATCTTAAACATTTTTTTGTTTGGAACTTGGAATAATATTCACAATTATCCTTAATATTGAGCCGTTAACAGAAAAAACAACATAAAGCAGTGGTGTAGTCTCCATGATACACAGGTATAGTTTACCCACTAGAAAAGAACGCAAATTTCCGTATACCCACTAGAAAATGTCCCAAGGACAGTTCCTGAGATCCTGGGTTAAAGATGGACTTTAATCTGGACCTTATTTAAGAGTCAGGACGGCAGCGAATAAAGGCCAAGCCTGCATGTTTAAGGTCAGATAAATATTTTGATCTTTTATGTGAAGTTCAGAAAAATGTGTGGCTATTTTTGTCATCTGGTCCTATTTAGGTAAATTTATGCACTTTAGTTCAATTTATCCTCTGATTATTATTATTATTATCATCTTTTTCAGTAAGACAGCTTCCAGATTCATTTGCTGTATCTTTTGTACTTACTTAATTGTGTGTGTGTGTGTGTGTGTGTGTGTATATATATATATATATATATATATTTATTTATTTATACACACACATACACACAATTATATATGATTGCAGCCTCTAAGCAGCATCATGTTATCAAGCGAAATACACTGTTTTGTAATTATATTGTAGCAGAGTACGCAGAAACGAAAAATGTTCTCTAATAAATACATTTCTGTAGCAAACCGATTTATTATTTTTTAACATGAATTTTAAAACAATTCTCTTTACAATAACAAAGTGTGTGTGTGTGTGTGTGTGTGTGTGTGTGTGTGTGTGTGCGTGCGTGTGCCTGTGCGTGCATGTACCTTGAGCAGATGCATGGTGCTAAAAAATTATAGCTGACAACCGTTGCACATTTTCAACGGTTTCTAATGTGGTTCAGCCCAATCATTAAAGGCTCTTCACATGGTGGTTAGACTGAGGCTAACACCCCATTACTCACTGGATTCAAACTCCAGCAGCCCTGGACCCACATTCACCTCTTTTCTTGTGTTTTTCAGATTACTAAGCCTTGACAGAAGTTGGCTTGTAAAATTCATCATGGCCCATAAAGCCAAGTCCTGTGTTGTGGGCTTTTAAGACAGGCCTTGAAATTTGTTTTGAAAGTCTGATACAGGACTGTTATATATGTTTTTTTAAGGTTGTAGATTAGCCTAAAGCGAAGTTTGCACATGTGAAAAACCTTTGATATACAGATGTATTAAAAAAAAATGTGAAAATGGCACATTAGTTATAAAGAAATTATAATAGTAATTTAAAATTACGTAAGTGTGACACACAAAAAAGTATAGAATGGACCATGAATTGTATGCAAAAATAACTCAGAAGTTAGTATAGCAGTATTATACAGAAATAGGTTTAAAATAATGTGGAGGGTGAAGTGAAGAATGCGAAGACTTCCAGGCTTATGGAAATATACAGGCAAGGTAAGGTGGATGGTTAATAACTTATATTTGGCATTATAGTATTTTAAAACCAATTGCAGTGAAGTGTGGGCTCTTACGTGTATAAAAAATGATAATAAATATGAGCAAGAAATGAAAATGAAAGTTTAAAAAAATCTTAAATAATTAGATTAAAGAATAGAATTGAGAACTTGAAATGAATTGATGTAATGTATTGGTCCACCTTACCACCAAAATGCTTTTCACAGTAGTTAAACCAGGGCTAATACTGTCATCAGCTCATTGTAGCACACTGACAATCTGGTCAGCATTTTTGTTTCCAGTGTTTTCTCATCCAAACATTAAGACTACTCGGTCTTACCGAAATGCTGGGTTGTCTTCATGTTAATAGTTTCTTTTTAAAAAGTTTTTTACTATGGAAAATTACATTTTAAGGATAAGCATAAAAACTTTGTTCCTCTATGAAATCCCTTCACACAGCTCGTTTAACCAAGCCCTGTGTTTGATGATTGTGACGACAACCTTCAGCAGGGATTGTTTCACACCGTAATGCTGGGATCACTGCTGTCCAAAACATTAGCCCAAGACTAAGCACATGTGAAAAACCTGCAGTGTACCTACCAGCTGAAACCCAAAGTACATAATTTATTTCTAAAAACGATGTACGATGCTGATGATATCAGCAGAGCTGTACATAAGCGTCACAAGCATTAATGCAGCAGCTAAGATTGCTAAGAAAAAATAAATGAACACAAGTTCACTAAGACATTACCTCAGACTTTCTTGAATAGGGGTTTATCTCTTGGAGGTTCAGCAGGGACAAGCCCAGTGAGTATCAGGTACTACAGCATCAGTTCTGCTTCAGCCTGGTGTCTGGTGGTAATTGAGAGCTGCTTCAGGACATCTGGAGCACGAGCAGGTAAAACACATGTTTGTGTAGTCCATGAGAGAAGGGTCCTGGTGGGTGCTGCAGTCTCTGTCCAGCACAGCGGGTGATGGTTGTTGAGAGCAGCAGAGGGATGGTGTGGAGGATGTCATCTCTTCTTCACTTCCGACCAAAGACTGGGTTAAACAGCAAGTAGACTGTGTCTTTGAGTTGTCCAAAGTGATGTGTTTACTTCTGGTTGATGGTTTGATATTTTTTTTCTACTCACAGTGAGCTAGTCAGGACAGCACTAATGGTCAGGACAAAGATGGCAGAGACAACTGAAGAAGAAGAAAAAAATACCCAAACAAAAGGAAACTCAGCTTTACTCTACTGTACTCACAGCCACCCACACTAAGAGAGTAGGGTAAAGTTGGGTGGAGAAAAGGGGGGTTTCAGCTGGTAGGTCACAGAACATCAGAAAGTGTGTGTTCATTAGGGAACACACACTTTCTGATGGAGGTTTTTAATTTTAGCTGCTGTATACAGTATTGTACACAGCAGCTGAGAGTTTTGGCCTGTGCATTTATCAATCCGCACCCACCCTCCCTATGTCCAGTCAAGTCAAGTTAAATGGATTAACTTGACTTGACTGGACTTGATAAATGCACAGGCCAAAAATTGTAATTTATAACATTTGAATAGTTGGAAAATTTTACAACCTGAAAAATATTTTCTTTCTGAAAATTCTGAGCCATAAAAATATTTTTTGCACTAGTAAAATTTACAATCACCAAACACATTTCAATCTGTTCTGAAAATATGAGCATAACATTAGCCACAGCTTCTGTAGTTTGTCTTTTCCTTCAGAGCAGTTTCCTCTACGACCTGTTGGATGAAATGACACAATAAGTTGCGTTGTGGTAACTGTAGTAGGTCTGCATGATACCTGAGGAGAGACATAGCTGAGGTCGTGAGATGAAAATCAGGTCAAGCAGTGTTCTTGTCCATTGTGATCAGTGATCAGTTGACCATATCCCTTACCGGTGGAACAGCCTACCAGAGACCCTCAGGGCCGCAGAGACTGTTGATATTTTTAAAAAGAGGCTAAAGACACACCTTTTTAGTCTGGCGTTTAACTGATTTTACTTAATACATTATTTTTAGTTGTTTTAATTTTTTAGTTTCTGGCGTTTAACTGATTCTATTTAAAATATTATTTTATGTGTTTTAACCTTTTTGTTCATAGCGTTTAACTGATTTTATTTAAAATATTATTTTATTTGTTTTAATCTTTTAGTTCCTAGCTCCAGTGTCTCCTCATTCGTTCTTCCTCACCGGGACCCTCGGTACAAAAGCCATGACGAAATGCAAAACAAAACAATCAAGCACTGTCCTGTGTGTGTATGTTTGTGTGTGGGTAGGTGGGTGGGTGGGTGTAAGTGATCGTGTATCTGTGTGTGGGCGTGGGAGGGAGGGTTTTTTATTCTTGTTTTTATCTTATCATTCTGTAAAGCACTTTGTGCTACTCCCATGTATGAAAAGTGCTATACATATTTAATAAATTTGAATTTGAATTTGAAAGAAATCCAAAATTGGCTTACTTGCATTAGAAAAGAGATTCTCATTGAAATCGCCACAGACAATGATAGGATGACAGTCCATGATCTCAAGTGAGTCCAGAAGGCTTCCCAGATTGGACAGGAATGATGGCACACTGTAGTCTGGAGGTCTGTACACAGCTGCAATCAGAGCACTTACAGGAGATTCAACCTTCAAAGCCACAAACTCGAGGTCAGTCACATTATTCAGGTATTGTTTCTCCACAACCTGCAAATGGTTTTTCACATAAACAGCAACTCCACCACCTCCTTTACTGGCCATCTGTGGAAAGTTAGCGTAGGACAAATGTCTGTTGCGTTTGAACATGGTGTAGCCCTCAAACTGGAGACTGTCTGCCACAAAGGAGCCCTGTAGGTGAGTTTCTGTCAGACACAAAACATCTGCAAGACACAGTTCATGATGGCTTTTGATGTCATTCACATGAGCAGGTAATCCTTCGGTGTTGTGATGAATGATGCTCACAGTGTCCTGTCTGCTGAGAGAATGCTGGATCTGGAGAAAAGGCATGATGTGATCAAAGTTAGCTTGTGTCATGGTCTCCAAAGATACAGTGACTGCAGGGTTAGCATGGATTTTACCCTCATCCAAATCAAGCATGTGCAGTCCGCTGAGAGAGGTCACTCGACTGATAGCTACGTAAGCCATGCCGGGCTCAAAAATGTGGTTCAGAGAAACAACAGTTGATTTTCTGGTCATACCTTGAACCTTGTGTATCGTGCATGCAAAGGCAAGTTTCACAGGAAACTGTCTGCGTACCACTCCTTTCTGTTGCAGAGCCTCCTCAGATCTCTCGATGTACACAAGATTGTCTCCTCTAGTACGATAGCTCCTGCCAGCTGTTTCATCATCCATCCTGAGACCAAGCATAGTGACAAGAGCAGAACCATTGTTTTCAGAGCTTATGAGACGGCCTACTGTAGCAAATGATCCGTTCACCAATCCTTGAGACACATCTATGTTTCTGGTAAGCATGACTCTAGCACCTACTGCAACATCTAGTGTGTCAGGTAGATCATTTCTGCTTCCATGACATGGTGCACCTTGTCTTTTCATGTGTCCAGTGTGTGGGTCTTTTTTAAAGTCATCTGCATCAATGGTGGTGATATCAGAATGGAGCAGAGATAGTGTAGCAGAGTTGTGTGCTGCGACTTGTTTGTTGGTAGCAAAAATGTGCAGGACATCAGAGGGACACAGTTGTGGGTCAGTGACACGCTGTGACAGCAGAGCTCTGTCAGCTTCAGAACGCTCATCTGACCTTGTTTTCACACGGAGTCTGTTCAGCATCTCAGCAAAAGTTTTGTCATCCTTCTGTCGCATGATCTCATCCAAAGTGATCACCTGGAAGTTGTCTCTCCAGAGGTCAAGCTCAGTTGGATCATAGACACAGAGTGGTTTGGACTGTCGCACAGGCGGTAGCTGGTAAAAGTCTCCCACAGCAATGACTGACATTCCTCCAAAGGGTCTGTGGCTGCCTTTAATCTGTTTCAGTCTCACATCCACATAGGCAAACAGAGGCTTCGACACCATGGAGATTTCATCAATGATGATGATTTCAGCATTTAAAAGCTCACACCTGATTTCATCAAGTTGGTTCCCAAGACCTTGAAAAGGAGGTTTCAAACTTCTGGGCAGCTTGAGGAGAGAGTGCAGTGTTGTTCCAGAGATGTTAAAGGCTGCAGTTCCAGTGAAAGCAGTCAACAGCACAGTTGGGTTTCAGATGTCAGCTTCTTCTGCATGTCAAGGTAGAGTTCTCAGAATCTTTGATGCTTCTGAATGAATGCATTTAATGAGATGTGACTTTCCAGTGCCAGCACCACCATTGATGTAGTAGAAAAACTGCTCTGGTTGTCGTCCACAGACTCGTTTTATGCAACAGTCTCTCACTGCATAGAACACACATGCCTGTTTCTGGTTCAGGCTCTGATACATTTGTCGTAACCGTGTGGGATCGACTGTAGGGGGCTCTCTCATGACTCTGGGTAGATATGGTCTTTTCAGCTCATCGTCTGATCTGTATGGAAGATACAGTCTAAGCAATGTGCCGTAAAACTGCTCAGGGTATTTCTCTTTGGATATGCGGCGATGCCTGATGACAGCAACGTTGTCTTTTTCTCGTCTCTGTATAAAGCCTAGTTCATTCAGCAAAGGTACCACTTTTTTGCCCTTGGTCTGTTGTCCATACACCAGTCTGCAGGTAGAAGCAAAATCAGCCATGCACATCTCTTCAAACTCTGGTGTTTCAGGTCTGGATTTGTACTTGTCTGTTAAGGATGTCATCCACACATTCAAGCTGTCTGGTGTTGTGTTGTCAAGGCTTGACACAGGCAGACTCATTTTCACTGGGTTGTCATCAGTTGGGATGAAAACAACACTGCGTGAACTCTTTTTCATGTTCAGTGAAGTCACTCGGGCAACAGCTTCTTGTGCTGATACTTCTCGCTTTTTGGAATACGCCTGCATGACCGCTTTCATTTCATCACATTCATTGACACATTCTCTGTCGGAGTTCTGAATGAGTGTTTGCAGGTACTGGCTCACAGAGTTCTCACTTTTACACATGTACGTACATATGTAATGGATCAGACTGTAGTAGCTGAGAATGAACTGCACATCAATGTTTGCATCCCAAGCTTTGAGCAGGTGAGGGTTGTAGGTGTTTACCCAGCAGTCTTTTGGCTCACGCTTCAGAATGATGTTGCTGGACTGACTCATCACGTTCATGTGTTTCTCATACTCATCAGCGGTTAAGTCACAGACGGACAGGAGCTGTTGAAAACTCATGGATTCAGTTTGTGTCTCATTCAGCAGCTGATTCAGTGGTGCAAGTTTCTCTTTGGCTCTCTTAAGTCTCTCTGACTCCTCATCATCATCCACAGGTCTTGTTATCATTGTCTGTCTGGAAGGTGAATTTGGGAATCCAAAACGGCATCCTGAACTTGCACTTTTGAAACATGTCTTTGAGTGGTTCTTACTGTGTATTTGCACTTCTTTGACCTTTTTGTACAGTTCAGGCTGTTTATTTGGGTCAGGGAGCTGAGCAGAGATGTGTTTGGACACAAAGTCACACACAGTTTTGTCAGAGTCTCTCTCAAACACAGGTGCACCTTCTACCCACAAAAGACCATGTATATGAGGACTTCCTCTGTGCTGAAACTCGAGACGCCAAAAGAAGTCAAAAACTTTGTCCAGGGGTTGTGCAGGAGACATGATCAGATCTCTGTACAGTGCTTTAACACGCTTATCAAACATGCGCATCGTTGTCACAGGATTGCTTCTCAGAATGTCACACTTTGTGGACCAGTCAAGCTCTTCAAAATTCACCTCCTCACCTTGTTGTGATTTTATTGCAATAACCACCTCAGGCCAACGCATTTCTGCTGCAGAAAATGTGACAAAGAAAGTAGGACTGCCCAACTGTCTGATCATAGCAAACAGATCTTTTGTAGTTTTGTCCCAGTAGGCTGGTGTTCCTCTGAGCGGCTGCATAAATCTGATAGCATCTCTGTTTCTCACCAATCTCTCCACTTCGTATTTGTCTCTCAACATTCTGGATGTTATTTTACGTCCATCTCTGGTCAAAGGTTTGCCTTTGCATAGCTGTATGGACATGCTGGAGGTAGCCAAGTGTATTTCAGTCACAAACTGTGCAAAGAAAAGGTAATTGGTATCTCTGGTGAAGTGACCATCTTCTTCAAATCCTCATCATCATAGTCGTCATCATTCATTGTGTTGTCATCATCATCCTCATCCTCATCACCATCATCAGGAAATGTGGGGTCACATAACTCCTCCTCATCTCTGATAGTTATGTCTTCATACTGGGGGTGTATCTCTTTCAGTTTATGCAGAGCCTGCACTAGTTTGGACCAGGTAACAGTCTGAAACAGATGGTGACCTCTGTAACTCAAGCGTCTCTTCAGTTTTACTCTCATCACCTGAGACATCCTCTAAATATTTTATCCTGATATATTCTTTTTGTCTGCCTTTGAATTCAACATTTTCTCTGTATTTTTTAGTGATATATTATTTTTGTTTCAGTCTGAAGTCTGTGCTTTCTCTATATTTAGTTGTGATCTTCTGTCTTTTCTTTGTCTGTATCTCAGGATTTACAGAGTATTTGTTACTTGAATAAGACTTTTTCTTTGCTTTATATGTTTCATCCTTAGCATACTTTTCTCTCTCTTTTATTTTTTGATTCTCTTTCTTTTGTGATGTCTTTTCAGATCTTATTTCTCTCCTCTTAAATTTCTGTTTTCGTTGTTTGCTTAATCTTGACAGTTTATTCGAGATTCCATAGAGGACATTGTCACTGGTGACAAGGATATTTATCAATGGTTCAGTCAAATTTGACTGTGTCTCCTGAGTTTTCTCTAATGTGACAGAATTGTTGCTGATTTGACCTTGCTGACGAGCTTGTGTTTCCATCAGAGTTGAGACTTTCTGTGATGTGTCATCACTTAGAGTAGTGAAGTTGATTAGTGGCTCTGGTTCAGTTTCCATGTCATGTTCAGTGTTTTCATGGACATCAGTGTTCATCTGTGGGGCACTTGTGTCATTCATTTATCACAGTGGTTGTGACAGAGGGACTTGTGGATGGACTTTCTGTGGCTGGGATAGCGTCACTTGGGTTCTCATCATTGAACACAACTGGGTGAGCTCATAGGTACAGGACGCTGCTGTGCCCAATATGGGATGATAGACAGCTGTAACCTGTCAAAGTTCTGCGTGTGTCTGCGTGCAGGAACCTGGTGAGGGAGCTCATCGGTTGTCAGATGGGCGTGATCAACAGTTTTTCTGACTTCTCTGTACATCACATCACCTTTATCCAAAACACGGTCCAGTTCTGCTCTGGTGATGTGTTCTCTCTCATACAGGAATCCTAGAAATGTCAGTGAGTTACAGGTGCACTGCTGGTTTCTGGATTGGCCGTATTTCAGAGACGCTTGGCTGTGTGACGCACAGACGTTTTGTTCACCTGACAGATTTACAGCGTTAATATTTCTTGCTCGAGAAGAGGCTGGTACAGACTGATACTTACTGTGGTTTCCCTTCTTAACAGTTTCTGCATACGGTACCTGGGTTGAACATGGCTTGTCAGTTTGGGCTACGTTGTTTACCTGACGAGAGTTGGACGGACCGGCAGTACGTGACACACTAGGACGTTTTCTACCCTAATGTGTTTCCTAACAAAAAACACCTTAAACCTTATGAATTTTTCTGATCTTTATTTAAACACTATTTTTGCAATACATTCGAATACGCCCGTGCCTTTGGCACCGCCGCGCCGAGTATGCGAATACCGGCTTCGGGGAGGGAAGGCCATGCCAAAAACGTGACACTGGAGGTGGCAATCGTAAATCCGGCACAACGCAACATGCGCAATATGAGGTGCCTGGAATGTCACATAGATTTTGGACACAATCCGGTAAGACAAAATCTCAGTTTTGTCCTTTGCCTTGCCAAGCATGAATTTGATGCCCAAATGAGGCACTTCGTTGTAGGCTGAATTGATCCATGGGTTTCTTCTTCCCATGCCTATTCCAGCTCCATGTAGAGTAGCGCTGGTTGGGTCAGATACCAGCCCTGTTGTAACTCTTGGTTTGATGCATCTGGAGTGCATTCTGTCACTTCTCCACATTCTTGCTGATTGTCTATTCAGGTACTCTGCGACGGACGTTGTCTTCGTCATATCGTCAAAGTCAATTAATGACCAATTGTATTTAACCGTCTCACCGCCAGCCCTTATATATGTAGAGCTCTGCTCCGAAATAAATTGAAGAACCGCTTTATTTATGCGGTAGTAATCCCAGTTCCTCTCGCTGGTGTGTAGTTTCAAATTCCAGTAGAAAACTCTGTGGTAATCCTGATCACTTGTCACTGTTATGTGATCTACATTAGTCAGACGCACTGAAAACGTAGGTATACGTCTGAATCGACGTCCTCTGCGTCTTGACCTTACCCGTCTGCGTCTGTACGTCCTTAACGTAATGACGTCAGCGATACGAAGTGGCGGATACAGTTATACCCGCCACTTCGGCACACATCAGCACTCCAGTGACTTAAAAAGAGCCCTTAACAGGAAAACTGGGCAAAAGAGCCCTTAACAGGAACACGATGGGGATAGTGATCACAGATTCTCAGCATCTCATCGTACTTGAGCCAGCCATAGAAGTCATCGATGATTATATCCTGTTGTCCAACGTAGCCGTCCCACCATTCACCCCTCGACTTGTAGTAGGCTAATCCAGATGTCGCACCAGTGGCATGGCGACTCTTGCCACAATCCGGAAGACCTACGAGAACGGTGACGTCAGTCTTGAAATCACGTTGCTTAGCAACCTGAGCAAAGTCAACCCATTGGCTCAGACCGCGGCTGTACCTGACAAAAGTTGACGGCATCTCATTAGCCAGCTGACACAGATCACCGGGACCCGCCACTTCGGCACACATCAGCACTCCAGTGACTTAACAACAAAAGACAAGAAAATTGAGAAGAAAACGATGCCGAATGCCACTAAAAAGACCAAACATCTCAACGAGTACCCTACTACTAGCAAGGCGCTTGGAAATCCGAAGGAATTTCCAACCAAAGAGGGTGTTTTACGCTAAATAATTACACCGACGACGATCTGGCTAAGCTAACTGCTAGCTTAACTCCGGAAACCGTTGACTACGCTATCGTCAGTAAAGAAGTTGGAGAAAATGGTACACCACATCTACAAGGATTCATCAATCTTAAGAGTAAGAAGAGACTAACGGGAATGAAAAACCTAGTCTCCCCTTGCTGCCATTTTGAGAGGGCCCGTGGTACCGATGCTGACAATGAGGAGTACTGCTCAAAAGGTGGATGTATTTACCTCGCCATTGGTGAACCCGTCGGTCAAGGAAAACAAAGTGATCTGACTGCTGCCGTGGAGATGCTCCGCAAGTCGTCTGGTGATCTGTGTCAGCTGGCTAATGAGATGCCGTCAACTTTTATCAGGTACAGCCGCGGTCTGAGCCAATGGGTTGACTTTGCTCGCACGGCCGCCTCGAAGCCGTGCGTGTTGGCAAGTATTCGAATGTATTGCAAAAATGGTGTTTTAAATAAAGATTTAAGGTGTTTATTGTTAGGAAACACATCAGGGTACACACACATACATTTAATAATTATAACGGAGATTGGTGAGGAATGGCAACTCTGACAGATTACAGAAACCTGGAGGATTGTCCTCAGACCACACAAGGTAGGTATTGATCCTCCGCATAAGTGGATCAGCATCATAGCTCTTAAACTTGTACCAGTCCCAAACATGCTTGTTGGAGGTGATGAAGATGCGCTTCGCGGAAAACTGGGCAAAAGAGCCCTTAACAGAAACACGATGAGATCACAGATTCTCAGCATCTCATCGTACTTGAGCCAGCCATAGAAGTCATCGATGATTATATCCTGTTGTCCAACGTAGCCGTCCCACCATTCACCCCTTGACTTGTATTAGGCTAATCCAGATGTCGCACCAGCAGCAAGTGATCTGACTGCTGCCGCGGAGATGCTCCGTAAGTCGTCCGGTGATCTGTGTCAGCTGGCTAATGAGATGCCGTCAACTTTTATCAGGTACAGCCGCGGTCTGAGCCAATGGGTTGACTTTGCTCAGGTTGCTAAGCAACGTGATTTCAAGACTGACGTCACCGTTCTCGTAGGTCCTCTGGGTTGTGGGGGGCATTCCTGAAGACCTTATTTGACTCCATAATGGCCTCTGCCATTTTCTATGGAGTGGTCTGCTGGGAGAGCAGCATCACAGTAACTGACAGGAAGAGGCTGGACAAACTCATAAAGAAGGCCAGCTCTGTCCTGGGATGCCCTCTGGAACTTGTGGAGGAGGTTGGGGAAAGAAGGATCACAGCCAAGCTGTCCTCCATGCTGGACAGTACCTCTCACCCCCTCCAACACACACTCACTGCACTGAGGAGCTCCTTAAGAAACAGGATGCTTCACCCCAAGTGTGTGACGGAGAGGTATCGCAGATCATTCCTTCCTGCAGCTGTCAGACTCCACAACAGAAACCTCAGTGTGCAATAAACCATATTTATAGGTATATTCTGTACACATGTACAGTATAATCTGTACATGCGTATGTTTATTCTGTGTATGAAGACATACATATAAATATCTCAAATTGTTCAACGGTAACGTAGCAAGCATATACATAATAGCTGTAAAAAACACTCATGTATATATCTTTTTTTTTAACTGTGTTTCTTCATTTTTTAATTCCTCTTGTTGTATTTATATGCTGCTGTTATTTGGAATTTCCCCCTGTTGGACTAATAAACGAATATCTTATCTTCAGAAAGATCAGTTCTCATGCTGTCATATGTAGCAGACAACCGCAATCTGAACATATGTTGTAGTTTACCACTTCATTGCTCGATGTCACCGTTATCACAGTACACTATAGATTAACACCTTAAAGCAGCCTTTTGACATGTTTTCGCATGCTATTGCATTGGCGTTTGAGATAAAAGTAAATTTCAGCCTTTAGTCTGAAGCTGTTAGGCATGAGACACAGCACTCACATAATCACTCTAGTAAGAAAAAAACCTTTTCAATGATTGGCTACTGAAAGTGTAAACATATTTATTCGTGATCAACATCATTTTAATCAACATCACTTTTGTAATGGCTGATGCTGATACCAATTATGAGGAGGTTGGCCAATAGCTGGTATATCATGACAACAACACATGGTTGCTTTCTACATTTGAAGAAGTACAACAATCCAACAAACGAGGAAGAAAATTGCTAAACCCAAGTCAATTTCTATTAAAAGAGTTTAGAGGAGGTAAGTTCATTTACAATCACTTAATTTAAACATCCAAAGTATGTGGTCAAAGTTGCACGATAAGATTTTTTATCTGTTTATGAAATTTACGTTAACTATTACTTCTGACACTCTGTGTCTAAGTTACTTACTGGCAACAGCAGGCCACCACAGTGATGCTCTGAAGAATAAGCCCAGAAGAGGTGGATGCAGTTTTAAAGGGAGAGGGAGGGAGAGTGACAAACAGAGACAACTTTGAATTCAAGACAGACAAAACCTTTTCAGTTCTTACAGTGTTTGGCTGGATGATATTTTGCCTCTTTCATTTACAGATCTCTACCACCTGACAGCAGGCCCGGATTAAACCTTCTGTGGCCCCTGAGGCTAAGCAAACCTAATGGCCCCCCTCTGTCCCGCGCGCGCAAAAAATTGGCAGTTTTTATTGGTCACATTGTGTAAATTACTGTAGTTATGGGTGGTTATTTAACGGTTCCACTAGCCACCACCTCTAGCCAAACCACTGGGTTAATACAACTGTGTGTCTGAACTCAATTCAACAAGAGATAGTGAAAAAAGTCTTGAAGGAAAGCACAGAGGCTGGTGTACAGTTCACTTTTTTACTGTAGAAAACCTCAGGCATTTTAAATTATAAGTATATAGCAAGCATTATAAATAAAAGTGCAAGGCATGATATGAAGGCCTGTTATAATTATACAATTTGTTTTGTTTAAAGGATTGCTACACTGAGATTTGAGATTTTTATTATTTTTATATTTGCTCTACATTTGTCTGTGTTGTGTTTTGATCTTTATTTTCATATTCTGTAGGGACTGATAAATGTCAGAGGTTTTGACACTGTGATACTTGAATAAATGTTTTATACCATATTTTGAATTAATTCAGACCTTTTGTGCATTTATTTTTGTCTTGTTACATTTTTTCCATTATTCCAATTTTGGGGAGCGTGGTAGCAATTTGACTGACTTTCAGCCATTTAAGGCCATGATGTGCTGTTTATATTTCATTGCTTTTATTACACAGTAGGTTGTATCATTTTTATGTATGAAACATAAGCTTTTAGCTAAATTTACTGTCTATATTTCATTGTGCTGGGTGCAAATCACTTGAGTTGAGACGTTTTCTTCAAGAAATTTGCTACATTTCATAATCTGAATTCACTTTTGCGTATACTAAGGCACCGATAACTATTTCAGGTGTTAGGTAGATGTATTTATGATATTTGAGAAAGATTTTGTCTTGCCAGAATCAACATAGCAGTTTCTACAAGCAAAAACTGCAGCACCATATAATCGCTTCTTGTGTTACTCACATATATGTACATTTCTGGCTGTTCTTTTGTCTCACCCTGTAGAGAAAGCCACTTGCTAATACTAGTTCTGTAAGTTTCCCAACATGTCCTTGTAAAGTCGAGAACGTCTTCACTCTGGACAGATGATAGGTGCATATAGCATCGTTTCGTTCCTTTTTTATGCACTTTTGAAGGCTGTTTTCTTTTTTTCCTGTTCTTTTCTTCCTCTTCGCTTGTCTCGCTGGTAGACGCGCTCGTCGCCATGTTTGTGTATTTCTGATACTATGGCAACGAGACTCGGCTCCTATTGGTCCACGTGACAAAAATCGCTTCACCCCTCTGCATATTCGATTGCGCGTGTGCAAGTATCACTGCGCCACAGAAAGGAAATAGTTCGACACCGAAACACTGATTACTAAAAATCGACAGGATGGCATGAGTAGATATTTTTTTTAGTACTAACTATCAATAGAGCTGTTTTATGAATCACAGTTTATGTTTCCCCACTGAAGTGAAACGAGATTCACTTTCTAGGCACTGTTTCCTCTAGCCCAATACAGCCTAATCCTCCTCACACCGGGCGCAGCTCATCAGCGTCATAGCGGCTTCTGCTCGGACTGAGTGGCCCCCCATAGCCAAACGCCCTGAGGCTTCAGCCTCACTATGCCTCATGGTTAATCCGGCTCTGCCTGACAGTAAATAATTAATTCTGTAATGCCCGTCAACCTAAGCTGCCCTTCAATTTATTCACTTCATTGGTATATTGTTGAGCCTTATAGTGCAGTAGGAAGCCATACTGAATCTTGCTTATCTTGTGTACTTACTTATTCGTGTCTGTAGGATTCCAACGGTAGCATTCAACCCAGGACAAAATTAAAAACATTAAGAGGGGAAAAAAATAAAAAAATAAAACAGGAGTAAAAAAAGGTGGACAGGGACAATGATTAGACTTCAGTCTTATTTCCAAAATACATCAGTGATTAACCGTTTTTTTTTTTAGGTATGTGAACTTGTTTCAAATTCTTAATGTCTGATCAGCCATAAATTTAAGGCACAAAAGCATTGAAGTTGTCTGTCATACATTTTTGTACAGCTACATTACACTCTACCTCTTGACACATCCAATTAGAAATGTTAACGCATGTACTGAAAATGTTTTATGTCATAAGACGAGACAAAAGTGCCACAGTGCCATCAATGAATATCTGGTTAAAAAGTTAAAGGAAAAAGAATATGTGTAATTATGTAAAATCATTATTCATGTGTTTTCTTGCACTTACACTTTTGAATAAGGAGTCGGTGATGATCAGGCAAGAGGGAAGGTGCCATAAAGAAAGAGAGGTCCGTGTGGAAGGATACAAAGAGAAAAAGAAAGACTTTTTAGGTGTATGATTATGCAGAGTATCTCATAGTAATAAAGCCTTTTTAATGCTCTACAAAAAAAAAACATGTGTTCCGCTACCAAATATATGTTCCTCATTTCTACTTATTGACCAGGGAGCAGGGTTTCCAGCGTTCTGTTGGGGTAAGAAGGAAAACAAAACATCAGCATTGTCGACATTATTATGTCTCAATATTTTTTTTAACCTTAATTTCATCAAGCAGGTCCCACTGAGATTAAAAATCTCTTTTTCAAGGGGTACCTGGCCAAGACAGCAGCAGAATAACTGCAATAAAAGACCAGTAAACAAAAACAAACAATAATAAATATGGATAGCACAGATAACTGCAGGGAATTCATGACATTACTTTGGGCAGTATAACTAAAGTGGTTCCAGTTATTTGTATGAATATTATTTTAGGACCTGCACATCTTACAGTAATTCAGATGGTGAAACTGAATGGTGTAAATATTTCAAATATTATGTCACTATAACACATTATTTTCTGTTTTCATAGCATACTGATACAACAGGCAAGCCTCTTGTTTTCAAATACATCTTGGTTGCATGACAAGTATCAAAGCCCAGATAAGCCCATATAAATGGTCCAATTCCTCTCCTGGGCTTGGGACACGTTTCTACTCAGCTGCCATCTTAGAAAGGAGTCAACTGCTTTCTGATTCCACATAAGAAAACAGTTGAGCATACCTGTCAACACACCCGTTTTTCCCTGGACTCCCTCATATTTCAGACCTATCTCCCACCCACCTCCCATATTGTCATTCCTCCTGGGAATCTCCCGTAGTTCGCATGGTCCATGTTCATTCATGAAAAAAGTTTCCAGACAACTGAAGGTAGTCCTGTGTTTCTGCTGAGCCTCAGAGACTCTGGATTGATACTTTTACTTTACAATTTGGGATGATTCAGGTCGGTTTAAGCTGTAAACTACAATGGATGGGCTCTGAAATGCTTCAAATAGCTTTTGATCTTGCTTTGATTGTCTGTCCAAAACAATTTAACATGAAAACATGAAATTCATGCTTTAATCAAATATGCTTAATAGAGAGCATGAGTAATGATTAAGACAAAATACAGTGTGGAAAAGTCCACATACTACACATTTCTCTCTCACTCAAAATGGCGACCGCAGTAGCGTACTCTTCCTGCCAACAGCCGCCTCTCAAACCGATCAAAGCAGCAACGGTGAAAATGACAGAGGACTCACTGCACTGTTGTTGACCGTGATTGTACCACGGCACACAGTAACATTTACGTGACGCTGCCACGAATAATTTTTAATCACTGGTAAAGAAATAATGATTCACCGCGTGTTTTCGTCTAAGAATCATTTTTAATGAACACTGGACTGTGACGCTAGCTACTGTTTGCCGTGAACTAACGGGCTAGCAAATACCCGGGTACAACATACTTTTGTGCTCAGTTTAAAAAGAAATCCACCCTCCTCAACCCATGATTAATTTGTTATCAAATTAACACCATTGTGCTGCCGTTTTCGATCAGCAAATGTAAAACTGTACCGTTAAAAGACGAACAAAGTGGTAAAGAGAGGGCACAGTTTGTCTTACGTGTGTCGAGAACGTTTCAGGAGTGACGTCTTCCTGGCCGGCGTGATCAAGTCACGTAGCTGTGAGACGTTCAGCGGGCGAGCTACGCAATCCCTGAACGCCCATAGGCTGTACCAGGTGTCAATCATAGAAAACATGAACCCCCTAATAACTTTTAAAAACAGAGCTGTACAGAAAAAAAGGACTTGGGCACAAACCAGTCTTACAATAACTACATGTCAACATCACAACCATGGGGGAGAAAAATTTATGTTCTGTGTAATAAATTTCTAAAGTTTGTCCACAGTCCCATAAGCTTTGCTGGCAGAGGCGGGATTTATGACCTGTACTGCAGCCCACCATCAGAGGGTGCTGTTCTCGGAGTGGCTTCACCCAGCGAGGAGGCAGACTCTGTCCATTCTTTATACAGTCTATGATGCCAACTCAACACCAAGGTGCATTCAGGTTCCTGTATAGTGTAGGAGATTACATAATATTCTCTCAAAACACAAACCAACCACTTGAAACACCAACAACAGAGATGACCCCTTCACTGACACAAGAGACCCCTTGAAACCTTTAACTGCGAAATTTAGGGGGGTCCCTCTTAAACCCTCTACCTACGGCCATTGTTAAAAAAAGAAGGCTATTGTGTTGTTTTGCTGCAATTACATGATATTTATGTTGTTAATTCAGAGAATAATGGCCGAACATTTTCATTAATAACATAGCTATCCCCTATTCCTGAGATGATCAACCCATTTAGAAAAATTGTGACATTTGTTTTCTCTCAATTGAATGCAACATGTTTCATACTTTGGTGCTATAAGGCCCCCAAATGTAGCATATGGCTATTTCAGGCACATGTGACTGCAACAGGCATACAAAATAATCTGGTTCCTTTTTATGGCCTTAAGACAAAGATTTGTAATTTTTTTCTTAAATACAGCCAACCAAACAAATACAGCAAAGAAGACAGAGTGTTTTGAATAACTTTATCAATAAAACAGATTTATAAATAACATAGAACAATTAAGATCATTAGGAACATTAACTCGGAACAATTAGTCAATGTAAAAGGAAAAAAAAAATCGAATTTTAAAATATTCAAGACAAGAAAAACATTAACCTTTTACAATTGACAAGAACTAAACACTAACAAATAATCTAGAAACATCAAGAAACAATTTACCTCACTGAAGGAAAAAAATCAACTACAAAAAAAAGAAAAATCCTCCTCCCATGCCACCTTGCCGCCTTCCATCCTCCCTTCTGCCTCCCCATCCTCGGCCACCTTGCCATCCTCTCCCTCCAATGCTCCATGCTCTTCCTCTCTCTTCTGCTCTACCACCCTCGCCTCCACAACCACTCCTCCCTTTACCGATATTTCCACCATGAAAGGCAGTTTTTTCATTGATCTATACAATGAGAGCCAGAGTGATGCTGGTATCAGGTGCTCCACATCTCCATCAACAAGCAGGCTCAGCATGCTAGGCCTCTCTGCTATGTCCATTGCCCCCATGGCGTTGACCACCGTTGTGCTGCAGGATTCCTATATGAAATTAAACAAGCCATTATAAGTTAAACTGCATTTAAAAGTTTTCAATGGTAAACTACACTTTTGTCAAGTAACCATGAAAAAGAGCTCACCTCAAGCTGGGTGTAAACTGTTGAATGCAGCTGGAAACCGTATGGACCCTGGGTCCCTTTGACATGCGTTATGGCAACCTGGGACCTGACAGCAAAGGTGAAGGCACTTGCCTCCCTCCAAAGGCATATTTGGACTTTGTTTTGATCCTTGTTAAAAAAAAAAAACCCATTATGTTATCATCGTCATGTAATAATTAATTGGGTATTGTAAAGAATAAATATGGAAAGGAAAGACAAGAGGGAAAAAAGTGGAATGAGTGAGAAGTAGAGATATAAACGGACAAAAAGAGTGAAATAGAAAACAAACAAACGGTATTTATAGTTAAAAAGATATGGAGTGATATACCTGCTCAATGACAATCCGCTGTAAGGGTACTTGTTCCCCCCGACCTCTGTTTTTCTGGTGCTGGTCACCTAAAACACAATGAAAACAAGGAAAGGCTAATCAGTCAGCAAGTATCACTCCAGTCAGATTGTAGTTATTCAGTAAGCCTGTGTGTGAGTGCAAAGTGTGTGCGCGTGTTTGTGTGTGTGTGTGTGTGTGTGTGTGTGTGTGTGTGTGTGTGTGTGTGTGTGTGTGTGTGTGTGTGTGTGTGTGCGCATTTGCTAGGTGTGCATGAGTGTGTGGGCTAGGTGTGCATGATCGATCAATCAAATTTTATTTATATAGCGCCAATTCACAACAGTTGTCATCCCAAGACGCTTTTCAAAGAACAAGAGCAGGTCTAGACCACGCTCATCTTTTGATGATCAGGAACCAACCTAAGATGGGTTTTGGCCCATCTCAACTAACATGAGTAGCAGTGGCAAGGAAAAACTTCCTTTTAACAGGCAGAAACCTTGGGCAGGACCTCACTCATGCCAGACAGCCACCATGCCGCTGCTGGGTTGGGGAGGAATGTAGAAAGATAGAGAGATAGAGGGAGAGAGAGAGAAAGAGAGAGAGAGAAGAGGGGAGAGGGCAGGGAGAGAGAGAGCGAAAACAAGATAAGGGGAAGGAAGAAGAGAATATGTAAGGAGAGGGAGGGGGAGGGAGAGAGAGTAGATTTTGATTTTTCAAAACAACTTTATTCAAGTCATTTTTTCAACATTAAATCAGCATATATATATATATATATATATATACACCAGTGGCGATTGCTCTAAGACTGCAAGGGAAGCTCGGCTTCCCTTAAAATGTCACCCCCCAAAAAAAGGAAAAAGTGGTGAAATACGTACGGCTGTGTGTACATTTCATTAACTAAATACGCGCTAGAAAGCCTTCATCTTTTGTTCAGACACTGTGATAAGAAGCTGATAATCACAGGTAACCGGCATAACTTCGTTCTCATTCATCCTCGCAGCGCCTCAGCGCTTTAAACAGCCGTACGCTGGGCTTCTGCTGACTTCAATGTGGAAGCTTAAAGTGGGTTGTTCCAGCAGCGAAACTAGACGCTCATTGGATAAATGCTGGGCTTTGTCCCGCCCATCGGAAGCCCAGCTTCACTGGAGTTCTATGGCGAGAGGGCGGTCCCGACTTTCTCCCGGACTCCGAGCTTCTGCATCCATGATTGGATGAGCTGTCTGAGGCGAAATCCTTTTTTGATTGACAGCTAAACAAGCGAATCAGCGATCTTGAAGAATAAAACATCTACCAGAGCATTTTCCAAGTTATTCATTCCGTTGTTCTTAACTGCTCCGGAGACTTTACCGATCCTCAGCGACTTTTGTCTTTGTTAAAAACGACTGCCGTTGTGTTTGGCGACTCTGTTCTGTTACATACTAATAAACAAATACAATTATGATGTAGGCCAGAAAAATGAGCTTCCCCTCCTTGAAAGACCAGCAGCCGCCACTGATATACACATATTTTAAATAAAAAAATAAATAAAAAACAGATCAGACCAGCTGATCTGAAAACTCCAGTCCACCATCTTTTACTGAGCACAGTACTCCACCATGGGTCCATGTTTGATTAAAACGCAGCATGTTCTGCATTTCTCTATAGTACTTGAAGTCAATCAGAATCCTTGCTCTGATTGTTCTGCTCAGCAGCAGCACCGGGTCACAGTCCACACCGTCCTCCACTTTCAGTTTCCTGCTTACATAGATCGCCAATTTTGAATGTCCCAGAACAAAGTTCAACATTTGGCATTTTTCTTTTTGAGCTCTTTTGTATTTAAAACCAAGAATGAACGTCTTAAAAGAAAACACCTCGTCTGCTCTGCTGAACACACAGTCCATCATTGTGAATAGAGGACCGAGGCGAGGACACTCAGTGAAGCAGTGGACGATGGTCTCCACTGCTCCACAGAACGGACAGCTGTTCTGGACTGCTGAGTTCAGGATGGAAATAAAAGAGTTTACTGCTAAAATTCCATAAATTAGTCTCCACTGGAGGTCAGCCACCCTCATGGAGAGTGGAGGCTTGTACAGGCTCCTCCACTCAGCCCGGACCTTGTCCCCCAGGACCAGCCGAGCCCTCCAGGGAACTCCTCAACCCATGATTAATTTGTTATCAAATTAACACCATTGTGCTGCCGTTTTCGATCAGCAAATGTAAAACTGTACCGTTAAAAGACGAACAAAGTGGTAAAGAGAGGGCACAGTTTGTCTTACCTGTGTCGAGAACGTTTCAGGAGTGACGTCTTCCTGGCCGGCGTGATCAAGTCACGTAGCTGTGAGACATTCAGCGGGCGAGCTACGCAATCCCTGAACGCCCATAGGCTGTACCAGGTGTCAATCATAGAAAACATGAACCCCCTAATAACTTTTAAAAACAGAGCTGTACAGAAAAAAAGGACTTGGGCACAAACCAGTCTTACAATAACTACATGTCAACATCACAACCATGGGGGAGAAAAATTTATGTTCTGTGTAATAAATTTCTAAAGTTTGTCCACAGTCCCATAAGCTTTGCTGGCAGAGGCGGGATTTATGACCTATACTGCAGCCCACCATCAGAGGGTGCTGTTTTCGGAGTGGCTTCACCCAGCGAGGAGGCAGACTCTGTCCATTCTTTATACAGTCTATGATGCCAACTCAACACCAAGGTGCATTCAGGTTCCTGTATAGTGTAGGAGATTACATAATATTCTCTCAAAACACAAACCAACCACTTGAAACACCAACAACAGAGATGACCCCTTCACTGACACAAGAGACCCCTTGAAACCTTTAACTGCGAAATTTAGGGGGGTCCCTCTTAAACCCTCTACCTACGGCCATTGTTAAAAAAAGAAGGCTATTGTGTTGTTTTGCTGCAATTACATGATATTTATGTTGTTAATTCAGAGAATAATGGCCGAACATTTTCATTAATAACATAGCTATCCCCTATTCCTGAGATGATCAACCCATTTAGAAAAATTGTGACATTTGTTTTCTCTCAATTGAATGCAACATGTTTCATACTTTGGTGCTATAAGGCCCCCAAATGTAGCATATGGCTATTTCAGGCACATGTGACTGCAACAGGCATACAAAATAGTCTGGTTCCTTGTTATGGCCTTCAGACAAAGATTTGTAATTTTTTTCTTAAATACAGCCAACCAAACAAATACAGCAAAGAAGACAGAGTGTTTTGAATAACTTTATCAATAAAACAGATTTATAAATAACATAGAACAATTAAGATCATTAGGAACATTAACTCGGAACAATTAGTCAATGTAAAAGGAAAAAAAAATCGAATTTTAAAATATTCAAGACAAGAAAAACATTAACCTTTTACAGTTGACAAGAACTAAACACCCAGGACCAGCCGAGCCCTCCAGGGGGACCCGATGTGTTGCTGCAGTCTCTCTCTGTTTAAGGTCTTCACCATCAGAGCCGAGAGAACCTTTCCCTCGGCCTTCTCCAGGCTCACCTCCTGCTGCAGGTCTGGTCCCGGACGGATGATGGGGGGGGGGAACGGTTGGTTGAGACAGGGGGCAGTCTGTTCCTGGCGCTGTACCCCCAGCAGTTGTCGGTCTCGTCCCGTCAGGCAGGTCCTCCAGTGACTCAGCAGTCGGCTCACGTTCCTCCTCGATCTCCAGCCCAAACGCCTCGCCAGCTCCTCCGTCTCCTGTAAGACATGGACGGCCGCAACCACCTCCACCTCTTCAGTCGGCCCTCAACAGCCTCCAGGACCCCCTCCCAGTTTCTCTTTAAAAACTGTTCATCCCCTAAAAACACCCCAAGATATTTAAGCCCCCCCACTGTCCACTGGAGCCCCCCAGGAAGTACCAGCCCCCCCAAGGAGTCCTTGTTAGTGGTGAAGGCCACACTCTTGGCCCAGTTGACCCTGGCTGAAGACAGTTTGTTAAAAAGATTGACGTTGTCCTCTAAAACCTGAATGTCCTTCTGTGTGTTTAAAACCACCATGATGTCGTCAGCGTATGCTGTCAGTTTTATCGCTGCAGGACATCCTGGGAACAGCACTCCTGTCAGAGTCCTCCTCATTTTTTCTAGTAGCGGTTCAATCGCTAAAGAATAGAGCATCCCGGATAAGGAGCAACCCTGTCGAACCCCTCTTTGAATGCAGAAGGGAGCAGCCAGACCACCATTAATCTTGAGTATGCTCGCAACGTCACGGTACATAACCCGAACCCTGGCTATAAAATCTGGGCTGAACCCGAAGGCGGCAAGCGTCTTCCACAGGTATTGGTGTTCAACCCGATCAAAAGCCTTTTCCTGGTCTATGGAAATCAGATCAGTGTCAACGCCTAAAGAGCTAAAGACGTCCAAAACATGCCGAATCAGAGTGATGTTATCACTGATCAGTCTGCCGGGCACACAGTAGCTCTGGTCTACAAGAACCACCTCCGTCATCACCTCTCGCAGCCGTAGAGCCAGGGCTTTGGAGAGGACCTTATAGTCCCCGCAGAGCAGTGAGACCGGCCTCCAGTTTTTCAGGTCTTGGAGGTCCCCCTTCTTAAGGAGCAGGGTTATGACAGCCCTCCTGCAGCTCTGCGGTAACAGTCCCGTTCTTAAACTCTCGTGAAAAACTTCCAGCAAGTCCTCACCCACCACGGGCCAGAAAGTCTTATAAAAATCCACTGGGATCCCGTCGATGCCTGGGGCCTTTCCGTTGGCCAAGCTCATGAGGGCCACATGCAGTTCCTCCAGAGTCAGGTCAGCCGTCAGGAGAGAGTTCCCCGACTGTCCCACCTGAGGGAGGTCAGACAGAAAGTCTGCCTCCAGCTGTGGATCCTCCACCAGTTCACTTTTAAAAAGGTCTCTATAAAAACATGTGGCATGCCTGCGGATCTCTGAGGCCCCAGTGATGGCGGATCCGTCAGCGGCGCGCAGGCTGTGGATGACCTTCCTCTGTCCGTTCTTTGACTCCAGGCTGAAGAAGAACTTCGATGGGGCGTCCATCATGGAGGCGTTCATGTATCGGGAGCGGACCAGTGCCCCCTGTGCTGTAGTGCCCAGCAGGTTGGCTATGGCAGCCTTCTTCTTTTGGAGGGCCTCAACATGCCTCCCTTCTCCTGTACAGTCCAACAGGTTCTGTACCTCAGTCTCCAGGACCTGGAGGGATCTGGTGATGTGCTTGGTGACGTTGCAGGTATACTGCTGACAGAACTGCTGAATTAAAACCTTCCCATAGTCCCACCATCTCTGCACTGATAAAAACTCTGCCCTCCTGTCCCTGTGTGAAGCCCATAAAAACCTAAAAGCATCTTTAAAAGCACAGTCTTCTAAAAGAGCCGTGTTAAAATGCCAGTAGGCGCTGGATGTCTTCACATTTTGAATAAAAAAGTCACATTGGACTAAAAAGTGGTCAGACACACCCACAGGGACAATAAGACATTTCTTAAAAATACTGAAATGGTGTTTAAAACAATAAAATCTGTCCAGTCTGGCTAGAGACAAGCTGTTGTCCTTGCAGTGAGACCAGGTGTACTGCCTGGTGGAGCCATTCAAACCTCTCCACACGTCCTTCAGGTCATGAGTCTCCATCAGTCTTTTCAGCCGAGTGGATGAGGCAGGATGAGGCTCCAGGTGATTCCTGTCCAACACTGCATCAGCAGTGCAGTTAAAATCACCCCCCCAGGAATAAAAAACCCTCCTCCACACCCCATCACACAGAGTATTTAAAAACAGCATTCTGTCTCTGCCCAGCACTGGAGCATAAACACAAACAAAAACAAATTTAAAATCCTCATACTGAGCCTTAACCATTAAAATGTGTCCATCCATCACCTGGTGCACCTGCACAGTCTGAGGGTTAAAAAACCTGGAGAACAGGATCTCCACCCCAGCACTGTTGGACACTTTGTGACTCAGATAGACCTGGCCTGGCCACTCCCTTCTCCAGTCCCCCTCATTCCTCTGGTCACTGTGGGTCTCCTGCACAAAAAGTACGTCCAGCTTTTTCAGCTGGCACAGCTGGAACAGAGATGCTCTCTTATAGTTCGACCTAGCTCCATTTATGTTTAGAGTCCCAATACGAATGTTCATAAAAACTGTGAGAAGAACTGAACAAATAAAAACAGGGGATAAAAAACACAACATCATAAAATTCAGTTACTCGTCACCTTGAGTGCTTCTTTGACCCTTTTCTTGAGCTTACTGAGTCTGTAAACTTCCTGTTCAGTGAACGCGTTCTCTTTTTTAAAACGATTCACAGAGTTTATAAAACCATTTAAGTCTGGGAAAAAAGTTTCCACTTTGACGGCCCATTGACCTTTAGTGTCAGCTAAAACTTTTTGATTTTTGACACACTGTAATGTGTGATTTTTTCTTTTTGAGAAGGAGTAAAGTCAGCCTCTTCCTCCTCCTCCTCTTCCTCAGAAAGGTCCTCCAGTACCTTCATGGCCTTCCCTCCCCCCTGACTCTGCTCATTTGGTTGTTTTCTTTTACTGTATTTAAGACTGATGTTTTGTTCATTAAAAACGTCTGCCATTATCACTTCAATCATGTTATCAATGTCAGATTTTGTTTCTCCTCCTCCCTCCACCACAGTATTTACAGTTTTTTTCTGTTGGTCAATTTTTACATTATTTTCATTTGGTGCATCCCCACTCAGACCCACTTCCATGCTGTTATCCTCGGGCACCTGCTTACTCAAACGGGAGCCCGAGGCGTCTGTCTCATGCTCCGCGCCCGAAGCCCCGGCCACACTCGCCGGGCGCTCCGCACCCGACACGCCGGACTCATCCTTTTTCGGACTTTTTCTCATGAAAAAGCCTCAAAAAAGAAAGAAAAGATGTTCAAACATACGATCAATCGCTCCGCACACTCACTCAGCACACTCACTGCTCAAGAGAGAGAGAGAGAGCGAGAGAGAGAGATTTGATTTTTGAATCCACTTTATTTCTCGCTCTCTTTTTTCAAAAAAGAGGGCAAATCAAACAATCAAACACACAGAGTAAAAAATAAATAAATAAATAGAAATTTACATGAGCACATCTTCAAACTGTAAAATATTTCCTGCTATTGAACACAAAACCTGATTAAAACCCCAAACCTGCTGAAATGAGTCCAGATCTCCTCCTGCTTTGTGGAAATTAAAATCGATGAGGAGTCTGGACTTGATCATGTTCTTACATACAGTGACTGGGTCAACAATAAAACCATCCTCCACCTTCCTCCTGCGGCTAAAATACACAGCCATCTTGGCCTGCCCTAAAACAAAGTTTAAAAGCTGGCACTTGTTCTTGTGTTGGCGTGTGTATTTAAAACCCAGAATAAAAACCCGCTTGTTAAAAACCTCTCCACACTTGGTAAAAACAGTTTGTAAAAACAGAAACAAGGGTAAAAGACGCAGACATTCATAAAAACAGTGAAAAATGGTCTCTCTCTGTGGGCAGTAGGGACATGTGTCCTCTACTGCCGGGTTAATGTGCGATATAAAAGAGTTCACTGCTATGACCTCATGGAGGACTCTCCAGTGTACATCCGCGTGTTTCTTTGAGAGTGGAGGTTTATAGAAGGCCCTCCACTCAGGCCTGGCCTCAGGAGCCAGGCTCAGATAGGTCCTCCATGGGGTGTCAGGTCTTTGGTCCAGTTTTGTCCTGTTTATTGTTTTCACCAAGATGTTATAAAAGGTTTTCCCAGTTGTGCCCTCCAAAGGGGCAGGGTGGTTAAAATCCAACAGCGGGCCAGAACAGTCCTTAAAATCCGGTGCCAGGAAGATGGCAGGAAAGGGGTTTTCTTTGTTCCCGGTCTGGGTAAAAGGGGAGTTTAAAAGCAGGCGGTCGTGTCCTGTGAGTCTCTGTCTCCAGTGGTCCAAGAGTTTTTGGGTGACCCTCATCGATATAAGTCCCAGCCGGGCAGCGAATCCAGCGGGGTCGTCCATCCGGGGTCCCGTCAGATCCACCACCTGCCCCAGAGTGACGATCCCCGCTGTCTGTAGTTTTTCCTGTAGACTCCGTCCTGCCCAGCTGGGAAGGTCCAGACGGGTCCCCCACAGGACCGGTTCCTGCAGGAGCCAGTATATCGAGTCCACCTGGCCCCTCCTCTCCTTCCTCAGCAGTCCCCAGACCTTAAAAACACTTTGATAAAAAGCAGGTAGAGAAGATGTGCTCATGTTCTGTGTGTTCATTAAAAACAAATTAAAATCCTGACCCAGGCTGTTAAAACCCTGCAGAATGCAGCGGGACAGGGGCCTCCACAGAGTGTCCTTCGGCCCCGTTAGCAGCCTCTGGATAAATTGGAGCCTGAAGGCTGCGCCCCTGCTGGCCAGGTGGACCAGGCCCTGGCCCCCTTCCTCTTTTGGTAAAAACAGGACACTCTGTGGGACCCAGTGGAGTCTGTCCCAAATAAAATCAACTAAAAACGACTGAATCTTGGGAAGGAGAGAAGCTGCAGGATCGATACAGGCCAGCCGGTGCCACAGGGAAGATGAGACCAGATTATTTGCGATTAAGGTTCGGCCTCTGTACGACATTTTTGGGAGTAGCCACTTCCACTTCTCCAGCCGACCTTTAACCTGTTCCAGGACATTGTCCCAGTTTTTCTGTATGTAGGTCTCATCTCCTAGGAAGACCCCAAGGTACCGGAGTCCTCCTTTTTTCCACTGTAGGCCCCCGGGCAGCCTGAGCCGGCCCCCCATCTCCCCTCCAGCCATCAGAGCCTCGCTTTTCCCCCAGTTCACCTTAGCTGAGGAGATAAAACCAAAGTTATGAACAGTGTCAGTTAAAATGTCAATGTCTTTTTGTGTTTTTACTAAAACAATAAGATCATCAGCATATACAGACAGTTTAAAAGACACAGGGCACCGGGGGAAACTCACACCACTTAGTTTCTCTCTCAGATTGTGAAGCAGAGGCTCGATGGCAACTGAATATAACATCCCAGAGAGAGAGCAGCCCTGCCTCACCCCTCTCTGGATCTCGAATGGTGCACTCAGCCCGCCGTTAATTTTCAGAACACTCGCAATGTCACTGTAGAGAACCCGGACCATGGCTATGAACCCAGGGTTGAACCCAAAGGCAGCCAGAGTCTGCCACAGGTACTGGTGTTCAACCCGGTCAAAAGCCTTTTCCTGATCTATGGAAATAAGACCAGTCTCTATACCCAATGACCTGGAGAGCTCCAAAATGTCTCGAATTAAAGTGACGTTGTCACTGATGAGCCTGCCAGGCACACAGTAGGTCTGGTCAGGGTGGATGATGGACGCCATCACCTCCCTCAGTCTGAGGGTCAGAGCCTTGGACAGGATCTTATAATCCGTGCACAGCAGGGAGACTGGTCTCCAGTTTTTCAGCTCCTGCAGGTCTCCCTTCTTGGGCAGCAGGGTGATGACGGCCCTCCTGCAGCTCAGAGGCAGCCTGCTGGTCCTCAGACTGTCTGTCACGACCTCTAGCAGGTCTGGTCCTATGATGGACCAGAAAGACTTGTAAAAGTCAGCAGGAAGGCCGTCTATGCCTGGAGCTCTGCCGCTCTGCAGGCTCATGGTGGCTGCATGGAGCTCCTGCAGCGTCACCTCTGCTGCCAGTCTGTTGTTGTCAGCCTCGCTGACCTGAGGGAGACCCGCCAGGAAGTTGCTGTGCACTTCTGGATTATTCGACCACTCACTCTTAAAGAGGTTTCTGTAGAAACCGGCAGCAAACTTCCTGATCTCAGACGAGTCTGAGACTTCGGAGCCGCTACCCGTCCGTAAACAGTGAATGGTCTTCCTTTGTCCATTTTTCCGCTCCAACCCAAAGAAGAAGCGAGATGGGGCGTCCATCTGTGTGATGTTCATGAAACGAGACCTGACCAGAGCCCCCTGTGCTGAGACACCCAGCAGGTTGGCTAATGCCGACTTTTTGGACTTGAGGGAGTCTAAAAGCCCTCGATTTGCTGTAGAGTCTGCAGTAGTCTGCAGCTCTACCACCTGCGACTCCAGGTCTTTCATGGACCGAGCTAAGTCTGTAGTGACACCGCGAGTGAACTGCTGGCTGAGCTGTTTTATCTGGGCTTTCCCAAAATCCCACCACTGTTGTATGTTAGTGAAGGCAGGCCTGCTCTCTATGTGGGATTCCCAAAAAACCCTAAAAGCAGTTCTAAAAGCCTGGTCAGATAAAAGGCCTGTGTTAAAATGCCAATAGGCGCTCTTTAAACGAATGTTTTTAATAAAAACACGACAGGAGACTAAAAAATGATCCGTAAAACCAACTGGCAGCATAAAACACCTTTTAAAAATGTTTAAATGGTGTTTAAAACAGTAAAAACGGTCCAGTCTGGCTAGAGTTAAAACCCCCTCCCTACTGTGACTCCAGGTGAACTGTCTGTGCTGACTGTTAAAAACCCTCCACACATCACTCAGCTCCTGACTCTCTGTCAGCCGCCGGAGTGTGTGTGATGAGGGTGGGTGTGGTTCAGGATGGTTCCTGTCCAGGGATGGATCAACTGTGCAGTTAAAATCTCCCCCTAAAAACATAAAACCATCGTTCTCACAGTCCCTAACACAGTCCTTTAAAATGTTTAAAAATGCTATTCGCTCCACAGCATTGGTAGGAGCGTAGACATTTAAAAACACACATTTTACGTTCTCAAAGACAGCTTTCACCTTCAATAAAACACCTGGGATGATCTCATGGACGGTAAAAGAAAAGGGTAAAAAACTCTGTGCAAATAAAATCCCCACCCCTCCGCTCAGACTGGACTTATGCCTTAAAACTACCTCCCCGTTAAAAGCCCTCTTCCAGTCACTCTCATTATCTAAGCTGCTGTGGGTTTCTTGGACAAAAATGATATCTATTTTTTTAGTCTCCATTAATTTAAAAAGAGCGGCGCGTTTAAAATCAGCCCTGGCCCCGTTTAGGTTCAGGGTGCTGATGTTAAAATCACACATGGATAAAAAATAAAAAACACTCAGGAGAACAGTCAGTAAAGGGTAAAAGCATCTAAAACTCATCTTCATCACTGATGAATTGCTCTTTTACCCTCCCTAAAACCTTTTTGAGTCTGAAGACCTCTTGTTCTGTTAAAACCTCCTCCCCATGGCTCTTCCTGGTGAGGGGTCTGGCTGACTTCATAAAAGAGCGCAGGTCTGGGTAATACTCTTTTATATTGGGCTGCCTGGAGCCTTTAATCTGTGCCAGGAAGGTTTTGATCTGAGCCGGGGAGTACGGCGACTGAGAGTCTTGTGTAAAAGAGTCTTGTGACTCTGGGGTCTTCCTCATGATCGGTTTTCGCGTTTTTTTGTTCTTTTTAACAGTCACAATGTTTTTCCTTTTTTGAGACACTTTAAGATGTTCATCATCAGACATGTCCTCCTCCATAAAATCATCGTTAAGCACTTTGCTCATGCCCCCGTCTGCTGAGTCTGAGTACATGAGCTCTTCTCGCTCCGAGCAGCCCTCAGCAACCGGAGGCACCGAGACTGTGGAGGGCCCCTCCTGGGCCGGACTGACCGTTTCTGCTGCTGTGACCCCGGTCACAGCAGCAACACTCAACTCTTCCCCAGTGGCGCGCGGACCCCCCCCGACGGCAGCAGCCCCATCGGCCGCAGCAGCGGGCGGATCCCCCCCGGCGGCAGCGGCCCCATCGGCCGCAGCAGCGGGCAGACCCCCCCCGGCGGCAGCGGCCCCCGCGGCCGCAGCAGCGGGCGAAGCACCCCTGACGGCAGCGGCCCCGGCGGCCGCAGCAGCGGGCGGAGCACCCCCAGCAGCAGCGGCAGCCGGCCGCTGTGCTCCCTCCTTCTCCGGACAGGAGCGAATCAAGTGCCCTTCTGCACCACAACTAAAACATTTCATGGTCTCTGATGAAGCAAACACAATATAAACAAATCCTTCTATTTTAAAGGAAAACGACAGGTTTAAATCATTAGTTTTGTCTTTCAGGATCATGTAAACCTGTCTCCTGTGACACACTACATGTTTCAGTTTAGGGGATTTACAGCCCAGAGAGACCATTTTGATGGGTGACACCACTTGTCCGTACCTGGACAGTTCTTTCGCCAGGGTTTCGTTTTTTATAAACGGGGGAGCATTAGAAATCGTAACTTTTGTGGCCGGGCTAACGAGGGGGGAGACCGGAGTGAAGGTGTCATGAATCACTACTCCTTTCTCCACCACCTCGTTAACCAGCACCGTACTGCTTAAAAAAATAACAATCGCCCCGTTCATCCTTGAGGCAGACTTCACCGAGTCATACCCGACCACCTCTCCTACAGCCAGGCTGGCTTCCTCCACCGAGCACTGCACCGCGGGGTTCAGCTTTATCGCGTGCCGGCGAGTTAGCTTTTCAAACTCCGCGGCTGCAGCCTCTGCTACCGGCATTGTGCTGTTAGCACGCCGCCCACCAAACCAAAGCACTCACACACTCAACAAACCACAACCCTCTTAACACTAAATAATAGACAAACAACTCATAAACACACTCACACCAACAGAAAAGAGAAATAAAGTCTGAGAAACTCACAAAATTGAATCGAAGTTCGATTCGCTCTCAGCTCTCAGCACTCACACGCCATCTCACTCAGAGAGAGAGAGAGAGAGAGAGAGAGAGAGAGAGAGAGAGAGAGTGAGAGAGACAGGGGACAGCAGAAACAACAGCAACAACAACAACAGCTCATGTAATGGTGAAACAAAATTAATTCAGTTTACAGGGTTAGGATATAAGTAATTATGAGTGGATATGAGTATCATGAGTGTGTGTGGGCTAGGTGTGCATGTGTGTGTGTGTGCTAGGTGTGTATGTAACCAATTCAGTCAGATAAATGTCAGTCAGTAAACTAGTGTTTGTGTGTGTCAGTCAGTCAGTCAGTCAGTCAGTCAGTTAACTCCTGTTTGTGTGTCAGTTGGTCTGTCTTTCAGTCCAGTGAGATTATAGTCAGTCAGTAAACTAGTGTTAATGTGTCAATCACTCTAGCAATCCAGTAAGATAATAGTCAGCCAGTACACTAGTTATTCTATGTGTGTTAAGTCTGTAAGTCTTCATCATTTCAGCAAGATAATAGTCAGCCAGTAGACTTGCGTTTGTGTGTGTGTCAAACAGTCAATCAGTCCTTATCAATCCAGTAGATAATAGTCATCAGGTATGGTTCTGTGTGTGTGTGTGTGTGTGATTGAGTCAGATCAGTAAGTATCAGTCCAGTGAACTAGTGTGTGTGGGTTTGTTTGTTTGTGTCTGAGAGAGAGAGTGAGTGTGTGTGTTGGTCAGTCAGTCAATCAATCAGTATGTGTATATCAGTCTAGGAAGATTATAGTCAGTGAGTTAGTTTTAGTATGTTTGTGACAGACAGACAGACAGACAGACGGATGGATGGACAGACAGATAACAGACAGACGGACAGACAGACAGATGGACAAGTTTACCTCGGTCACTTTGCCCTGCACCATCATTAATGAAGAGCATTTCTTCACATCCCTCAGGTCCGTAGGTGTGCTGATAGGGCTGAGGAGCCTATCAGCCCTGGCCCTAAGCTCTTCAGACACCCTGATGGGTGCAGATTTAAAGAATTTGGACTCCTTGCTGATGTTTATCATGTATGGAGGGTTACTCCCTCTGAGGGAGTAACCTTTAATTATGTAGGCGGTGCCCTCCTCCAAAATGGTGGCCACTGCCTCAAAGACTGTGACCTTGGCCAGTGAGTTGCCATCCGAAAAGACCACCACTCTGTTGTTTTTTTCCAAAGATGGCCTGGGTGTAGCCTCCTCAAAGCTCCACCTCAGGACCCTCTTTTCCTCCTTTATTTTTATGACCGCTAGATGTAATGATAGAAGGCGGTCATAAGGGGTTGTGGATTTCTGCTTCAGAATTGACAGATCCATTCTGGAAAGGAAGGAAGGTAAATTTAGCAATACTTTACAGCATTACAATAACAGTTTGAAGTATAAATATGATAAACAATGATTACATATTGAAACAGGTGAAAACAGCCAGTATGGACACCAGATATTGTGACAATGTATTTTCTGTTGTTAATATGAAAAAAAAAAAAAAAAATAAAAAAATAAAAAAAATATATATATATATATCCAGGTTACTCAGTAAGTCAGTGTGTAATGGTCCAATCAAAAGATATTTAGCCAGTAAGCTTGTGTGTGTGTCTGTGTGTGTATGTGTGTGTGTGAGACAGAGAGAGTGTGTATACGTGTGTGTGTGTCACTCAGTCAGTCAGTGATTATAAGTCCAGTCAATAAGCTAGTATTATTGTGTATTTGAGTGTGTGTGTGTGTGTGTGTGTGTGTGTAAGACATAGTGAGAGAGAGAGAGAGAGAGAGAGAGAGAGAGAGATTTTGATTTTTCAAAACAACTTTATTCAAGTCATTTTTTCAACATTAAATCAGCATCATATATATATATATATACCCATATTTTAAATAAAAACAATAAATAAAAACAGATCAGACCAGCTGATCTGAAAACTCCAGTCCACCATCTTTAACTGAGCACAGTACTCCACCATGGGTCCATGTTTGATAAAACCGCAGCATGTTCTGCATTTCTCTATAGTACTTGAAGTCAATCAGAATCCTCGCTTTGATGGTTCTGCTCAGCAGCAGCACCGGGTCACAGTCCACACCGTCCTCCACTTTCAACTTCCTGCTCATGTAGATCGCCAATTTTGATTGTCCCAGCACAAAGTTCAACATTTGGCATTTTTCTTTTTGAGCTCTTTTGTATTTAAAACCAAGAATGAATGTCTTAAAAGAAAACACCTCGTCTGCTCTCCTGAACACACATTCCATCAGTTCAAACAGAGGAGCGAGGCGAGGACACTCAGTGAAGCAGTGGACGATGGTCTCCACTGCTCCACAGAACGGACAGTTGTTCTGGACCGCTGAATTCATGATGGAAATAAAAGAGTTTACAGCTAAAATCCCATAAATTAGACTCCACTGGAGGTCAGCCACCCTCTTGGAGAGTGGAGGCTTGTACAGGCTCCTCCACCCATGCCTGGACCTTGTCCCCCAGGACCAGCCGAGCCCTCCAGGGGGACCGGATGTGTTGCTGCAGTCTCTCTCTGTTTAAGGTCTTCACCATCAGAGCCGAGAGAACCTTTCCCTCGGCCTTCTCCAGGCTCACCTCCTGCTGCAGGTCTGGTCCCGGACGGATGATGAGGGGGGGGAACGGTTGGTTGGGACAGGGGCCAGTTGGTTCCTGGCGTTGTTCTCCCAGCAGTTGTTGGTCTCGTCCCGTCAGGCAGGTTCTCCAGTGGCTCAGCAGTCGGCTCACGTTCCTCCTCGATCTCCAGCCCAAGCGCCTCGCCAGCTCCTCCGTCTCCTGCAGGTCGGGTCCGGTGATGTCCAGCAGGGTCCCCAGCGTGGTGATCCCCGCCGTCCTCAAGTCCTCGGCCACCGCTGCTCCTGCCCAGGGGGGGTTGCTCAGCAGGCCTCCACGGCCCAGCGGCTCCCTCAGCAGCCAGCAGCAGGTTTGGTGCTGGACCCTCTGCCTCCACAGCAGCTTCCACACGCTGAACAGGCCTCGGTAAAACTCTGGCAGGGATAAAAAACTCACAGTCTTAAAATCCAATAAAAACACAGTCTCCTGTAGGCCGAGGCCGCCCACGCTCCGCAGAATCAGCCGAGCCAGGGGCCTCCACACCAGGTCCTGGGGCCCGTACAGCAGCCGCTGGATAAACTGCAGTCTGAAAGCTGCCCCCCTGCTGGCCAGGTGCACCAGCCCCTGACCTCCCTCTTCCACAGGGAGGAACAGCACCGCCTGTGGGAGCCAGTGGAGCTTGTCCCAGAAAAAGTCAATTAAAACAGTCTGGACCCTGGAGAGCAGGTTAGGGGGAGGGTCGACAACAGCCAACCTGTGCCACAGGAAGGACGACACCAGGTTGTTAGTGATCAGGGTCCTCCCCCTGTACGACATGGACGGCCGCAACCACCTCCACCTCTTCAGTCGGCCCTCAACCGCCTCCAGGACCCCCTCCCAGTTTCTCTTTAAAAACTGTTCATCCCCTAAAAACACCCCAAGATATTTAAGCCCCCCCACTGTCCACTGGAGCCCCCCAGGAAGAACCAGCCCCCCCAAGGAGTCCCTGTTTGTGGTGAAGGCCACACTCTTGGCCCAGTTGACCCTGGCTGAAGACAGTTTGTTAAAAAGATTTACTTTGTCCTCTAAAACCTGAATGTCCTTCTGTGTATTTAAAACCACCATGATGTCGTCAGCGTATGCTGCTAGTTTTATCGCTGAAGGACATCCTGGGAACAGCACTCCTGTCAGAGTCCTCCTCATTTTTTCTAGCAGGGGCTCAATCGCTAAGGAATAGAGCATCCCTGATAAGGAGCAACCCTGTCGAACCCCTCTTTGAACGCCGAAGGGAGCAGCCAGACCACCATTAATCTTGAGTATGCTCGCAACGTCACGGTACATAACCCGAACCCTGGCTATAAAATCTGGGCTGAACCCGAAGGCGGCGAGCGTCTTCCACAGGTATTGGTGTTCAACCCGATCAAAAGCCTTTTCCTGGTCTATGGAAATCAGACCAGTGTCAACGCCTAAAGAGCTAGAGACATCCAAAACATGCCGAATCAGAGTGATGTTATCACTGATCAGTCTGCCGGGCACACAGTAGGTCTGGTCTACATGAACCACCTCCGCCATCACCTCTCGCAGCCGTAGAGCCAGGGCTTTGGAGAGGACCTTATAGTCCCCGCAGAGCAGTGAGACCGGTCTCCAGTTCTTCAGTTCTTGGAGGTCTCCCTTCTTGGGGAGCAGGGTTATGACGGCCCTCCTGCAGCTCTGCGGTAACAGTCCTGTTCTCAAACTCTCCTGAAATACTTCCAATAAGTCCTCGCTCACCACGGGCCAGAAAGTCTTATAAAAATCCACTGGGATCCCATCGATGCCTGGGGCCTTTCCGTTGGCCAAGCTCATGAGGGCCACATGCAGTTCCTCCAGCGTCAGGTCCGCTGTCAGGAGAGAGTTCCCCGATTGTCCCACCTGAGGGAGGTCAGACAGAAAGTCTGCCTCCAGCTGTGGATCCTCCACCAGTTCACTTTTAAAAAGGTCTCTATAAAAACATGTGGCATGCCTGCGGATCTCTGAGGCCCCAGTGATGGTTGATCCGTCAGTGGCGCGCAGGCTGTGGATCACCTTCCTCTGTCCGTTTTTTGACTCCAGGCTGAAGAAGAACTTCGATGGGGCGTCCATCATGGAGGCGTTCATGTAGCGGGAGCGCACCAGCGCCCCCTGTGCTGTAGTGCCCAGCAGGTTGGCTATGGCAGCCTTCTTCTTTTGGAGGGCCTCAACATGCCTCCCTTCTCCTGTACAGTCCAACAGGTTCTGTACCTCAGTCTCCAGGACCTGGAGGGATCTGGTGATGTACTTGGTGACGTTGCGAGTATACTGCTGACAGAACTGTTGAATTAAAACCTTCCCATAGTCCCACCATCTCTGCACTGATAAAAACTCTGCCCTCCTGTCCCTGTGTGAAGCCCATAAAAACCTAAAAGCATCTTTAAAAGCACAGTCTTCTAAAAGAGCCGTGTTAAAATGCCAGTAGGCGCTGGATGTCTTCACATTCTGAATAAAAAAGTCACACTGGACTAAAAAGTGATCAGACACACCCACAGGGACAATAAGACATTTCCTAAAAATGCTGAAATGGTGCTTAAAACAATAAAATCTGTCCAGTCTGGCAAGAGACAAGCTGTTGTCTTTGCAGTGGGACCAGGTGTACTGCCTGGTGGAGCCATTCAAGCCTCTTCACACGTCCTTCAGGTCATGAGTTTCTATCAGTCTTTTTAGCCGAGTGGATGAGGCAGGATGAGGCTCCAGGTGATTCCTGTCCATCACTGCATCAGCAGTGCAGTTAAAATCACCCCCCAGGAATAAAAAACCCTCCTCCACACCCCCCACCACATCACACAGAGTATTTAAAAACAGCATTCTGTCTCTGCCCAGCACTGGAGCATAAATACACACAAAAACAAATTTAAAATCCTCATACTGAGCCTTAGCCATTAAAATGTGTCCATCCATCACCTGGTGCACCTGCACAGTCTGAGGGTTAAAAAACCTGGAGAACAGGATCCCCACCCCAGCACTGTTGGACAGTTTGTGACTCAGATAGACCTGGCCTGGCCACTCCCTTCTCCAGTCCCCCTCATTCCTCTGGTCACTGTGGGTCTCCTGCACAAAGAGTACGTCCAGCTTTTTCAGCTGGCACAGCTGGAACAGAGATGCTCTCTTATAGTCTGAGCGAGCTCCATTTATGTTTAGAGTCCCAATACGAATGTTCATAAAAACTGAGAGAAGAACCGAACAAATAAAAACAGGGGATAAAAAACACGACATCATAAAAATCAGTTACTTGTCACTCTGAGTGTTTCTTTGACCCTTTTCTTGAGCTTACTGAGTCTTCCTGCTCAGTGAACGCGTTCTCTCTTTTAAAACGATTCACAGAGTTTATAAAACCCTTTAAATCTGGGAAAAAATTTTCCACTTTGACAGCCCGTTGGCCTTTAGTGTCAGCTAAAAACTTTTTGATTTTTGACACACTGTAATGTGTGATTTTTTCTTTTTGAGAAGGAGTAAAGTCAGCCTCTTCCTCCTCCTCTTCCTCCTCCTCCTCTTCCTCAGAAAGGTCCTCCAGTACCTTCATGGCCTTCCCTCCCCCCTGACTGCTCATTTGGTTGTTTTCTTTTACTGTATTTAAGACTGATGTTTTGTTCGTTAAAAACGTCTTCCATAATCACTTTGATCATGCTGTCAATGTCTGATTTGTTTTCTCCTCCTCCCTCCACCACAGTATTTACAGTTTTTTTCTGTTGATCAATTTTTACATTATTTTCATTTGGTGCATCTCCACTCAGACCCACTTCCATTCTGTTATCCTCGGGCACCTGCTTACTCAAACGGGAGCCCGAGGCGTCTGACTCGTTCTCGAGTGGGGCCGGGGCGAGTGGGGCCGGGGCTCCGCGCGCGAAGCCCCGGCTCCACCCGCCGGGCGTTCCGCGCCCGGAGCCCCGGCCTTACTCGGCGTTCTCCTTTCTGGCCTCAGGACATGCTCGGATGAGATGTCCTTCGGCCCCACACCCAAAACACTTCATTGTGTCCGATGTAATAAAAACCACATAGTTAAAACCGTCAATCTTGAAATTTAGTGACAGGTTTAAAGGATTTTCCGCGTCTTTCAGTATCATGAACAGCTGCCTCCTGTGACACACGACATGTTTTAACTTTGGTGATTTGCACCCTAGCAAGACCATTTTTACTGGTGACACAATTTGACCGTATTTACTCAAAGCTTTGCACAGGTCATAATTTTTTATAAACGGTGGTGCATTTGACACTGTTACCTTTTTAGCCACGTTTACCAGAGGAAACACGGAAGTGAACGTGTCCCTCAATACTACACCTGATTCCACCACCCTCTCCACTTTACTCACCTCATCTAAAAAAATAACAACAGCACTATTCATCCTAGATGCTGACTTTACACTCTCGAATCCCACCACCTCACCAACAGCATAGCTCACCTCCTCCACCGACACGCCAGCTCCAGGTAAAACTTTCACCGCGTGCCGGCGAGTTAGCAGCTCCAGCTCGGCGTGACCACTGACCACGGGCATGTCGCCCTGCTGTCAGCCCACCACCACCAAACTCTCAACTAAACTACTCACCTACAACTATTAATACGAATAAAGCAGACTTTCTCTCATGAGAAAGCCACAAAAAGATAGAAATTTGTTCAAACACTCGAACAATCGCTCCGCACACTCACTCAGCACACTCACTGCTCAGAGAGAGAGAGAGAGAGAAAGAAATCAAGAAAGAGAGAGAGAGAGAGAGAGATTGTGTATGTTTGTCCAGCTAAACTTGTGAGGACCATCAGAAGCTTGTAACCATCTGAGGGAGGTCCAAATACTGAAGTGAGGACATTTAGGCTTGTCCTTACACTGTCTAAAGGCTCTCCTCTAAAAGAGAGAGAGAGAGAGAGAGAGAGAGAGAGAGAGAGTATATTTGCTGAGTCAGTCGGTAACGTAGTGTGTATTGGTCTAGTCAGGTTATAGTCAGTCAGTAAACTAGTGTGTCTTTGATATGTTGTCAGCCATTTTGTTAACATTTCTGTCTGCCTGGCAGATATGGAGACATAGTAACAGCTTGGTAAAAGCTTTGAGGTCAGCCAACCACAACTAACTTCAACAGCCAATCATGAGTAAGTTAGTGTCATATTACTTCCATTTTAATGTTATCAGTCATTTTGTCAAGCATTCTCACTGCCTGGTGAATGTAGAAGCAAAATAAAATATGGGGGCATAGTAGCAGCCCGGCGACGGCTCTGGAGCTAGCCAATCACAAGAGAGGTCCCACAAGCCAATCATGAGTAAGCTAGAGTGAAGGCCCAAGGGGACAGTTGCAGACACTTTCAAAGAAAGGCCTTTTTATCACAAACTTTTAATGGCAAACTTTCTTCTTGAATTATATATGTAACCATGCAATCAGCTCCCTATCAAAAAAGGAGCCTAGAAATAATTTTTTAAGTCACATATCATTACCAAAAATTATTTAAATTATTTATTTAGTGATCAAAATCGCCCTGTTATTAGATATTTTTACACATTTATACCTATAAACACAGACTCTCTCTCTCTTTCTTTCTCTCTCTCTTTATACATATATATGTATATGAAATATATTTATATTTAATCTTATTTATTGTCTGACAGTCCATTTTTTAACATATCTGACTGCCTGGCAAATATAGAGGCACAGCAGCAGCCGAGCAAACAGCCAATCATGAGTAAGCTAGAGTGGAGGCCCAGGGACACAGTCGAAGACACTTTCAGAGAAATACTTTTTTTACATTTTTGTCTGCCTGTCAAGTATGGATGCATAGCAGCAGCCTAGCGACGGCTCTGGAGCTAGCCAATCACAAGAGAGGTCCCACAAGAACAGCCAATCATGAGTGAGCTATAGTGGAGGCCCAAGGAGACAGTTGCAGACACTTTCAGAGAAAGACCTTTTTATCACAAACTTTTAATGGCAAACTTGCATTAAACATTAATTTTTCTAAATAGTTTGTACATGCATCTATACATATATATAAGTATCTATCTATCTATCTAAAGACATGTCTTTAACAGAGACATGTCTTAAACAGTGAACAGCTTACAGGAACCATAAAAATGGAAAATTTCTGAATTAAAGCTATCTTTGTCACCCGAATTGATTTACAGTGGAAGACTACACCATAGCTAATTTAGTTTTTAGTTATCTATTTATTTTTACCAAGTCCAGCCTATTAGCTTGGCAAAGTGTTTGTAGCCTCCTCAAGAAAGACTGCAAAATCTCACACAAAAATACTAAGACACTTAAAAAAACAATTGACAGAAATAGAAAAATTAACCATTCAAATATATTATTTGTATGATAGAAAGTGTAGTTTCTAAGCTAATTTAATATTAAATTTGATGGAGAAATAGAGAAATTAACCATTCAAAAATATCTTTTTGTACAATAGAAAGTGTAGTTTCAAAGCTAATTCAATTTTAAATATGATATAAAAAGAGACTCACCCTTCTCTGTGCTCTTCTAGCTTCTCTTGTTCTTGCTCTTCCTTATCAAAATGGAGCTCTAAAACTTTCTACACAGTTTCCATGGTGATGAAAGACACTGGGCGGGGCCATAAACTGAACCCATTTAAATCGGGACAGCATGTACACATGTCAGAGCCGGGAGCGCGGCTGCTCATTTCTACTCGGAAAGCCAGGTGCATGTAGGTATTACCATAGACATAATTTACATAGACGCCTCAAAGCCTGACGCTCTTGAGCGAGCCTGGAGTGGAGTGACCCATCCAATATGGCGGCGACACTGGATTACGCTCCAGCACATAATGAGGCGTCTACGTGTGTTATGTCTATGGGTATTACAACCCTTTTAGCCGGATGAAGTGTGTATGCATTTCAACATTCCAAGCTGGCGGCACCGCTGAACATTTCTACCCTTTAAATCGGGAGCGCGTGTGACATTCTGTAGTTTTTTTTAATACATTCCGGAGTCGTGGCGAATCAAATAATCATACCCGTCTGCCTCTGGTAGGCGAATAAAGTGCTCGGTTTCATGCTTGGATCTTGCTATGTGCTTCGTGAGGAAAGCAAACAATGACGGCTGCAGAGGGCAGCTTCTTCAGAGAAGTGTCCAGCAGTGTGAACAACCTCTTCATATTGAGTGCTCTGGGCTCACACTTTCTGCGTTGTCTGTGAGTGTTGCATGATTTTGGGTGAGCACAGAGATGAACACACTGTCAGCCACTTATTTATAAATTCATTTTTTATTTTTCAGTTCTTAGTGCTGCTTTTGTACTGGTACTATACTAGGGCAGCTGTATACCCTTTCAACACTTTGTGTTTTATTTTTACATTTGTGTTTAATTGACACTTATCATGACTGCCACTTGTTTTACAGAAAGCAAACAATGTGTTAGTCTCCAGTGCAGAGCCTTTACTTTTATTTATACAGCCGCTTATTTAATTTGGTTCGTTTGTTCAAGGTTTTCAATAATGTGATGACGTTCCAGAAAAATAAAAGATAGTTACCTTGAAAGCCACATGTATAAGCTGTCAAATATTTTTTTAATTTCGTTTCTATCTGCTACAGAGGCTGCGATATCAGCTTTTTTGTAAACCTCAATACTTCAGAAAGCCTCAGGATCTGGGGGCCCTTCTCAAAATTGCCCTCAGGATTTCAGAGGCATGTCTTAGACAGGGTTCAAGTCTTAATGGGTTAAGGCAGGATGAAAACGTCCAGGAAAAGTCCTGAAAAATGCCAACCCACTTGCACTCTGCTAGGATACAGACTTAACATCCTGACGCACTTGTAATAATACCAGGAGATGTCAACCATGTCACCCTCTCCTCTCTCCTGACTGGATTTACACACTTTGACTGTCCTTCCAGAGAAACCTTTTAATGAGATTGCAGACAAATTAATTTCCCTTTGTATAAATAAAGTCAGTGAATTATAATTATGTTGTATTGTATCAACTACCAAATCACACATGGTGTGACAGCATTCTTCCCCCAGGAGGCCATACAAAGGCGTACTAAGGAACTCCATCCATATTGAAGGCTCACATTTTTGGTGTGTCTGTTTCAATGAGGCAGTATTGTGTCACTTGGTCTGTTTTTGAGTCCATGTGTATGTTACTGTATGAGTGTAGAAATTGTTTATGAGCTGAAGTAAAAGTAGTAGAAGTTGAATGACTGTTGAGCTGAGGTGGAAGAAGTAGAAGTTGTATGAATGTAGAAACGGTTGAAAAGCTGAAGAAGAAGTAGTAGAGGTAGCAATTGAATGAATGTGAAAATTGTTTAGAAAGTCAAAGTAGTATGAATTTGCTGCACAATTGAAATAGCATAAATGTTAAAAGAAGCTGAAAAAATGTCTGAAATTGGACAAAGTTTGTATGAAGAAGAAAATTACCTGAAAATACAGTAAAGTGAGAAGTGGTATAAGTAGCCATTATTAGTATAAGTAATAGAAGTAGAAGAAATAGTGATAGTAGTAGTCACATTAGTGGTAGTGGTAGTAGAAGTTATTGCAGCAGTAATAGTTGTTGTATTAGCAGTAGTAGTTATCATGTTCATAGTCTTAGCAGTAGAAGTAATAGTAGGAGTAGTATAAGTCACAATACTAGAGGTAGTCGTGGTAGTAGTATTAGTAGAAGACGCAGTGGTAGTAGAACTGGTAGTTGTATTATTATAATTAGTAGTAGTAGTAGTATAGTAGAACTGGAAGTACGAGTAATAGAGATGGTATTAGTAGTAGTAGTAGTAGTGTACCTGAAGGTCTCATAGACAAAAACAGACTGTGTGCACGTGTGTTTGTGTCTCGTTAATCAAAGCATTCTAAACAGCTGTAGGACTAACCGACCAACTGATTTCATGAGAGGTTTCCTAACCCTGAATGAAACTGAAGCCTCTGAACTTCTTCACATAGCGCTAAGTTACACTATCACTAAGTGATTTTAAAATGGGGAAAATTTAAATGAATAAAAATCCCGAATACACCCTATAATGTCATCAATAAGCTCTGCTCTGTGTGCTGGGCCTGGCTTCATGTGTCTCATATGGCCATTAGAAGCAGCTTTCCAGTCAGCTGTGTGTCTCCAGGTGCACTAATTGGTTGCCAGGAGAAAGGAGGCTTGAAGCTGAGAAACAAATGCTCTAACGCACTCACATAGTTACTGTGTACATGCAGTTATCATAGGCAGAGACACACACGCACACACATTGTCAGACTTGTTAGTGATTGCATCCAAAACAGCTGTGAGATCAAAGACATTAACTGACCTACTGTTTGACTGAGATGCTGCCTGCAGTGAATTTAGGGCCTCTGAACTTCTTCACATAGCACAATTTCCTTATATTCCAGAATGAAAATAAGAACATCGTACGAATCCTCCGCCCTTCATGAACACAATGATGTGTTTTTCATGTCTGTACTCCAAAAAATGTGGCCACAACAGCGAGTTAAAAAAGTCTGAGCCTGAGTGACGATAAGGATTTTCTTGGAGAACAATTACATTAGGGCTAATGGGAAAGATTTCCCGTCTATTTGGACAGTTGGTCAACTGCTGGCCAAGGGGTGGGATTTAATGATTTGAAACCTCTTTTGTGAGAAGCAGGACACATATACCTCAATTTTGATGTATTTTTTATGGCTGTGGAGTTAAATTTGTGGGTGTGGGAGCGATATATTCGAGCGAGATTTGGTCGAACAAAGAGGAGCTGTCCACTCTAGCGATGACATCATCACTCTAGCCTCTCCAATACACACCCATTATAAAGCCTGAAAATTTGCTGAAAACCATGAGGTGAATAAAGCTAAATTGTGGAAAAACTGTAGGAGATAGCACAAAAGAGTCAATACAGCATATTTAGAGGAGAAGATTGTGAACATTTTAAAGCAAAAATGTCTGTAGGTGAAAGAATGCTGAAGTTATAAGGCTGAGAATGTGGAGGAGTAAAAGGCAGAATTTGAAGATTTCCCCATTCATTTCAATGGGAAAAATTTTGCACAAAAAGTATAAGGGGTAGAAAAGTGAAAAATACATCCGCACTATTCCTGAAGGAGAGGAATAGTTTAAAAGTTGAACGGTTGAAATTGGACAAAGTATGGAGGAGTTGAAAAGTTGCAAAAAAGCTACGGAAGAATAATAATAACTAGAAAAATTGCATTTCCTTGCAGAAAATGCGTGGAAATGCTGAGTGCTGAAAGCTGAAAAAGCAATGCAAAACTGCTAATAACACATGGAGAAAGCTATAAATGTTAAAGCTGTTGAAGGGGTAAAAAATAAATATAAGTTGGATAATGGTTTAATTGGTTGAAGGACAAATAGTATGAATATGCTCCTCAAACTGAAATTTGATTCATGCTGAAAAAGGCTGGAAAAATTTCTACAAAAGCACAAAGTTTGAATGAAGAAGTAAATTACCTTAAAAGGCAGGTAAGTGAGAATTGGCATAAGTTTAAGTTGGAGTACTAGAAGTAGTATGATAATAGGTAGTTGTAGTAGTGATATTAGTAGTCATGTAAGCAGTACAAGTAGTTTTAGAATAGAGGAAGTAGAAGTCAAAGTAGTAAAGCTCGTGGTAGAAGTAAAAGATGCAGTAAAAGTTAGAGACGCAGTAAAAATATATTTAAAGAAGCAAGAGTAGTGGAGGTAGAAGTGAAGATACAAGTTAAAGTCTCCACAAAGCCTGTGTAGCTCTGCATTGTGTTTTTCTTGGTGTTTGGGTTGCAGGGTGTCACACAGAGATTTGGAGGATGACACACAGAGTGCGTAATTGTGATGGAGACCGGAGTGTACTTTTCTCCAACAGCTGCTGGTACACAAGTGTCATGGCAGTGAGAGAGAGAATTGTTTGTATTAATATAAAGTGTGATAAAATAAAGATGAAGAAAAGAGTTTTGTGAAATAGCCAGCAACGCCTATGACTTTAAGAGTCACAAGCCCACGGTTAAGGAGCCAGATGCAAAGAAGCAAGTTTCTGTCTTTGTTGAGGACAAGAAAAGACAGCCTGCAGCGCTTACAACGGGCCTTGAACACGCGATCGCTGCGGGTCAGCAGCTTTAGCGCTCAGCCACATAGAAGATGCTTATTATCACCCCACCGGCTGTAACTTTAAACTCACTAAAGTCACCTGGGCTGAAAACCTTGATGCCGGCATGTATGCCGGGGACCACAACACCTCCACAACACACACAGATGATGTGTCCTTTTCGACACGTGAACAACAGCCAGGGACCACACAATCGGAGAGTCAGGGTCAGACAACAGTTCAGGAAACCACAAGACTCACAGACAGCCAGCTCGCTGTCAGGGACGGAAGGTGAGCTAGATTGCCATGGATCAGACCAACAGTCAGGGTCAGAGCACAAACGACTCGAGCGTTACGATCAATCCAAGGGCAAGGCGAGCAGGCAGGAACGGGAACAGACCAGGTCGGCAACGGGAGATCAGTCAGGAAAAGAGTGCCAGAAGGGCTTGCATAATGCGAACACAATCAGACAACTGGTGTGTGTGTGGACAGAGGCGGGGCTTGCCAACAGGCAGACCAGGCAATTGCCTGGGGCCCAGGCTTGCAGGGGATCCCCCACTTGGGCATCCTCCCGAGTGGCCGGGTGCCCCAAGTGCTAATAAATGTACTGCACGGCAACGACAACAACGGGCATTTACTATGAGAAAGCGATGTAGCAAACCCCCTAGGGGGCCCCCACGCCCCTTCTGCCTTCAGTATACATATCAAATGTCCCAGAAATTGTGTGCAAAAAACGATTTTTTTCAGTGTGCAGGGATGGGGTGGAGGCCCCACAAATTTCTTGCTTGGAGCCCCAAAGGACCCTTGCCCCGCCTCTGTGTGTGGAGCTGGAGCTTAAATACTTGGGCTGATTGTCAGGGATGAGCTGCAGGTGTGGTGGAGAGCACAGGTGAGTTGAGTTTGGCTGATGAGGTGGGAGTGGCAGTGAAAAAACACTAATTGGGGCATTATTATCACACGCCCTTAATCGACGAGCACTTATAGGTGATCATGACAGCATGGGCCACAAAAGAAGAAAAAAAAGAATTCCTAAAAGGAAACTTGCTTGGTCCACAGGACAAAGGGCAGGTGCTTTAGCACCACCTAGTGTCTAGCTGTGCACACCACTGGACTGTTGGATTTTAACAGCAAGGTCACAGAAAAGTTTAAGCACATGAAGGACCACAGAGCGTCATTCCTCTTCAAAAAGTGAGTCACATCAGTGACTCTATTGATCTACGTGGAATTTATAATATGGTTTGTATATTGTTTGAATAAAAGTGGAATTAATGTAATGTGTAACTGGCGATACGTGTGTGTGTGTGTGTGTGTGTGTGTGTATGTGGTGGACACAACGTCACGTGGGCTCTCCAAGGGAGCTGTTCACCTATCTTTGGTGCTGAAATGGCTTTTTGGCTGTGGTATATTGTGTGTGGTGGCTTTGATTCCTGTGCGTTGTTTGTGCGCCGTTGACGCCTTTGTGTTTTTATTATTGTCACGTTGTGTCGATCTTAACTATTTGATATTGTGAGCTCTTGAACACTACCATTTGGTGGCGCTATTGGTATGATAATATATGTCGCCAGATTGACATTGTGTGAAGACATCATTCAGCTGTAGTTTTGTCGTCAAATGTGCTGTGGTCCTCTCTCTCACTTGCTGCTGTATTTTTGTTGTGAGGGTATGAGAGAAATATCTGTTATTTCCGGATTGCATAATGAGATTTTCCTGCATGGCCCCACCAAAAATACACAAAACACGTGTAATTCCCGACACACCCGCCACTAACAATCTTTTTTGTATTTATTTACTTGGTAAGATTAAGTAAGCATCGAGGTCTTCACTCCACATCAGCGCCGATTTGTTGTTTGCCAACCACCAAAATAAACAGTGAAGAAGGAGAAGGAGACCTTTGCGCATGCAGTCCGTGCAGGTCATTTCATCGTCTGCGCAGGTAAGAGGACCACGTGTGCATGAGTTAAATGCTACATGTCTGATCATACCAGGGCTCTCAGGTTTTGAACTAAGCTTGGAGTCAGATTTTCTTGTATTTTTATTGAAGGGGATTTATCCTTTGGATCATAAGAACAACATTGTCATGAGTATCATGCATCTTTTCTGCAGAAAAAAAAGATGGACTTTGAGGGAAATAGCTGGAAATGGCTGTACAGAGGCTAGATCCATTAATTCAGCTGTCAATAGCAATCGCATAGGGCTTTAGTTTATCATATGAGTCTATTTGCCATGAGGTGTTGAGGCCTCTGCAGGTGTAGGTCACTGACTTACTGTAATGATTGGATATTTTTTGTGCTTACAAAACCTGCTTATTCACAGCGGGTTTCTGTCTTTAAAATCTACCTGGATACAGCAATGCTACCTTTTGATTGGCTGTTCGGTAGCTATACTGTATTTGGTTGGCTTGCGGGTGCCATGCAGCCTCTTTTGTCTCAGGGGAACCGACTTGATTTCTACCTGTTCCATTGTTGAAAGGTTGCAGCTTGCAGGACGCCACCGTGGTAATATTAATGCGTGAGAAATACAATGTGTGGCGTGTGAACAGGTGCGTGTGCCACACACCGAATGCGTGAGACTTGAGAGCCCTGTCATACATTATCAAATGTTTGTACATATTTCCCCTTGTTCCTCGCGACAAGGTAAGGTAGAGTTAGTTTGCTCTAAATTCTGTGAAAAATGATATGAATAGGTAGTTTTTCCGACATCGCTAACAAACTAATTATAGCCTCCAAGCAGCATCGTGAAGCTGAACATACCACCCGTTATAAAACGAAATGCCGTATTGTTTTTTAAGCTATTTATAATGTAACACCATGCAGAAATGAAAAAAATGTTCTCCAATACAAACATGTCAGCAGCAAACCAATGTATTATATAACATTTATTTTTAAATCAAAACAAATTCAACAACAACTATGTGTGTGTGTGTGTGTGTATGTGCGCGTGTGTGAGACACAGAAATGCATGAAAAACCTTTTTAAACTTCGAAACACATTGAACACTGAACTATGAACACTATTTACAAAACTGACATTGTTGTAATATTTTTTCCCTTCACAGTGGCTTTAACTTTGAGGGCGCCCTCCTGTATGGCCTCATCAGATGATGGCTCCCACAAGGCCTTTGAAATTTGGAGAGTCTCCCCACTCTCCAAAAGCACCTCGTAAGATCCCTCATGGGGGCCGCTGCTGGATGTGGCCCCTCCCTCCTTGAGGACACCAACAATGTGGAGGTGCTGGCTCATCTGCTGCTTCTGTAGACAAATTAAGCAAACACAGGTAAGGAATTAGATCATTTGGAATAAGTTGTATTTTCTGTAACAATGGCCCAGTATTTCTTAACATTGTGAGTATTGTTGTCCTGAAGCCCTGCCCATCCTGGCACTTGAGGAAGTGGGTCAGATGTGAGACCGGGTACAAAAGTGTCAATACAAAACTTCCACCCACAGAAATTGTCCCCGCCATTAATTCAGTGCCCCTCAATGAGATGGCTATACACAGGCAGACAGAATCGTTGGTACCTATCTGTTAAAGAAAACTAAAGCAACAAAGCTCACAGAAATGACTTGAAATGAACAGAAGTAAGAATGAAATATAATAAACAGAAAATTAAGTAATGAAATTGTGACATTGGATTTGAATTTTGGTTTAACAGAAGTACTTTTTAAAATGTAAATGTATGAAACTGACACATTTAAACACACTTAAAAATCAAGAAAACTTTTTTAACAAAACTGGCATGGACAAAATGGATGGTAACTTTAACTGTATACTATGTTGCACAACCTTTTGAGGCAATTACTGCAATCAAGTGATTGCTGTTACTCTCAGAGAGACCTGTGCACCTGTCCATAGGTGTTAAGGTCCACTCCTATTGAGCAAACTGTTCCAGTGGTGTCACGTTTGAAGGGTGTCATCTCCAGACTGCATGTTTCGGCTCCTTCCACAGACGTTCAATAGTATTTAGATCAGAACTTGGGAAACCACCTCAGAATAGTCCAGTATTTTGTCTTTTGTCATCCGTGGTCCTCAAAAAGGACAATGATCAAAATCACAGCTAAAAACTCTCAAGAAGGACGCAAAAAAAAAAATATATATATATATATATATAAAGAGGGAGTTAGGATCTACGGAAGTCTATGACCATCTCCTTTGTCTTTGAGGTGTTGAGGAGACTGGTAGAGACTGGTAGATGTCAGTCATTTTGTTTGTCATTTGATCTAGAATTTTCTTTTTCTTTTTTTGTCCGTAACACGTTGTGCTTCTTTTCTTTTTTTATATATATCTTTTACACTCCTCCAGTTCAGACAGGTTCTGTCAAAGTGATCTCTTGATTCATCAGGTCAAGCGCTAATCAGGTCTGGGTATTATTATTGGAATTTAACTCATTTTGTTTAAGGAAAAATTTGTGATTCAACTAGAGGGGACAATTACTTTTTTACATAGGGGCAGGTAGGTATAGATTACTTTATTTTCCCCTTAAATAAAATCATTTATAAACTGCATGTTATATTTACTGTAGCTATATTTGACTTAAATATGCAAAAAGTAAAAGAAAGCAGAAAGGGGCAAATACTTTTTCGTGCAACTGTATGTAGGTTAGTCTGTCTTTAACATAAGGGTTCCAACAATTTTGTCTGTGTGTGGTCATCTTTAAATCATTTTTTGATTAATTAAATAGTTATTAAACCTAGTTAATTTATTGTGATTCTGTAAAGATAGGAGAAAAAAATTGAGTCAGTGCATTTACTTGAAAACAATGAAAACAACAAATTACCTCAATTTTTGTGTAGTGGGTGGAGTTCACCTGGAGCCCATATTCATTTTTTTGGAGCTTCATGTGAGTGAGCCGAACAGTCTCACCCACAATCAGGGGCTCCACGGCTGACTCCCTCCACAAGGAGACCTTGAGGTTGGACTGGTCCTGTAAAAGGTAAGGGAACACCTTTATTGTATGACTGTGATTGTATGATTGATTGTATGATTCTATGATTGTATTTATTGTACGACTCTAAAAAACACCACAGTCTCATTTAAATCAGAGGGGCTGAGCAGATATATGTTGCAAAAGTAAGCAAAAATGAATGAGAAAGATAAGAGGAACTTTATTGATCCCCAAGTGAAAATTTGATATCATGCTGATTTAGTCACATCAATGTATGTATGAATTTACCTTAAATCAGCATCATTCAACGATCGATTGAGTGTGAACTAATCACATGAATTCAAAGTGACAGGCTCATTTGTGTAAAGTGAGAAACCAGCATCAATGACACACCTGCATTAATTCAAGTGTTGTGTCATCATGATTCATACATTATGTAAATGCTATTAAGCATGCAGTATCTCACAAAAGTGAGTACGCCCCTCACATTTCTGCATATATTTAATTATATCTTTTCATGGGATAACACTAAAAAGATGACACTTTGATTCCATGTACAGCAGTCAGTGTACAGCTTGTGTAACAGTGTAAATTTACTGTCCCCTCAAAACAACTTAACACAGAGCCATTAATGTGTACAACCCTGGCAACAAAAGTGAGTACACCACTAAGTGAAAGTGTCCAAATCAGGCCCAATTAGCTATTTTACCTCCCCAACATCATGGGGTAAGGCGGTGTTTGTGGCCACTCAAAATATTGACACTTTGGACCTGATTTGGACATTTTCACTTAGTGGTGTGCTCACTTTTGTTGCCATGGTTGTACACATTAATGGCTCTGTGTTCAGTTATTTTGAAGGGACAGTAAATGTACGCTGTTACACAAGCTGTACACTGACTATTGAACATGGTATCAAAGTGTCATATCGTTTAGTGTTATCCCATGAAAAGATATCATGAAATATTGGCAGAAAAATTAGGGGTGTACTGACTTTTGTGAGATACTGTATACATACACAGACATTTATATTTATTATTACTTTTGTCATTTTCAGGTTATTTCAGTGACTCATATGTACAAACAATTTTCACAGCTGCAGTTACCTGCTGCAGGAGAAGCTTCCTAAGAGGCATAGCCTCTTTCCTCAACACCATTTTAATGACAGCAGACATCTAAACAAGAGGAAATTCTGTATTTAGTTATTTATATATTTGAGAATGCAATTTTTTTTATTGTTTTTAATTTCCCGGATCCATGGCTGCTCCGTAGAGGCTTATACTAACCTCGACAATCACTCCCTCCATGGACATCAGGCCCTGCTGCTACCAGCACTAGTGGAGTGCTATCAGTGGCAAGGCTGGGTGCAGCAGGGCCTCAGCTCTTGCCACAAGTTCTGCGGGGCAGTGAATTTGCCCGCCCCGGAAGAACTGTGTCCCACTCCCAACATTAATTGTTAAAGGTGGGGTTGTCCCCATCAGGATATGGCCCCGCATGTAGTAGGCCTCCCCCTCTGCCACTCTTCCTGCCATGGCCTCAAACAGCACGACCTTTGCCAGAGACTCTCCATCGCTAACAATGGCCGTTCTGTTATTTTTTGTGCATGTTGGGCTTGCCGAAGACCCATCAAAAGCCCAAGCCACAACTCTTGGGGTGTCAACCACTCTTAAAAAAGTGATGTGGAGGGGTGGGAGCCTTTCATATGGGGAGGCTGCCCGCGAATCCAGGAGTTTCCTGAGTGCCATTCTGGAACAAGGAAGAAAAGCATGTTCAGTATTGTTCATTTATTTTTTTTTTCATTGCCGTCATTTGTCATTTTATTTTTCCATCTGTCCCCCTTCCCCCTCTCTCTCTCCCTCTCTCCCCCTTCCCTCTCTTCATCTCTCCCCCTCCTCGACCTTCCCTCTTTCTCCCCCACTCCCTCCCTCTCTCCCATGTCTTCTCACTATCCCTCCCTCTCTCCCACTTCCTCCCTCCTTCTCTCCCTTGTCCATTCACCGTCCCTCTCTCTCTCCCACTTCCTACCTCCCTCTCTCCCTTGTCATCTCACCATCCCTCTCTCTATCCAACTCCCTCCCTCCCTTGTCATCTCACCATCCCTTTCTCCCTCCCTCCCTCCCTCCCTCGTCCTCTCACCATCCCTCCCTTTCTTCCTCAATTTATTATATCACATTTATTTTTAAAACAAAACAAATTTAACAACTCTGTGTGTGTTTGTGCACATACACACATAGTGTGTGAGCGCAAACGTGTGTGTGTCTGCGCACACACACACACAATGTCAAAACACCTGGAACATTGAACTATGACCACTATTTACAAAACTGGATGTTATATTTTTACGTTTCCATCTGCCCCCCTTTCCTCTCTCTTTCCCTCCCTTCCTTATCTCTCCCTCTCTCCCTCTCTCCCACTTCCCTCTCTCCCTTGTCCTCTAACAATCCCTCTCACTATCCAACTCCCTCCCTCCCTTGTCATCTAACCATCCCTCCCTCCCTCTCTCCCTTGTCCTCCACTATCCCTCTCTCTCTCCAACTCCCATCCTCCCTCCCTCTCTTACTTGTCCCCTCACCATCCCTTTCTCTCTCCCACTTACTCCCTCCCTCGTCCTCTTACCTTCCCTCTCCCCCCTTTATTATGTATTTCTTTATTTATTCAACAGAATAAATAAGTACTGTATAATAATAATAATAATAATAATAATAATAATAATAATAATACATTTCATTTAAAAGCGCCTTTCTGAGCACCCAAGGACACTTTACAGGGCATAGAAACACAGCTAGAAACATAATTAAAATAAATAAAAACAACATACAAGTGTGAAAGTAGACAGTTAAAGTGAGTATGCGATTCGGAATAGGTGTGTTTTGAGATTGGATTTAAAGTGGGGTAATGAGTCCATGTTCCTGAGGTCCGGGGGGAGAGAGTTCCAGAGTTTGGGAGCAGAGCGACTGAAAGCCCTGCTCCCCATGGTGCTGAGCCTGGCAGAGGGGACAGAGAGGTGGAGGGAGGAGGAGGATCTGAGGGAGCGTGAGGGGGTGGATATGTGGAGGAAATCGGAGAGGTGGGGGGGGGGGGGGCAAGGTTATGGATGGCCTTGAAAGTGTACAGGAGGATTTTGTAGTTGATTCTGAACTTGACGGGGAGCCAGTGAAGCTGCTGAAGGACAGGGGTGATGTGGTGAAAAGAGGGGGTTCTGGTGATGATGCGGGCTGCAGAGTTTTGGACAAGTTGAAGTTTATGGAGGGATTTGTGAGGGGTACCGAAGAGTAGTGAGTTGCAGTAGTCTATGCGTGAGGTAACAAGGCTGTGGACCAGAATAGCTGTGGTGTGAGGAGTGAGTGACGGACAGAGACGGTTGATGTTTGGTAGGTGGAATTATGCAGACCGGGTGATGCTACTGATGTGGGAGTGGAATGATAGAGAGCTGTCGAGGATGACACCCAGACTCTTAACCTGAGGGGAAGGGGATACTGCGGAATTGTCTATGGAGAGGGAGAAACTGTCAGTTTTGGAAAGAGTGGACTTGGTACCGACCAGGAGGAGTTCTGTTTTATTGGAGTTGAGTTTGAGGGAGTTTGAGGTGAACCAGGATTCAATTTCTGAGAGGCAGTGGGTGAGGGAGGAGGGTGGAAGGGAGGCGTCGGGTTTGCTGGAGAGGTAGAGCTGGGTGTCATCTGCGAAGCAATGAAAATGTATGCCAAATTTACGGAGGATGCTGCCAAGGGGAAGGAGATAGATAATGAAGAGGAGGGGGCCTAGGACAGAACCCTGGGGGACACCAGAAGTGACGGGGGAGGGCTGTGAGGTGAATGATTTGAGTTTGATGAACTGAGTGCGGCCAGTGAGGTATGAGTGAAACCAGTGGAGGGGGTTGTGAGTAATGCCTATGGAGGAGAGTCTATGGAGGAGGATGGGATGAGAGATGGTGTCGCAGGCCGCACTCAGATCGAGGAGATGATGAGGGCTGTTTCAGTGCTATGGAGGGGACGGAAGCTGGACTGGAACTGTTCATAGAGACTGTTGTGAGTGAGATGGGTGTGGAGTTGGGAGGCAACAGTTTTTTCTAGAATTTTGGAAATGAAGGGGAGGTGGGAAATGGGGCGGAGGTTATTGAAGTCGTTGGGGTCTGAACCAGGTTTTTTCAGGGTGGGACTGATGGTTGCAGTTTTGAAGGGGGTGGGAACAGTTCCAGTAGACAGGAAGAGTGAATGATGGCTGAGATGAGGGGTAGCAGAGAGGGCAGACAGGATTTGACCAAAGGAGTGGGGAGGGGGTCCAGCAGGCAGGATGAAGGTTTAGATTTGTATATGAGGTCAGCAATTTCTGAGGGGTTAGGGAGTATAAAGGTGGAAAAAGGTTGGAAGGGAGGGAGAGGTTCAGATGAGGGAAGAGGTGAGGATGTGGAGCCCAAGTTCTGATGGATCTTGCTGATTTTGTTATTGAAAAAACTGAGGAGAGACTTGCAGGTGTCTGAGGAGTGCATGTGGGGAGGAAAGCAGTCCGGGGGTTGAATGATGTGGTTGTAGATAGAGAAGAGAGACTTGGGGTTACCAGCATTGGAGCAGATGAGTCCAGAGTAGTATTGAGATTTGGCATGAGAGATTGAGTCCTGATAGAGAGACAACTGAGTTGTTAGGATGTCTTTGTGGATAGATAGACCGTTTTTTCTGAAGAGTCTTTCTAGCTGTCGATTTTTGGATTTTAAGGAGCGGAGATGCGGGGTAAACCAAGGTGCGGATCTAGTGAAGGAGACAGAGCGGGATTTGACAGGAGCAATTGAGTTCAATATATTGGACAGTCCATCGTTATATTGTGTGACAAGATCATCAGGGGTGGAGGTGGGGTTCAGGGTGAGGGTGGTGATGTAGGAGGAAAGGGAGTCCAAGTTAATGTCCTTTATGTTGCGGTATGAGATGGTGCGGGGGGCTTTGGAGATGGAGAGCTGAAGATTGACGTTAAGTGAGAGGAGGGAGTGGTCCGTAACGTGTAATGTGTCGGCGGTACAGTTGGAGGGGTGAGACCTGAGCAGCAAATTAAATCTATTGTGTGGCCTTTGATATGTTATGGGAAATCTGCAAACTGCTGGAAACCAAAGCTGTCGAGTAATGAAGAGAAGTCCGTGGTAAGGGGTAGGGTGGGATTGTCCATGTGGATATTGAAATCTCCAAGCAGAATTATATTGGGTGAGAGAGTGGCGAGGTGAGTAAGAAGGACAGAGAATTCATTTAAGAAGTTACTGTGGGGTTTGGGAGGACGGTATATAGTGGCAATGATTGTGGGGACAGGTCCGGGTAGCTGACACGCTAGACATTCCAGTGAGGAGAGAGGAGGCAGAGAGACAGGCAGAACCTTCCACTTCTCGCGATACAGTATCGCGAGACCTCCCCCATGTCCCGACTCACGCGGTTTCGAGATGTAAACAAACCCCGCCGGAGAGGAGTCGTTCAGCTGTGAAAAGTCACCGGGGACTTGCCACGTTTAAGCATAAAAAGTCAAACTTGCGGTCGACAAGGATATCTTGGACGAGATGTCCTTTACCAGAGAGGGACCTGATATTTAGCAGACTGAAGCTGACGCCCGTGGCGTTGTTGTTGTGGGGAGTGCTAACCGACCTAGCCAGGCTGGCTAACACCCTGTGGTCCACAGCCCGGCCGGTGTTTTTGTGTGGGCGACGAGTGGAGGACCAGAAAGAGGTATTCCCAGAGCCGCCAGAGTAGACAGTCCGCCGGGACCCACGGTGGATATACCTCGGACGTGGCTGGAGGGCGATGTCCGGGTGGAGGTGTAGAGCCGCCAGTGGAGGTCCAGGCTTCTGGGAGCGGAGTCTGAGAAACTCCGCCGCTGAATATTGGAGGAGTCCTTCAACGGGTAGACAGAGGAGCGACAGGGCAGTCCACGCCAGGGTGACCAGGGTAGCCGGTAGATAGACCCGACTGATCCACATGGTGAAGCGAGGTGGAGATGATGAGATGGGGAGCCGGGTGGTGTGTCGAGTAGGTAGGCTACCCGACCAGGCACACCGGGCAATGGGAGCTCAAATTCACCGAAAAGTTGGTAAAAGTTGGTAAATTACAGGGTAAGAGTCAAGGGGAGACCAGCTTTAACTGGGAGCTGGTCTCCAGAGCACGGAAAACTGTTAAAAAGTTAAAATGTTACCGGTGAGCAGCGGCAGCCAAACGCGCTAGCGGCTAGTGATGTCCTGCTTCCCTTCCCTCTGTCTTTTATATATCTATTGAATATAATATATTGAATATACATATTTTTAAAACGTTCGGTAGTAATCTAAAATGTGAAAAAAAAAAAATATATATAAAACTATTTAAAAAGAAGCTTTTTCAAATTTTTGACTGATGCGGTATGTACAATATATTTCCTGTTCGTCGTTCTTCTTCTGCCCTTCCTGGCTAAACAGACAATTTCCGAGCTGAAAGACATGTTAATTATTGTCTCTGGCTAGTGCTACTCGCTACTGATGTGTCAGTTTGTTGTTCTTTGTGCATCATGTTATCAGTATGAGAAAATCCACATAGTGACATTGTGCATTTTAATTTGCAATATGCTTTTCGTTCACGTGAGAGCGGTAATTACACTGATTCAGTGTTACTTCAACCTACAGTGTGTTGCTGCTGAAAAATATGGAATCATTCTTTCAGGTGAAAATGACGGTATCAAACTCATAAGGGCTTAATGCGTGAATCAGATTTCCCACGCATACTGGAAAATCTGGAAAACAGCTGAGCAGTTTTCCAGTACTGGAAAATGGGTGAAATGGAAAACCAAGTATTGTTATTGTCCAGTAAAATTATTCTAACGAGACTAGTGCCTCAAAACTATAACTGCAGGCTGCAGGCTTTCCATATTTTAGCTCCATTGGTGCATTTAAATTCTTTTTGTAGTGCCATCTTTTCTTATTTTGAGCTCCACCCAGCCTAGTTTGTCCCCAAAATGCATATGCAGTTAAGTGTTGATAAAATAATTATTGTTTTTAATTTTTTGGACTCAAATCTCTTAAACAACTTCAGCCCTGACCATCAAAAATAATAAATAAAAAAGTTTGCTGTATCACCCTTTTTATGCCAGTTTTTGTGCGCCATGACATAAGACTTGAACATAAGACATGCATTTATTGATAAAGTGTGCGTTCTAAATAGGTGAGTCTGTTTGAGTGGAAAAACACACCAATTTTACCTTTTCTCAAGCCTCGTCCTCTACCAAATCGAATGTGGTCGAATTCATTTGTTCACATTAAATTACTTTAAGTGATGGGCATATAAAAATCAGAAGATATTTGTAAGATAGGAATCATAAGTGGTTATCCATCCCTAACCAAAATATGACCGTGATTACGCTGATTGCGCGCATGTAAAAAATAACTGCATACTTAAGATGTGATATATTCTCACCTAATGATCCGAAGGACCTGTGCATCCTCATGCATATCCATCCACTTGCTCCAAAGTGAGGGCAAAGTTGAAATTGTCCAAATGTCCCCCTCTTTTTCTCCCACACTGCAGAGCTTGGACGTTGGATTATCGACTGTAAAAACTCCGCTCACGGCATGCTCGGGTATAAACATGGACGCAGGAGCACACAAACTTTCCCTTACACATGTAGCCCACTCTTAAGGTCCTTACACACCGGCGAATTTGCGAAGCGAAAAAGCGAGACGAAAATTGCGAATATTCACCGGTCCGAAAAATCGCTTTCCCCTATACACACCGGCCGCGAAGCGAATTAATAAAGTTGCTTTGCGGCACGGAGGAGAGGAGATGTGGGGTGGAAGACAAGAGAGTGTCATCTTGTGAGGAAACTACTTCATTAGTAATTAGAAAGAGTTTTGGATGCACCTCAGCTGCCTTTCTCTGCGTATTCATAATCTCAAACTTCTCCCTCTCCTCCAGCCGTATGGGTCTGTGACGTCATCAACAACATGACTTTTGATTGGCCAGAGGTCTAGCAGGTCCAGATATTCGCCTGCGAATATCCGAAAAATTCGACACAGGAGCGAAAAAATAAAAGCGGCTTTTCGCCCCGCGGAAAAATCGCCGCCGGTGTGGAAGCTTGCATTGACTTTATGCTGTTTTAAAAAAAGGCGAATAATTCGCCTGGCGAATTCTCGCCCGGTGTGTAAGGACCTTAAGACGTCCATACCTAGTGGCATGTAAAGCTTCATTCAATTCTGATGTTCAGTGGATGAAATAGCTGTTCAAACACTCTCAGTCCATGATTGAAATGTGTCAGGGCATGGAGAGCCTGGAGCCCGGGGAGGAGATGTGGAGGCCAGGGGTGGAGGCCTGGAGCCCGGGAGGAGATGTGGAGGCTGGGCGTGGAGAGCCTGAAGCCCAGGGAGGAGATGTGGAGGCCGGGCGTGGAGAGCCTGGAGGCAGGGCATGGAGTGCTTGGAGCCCGGGGAAGAGGTGTGGAGGCCCGGGCATGGAGAGCCTGGAGCCCGGGGAAGAGATGTGGAGGGCCAGGGATGGAGAGCCCGGAGCCCCGGGAAGAGAGCCCAGAGGCCGGGCATGGAGAGCCAGGAGCCCTGGGAAGAGAGCCCGGGCATGGAGAGCCTGGAGCCCGGGGAGGAGCTCCGGGGGGCCAGGGATGGAGAGCCCAGAGCCCGGGGAGGAGCTCCGGAGGCCTGGGATGGACAGCCAGGAGCCCAGGGAAGAGAACCAGGGCATGGAGAACCTGGAGCCCGGGGAGGAGCTCTGTAGGCCTGGGCATGGAGAGCTCGGAGCCCCGGGAAGAGAGCCCGGAGGCCGGGCATGGAGAGCCAGGAGCCCCGGGAATAGAGCCCCAGCATGGAGAGCCTGGAGCCCGGGGAGGAGCTCCAGAGGCCCAGGGATGGAGAGCCCGGAGCCCAGGGAGGAGCTCCAGAGGCCTGGGATGGACAGCCCGGAGCCCTGGGAAGAGAGCCCAGGCATGGAGAACCTGGAGCCTGGGGAGGAGCTCCGTAGGCCCGGGGATGGAGAGCCCGGAGCCCCGGGAAGAGAGCCTGGAGGCCAGGCATGGAGAACCTGGAGCCCGGGGAAGAGAGCCCGGAGGCCCCTACATGGAATTGAACGTGGCGCACCGCCACGGCTAAATAAAAGCTGCCACACCTTTAAAATTGGTGCTTTCTTACATGGCTCTATGTCGGACTCATGTGTATAAACATACGTGCACGCGCCTAGTATTAGGATTTGTGAGTTATTGTCGGCTGATTCATCCCCCCCCCCCAACCCCCATTAATCCATTTAAACCGTACGCATTTCAACCTTCCAAGCACCTTGCGCGGCTGTGCATTTCTACTCGGAAAGCCGGGTTCATGTAGGTATTTCAGGCCGGGAAAAGCGTATATGCATCATCCTTCAAGCTGGGAGTGCGGATACGTCATTTTGTAACATTCTGTAGTTTTTCGATAATTTGTGGCGAATCAAATCATCAAACCTGCCTGCCTCTGACAGGCTGATAAAGCACTCGGATTCATGCTCTGATCTTACTACGTGCTTTGCGTGGAAAGTGAACAATGATGGAGGCAGAGAGCAGCTTCAGAGGAGAAACATCCAGCAGAGTGAACAACCTCTTCATATTGAGTGATTTGGATGACTTTGGCGTTTTCTGTGACTCTTGCATGACTTTGGGTGAGCATAGACATGAACACACTGTCAGACAATTATTGATTTATTTAGTTTTTACTTTTTAGCTTTTAGTGCTGCTTTTTTACTGGCACTATTCTGGGGCAGCTGTATACCCTTTCAACACTTTATTTTTTATATTTACGTTTGTATTAAATGGACACTTTATCATGACTGCCACTTGTTTTACAGAAAGCAAATCGTTTCTGATTCTCCAGTGTAGAGCCTTTACTTTTATTGATACAGCCAGTTTATTTCAGTTGAGTTTGTTTTCTCAAGGTTTTCAGAAATGTGATGACGGTTCAGAAAGATAAAAGATAGACAGAGAGAGCTTATACATTTTTTTGAGAGCTTATGAATTTTGTTTATATCTGTTACAGAGGCTGCAATATCAGCTTTTTTATAAACCTCAAAACTTCAGAAAACCTCAGGATCTGGGGGCCCTTCTCAAAGTTGTCCTTTCAGAGGCGGCGTGTCTCAGACAGGGTTTAGGTCTTAATGGGTTAATAACTACGTTATCTTCAGCGAACTCACTGCTGATTCATAACCCCCACGAATTCGCGCAATGCCCCCCTTATCATACCTTAGACAAACGCCAATTCACAACAGTGTTTATAGATCTGTAACATATAAAACATGATGCGTTAATAATATGCATGCATAATGAATAGGACCCATCAGTGTAAATCAAATAGCACAATAACAGACCACTTGGCTGGATGAATGTTCCTGATGAATGAGGTATGTTGTGTGTTTAGTTCAGAAAAAAATGCAAGGCCATTTTTGTCATTTAGTTCTATTAAGGTAAATTTATGCGCTTTGATTCAATTTATCCTCTGATAGTTAGGGCCCGAGCCAGCTGCAGAGCAGCCGGGCGTAGAGCCCTATTATTCCTGTATAGGTTTTTCTTTCTTCTTTCTTTCTTTCTTTCTTTCTTCTTATTTTTCCTCCCCTTTGAAGGGGAAAATGGCCCACTTCCCACTGGCGAAAACTCATGAAATTTGGCAGGACGACCGGGCCTGGTGAAAAATTCGATATTCTGAAGTCGCCCAAACAATACAATGCAAAATGGCTCCATAGCGCCCCCTAAGGCGAAAATTCACACTATTGACTGTCACGCCTGTACGCTTTGTCATTTTGACACAAAAATTGACACACACGTGTATCTCAATACGGTCTACGAAAAAGTCAGTGCGGGCGCATCTGTGAAATGTACGGTTAGAGGGTTATTTCGCATTTTTTGCCAATCTGCACACATTGGAATTTCGCTAACTCCTCCGAAGGCATTCGTTCCACCGGCACCACATTTGCTCAGGCCAATCTACACCCCATGGCCATTAAAAGTTGTACAAATCATGACGCTGCACTCCACGGTTTACGTTCTAGGGGGCGCCAAAGATAACCCAAAAATCCACAGTCTTAAAAGTCTTATAACTTTTTATTTTTGTCCTCACTGGCCTCCAAGTTCTCTAGGATGATGCAATGTCCAGCCATCAACACATTTGTGAAGGAATTTTTACTCCCCAAAAGAGTGCCCCCACATGGCAGGAGAAAAAAGTCCATTTTTTCTTGTCCCCTAAGGTGAAAATACACATTGTTGAGTGTCACGCCTGTACGCTTCGTCATATTGACACATAATTTGACAATCACGTGTATCTCAATAAGATCTACGAAAAAGTCAGTGCGGGCATATCTGTCAAATGTACGGTTAAAGGGTTATTTCGCATTTTTTGCCGATCCGCACACATTGGAATTACGCTAACTCCTCCTAAGGCTTTCGTTCCACCGGCACCAAATTTGCTCAGGCCAATCTACACCCCATGGCCATTCAAAGTTGTACAAATCATGACGCTGCACCCCACGGTTTAGGTTCTAGGGGGCGCCAAAGATTACCCAAATATCCATATTCTTAAAAGTCTTATAACTTTTTATTTTTGTCCTCACTGGCCTCCAAGTTTTCTAGGATGATGCAATGTCCAGCCATCAACACATTTGTGAAGGAATTTTTTCTCCCCAAAAGAGCGCCCCCCCATGGCAGGCGAAAAAGTCAAGTTTTTCCTGCCCATTGCTCAATGGCTCAAACATCGCTCTCTCGGCAAAACCGAAAGGAGGAGCAACTTGCCATTTGGATATATACTAGCTGTGTTTCTGCCCTCACTCATGGTCCAGACTTTTTTCAAATAGGACATCGAGTTTTTCTGCAGCGAGCATTTTGGTAGAAACTGAGCCTCCCATTCATTATAACGGTAAATGACCACAGACAAGTGCACACACCATCTTTTGACCTTGAGTGTGACGCGATCAGGAGGGGGAGGCGGTCGCGCTGGGGGCGGTGCGACATGGCTCGGGCCCGCCAGTGCCCCAACGGGGCCCTAGTTAGGGCCCGAGCGTAGCTGCTAAGCAGCTGCGAGAGCCCTCTTGTTCCTGATGGATTCTTCTTTCGTTATTTTTCCTCCGCTTTAAACTGGAAAATGGCCCACTTCCCACTGGCGAAAACTCAGGAAATCTGGCAGGACGACCGGGCCTGGTGAAAAATTTGATATTCTGAAGTCGCCCAAACAAAAAAATGAAAAATGGCTCCATAGCGCCCCCTATGGTGAAAACTCACCTGACGCCTGTACGCTTTGTCAAAATGACACAAAATTTGACACACATGTGTATCTCAATAAGATCTACGAAAAAGTCAGTGCGGGCGTATCTGTCAAATGTACGGTTAAAGGGCTATTTCGCATTTTTTGCCGATCCGCACACATTGGAATTTCGCTAACTCCTCCGAAGGCTTTCGTTCCACCGGCAACAAATTTGCTCAGGACAATCTACACCCCATGGCCATTAAAAGTTGTACAAATCATGACGCTGCACCCCACGGTTTACATTCTAGGGGGCGCCAAAGATAACCCTAAAATCCACAGTCTTAAAAGTCTTATAACTTTTTATTTTTGTCCTCACTGGCCTCCAAGTTTTCTAGGATGATGCAATGGCCAGCCATCAACACATTTGTTAAGAAATTTTTACTCCCCAAAAGAGCGCCCCCCCATGGCAGGAGAAAAAAGTCCATTTTTTCTTGTCCCCTAAGGTGAAAATACACATTGTTGAGTGTCATGCCTGAACGCTTTGTCATATTGACACAAAATTTGACACACACGTGTATCTCAATAAGATCTACGAAAAAGTCAAGAGCGCTTATCTGTATAATGTACGGTTAAAGGGCTATTTCGCATTTTTTGCCGATCCGCACACATTGGAATTTCGCTAACTCCTCCGAAGGCTTTAGTTCCACCGGCACCAAATTTGCTCAGGACAATCTACACCCCATGGCCATTAAAAGTTGTACAAATCATGACGCTGCACCCCACGGTTTACGTTCTAGGGGGCGCCAAAGATAACCCAAAAATCCACATTTTTAAAAGTCTTTTAACTTTTTATTTTTGTCCTCACTGGCCTCCAAGTTTTCTAGGATGATGCAATGTCCAGCCATCAACACATTTGTGAAGGAATTTTTACTCCCTAAAAGAGCGCCCCCCCATGGCAGGAGAAAAAAGTCAATTTTTTCTTGTCCCCTAAGGTGAAAATACACATTGTTGACTGTCACGCCTGTACGCTTTGGCAAAATGACACAAAAATTGACAATCATGTGTATCTCAATTAGATCTACGAAAAAGTCAAAGAGCGCGTATCTGTATAATGTACGGTAAAAGGGCTATTTTGCATTTTTTGCCGATTCGCACACATTGGAATTTCGCTAACTCCTCCTAAGGCTTTCGTCCCACTGACACCAAATTTGCTCAGGCCAATCTACACTCCATGGCCATTCAAAGTTGTAAAAATCATGACGCTGCACCCCACGGTTTACGTTTTAGGGGGCGCCAAAGATGACCCAAATATACATTACAGTAGACAAAGTAGTTTTGCCCACTGAGTGGCGCCAAAGGGACTTGTCTGTGGAGTCTGTGAGTCACTATTGGCCGTTTTTGACTACTTTAGATTTTACCTTTATATTTCCTCTTACAAAATTTTTACCTTGCCTTGCCTGGTATCATTTTTTTCAGCACAACCTCACCTGTGTCAATTTACAGTTATTTTATCATTTTGACATACTATATTTACACATTGGACCCAAATTCACACACAAAACATAAAATCCGAGTGGAAAAAAGTAACGTTTTTACTGTGAAAACCACAAATATGTGTGATGAACTGTTTTTAAAACTTAAACTTCAAATAAAAATTGTAAACTTCAAAACATATGCAAATTTTTAACAAAGAACATAGTAATTTACCTCTATTTACATCAAAATGCAGGCAATGGCCCAGGTGTTCTTTGTAAAATTATTTACAAAACACTGTATAGTCTCACAAATGTCACTTTTTATTTATGCCACTACAAAAAAACATGATGTAAATGATGCATGATGTAAAACATGATGTAAAAAACTTGTGTATATCCTCCTCTATGTTAGTCCATGTGTAATTTTTCCATAATTCTTTGTTTTTTGCAGCATTTTTGTTAGTGTAACTGCAGATTGTGCTGACAGCGTCTATGGCAAAAAAAAAAAAAAACTGAAAATGCCTCAACATGAACCCCTGGTGGTCTCTGAGGGTGAAACCTGCTAACTGCTGCAGCTCTGTCAGCTTCAGTCTCCCATGCAGAGCTCGGAGCGCATGTGTGGCTCTGCACCCTTAGCAGCGTTGCTAACTCCTCAGTAAGGAAAGCCTGCTTCATGTCAGAGTCTCTAAACTCCAGAAGAAGTCGATAAAAGTCACTTTCTTTCTAAAAAAAAAAGTCGTTAGGGGGTCTGAAAAGTCATTGAATCTAACAACAAAGTCGCTAGGTTTGCAACTACGTGTCCCAGACTGCATCCCTGCTGAGAGTCCCTCCCTCCCTTCTCATATTGCAGGAAGAACGTAAGCGCCCGCCCCTTGTCAATCAGTCACCATATAATTTTGGATTGGTTGTTGTGGTGAAGTTTTCCACCAATAGGAGAGATGTTGTGGTGTGTTTTTTTTTCCTTTGGCAAGCCTTTTCCGCCTGTAAGACCTGTCGCTAATGTCTGCATGCTATGTTTTCCTGTCTCATACAGCGCGATCGAGCGCCGAACGTGATCAAAATAAGCAGAAAACAAGTATCGCGGACATAATTTATCATAACTCTGGTTTTATTTGGCCTATCAACACAATTTAAAAACTGGTATATAGGTTGAGGTCCTCACTTTTGAGATAAGTTGAAACGGAGTCAACGAGGCTCCGTCTTGCAGCTACATCCGGTTAAATATGTCATGTGACTTGAACGCACACAGACACACACACACACACACACAGACACACACACACACGCACACACACACACTCAGAGTCTGGTTTTTAGCACCTGCAAAAACATGCTATTTACATATTTGACAAGAATGCAGAGGCTCCTTTTGCCCCTGAAAAAAATCAAATTTCAAACACAACTTGACTGGTCATTTCTCCAAAAGACAACCATGAAGCTCCATCCAAACCTGAAGCAGGCAGTTGGTGCATGTGTACAGTAACCTGAGGGGAGTGAGGTGACTGCTTCTGAGGAGAACATGAGCAGTGAAGATTCACCTTAGAGCTAGAACAGAGACGTGCACATGATTATACAGGGGCAGGGGCTCAAGTTTTTTCCAGTTGTTTATACAATATGGAAATTAATGTGAAATTAAAAAACAAAGTATTAATAGAAAGGTAATGACTGTCCTGAGTAGGTGACAGTGATATCCAATAGGCTAGGCACTCAAGAGGCTGGCTGTGGCAAGTGTAAGTGAAAGCAACACGCACTGGCAGGAAGAACAGCAAACGCCGATGAAGGAAAAGGGTCTTTGCAGTGATGGGCGTTACCAGAGAGGGCGATGGCCAGAGGACACAAATGGGACGGGGAGGCAGCGCGTTGGGGGGGGGACGCGACACAGCTCGGGCCCGCCAGTGCCCCAACGGGGTCCTAGTTATTATTTTTCCTCCGCTTTAAACTGGAAAATGGCCCACTTCCCACTGGCGAAAACTCAGGAAATTTGGCAGGACGACCGGGCCTGGTGAAAAATTCGATATTCTGAAGTCGCCCAAACAATAAAATGCAAAATGGCTCCATAGCGCCCCCTAAGGTGAAAATTCACACTATTGACTGTCACGCCTGTACGCTTTGTCATATTGACACAAAAATTGACACACACATGTATCTCAATAAGATCTACAAAAAAGTCAGTGCGGGCGTATCTGTCAAATGTACGGTTAAAGGGTTATTTCGCATTTTTTGCAGATCCGCACACATTGGAATTTTGCTAACTCCTCCGAAGGCTTTCGTTCCACCGGCACCAAATTTGCTCAGGCCAATCTACACCCCATGGCCATTCAAAGTTGTACAAATCATGATGCTGCACCCCATGGTTTAGGTTCTAGGGGGCGCCAAAGATAACCCAAAAATCCACAGTCTTAAAAGTCTTATAACTTTTTATTTTTGTCCTCACTGGCCTCCAAGTTCTCTAGGATGATGCAATGTCCAGCAATTAACACATTTGTGAAGGAATTTTTACTCGCCAAAAGAGCGCCCCCCCATGGCAGGAGAAAAAAGTCCATTTTTTCTTGTCCCCTAAGGTGAAAATACACATTGTTTAGTGTCACGCCTGTACGCTTTGGCAAAATGACACAAAAATTGACACACACATGTATCTCAATAAGATCTACGAAAAAGTCAATGTGCGCGTATCTGTAAAATGTACGGTTAAAGGGCTATTCCGCATTTTTTGCCGATTCGCACACATTGGAATGTGGCTAACTCCTCCTAAGGCTTTCGTTCCACTGACACCAAATTTGCTCAGGCCAATCTACACCCCATGGCCATTCAAAGTTGTAAAAATCATGACGCTGCACCCCACGGTTTACGTTCTAGGGGGCGCCAAAGAGGACCCAAATATCCACATTTTTAAAAGTCTTATAACTTTATTTTTGTCCTCACTGGCCTCCAAGTTTTCTAGGATGATGCAATGTTCAGTCATCAACACATTTGTGAAGGAATTTTTTCTCCCCATAAGAGCGCCCCCCCATGGCAGGGGAAAAAGTCAAGTTTTTCCTGCCCATCGCTCAATGGCTCAAACGCATCGCTCTCTCGGCAAAACCGAAAGGAGGAGCAACTTGCCATTTGGATATATACTAGCTGTGTTTGTGCCCTCACTCCTGGTCCAGAATTTTTTCAAAAAGGACATGGAGTTTGTCTGCAGCGAGCGTTTTGGTAGAAACTGCGCCTCCCATTCATTATAATGGTAAATGACCACAGACAAGTGCGCACACCATCTTTGGACCTTGAGTGTGACGCGATCGGGAGGGGTAGGCGGTCGCGCTGGGGGCGACACGGCTCGGGCCCGCCAGTGCCCCAACGGGGCCCTAGTTATTATTATTACTGTTATTTATTTCAGAAAGACAGCTTCCAGATTCCTTTGCTGGCTCTTTTGTTTTTTACTTAGTTAATTTTCAATTTTTTTTAGTAAAGGAAAGGCTGAGATGTTCATTGTTACTTGGTTGCATAAAGTGAGGTGCTGTTCATCTGTGGATGCATTATTCCATAATCTGTTTGCCGTAATTTTTAAGTATGTAAGAGGTGATTTCATAGGTAGCCACAGACTGCACGTCTTTCAATGAAGATGCTTACTGAGAGGAACATATTAGACTATTCACTACCACTGAAAATGTCCTGGAAAATGATTTCTGGAAAAGAGTGGGAACCCTCCAGGCAGCATTGTCAGGCTGAACATACCGCCTGTTATCAAACAAAATAAACTGTTTTGTAAATATAATGTAACAGAGTATGCAGAAACGAAAATGTTCTCAAATAAATACATTCCTGTAGCAAACGGATTTATCTTTGGAAACAATTCTCTTTACAATACCAAAGTGTGTGTGTGTATCTTAAGCAGATGCATGTTGCTACAAGTAATGTATGAGAAATCAAGCTGATTTAGTCACATCAATGCATGCATGAACTGACTGTGAATTAGCATCATTTCATGATCTATTGAGTGTGGAATAATCACATGAATTCAAAATGACAGGCTCATTTGTGTTGAGTGAGACAAAAGCATCAATGACACATCTGCATTAATACAAGTATTATTTCATCAGGATTTATGCATTACATAGATGTTATTCAGCATATATTCATACACAGACATATTTATTGTTTTATTACTTTTGTCATTTCTAGGTTATTTCAGTGACTTGTATAACATTTTCTGTCTTAAACAGAGGGGTACCAGCAATTTTCGAGCTGCAGTTACCCGCTTCAGGACAAGCTTCCTCAGAGGCACAGCCTCTTTCCCTGACTCGACTTCTCTCACAGCAGACAGCCATACAGGAGGAAATTTTGTATTTGGTAATTTAATTAAAAATATATTTATATTATGTGATTTGTGATGTTTTCTAATTTCCCATATCAATGGTTGTACCATAGAAGCTAAAACTGACCTCTACAACCTCTCCCTCTAACGACATCAGGCCCTGATGCTCTTGGTACTGACCCAGTGCTACCTGTGGTGAGGCCGGATGCAGTAGAGTCTCTGCTCTTACCTGAAGTTCAGCAGGGCAGTGAATTTTGCTGCCCTGGAAAAACTGTGTCCCGCTCCCAACATTATTTGTAAAAGGAGGCGACTTTCCCATCAGGGTGTGGCCCTGCATGTGATACGCTTCCCCCACGTGCACTGGAAGGCATTTTGTCGTCTGCCTGTATTATATTCATTTTTTAACCCTTTAAGGGCCAATTTAAGACATAAAGTCATTAATATAGCAAAAAAATTGAAGGAAAATGACCTAAAAAATTGCATTGATGAAATGATTCTATAAGTGCATTCTCTTTCACTAACAGCAGGTGGTAGTCAGTACCATGTAAAAAATCACCAACTTATGTTTTATAACAAAAATACATCATTTTCTTTCAATTTTTTGCTATATTAATGACTTTATGTCTTAAATGGGCCCTTAAAGGGTTGAAAAAAATTATTTTCAATGAAACATTTGCTAGTTTTGAGCAGGGCAGAAGTAAAATAAGGGATGTATTAAAAAAAAATCTGAAAAAAAATATTATTCCAATATGATTTTACAGCAAACAAAGTAGTGGCTTTTTTGGCCACTGAGGGGCACTAAATGAAAGTTGTTTTGAGGATATATATATACATAATAATAATATATAACACATGTAAATATAACATATTCTTTCTCTCCCAGCCATCACCTGCAGAGCCCTGGGTTGCTGGCTTGCTGAGCCCTTTCTTTCGGTAGGTAGTGTTAAATTTAAAATACTAATTTAAGTGGCATGTTTCCATGACCAATTTATTGATTTGTTTGTTTGTTTTGCAGTGCCCAGCCCGTCCTCACCGCTGCCCCTGATACCAGGCTGCTGTGTTGGCTGTTTTGCCATAATTTGAGTTTCTTTATTTTAAGTCTTTAAAGTTTACTCTTTCCTTCTGTAAACTCTTTGCTTGAGTCTTTGTTTTTGCTCTTTTGTTAAGTTCTGGTTTTCTTAATTAATTTCTCCCTAGGATACAGGTGCCTTTAGATAGCCAACCCTGATGATAATATTAATTAAAAAAAAAACAAGACCAAACAACAAAAATCTTTGCATGGGTGGCCATTGTGTGTTTTAAGCTTGAGGTTTCAATATTGTAGTTGCTGTGATTCTTGATGAACAAAGGTATCACAATTTCAGTGGTTTCTAATATTCTTCAGCCCAATCATTAAAGGCTCTTCACATGGTGGTTAGACTGAGGCTAACACCCCATTACTCACTGGATTCAAACTCCAGCAGCCCTGGACCCACATTCACCTCTTTCTTTTCTAAGTGTCATAAAATTTGTCATGGCCCATGAAGCCAAGTCCTGTGTTGTGGGCTTTAAATACAGACCTTGAAATTTGACTTCAAAGTCTGATACAGGACTGTTATGCGTGTTTTTAAGGGTTTAGATTAGCCTAAGACTAAGTTTGCAGAGCTGAAAAACCTTTATTATACCTATACATTAAAAAAATATATGAAAATGGTGACTTGAGAGTTATTAAAAAATAGTTACTAAAATCGGTCAGCAGTATAACAACATAAATGTGAAACACAACAAGTATAGAATAAATGTAAAATAATGTGAAGGGTAAGGTAAAGAATGCAAATGCAAATAAAGTTTTCCAGGCTTGTGGAAATATACAGGCAAAGTAAGGTGAAAGGCGTATGAATTAAATATGGCATTTTAGTATTTTTTAAAGCTAACTGCAGTGAAATGTGGGCCCTCTCATGTAGAAAAAAAAGAAAATTATAGAATAATAAATAATTATAATAATAATAAATAAAATTAAATGATATGAAACTGAAACTTTAAACAAAATCTAAAATGATCAGATTAAAAAGTAGATTTGAGAACTTGAAATAAATTGATGTAATGTATTGGTCCACCTTACCACCAAGGCTAATACTGTCATCAGCTCATTGCAGTGGACTGACAATCTGGTCAGCATTTTCGATCTCAGTGTTTTCTTATCCAAACATTCACACTACTCGGTCTTACTGAAATGCTGGGTTGTCTTCATGTTGATAGTTTCTTTTTAAAAAGGTTTCTACTATGAAGAATTACATTTTAAGGATAAGCATGAAAACTTTGTTCCTCTATGAAATCCCTTTACACAGCTCGTTTAACCAAGCCCTGTGTTTGATGATTGTGACGACAACCTTCAGCAGGGATTGTTTCACACTGTAATGCTGGGATCACTTCTGTCCAAAACATTAGCCCAAGACTAAGCACAGGTGAAAAATTTCAGTGTACCTACCAGCTGAAACCCAAAGTACATCATTTATTTCTAAAACACGACTTCTCTTGTAGGTAAATTTGAGGGATATGGTGAGCATATTAAAATGAGAAATTCAGCTGCCTGCAACAACTGAAGTAACTGGTATTTTTTCCCTTCATCAGTGTTGGTCATCTTTTGATATAAGGACAGATACACAGTACAAGGGAAAGAAAATACTAAAATTAAATAGAACAAATGAAGTCCAAGAAACATAAAGGAAACTTAAAATATTAACAGATATTGACAACCGATCACTTAATGTAGAAAACAGGATTCAAAACAATACAAGAGTAATAGTTGTCCTGTCCTGAAGACAATCAGTCAGTTCCTCAAGTGAGTACTGTGTTCTGTCTGGGCAATTTCTTTCAAAACCAAAAGCAGAGCCTGGTACAGTTCAGAGTGAAGGTTTAGAGTGAGGTAATGTTTTGACCTTTGACCTGTGGTTGTAGAATCGCTGTGTGCAGTTATCAGTGTTCGAGTTGACAGCATCACTGGAGTCAGAGGCAGGAGGAGGAGAGGTCTGAAAAAAAAAAAAAAATCCCCTTCACTTTAACTCTGTAATCCTGTGCTAACAGTAATACTGTGCTTTTCTATGTTGGTCAAACATGGTTATTGTTATGGGGCAAGGAAATACACCGTTACCGCAGGGAAAGTTTAAAGCTGCAGTAAAGATAAAATGATGATCTGAATGTAATGACATCTGCTGCAGCTTGCTTCACAGGACTGCAGGACTTGTGGGATCACCATTAGTTAGCTGCACTAGCTACACCATGGATGAACAGACATTGACTTGAAGTAGGAGAATGTAGCTGGTTCAAAACAGGAAATAAACAGAAACATTTGTGTTGATAATCTGTGAAACTAAACATATTGAATAAATACACACATCATTACAATGAATACCTTCAGCACTGCAGCAGAGCAACTTCACCAGGTCTGCAGCAGCAAAGCTTCCTCACACAGAGAGGCTCAAGGCTCAGGGTGGCTGCATGATGTCCACCTTTGGTGCGTTCAGCTGCCTGAGTGTCTAAGCTGTTCTTCCTCTCTTAACTGGCTTGAAGAAGACCTGGGAGAAAACACTGCTGTTAAAGACGATGATATCAGCAGAGCTGTACATTAGCGTCACAAGCATTAATACAGCAGCTAAGATAACTAAGAAAAAATAAATGCACACAAGTTCACCTCAGACTTTCTTGAAAAGGGGTTTATCTCTTGGAGGTTCAGCAGGAACGAGCCCAGTGAGTGACAGGAACTACAGCATCAGTTCTGCTTCAGCCTGGTGTCTGGTGGTCCTTGAGAGCTGTTTCAGGACATCTGGAGCACGAGCAGGTAAAACACATGTTTGTGTAGTCCATGAGAGAAGGGTCCTGGTGGGTGCTGCAGTCTGTCCAGCACAGCGGGTGATGATTGTTCAGAGCAGCAGGGGGATGGTTTGGAGGATGTCATCTCTTCTTCACCTCTGACCAAAGACTGGGTTAAACAGCAGGTAGACTGTGTCTTTGAGTTGTCCAAAGTGATGTGTTTACTTCTGGTTGACGGTTTGATAATTTTTTTCTACTCACAGTGAGCTAGTCAGGACAGCACTAATGGTCAGGTGAAAGATGGCAGAGACAACTGAAGAAGAAAAAAAAAAACCCAAACAAAAGGAAACTCAGCTTTACTCTACTGTACCTACAGGTGATGCATTTACTTTTGGTTGACAGTTCGATAAATTTTTCAGTTTACAGTGAGCTAGTCAGGACATCACTAATAGAGGTCAGGCCAAAGATGGAGGATACAACTGAAAATAGATAAATAGATAAATGAACCAAAACATACCCCCAAAAAAGGAAACTTAGGTTTGCTCTAGTGTACTTACAGCCACCCATGCTAAGATGGTAGTGTAAAGTTGGGTGGAGAAAAGGGGGGTTTCAGCTGGTAGGTCACAGAACATCAGAAAGTGTGTGTTCCCTAATGAACACACGCTTTCTGATGGACATCTCTAATTTTAGCTGCTGTATACATTATTGTACACAGCAGCTGAGAGTTTTGGCCTGTGCATTTATCAATCATCACCCACCCTCCCTATGTCCAGTCAAGTCAAGTTAAATGGATTAACTTGACTTGACTGGACTTGATAAATGCACAAACACCAAATGGGCACTGAAAATATAAGCAGAACATCAGCTAAACCCTCTGTAGTTTGTCTTTTCCTTAAGAGCAGTTTCCTCTATGACCTGTTGAATGAAATGACACAGTAAGTGGTGTTGTGGTAACTGTAGTACGTCTGCATTATACCTGAGGAGAGACATAGTTGAGGTCTTGAGATGAAAATCAGGTCCAGCAGTGTGTTCTTGTCCGTTGTTCCAGCAGTGATCAGTTGACCATATCCCTTGGACTGAAAAAAATCCAAAATTGGCTTACTTGCATTAGAAAAGAGATTCTCATTGAAGTCGCCACAGACAATGATAGGATGACAGTCCATGATCTCAAGTGAGTCCAGAAGGCTTCCCAGATTGGACAGGAATGATGGCACACTGTAGTCTGGAGGTCTGTACACAGCTGCAATCAGAGCACTTACAGGAGATTCAACCTTCAAAGCCACAAACTCAAGGTCAGTCACATTATTCAGGCAGTAGCGGTTCTAGGCACGGGCGAACAGGGCAGCCGCCCGGGGCGGCATTTGTGTCATGACTCATGGGGGGCGGCACGAGCACTTCCAAAAAAATAAAATAAAAGATAATAATAATAAATCTTAACCGCAAAGCGGTTTTGTATTAACTCTTGTTGTCAAATTGGCGCCCCCCCGCTGCTGTAGGCGCCCTTGCTTGCTCCGAAGGTGCTGCACAGAGGCTGACAGACTGTAGGAGACGAGGCGGGGAGAGAGTCGCGGGGGGACAGCTCTGCTCTGTGTACGCATGTCAGCATATCAGCGGGAGCGCGGATACGTCATTTTGTAGTTTTTTAATCATTTCTGGAGTCGCGGTGAATGAAATCACCGTACCCGTCTGCCTTTGATAGGCGAATAAAGCGCTCGGGTTCATGCTCGGATCTTGCTACGTGCTTGATGAGCTTCATGAGTGAAGTAAACAAAGACGGAGGCAAAGAGCAGCTTCAGAGGAGAAACATCCAGCAGTGTGAACAACCTCTTCATATGGAGTGCTGTGGCTCACACTATCAGCGTTTTCTCTGAGTGTTGCATGACTTTGGGTGAGAACAGAGATGAACACACTGTCAGCCACGTATTTATTTATTCATTTTTTAGTTTTTAGTTCTGCTTTTGTACTGGCACTATACTGGGGCAGCTGTATACCCTTTCAACACCTTATTTTCTATATTTACATTTGTATTGAATGGACACTTTGTCATGACTGCCACTTGTTTTACAGAAAGCAAATTATTTGTCATTCTCCAGTGCAGAGCCTCTACTTTTATTTATACAGCCGCTTTATTTCATTTGAGTTTGTTTGTTCAAGGTTTTCAAAATGTGATGAAGGTTTGCAAAACTAAAGGAGAGCTTTCTTGAAAGCCACGTGTTTAAGCTCTCAAATACTTTTTGAATTTTGTTTCTATCTACTACAGAGGCCGAGATAGCAGCTTTTTTGTAAACCTTAACACTTCAGAAAACCTCAGGATCTGGGGGCCCTTCTCAAAATGGCCCTCAGGATTGTGTTTTTTTCTATTGAAGGATTTCTGCAATTGAGAAATATATTATTTTTGTTGTTATAATAATAATAATACTACATAGTAATACAAAACTATCTGTTCAAAATTCTATCTCTTTTTGTGTTTGTGTGTGTGTGTGTGTGTGTGTGTGTGTGGGGGGGGGGGGGGGGGGGCACTTGGAGAGGTGCTCGCCCGGGGAGTAATTTGGTCTAGAACCGCCACTGTATTCAGGTACTGTTTCTCCACAACCTGCAAATGGTTTTTCACATAAACAGCAACTCCACCACCTCCTTTACTGGTCATCTGTGGAAAGTTAGTGTAGGACAAATGTCTGTTGCGTTTGAACATGGTGTAGCCCTCAAACTGGAGACTGTCTGCCTCAAAGGAGCCCTGTAGGTGAGTTTCTGTCAGACACAAAACATCTGCAAGATACAGTTCATGATGGCTTTTGATGTCATTCACATGAGCAGGTAATCCTTCGGTGTTGTGATGAATGATGCTCACAGTGTCCTGTCTGCTGAGAGAATGCTGGATCTGGAGAAAAGGCATGAGGTGATCAAAGTTAGCTTGTGTCATGGTCTCCAAAGATACAGTGACTGCAGGGTTAGCATGGATTTTACTCTCATCCAAATCAAGCATGTGCAGTCCGCTGAGAGAGGTCACCCGACTGATAGCTACGTAGGCCATGCCGGGCTCAAAAATGTGCTTCAGAGAGACAACAGCAGATTTTCTGGTCATACCTTGAACCTTGTGTATCGTGCATGCAAAGGCAAGTTTCACAGGAAACTGTCTGCGTACCACTCCTTTCTGTTGCAGAGCCTCCTTAGATCTCTCGATGTACACAAGATTGTCTCCTCGAGTACGATAGCTCCTGCCAGCTGTTTCATCATCCATCCTGAGACCAAGCATAGTGACAAGAGCAGAACCGTTGTTTTCAGAGCTTATGAGACGACCTACTGTAGCAAATGATCCGTTCACCAATCCTTGAGACACATCAATGTTTCTGGTAAGCATGACTCTAGCACCTACTGCAACATCTAGGGTGTCAGGTAGATCATTTCTGCTTCCATGACATGGTGCACCTTGTCTTTTCATGTGTCCAGTGTGTGGGTCCTTTTTAAAGTCATCTGCATCAATGGTGGTGATATCAGAATGGAGCAGAGATAGTGTAGCAGAGTTGTGTGCGGCGACTTGTTTGTTGGTTGCAAAAATGTGCAGGACATCAGAGGGACACAGTTGTGGTTCAGTGACACGCTGTGACAGCAGAGCTCTGTCAGCTTCAGAAATCTCATCTGACCTTGTTTTCACAAGGAGTCTGTTCAGCATCTCGGCAAAAGTTTTGTCATCCTTCTGTCGCATGATCTCATCTAAAGTGATCACCTGGAAGTTGTCTCTCCAGAGGTCAAGTTCACTTGGATCATAGACACAGAGTGGTTTGGACTGTCGCACAGGCGGTAGCTGGTAAAAGTTTCCCACAGCAATGACTGACATTCCTCCAAAGGGTCTGTGGCTGCCTTTAATCTGTTTCAGTCTCACATCCACATAGGCAAACAGAGGCTTCGACACCATGGAGATTTCATCAACGATGATGATTTCAACATTTAAAAGCTCACACCTGATTTCATCAAGTTGGTTCCCAAGACCTTGAAAAGGAGGTTTCAAACTTCTGGGCAGCTTGAGAAGAGAGTGCAGTGTTGTTCCAGAGATGTTAAAGGCTGCAGTTCCAGTGAAAGCAGTCAACAGCACAGTCGGGTTTGAGATGTCAGCTTCCTCAGCACGTCTAGGTAGTGTTCTCAGAATCTTTGATGCTTCTGAATGAATGCATTTAATGAGATGTGACTTTCCAGTGCCAGCACCACCATTGATGTAGTAGAAAAACTGCTGTGGTTGTGGTCCACAGACTCGTTTTATGCACCAGTCTCTTACTGCATAGAACACACACGCCTGTTTCTGGTTCAGACTCTGATACATTTGTCGTAACCGTGTGGGATCGATTGTAGGGGGCTCTCTCATGACTCTGGCTTCTGTAGCAACATTTGCTTGTCTACTGTAATCAGGTACATCCTCTTGGACATTTTCACACTGTCTGGCATCCAGTTCATCGATACACTCCAACCTCACCAGTTCAGATTCAGGTGTCAAATTACACCATTCATCGACCACACCTCTGTTCTGTTCAAAGTCCTCGAGAGCAGAGTCAATTTCCTCTCTGTTTTTTTCATATCTCTCTCTGTTTCTTTTCACGATGAGTTTCACACTCAGGGGTCGGTCAGAATACAGCAGCTGAACCACACCTCTCTCATAGAATGACTCATACGTGGGTAGATGTGGTCTTTTCAGCTCATCATCTGATCTGTATGGAAGATGCAGTCTAAGCAATGTGCCGTAAAACTGCTCAGGGTATTTCTCTTTGGATATGCGGCGATACCTGATGACAGCAACGTTGTCTTTTTCTCGTCTCTGTATAAAGCCTAGTTCATTCAGCAAAGGTACCACTTTCTTGCCCTTGGTCTGTTGTCCATACACCAGTCTGCAGGTAGACGCAAAATCAGCCATGCACATCTCTTCAAACTCTGGTGATTCAGGTCTGGATTTGTACTTGTCTGTTAAGGATGTCATCCACACATTCAAGCTGTCTGGTGTTGTGTTCTCAAGGCTTGACACAGGCAGACTCATTTTCACTGGGTTGTCATCAGTTGGGACAAAAACCACACTGCGTGAACTCTTTTTCATGTTCAGTGAAGTCACTCGGGCAACAGCTTCTTGTGCTGATCCTTCTCGCTTTTTGGAATACGCCTGCATGACCGCTTTCATTTCATCACATTCATTGACACATTCTCTGTCGGAGTTCTGAATGAGTGTTTGCAGGTACTGGCTCACAGAGTTCTCACTTTTACACATGTACGTACATATGTAATGGATCAGACTGTAGTAGCTGAGAATGAACTGCACATCAATGTTTGCATCCCAAGCTTTGAGCAGGTGAGGGTTGTAGGTGTTTACCCAGCAGTCTTTTGGCTCACGCTTCAGAATGATGTTGCTGGACTGACTCATCACATTCATGTGTTTCTCATACTCATCAGCGGTTAAGTCACAGACAGACAGGAGCTGTTGAAAACTCATGGATTCAGTTTGTGTCTCATTCAGCAGCTGATTCAGTGGTGCAAGTTTCTCTTTGGCTCTCTTAAGTCTCTCTGACTCCTCATCATCACCCACAGGTCTTGTTATCATTGTCTGTCTGGAGGGTGGTTTTGGGAATCCAAATCGGCATCCAGAACTTGCACTTTTGAAGCATGTCTTTGAGTGGTTCTTACTGTGTATTTGCACTTCTTTGACCTTTTTGTACAGTTCAGGCTGTTTATTTGGGTCAGGGAGCTGAGCAGAGATGTGTTTGGACACAAAGTCACACACAGTTTTATCAGAGTCTCTCTCAAACACAGGTGCACCTTCTACCCACAAAAGACCATGTATATGAGGACTTCCCCTGTGCTGAAACTCGAGACGCCAAAAGAAGTCAAAAACTTTGCCCAGGGGTTGTGCAGGAGACATGATCAGATCTCTGTACAGTGCTTCAACACGCTTATCAAACATGTGCATCGTTGTCACAGGATTGCTTCTGAGAATGTCACACTTTGTGGACCAGGCGAGCTCTTCAAAATTCACCTCCTCACCTTGTTGTGATTTTATTGCAATAATCACCTCAGGCCAACGCATTTCTGCTGCAGAAAATGTGACAAAGAAAGTAGGACTGCCCAACTGTCTGATCATAGCAAACAGATCTTTCGTAGTTTTGTCCCAGTAGGCTGGTGTTCCTCTGAGCTGCTGCATAAATCTGATAGCATCTCTGTTTCTCACCAATCTCTCCACTTCGTATTTGTCTCTCAACATTCTGGATGTTATTTTACGTCCATCTCTGGTCAAAGGTTTGCCTTTGCGTAACTGTATGGACATGCTGGAGGTAGCCAAGTGTATTTCGGTCACAAACTGTGCAAAGAACAGGTAGTTGGTATCTCTGGCAAAGCGATCATCAACACCAAAGAGCCTTGCTTTAAAATATCTACTAGGTGATAATTTCATGGGTCTGTTTTCATCCAGTGTATTCTCACCAGTGGGAAACTGAACAGGGAACGCCATGGCCTCTAATTTGGGTGTTTTGAAAAAACTGACTGGACTGTTTCTCTCTGCTGGAGCTACTGAGTATGTAGAGTCACTGAAACACAATATCTCCTCAGAAACATCACGTGGCTGAAGGCACGACTCCAAAACAACACTGCCATTATGCACGTCTGAATCCTGTTGTTGTGTCTGATCATCATTGTCCTGGGTCTGACTTTTATCACACAGCTCTGTGTTTTCATCCTCAGTTTTAATGTTAGTTTCAGCCTCATACATGGCAGCAGCCTCAATTCTATCAATTTCCATCAAATCCTCATCATCATAGTCGTCATCATTCATTGTAATATCATTACCATCATCATCACCATCATCATCATCATCATCATCATCCTCATCCTCATCACCATCATCAGGAAGTGTGGGGTCACATAACTCCTCCTCATCTCTAATAGTGATGTCTTCATACTGGGGGTGTATCTCTTTCAGTTTATGCAGAGCCTGCACTAGCTTGGACCAGGTAACAGTCTGAAACAGATGGTGACCTCTGTAACTCAAACGTCTCTTCAGTTTTACTCTCATCACCTGAGATTCATTTCTCAATCTGGGTAGAGCCTGAATTGTTTCCTGGACTTCAGAGGGAACACATACAACATTACCATGTATAGCTCGCTGTCTGCCTTTGGGAAGAGGAATGATTTTGGCAAATGTTATGCACTTTGCTATCAGATGTCTCTCCAGTATGTTGAGGTCACACAGCTCAGGTGGTATGTCAGCAAGCTCCAAGTTGTTTGCTATGGCAAGTTTGGGCATGGCTCCATTTTTCAGATGGTCATGGCAGGTGTGACAAATCCACTCAGTCTTCCTCTCATCAGGGACAGTGCACTGATTTCTGCAGTCATCATTACAATCATGGACGTACTGACCTTTGAGACAAGCTGAAACCATGATTGGATTTTTTACATAATTGGACCTCTTGCACTTTTGCACCTGGTTTGGAAATGAGGCTTTGTGACAAACTGTGCAAACATAGGTGGGACCAGCTTTAATGTGTGATCGGAAATCATTTATGGCACTTTCAATTAGTGGGTTTTCACTCTCTCTGTCAGTCTCCCATGTTTGTTTACTTATCCGTTTGTATTTCTTTGATATTTTCAATGCACACCTCATTTTATGCACAGTCCTGTATGCAAGATTTTTCTTGTACCTGTCTCGCATCATTTGACTCATCAACTGTCTGTGTCGGTGACAGAATATTTCATCATTTGCATATCGATGATTGATATATGATCGCTGTCTTTGCATGAAATTAACATCCTCCGGGTATTTTTTCCTGATATATTCTTTTTGTCTGCCTTTAAAATCAACATTTTCTCTGTATTTTTTAGTGATATGTTTTTGTTTCAGTCTGAAGTCTGTGCTGTCTCTATGTTTAGATGTGATCTTCTGTCTGTTCATTGTCCGTAACTCAGGATTTACAGAATACTTGTTACTTGAATAAGACTTTTTCTTTGCTTTGTATGTTTCATTCTTAGCATACTTTTCTCTTTCTCTCCTTTTTTGATTCTCTTTCTTTTGAGATGTCTTTCCATATCTCATTAGTCTCCTCTTAAATTTCTTTTTTTGCTGTTTGCTTAATTTTGACAGTTTAGTGGAGATGTCATGGATAACTTTGTCACTATCAACGGGGATCGTTATCAATGGTTGTGTCAAATTTGATTGTGTCTGTTGAGTTTCCTCTAATGTGACAGAATTATTGTTGATTTGACCTGGTTGATGAGCTTGAGTTTCCATCAAAGTTGAGGCTTTCTGTGATGTGTCATCACTTACAGTAGTGTTAATCTCTGGAGTGAGAAATTCAAGACCAGTTAATGTGACAGAACACTGGTTGAAGTCGATCAGTGGTTCTGGTTCTGTTTCCATGCCCCATTCAGCGTTTTCATGGACATCAGTGTTCATCTGTGGAGCACTTGTGTCATTATTTATCACAGTGGTTGTGACAGAGGGACTTGTGGACGGACTTTCTGTGGTTGGGATAGCATCACTTGGGTTCACATCACAGAACACAACTGGCTTGAGCTCATAGGTACAGGACGCTGCTGTGCCCAATATGTGGTGATATCTGATGAGCCTGGCAATCATGTCACTGAGGCGTGTGAATGTTACCATGACAGCAGTACCAGGAGTAGGTGTGGCCTGAAGCAGAGGCAAACCGTTAGCTGTCCTAGCATGTGGGTCAAAGAAACCGTACCTGCCATCTCTGGTTCTGAAAACTGCAATGCACAGTGAAGTCATTAGCAGCAAAGCATACTGCACATCTGATAATAAGCAGCTCAGTCCCATCTCGAGGTCCAGAAAGGTATCAACAGCTCTGGGATCCGGATCTCCAAACGTACCGTATCTAGACAGCTGTGACTTGTCAACACTCTGCGTGTGTCTGCGTGCAGGAACCTGTTTAGGGAGCTCATCGGTTGTCAGATGGCTGTGATCACGAACAGTTTTCCTGACTTCTCTGTACATCACATCACCTTTATCCAAAACACGGTCCAGGTCTGCTCTGGTGATGTGTTCGCTCTCATACAGGAATGCTGGAAATGTCAGTGAGTTACAGGTGCACTGCTGGTTTCTGGATTGGCTGTATTTCAGAGACGCTTGGCTGCGTGATGCACAGGCGCTTTGTTCACCTGACTGACTAACTGCGTTCTCATTTCTTACCTGAGAAGAGCCTGATACAGACTGATAATTACTGTGGTGTCCCTTCTTAACAGTGTCTGCATGTGATACCTGGGTTGAGCATGGCTTTTCAGTTTGGGCTATGTAGTTCACCTGATGAGAGTTAGAAGGACCTGCTGCAGGTGACTCACTTACACGTCTCCTCTTAAGCACGTCTGCATAAGATACCTGTGGTTGACATGACGCATTTTCACCTCCCTGTTTCACAGCATCAGACACTTCAGACCTCTTTACCTCTCCAATGCTCTGAGGAACACCATCTGCTTGTCCAGTACTCACACGGTCAATGTCATGAAACCTCTGCCAGCGCTGGCTTGCAACCTGTGACCTCTTACTCTTCCTTGGCATTGTAGCTGTCCTTTCACAACGTGTTTATTCAACAATTAAAAGTTACTGATAAGCACCAGTATAGACAAAAATGCTTTATTTCTTCAAGAGGACTTTATTTAACAGCTCTTATAGTCTCCAAAAAAATCTAATTTATAACTGTGTGTATACCAACAATAGTTTATAAAATGTTTTCTAAGGAAATCCTAGGCAAGACTATATAAATGTTTTAAGAAAAAACGCAAATCAACAATTTTTTAATCTTAGAACTTTGTGCTTGAAATACTATGCAACTCAAATATGTGTTTTTATGTTCTTTCAAAGTCAGGTATGCAAATGTGGTGGAGCTGACGACACGTCTTCTGGCGAAACTCTGGATTCACAGACAGGAGAGGAGGACCTAGAAACACAATCAGACTTGTGCAAAATTAGGGACTTTTCAAAATAGCGGTTGTATTAAATGTACTTCCGTTTCAAAAGTTTTGACTCAAAGAAAGGTTGCTTGTTTCAAAAGGTTTCTCAAAATAGGTTCTCAAAATAGGTTCTCAAATGTTCTGCAAGGTTCAGCAAAGGTGTGCAAAGTTCTGAAAAGTTCTGCAAAGTTCTGAAAAGTTCTGAAAAGTTCAGCAAGGTTCTGCAATGAGTCAGAGTGGGATAGAAGAGGGATAGAAAGACAGAGTTGCTTTTCAAGCAGACAGAGCGGTAGAGGAGACAGGAAAGACAGAGTGGCCAAAATGATAGGGGAGAGTGGGGAGACTGGACAGGATACCTGTAAGACACAATGGAAACAAACATTAATCCCTTTTTATTAAAGAAATAAAATAAAATAAACCAACATCCACCCAAAGCTAATGGCATCATAATGTACTTTTACTCAACCCACCAAGTGGCTGTCCTCAATTATACATCTATCAAAAGTCAAGTTGAGTCAAAAGCTGGAAGTGACCATTGTCTTGTTCGATAACCCTTCAAACAAATTAATAAGGACTAAAAATCCAAAGTGTTCATAATAGTTAATCAAAAATTAATTTAAGATACGAAGAACTTTATTTATCCCCTAAGGGAAATTCAATTGTCTATAGTCTCATTTGTCATGTCTCAAAAAGTCATCTACTATTTAAATTGTAGAGTCTGATGGCTGTGGATACAAAAGATCTTTTGAATCTTTTTTTCCTGCAGCGAAGAGAGAGGAGCCGTCCACCACCATAGGCCTTTCTAGTCCTTGAGCCGGACCAGATGTCGGTGTCGCGATTTCAAATTCAAAATAAATGTCGAAAATTAATCAAATTAAATTATGACATTTATGCACTCGTTGAAGGGGCACCACCCACCTTTCTGGTGGGAAAAGGACGAAACAAAGTTCAATTGAGTAATTAAACGTTGGATCAGTCTTAAACAGATTTAAATCAGTCTCTCATCTGAGGCCGGAATTCTTCATTCATGGACTACTTTCTGAAAGACCACTAAGACGACAACTTAAAATTAAATGAACAATTTATTAACAAGTAATATGATAACAAAACTTCAATAAATGATGATCAAATAATGAGAAAATCAAAGCACATCTAATGAATAAACGAAGGAATGGTTTAAATTAAACCTAAGACTGGAGGTTAATGATAGTGAGTGAATAAGGGAAAATTTAACCTACGTTAACGGAGTTACGAGGGTAAATTTAGAAGAATTTGGAGAACTAAACTATAACTTATGAGAGTAAGCCACTGAACGGTTGACGGCATCACCCAGTTCTCATCACAGCAGTTTCGAGGATTTTGCCTACTTTGGACGTCGGTTCTCAGCGGCACTCTTGGAATGGATCAGCTGAAGTTCTGTGGCTACCGGACCGGATACTGAAGGTTCGGCGGGGAGTTCTTCCGCCGTGTCTGGATCTCAGCTTCAGGACCGTGTCAGCGCCGTTAGATACTTCGGATCTCTGGGCCTCTTAACTTGAGTCTAAACGAGTTTCACGTTACTACTAGTAGCCTATCTTGGGAATACCATTTACTAAGCTACGAAGTGTATAAAACAAAAGGGAAGAAATACACATGATTAGATTCCTGCCATTTGGCTCTGATCAAACCATATTCAGGCATCACCACTAGGAGGAGCTCTTGATCCATGGAAAACCTGGAATAAATTTGTGAAGTTAACAGTTTGGCTTGTGGATATGTTACAAAATTGGGAAAAAGACCATTTCATTAAGAATGTGGTGTGCAGACAGAAAATTGTCCATTAAGTGTCCATTAAACATGAAGTTAAACCATTTTCAGGCATCCTCTTCTTTCTGCTCCTTTAAAGAAAGCCATGGAGAGAAACAGTCACTCAAAGAATTTTATGGCAGGTATCTGGTTTTTCCGGACCTGGCGCCAAATGGTTTGTTTTCCGTTTTAGGTCATTGGGTTAATCCTGAAATGTCAATTCTGATCTTTCCCAGCCAGGGTGAGAGACGCCGTGTTTATGGGTCTGGGTGGTTGATAAGCAACTTGTCCTTTTGGGAAGCGTTAAAGATTCACTATCACCTCCCAAATGGTTTCCTGGGTCGTAAATGGGAACTTGGTGTGCAAACCGTTACTCCCCCATTTCCTGTCCAAACCAGGGGAGCCTGCATTCCTTTGAGGGGTGGATTCAATGTGGATAGCAGAAAGCAGTTGTCTCGTTACAAATCCCCCCTTCGTCTCGATGGCAGCTCCAGGAGCCATTGGGACGACGAGATGAGACGACCAGGTGGAAGCAGCAGTTAGTCCAAGGAGGGTGATGCGTCTCGTTCAGAACTAGCTACTTTGTTAGATCTACTGTATGTGTTAAGCCTACTAAATCTATGGGTGCGGGGTTACAGGAAGCTGACTACATCTCGAGCATGTGGCTCACCTGGGGCCTCATGTATCAACACTTGCGTGGAACTCATACCAGAAACGAGCGCACGCAAGGTCCGTCACGCTGAAAGAAATCCGTATGTATCAATGTGTGCGGGCGCCGAAATCCACGTGTGTTTCCTTGATAAATCCCAATCAGCGTGGAATTGAGCGCAGATGTCGGAGTGACTGGCCCGTCCCCGTTACGCCCTCCTATAAATATGCAGATTTATTTAAATAGGGTCTCCCTGTCCTCGCACGCAGACAAAATGACAAGAAAAACTACATTTACGGCGTGCGAGGTGGAGGTGCTGGTGGCGGAGGTGGAGGAGCGACAGCGTGTTTTGTTTGGCAGCCTGTCCAGTGGCGTCAGTGCAAAACAAAAACGCTTGGAGTGGGAGAAAGTTTGCGAGAGGGTGAATGCGGTGGGTTTCGAGACACGCACCCCCGCGGAGATTAAAAAAAAGTGGTCGGACCTCAAGGTGGAGGTCAAGCGGCGTACAGCTGCCCTCCGGAAGAGTACCGGCCAGACAGGTGGGGGTCCGGGGGAGGAGACCCTCACACCGTTTGAGCAGCGGGGGGTGGCGATTATTATTATAGGGTAAGTGGCGTGTCACACAAATGTCCACATGCTTTGTCATCCCACTGAGCAAAAGACGTATATTAGACGTCTAGTCTAAGTTTATACTTCATTTCAACGTCGGGATTCAGTCTATTTTTAGACGTGATTTATACTTCGCCCTTAACTTCATTTTTCGATAACTTTTTATGCAATAAACAACTGTAATGTGCATAACTGACCTCGAAATACTGGATTACATTACCTATGATACCGTGGAGAGAGATGTAAACGCAACAGATACACAGAAGCAGGAATTGAAATGAACAAATATTTTTATTGTGTCACAGAATTCAATGTGTCGGCCGTGTCGCCGGCTTGCGGAACCCTGGCCCGCGGTAGCCCGTCCGCCGGCTCGGAGTCGTCGGCCAGGACCAGCTGCATTCGGGCCACCCCGGCCCCCGGCCCCAGCACCAGCATCAGCACCAGCGCGCCGACAAGCGGTGGAGCGTCCACCAGCCGCGGCGCTTCCGCTGGACCACCCGGACGCAGTGGAAGGGTCCTCGCGGAGGGGGTCCTGCAATCGCAGGAAGAAATCATCAGGGGGATCGCGGGGATCAACGAGCGGCTGGACCGGCTCGTAAATTTCCTCGAGCGTCTGGTGGAGAAAATAAATAAATTTGGCTCATTGAACTGTGTATTCACTTCTTACCCATTCACACTGTGGCGATGAGATTCTCCCGCGCGAGGACGGCGGCCCGGCAGGGATCAGCTCGCATCTCTCCGTCTGCTGCTGGTTCGTCATGTGGGGCGACGTGCTGCCCGGCCACGGGGATGTGGTGCACGCTTGTCACATAGTGAGTCACCAAACACCGCCACACAGCGTCGCCAAAGTGCGAATCACAGTCAACGCAAATATCCAGCTCAACGCCAATTTCTACACCACCTCCTGACTTTGCGTTGATTAGCGCTGGAACCGACGCTCGTTTCGCGATGATAAATCTGGACGTGTGCGCCGATTTTGGCGTACGCAAGGTTTTCTTGCGCCGCAAGCGTTGATACATGAGGCCCCAGGTCTTCCTCTGGCTGTTCAACTCCCTGTTCCGTTTCCGGTTGTCTACGGAGTCGTAACCTAGTTACACACTGGTCTATTTTGTACTGTAGGGCTTTACCACGTTTGACGTAGATGAAGGTTAACCCGAAGGTCAGGAGATACCCTAACACTATGGCGGCTGCTAGTAAGGTGTCTGGGGTGGACCAAACATAGACTATGGGTTGCAGCGGGGACTTCTCTTGGGACCTTATGTCTATAAGGACGTCATCTACAGGCGTTAGGTCAATGATCTGAGTACCTGCATATTGGATTTGGGAAATAGTGTTTGGATCTAACTGCTGCGTATGCTTGCTGAAAAACGCTGGCACTTCAATCTCTGTTTCGAATTGCTCAGGTTTGAGGTAATAGAGGGCAATGTCATCTATATGGAGAATGGCATTTGGTGGCACCTCAATCCACATGGTCTGATCCAGTAGAGAAATGCGTGTGGCAGTATCGTGCTGGTCGTAATTTACAATGGCAGCTTTGGTGGGGGTGTTAACTAACCAACGGTGACCCACTCTTTCGGCCTACGTTACAGTCACTTGTGAGCGGTGTCTTGCTGTAGTAGGGCATTTGGTGTCGGCCACCATGGGCGTAAGGCCGCAGAGGCCATTAGTACTGTCCCACACAAATGGTTTACTGGGGCAGAGGTAATGTATGTCTTTGGTTCGTGTGCACATACGCAGGTTAGGAGCTAGATATAGGTCAGGATTGCTGTCGTGGTAAGCGACCACTGGTGGGGTCTGAATTTGGAGGTGTGTGTCCTCTTTCCAAAACCCGACATTGACTACATCCTTTAGCCTATAGATGCTTCCTGGTGCTATAATTGGCAAGTTAATAAGGAAAGCAATTTCTCGATCTTTGGGATTAACGTAGATCGGCACAGCGCTACCTAGGGTATACGCGAGGTGGGCTTGTAAAGGAGTGGTGGCCTCTCTGGTTGCAGTTGATAGTAAATCCTGAACCAATGAGAGAGGTACCAAGTACGGAGGAATCCGGCCTGCAGCCAAGCTGTCTATTGAGGATGATAATTTCTTGCAACATGTCTGACATGAGCATATTCAATAGCATTGTGTGAGCATAGTCGACCTGGACCACCGACAACAAAGAATTTACAGCACGCAGCGTCTTATTCAGGACTTCTGTGTGGGTGTTAACCACCAGAACGGTGCCCTTGACTGTTTGGCCAATAGTCTGCAGTTGTGTCTGCTGTCTGTGTATCTGAGCCCTGATGTCTGGGATTTCGGCTTCTAGCTCACCCACATGGCGTTTGACGGCAGCTAAGCTAATTGCATTAACAGAGGAGAGCCCAACACCAAAAAGAGAGCCAACAACCGAGGCTGCGGTGAGCAGTGCTCCGATAAAACGCTTGGACCTCCTGTTGGTACCACTTAACTCTGTTTGAGTGACAGTGAATTTCTGAAGTTGCTCTAACATGTAAGTAATGTCCAACTCGGCGTGATTTACGACCTGCCTACCCAATGTGTCCCGGCCCAACTGGTCAGTTGAGCTGTTACCGGAACATTTTTCTTGAGGACTTCCTTAGGGTTGAGCCTGACAAACACCTTCTGTGTGTGCAGGCAACAGTCTGTTATCAGGAGTCCAGGCTGATCCCTTAACACAATTCCAGAGTCCGGTCCTGGCTCTACGATCTCAGGGCTAGCTGGAGCAGCTACCAAGCCGAGAATCAGGAGCGCTATCAGCCAAATCATCCTGAGGAAGAGGGTGGACATAGTTAGGATGAGTTGGTATAGGACAATCTAGAATTCAAATGCTCCCTGTCACTTTAATTTCTTCTCCCCCCTTTGTGACCCAAAGTGTGCCCGAGGGCAACTCAGTGGCAACAATTCAACACCAATACAGACGCACAAATAGGATAAACTTCACATAGACACAATATCTATGAGGACTAGGGGACCTGACGTCAATCAGGAGGACTTGGGACTGTTGTAGTTTATGACTCAAGGGTGGCGCTGGAGGCCCCGACAAGTCCCATGGGGTTGTGGTGAAGTTTAATCTGGTTGCGGTGGACCCATTTAAGGGTCGGCTCTTTGTTGCCCTTTGCGATCTTAATTTGGTACACAACAGAAGAGAGCTTTTCAGTGATCAGGTACGGGCCTGCCCAGCGGGGCAGGAACTTTCGTGCCAGTCTCCCAGACTTTGGGGCTTTATCTCCAGTGGGCTGGGTGAACAGGTAGTACCACACCTTGCCACCCACTTGGAGTTCCTGTTGGGAGGCTTTTTGGTCATAATAGGACTTGCGTCCTTCAGCACTTTTGCTGAGATGCTCTTGGGTGAAGGCAAACGTTGCCTTCAGGTGCTGGTGTAACTCAGTCATGTACTGATGGGTCGTGTAGGCCGTTGCTATACTGGCCTCACCTGGCTGATACAGCAGGTGCAGAGGTAGGGTCATCTGTCTGCCCGTTATCAGCTCGAAGGGTGAGAACCCGGTTGACCCATGTGGAGTCGCTCTGATGGCCATCAGGACCAAGGGAAGCTTAACATCCCAGTCCTTGTGGTTGGCTGACACATACTTTTTCAGTATGGTTACCACTGTTCGGTTTGCCCGTTCTACCTGTCCAGACGACTGGGGGTGGTGGCTGATGTGGAAGTTGGCTTTGACGCCCAACAGTTGCCACAGTTGTTGCATTACCTCTGAGGTGAAATGTGTCCCTCTGTCAGAGTCGACACGAGTTGGGAGTCCGAACCGCGAGAAGATGTGGTTCATCAAGAGGTAGGCTGTGGTCTGAGCCGTATCGTTTGGGGCTGGTAGCCATTCTACCCATTTGGTGAATGCACAGACAACTGTGAAGTATTTGTTTCCTCTTGCTGACTTAGTGAGAGGACCCACCCAATCGATCTGGAGGTCTGACCAAGGAAAGGAGATACCTCTGCGCTGTAGAGGTGCTCGGTGAAGTGGGTTTGCCGGTTGAAACTGGCAGCAAACCAGGCACCCTTTTATGTAGTCCGCTACATCTTTCTGCATGTGTGGTCAATAGGCCACCTGTTGGAGAGCATGGAGCGTGGCTTTGTTTCCTCTGTGTCCTGCGCACGGTGTGTCATGGGCGTATGTCAACATCACCCCCCTGTGGCTGCGAGGCACCACCAGGGCAGGCGAAGTGAGTGCATCGGAGACATAAACCAGAAAGCCCTTGACGAGCCGCAGCGAAGAGCGCACGCGGAAAAGATGGCGCAGACCAAGGATGGAGTCAAGCAAGACAGGAGACATGGAGGAGTCAGGAGGCCCTGAAAGGAACTGGTCATGGCAGCAATGGCTGGGTCCGAAGCTTGGAGCGCCAGCAAGTCAGAGTCAGAAAAAAACGGAGCCACAGTGGCGGAGACCGGGCCCGAGGGAGCCGGGCGAGGTGGAGCTCGAGACAGGGCTCTGGTGACAGCACAAACCAGGGGTACGGGCGGGAGGGGAAAAACAGAGGGCTTAAAGTGCCAGTTTGAGCCAGTCAAGGCCCCCTGCTGGCATGAGAAGCTGAGTCGCGCATAGTTGGAATCTGTACAGATCGTTAAGGCGTGGATTTTGTGTTCCACCGCAAGTTGCAAAACAATCAGAATGCCTGCCACTTCAGCATACTGGGACGTTTGGGCCCCTAGGTTGAAGCTGAGTGGTTCACACGGTTCGTCGTTGACCCAGACAACACCCACGCCTGCTCGGAGAACAGTGTCGTGATGGTATGAGCAACCATCAACGTAAGCTGTAATCATGTCTTTGCAGACATTGTCGTCAAAGTACCGGTGGCAAGATAATTCAGGTGGCTTGGGTTCGCAGGTTGGGGACCCTGTGTCCACGCTGTCTGTCAAGCAGCTTTGGCACGCTGCGAGTTCCATCCCGAGAGGTGTTTTGCGATTTTGGGCGTAGTGGACCTCGATGTCGAAGCTCTGAAGAGCCATAAGCCAAGATGCTACACGAGCGTTGGTTACAACGCCGTCTCTGATTCTTTGGCTGTTAAGGAAGGTCACTGGTTGATGATTGGTTTCCACAATCACCTTTTGGCCTCCAAGATAGTTGGAAAAATGCTTCACAGCCCACACAGTGGCGAGAAGCGCTTTTTCGCAGTTGGAGAACTTCAGTTCAGGAGCCAGCAAGGTTTTGCTAGCATACGCGACGACTCGTTTATCTGAGTCATGGATCTGGTATAACCCTACACTGAGGCAGTGACAAGAGAAGCCGACCTCCAGATAGAACGGTCTGTTGCAGTCTGGGTAGGCAAGACAAGGAGCTGCACAGAATCTGTCTTTTAAAGCTTGCATGGTGTGTTGTTGGGACGGTCCCCAAGTGAGTGGCACATCCTTTTTCAGTATGTTAGTGAGGGGTTTTGCTAAGTATGCATAGTCCTCAATGAACTGTCGGGAGTAGTTGCATACTCCCAAAAAGCTGCGAAGCTCTGAGACGTTTGTGGGAGCTCTAAGGTTTGACAGTCCTTGAATCCGACTCAGCTGTGGTTCGACCCCTGTTGGACCAACAAGCAAACCGACGTAGTTCACCTTGGTCTTGCACCACTGACATTTCGACAGAGATATCTTTGCCCCGGCGTTCGTGAGCTGGTTCAGGACATGGTCAATCTCAGCGAGATGCATGTCCAGGGTTTGGCTCCTCATTAAGATGTCATCGACATATATGAGGTTGCCTCTCTCACTAGCATCTGGGCAGGCTTTGTTAAGAAAGATGTTGAACTCTGCTGGCGAGTTGGCATAGCCGAAAGGGCATCGGGTGAAGGTGTACTGCCTGTTGGCAAAAGTGAACGCCAGTTTGTGCTGGTCAGCTTTGTGTACTGGTATCGTCCAGAACCCTGATGCCACGTCAAGAGTGGAGAAGTATCTCGCGTCAGAGATCTTTGGCAGATCCTGTTGGAGCTGAGCCATAGGCCAACTGGAAAGGGGAACTTGTTGGTTCAGTTTGCGGTAATCGATGGTCAGTCGCCATTTACCGTTTGGTTTCAGTACTGGCCAGAGTGGGGCTGAGTAGGTACTGTTACATGGCCGAATGATCCCCTTCGCCAAAAGATCGTCTATGATTTCCTGAATAGGTTCATAGGATGCTAAGGGAATTTTGTACTGGCGTACAAAAGTTGGTGGTGCATCCGGTGGTGTCGGAATGCGGATAGAGTGGATAGAGGTTAAGCCACAGTCAAGCGAGTCTTTTGCGAAAGAGGCTCGATATTTGTGCAGAAGTTTGCGAAGCTTTTCACGCTCCTCTTCGCCGTTCAGGGCGTCTGCCTCAGCTACGAGCTGTTCGACTTTGGCGTCAAAGTCTGGATCGTGCTCAGGTGTTTGCCCGGTTGGGAAGATAGAGGGTTCTACCCCGGAAAGTGTATGGGCCATTTCTGGCTCTGAACTGACGTTTAGGACTTGCACTGTGTGCAGAACCATCTGTGAGTCCTCAGAGAGGTCGACCTGACAGATGGTGTCGTGGTCCAGCGGTACAGTTGGAAAGAGCGAGATAGCCCTGGAAGGTAGGGTATGGAAGACCTGTTCCGGCGAATGGTCTGACATCAGAGAACGGGGCATTTTTCCTATTACAGGAATCCTCAATTCAAAGTCGTGGAACGATGTGCTGATCAACCAACCCAGCGGGGTGGATTTAGGGATCAGGATATCTTCTGATGTCGTGTTTTGTACAAGCAAGTGTGTGAATCTCGAGTGAAGCTCAAGAAGAGGAGTTGCCTGAGTAGACAGCCCTAGTTTAAGAAAGAGCAACGACGGCTGGAAGAAAGCTTGAGTGTGCGACAGCTTTTGTCCACGTTGTAGGTTCAAGCGAATGGGAACGTTTGTGGTCATTGCAGGTATGACAATGTCAAGTTCATTGGCTACCTGACAGGCTTCAGGGATCGACTGTCCTGATATGATGTTGTCGACATCAGGGGTTTGGGTTTCCTCATTAACACTGGTAAAGGACCACAGTATGTTGTTAATGGTATCGACCTGGACTGCCAACCTGACCAGTATATCACTTCCCATGTAGACCTGATGTGGTAGGTCTGGGATGACCAAGAAGTGGTGAGTCATCTCCCTTTTGTTCCATCGCACAGACGCCTTCAGCAGTCATGGTGGCTTTAGGAAGGGAGTCCAAGGGAAGCGAAATGCTTTCCGAACACACTGGAGGTTCGGGTCATCCCTAGATAAGGCGTCGTACAGTTCACGGCTGATGGCTGATTTGTCAGCCCAAAGAGCCAAAATCACATTGTTGACGTGATACTCATTCAAGTTAATGCCGTCAGTGATCAATGGCCCGGGCGTGTCGGGTCCATTGGTGTCATCGAATTTGCACAAAAATGTGTCCCTTTTTATGACTGAGTCATCGAAAGGCCACGAGCAGGGTTGTGGCTCGTCGTCAATCAAGTAGGGTTGCTCCGGTGAGCTTACACTTGTCGGTGTGCTTGTAGCAAGTTCACGCGTCAGGGCGTAACACTGAGCCCGATTCTTGTCAGTTGCTGGTATGGGTAATGGTCTGCGGACCTGTGCCCATATTTTCAGCTGTCGATAATCGATCAGGGGCTCAAACCTTTTTAAAAGGTCTTGACCGATGAGGAAAGGAATCGACTCAAGGGGTGACACATACACGGGGTGCATGATTTTCATTGGTCCAATGGAGATGTTCAACATCGTCATTGTTTTTAAGGTCGTACTGTCTGTGGAGTACGGCCGAATCTCCATGGCGCAGGGCTGCAGCTTGATGTCCCTGTTGGACTGCTGCACCATATTGCGCAGGCGGTTAAAGAGCGTGGAGGACATCAGAGTGATGTCAGCAGCAGTGTCTAAGAGAGCTTCGTGTTGAAGTTCATTTTCAAGGACAGTATTAATATAAAACTTCTGTGCGATACCCTTCTCAGTGAGGTTGCACAAGAATTGGAGGAAAGGTGGTTCAAGCAGAATAAGTGAGGAGTCTTCTTCGGCTGGCTCCTCTGCGGAGTTCGCCTGTACTACCAAGACGGCGCTGGTAGATGTCGTTTCTTGTGATGTGTTGTCCCGAGGTTCAAGATCGGCAGGAGTGTTAGCTGGTGAGGGTGTCACCGACTCCTGTAAGGACATACACACGTCCTCCTGAACTGCAGTCTGCTGGACAGGCATCATGTTTGGCTCAGAAGTGTCATCCTGGACGGCGGCGTCAGCGACAGAGAGAGATCTGCTTTCTTATCTCCTTTTCTCTGTATTCTACGGATTATTTGTCTTAGGAGTTTGCGTTCTTCCTCTGTCAGATCAGAGGACTTTGATTCACCCTTAGATCCACCTTTAGATCCACTACCCTTCTGGGGAGGGTCTGATTTGGCCTTTGTACCCATCTCTTCGTCAGAAAGTGCTGACTGAAACTGCGGGTAAGGTCGCTCTGAGTTTCGTTCTCGGCGTGGGCCATAACGATCTGACCGGTCTCTCCACCCCCTGTTGTCAGGTCGGTAGGGCCGATGGGTGTCATCCCTTCTAGGGTGAGCCCCATCCCTGCGAGAGTATGAGGGTGGACGATCTTCGTCAAATCTGACCTGGTGTTGTTCACTGTCAGACTGAGGCTGCTTCAGGTTTTGACCTTTATCAGCTGGCTGATATCGGGAAGTTTTCAGATTCTGGGTTGGTCGGGCTGTTGCAGTTTGAGGTGCATCTGAATGCGCACCCACGGCACCGCCCTCCAGATCTAGGGGCATGGACCTTGTGTCCACAGCCAAGACAGTACCAGGTTCGGCTTTCTTAGATTGGGTGTGTCGCTGTTTAGCAAAGCCTTTTACAGCCAGTTCGCGGAGCTGTCTGCTGTTTAAGGTTCGGGGACAAGCAGCAACACCAAGATGATGACTCGTGGTCGGATGGAGGTTTTGAACAAACAAAGTCTTAAAGTTTAGATCTTCCTCCATTTCAGGTTCATTTTGACAACCAAAGTAAGCCTGGCGAAGGCCACTGTAGTACGACTGGGGAGATTCCTGTCTCTCCTGTTTGACTAACAGTGCAGCAGCTAAACCAGTGGGTGTAAGGGGGTCAGAGAACTCGTCAACTAATGCCTGACACAGCCGGTCATAGTCGTTCTTGACCCGACGCGGTTGTCGTTCAATGAAGCTGCTAACCTCTCGATTGGAGGTAGCTTTGATCAAGTAGATTTTGTCATCCACAAGAGCACCTGGAAACTTCCTCAAGCGAGCTTCGCCCGCTCTGATCTTGCTGGGGTTGACCCACAGTAAGTTTCCTCTGAGTCTCGAGGAGCATTTGCTTTAAATTAGCAGAATGTCTCTCTTCAGCTTCGAGGGCCACCCTTTTGCTTTCAAACCGGGCCTTCCAGTCCCTTGCATCAGTTGAGGACTGATCTAGGTTGCTTTTCACTCTTGACAACTCCTGTAATTGTTCAAGAACGGTGGACCTAGCGTCCGAAAGTTGAGCTTCCTTTTCCTCAATGGTGTCACGCAAGTCTGAGATTTGGGTTACTAAGGAAGGGTCTTGATCATGTTGGGATGGAGGCTCTGCTTGCATCTCATCCAAACGGTCTCGAGTTTGCTGTAGAGCCCTTTCAGTGCCTCCCAGCTCCTCTTTGAGATGATCAATTTCCTTCATTTGTGCCCGTATTTGTTCTTGGGCCCTCCCCATGGCTTCGTCCTGTCTCTTAATTTGGACAGACATCACACAAGCCAAGCGTGCTAAAGCTTTGGGGATCTCTTTTTCTTTAGGTGGGTGTTGTGTGACCCAATCAATCACCTCATTCAACACAGTTTGAAGCCCATTGTTATCAGTGCGATTCGCTTCGTCTACATAGCCTGGGAGCAGCGGCTGAGTCAGAGTTGTCAGCGCATGCCTTAGCTCCTCACTGAATAGTTGCCAACTTGCCTCCTGATGTTCTGCCATGTTGCTTCAAGTTTAGTAAGGTTGGTAGGTTAATGAGTTTAACAGAATAGCCGTGCCTATAAAGCAATTTGAGAAAAGCTGTGAATTTTGGACCAGAAGATAAGCGCTTTAAGCAAAGTCTGGTTCACGATAAAATAGCTGGATGTTTATTTCCGGAATGAAACAAACAAAGGAAGCTAAAATAGAATTTGGATTTTAGCTGATAAGGAATTACGTACAAAAATCAAACCTAATCACAGCCAAATCTCATAGTCCAAACCGGATTTGGTCAAATAAAATTTACATAAAGGAGTACAGGGAAACCTTTACAGTAAATAGCAGATTGTCAGCTAAGTGTGGAAGGAAGGTAAAAGCTGAAAGTAATCAGGATCAACGATGCAGTTGTAGATGCAATTAAATCTTTCAAGTCTTCACAAGATAATCAAAGTAAAATGTCCAAATTCAATTGACCAAAAAGGAATAAAACAAAAATTCTGATCGTAGGTTGATTAGGGAATTATTGAATTAATTGATTAATGTTACATTAATGAATTAATTAACTATTGCCCTAAGTCTGTGATCACATTTAAGTGTTTTATAAAGGGTCAAAGAAAGATGGAGGCAATGAACAATGATTACAGGATGACAAAGATTTGATTCAGCTATTCTCCTTGATAAGGCAAGTGGTCTTATCTGTATAAAGTAAAAATAAAAGTTGTTTATCAAGTAAATCAACGTTTTATTTGTAATACAGAAAATAAAACTCAATCAACCAACTCAATCTGACTATGTCTGCATGGCATCTGTTTGACAACAGGGAGGCGTGGCAGTCGTCTAGACTGCAGTCTGTTTACAATGAGGTCCAAGCAAAACAAAGGCCACGTGGCTGTGAGTCGGCTTGCAGTGCTTGCCGCTCACCACACGAGGGCGATGTTCAAGGGGGCGGTTCAACCGCTCCGTACGTCGCGACGCAACGTTATGACGTCGCTATTGGGCTCCACCCCTCGGGGTGGCGTGCCTATTCAACACTGGCCGAGTAGTCTCTCCAATGGACGCCAAAGGGTTAACACCTCACTGCGACTGCGCGCGCAGTGGCAATGGGAAAATTCAACGCTGCGTCTCTAACAGCGGATTGCTTCACTAGACTTCTCTGGGAGTAACAAGAGTTTACACAGACAACAGCAGACAAAACTGCGGACTTAAATTCACGAAATGTGGCGATTTGTGAAAAAGAATCATGTCTGAAATCACTCTAACAACCTCTCACTGGGAACAGTGATCTCTCGCGACAGGTAGCTAATCTGCAGGGGGAATGAGGAATAAACTGAATCCTTTACAGTTACTAGAACTTCGTAGCAGACTATACAGGGTTCAGGGACTCGGAACCACGGCTCGGAGCTTCGCGAACACCGGGTCCGGCCCAAGGCCTTCTAATACAAGCGTACGGCGACGCTGAAATCGTGCACTCAAAAGTTAACAATCTGGGTACGCGCGTCGGTGGCGCGCAGAGCAGACACCGCAGCCTCGCTGCAATCCAAAACAATGATCCACGTGGTCTAGGCTCACACACAAACGTATGCAGCAGCAAAATCTGCGCTTTAACAAAGAGCTCAATATCATCAGAACATGAAACAGAAAATACATCAAACGCCCAGTTCAGCAATTTCAAAAAGCATCAGACATACATTAAGCAAGCAATCCAGTAATTTCAGCAAGCATAGCATAGATCTTAAGAAGTCTAAGTTGGGAAAGTTTGGTTTCTCACTAGTTTGGGAATCTAAAATAATCTTAAAGTTGTCTGTTAGTGCCTTACAGAAGTCGTTTAAAATGAGCCTTGCACAGCCGCACCAAATAACATGTAGCGATTTCAAATTCAAAATAAATGTCGAAAATTAATCAAATTAAATTATGACATTTATGCACTCGTTGAAGGGGCACCACCCACCTTTCTGGTGGGAAAAGGACGAAACAAAGTTCAATTGAGTAATTAAACGTTGGATCAGTCTTAAACAGATTTAAATCAGTCTCTCATCTGAGGCCGGAATTCTTCATTCAGGGACTACTTTCTGAAAGACCACTAAGACGACAACTTAAAATTAAATGGACAATTTATTAACAAGCTATATGATAACAAAACGTCAATAAATGATGATCAAATAATGAGAAAATCAAAGCACATCTAATGAATAAACGAAGGAATGGTTTAAATTAAACCTAAGACTGGAGGTTAATGATAGTGAGTGAATAAGGGAAAATTTAACCTACGTTAACGGAGTTACGAGGGTAAATTTAGAAGAATTTGGAGAACTAAACTATAACTTATGAGAGTAAGCTACTGAACGGTTGACGGCATCACCCAGTTCTCATCACAGCAGTTTCGAGGATTTTGCCTACTTTGGACGTCGGTTCTCAGCGGCACTCTTGGAATGGATCAGCTGAAGTTCTGTGGCTACCGGACCGGATACTGAAGGTTCGGCGGGGAGTTCTTCCGCCGTGTCTGGATCTAAGCTTCAGGACCGTGTCAGCGCCGTTAGATACTTCGGATCTCTGGGCCTCTCGGAACCGGGTGGCAAAGCAGCTTGGCAGATGATGCTGGTCGGCGTTCAGGACTAGCTTGGTTGCAGATTAATTCGCGCCAATAACTTAAGAAAATAATTTCGCTGGCCAGCCGATATTATCTTCAGGAGTCACTTTAGCGAACAAAAATAAATAAAAAGACTTAGACTGAGGTTCTCTTATGCGCGCAGCTTGTTACTAAGGCTTTAATCGACTTGGGTATGGTTTCATCCAAGTTTTAGAAGAAAAATCTGAGCTTAAGGCAATTAATAAAAACGCGGGGAAAGTTGCGAACGATAGACGGAGATAAAAGAAAACTACAAACAAGACAAAAGAAAAGACTAGACTCAAAGGAAGACAACAGAAAACTAGACGAAAGAAAACTAGACGAAGAGAAAAACTAAACTGAAGAGCGAGCAAAGACTCCCGGGCTCTTTTTAAACAATCCCGTGTGGGCGTGAACCAAGAGGAAAGTGACAGCCAATGTTGTAACCCGATGCAGCACATCGACTGGCAGCGAATTAACTCAACTTGATATTAAAAGCGAGCTAGATCTAATTTACTCACTCACTATGATTAAACTGTTTGTAACATCACATACGATCACATTTCACTTCATTGTTTCTTATGAGCAGATGCATTAAAGCATGACATTGAAAACAGTAAACTTTGATCAGCCGTCTTCTTGATAATAAGAGGATTAACGACTTTTAAAAGTTATAGAGGGACAGAAAACAAATTATCTATTCGAACAGAAACACCATCCAGCATAAGAAACACATACGTAATAATATTTGACAACATTATAACCTTGTCAATCAAGCTTCATAGATGATTAATATATATATTTGTGTGAGGTAGACAAAACATAGTATGGATACATTCAGAAACTCTTAACTTGAGTCTAAACGAGTTTCACGTTACTACTAGTAGCCTATCTTGGGAATACCATTTACTAAGCTACGAAGTGTATAAAACAAAAGGGAAGAAATACACATGATTAGATTCCTGCCATTTGGCTCTGATCAAACCATATTCAGGCATCACCACTAGGAGGAGCTCTTGATCCATGGAAAACCTGGAATAAATTTGTGAAGTTAACAGTTTGGCTTGTGGATATGTTACAAAATTGGGAAAAAGACCATTTCATTAAGAATGTGGTGTGCAGACAGAAAATTCTAGTGAAGTGTCCATTAAACATGAAGTTAAACCATTTTCAGGCATCCTCTTCTTTCTGCTCCTTTAAAGAAAGCCATGGAGAGAAACAGTCACTCAAAGAATTTTATGGCAGGTATCTGGTTTTTCCGGACCTGGCGCCAAATGGTTTGTTTTCCGTTTTAGGTCATTGGGTTAATCCTGAAATGTCAATTCTGATCTTTCCCAGCCAGGGTGAGAGACGCCGTGTTTATGGGTCTGGGTGGTTGATAAGCAACTTGTCCTTTTGGGAAGCGTTAAAGATTCACTATCACCTCCCAAATGGTTTCCTGGGTCGTAAATGGGAACTTAGTGTGCAAACCGTTACTCCCCCATTTCCTGTCCAAACCAGGGGAGCCTGCATTCCTTTGAGGGGTGGATTCAATGTGGATAGCAGAAAGCAGTTGTCTCGTTACATCGGTACCACTTGGGTGGGCAAAACCTTACATATACTAAATTGTTTTTAGGGTCAATATAAGTAAATTAAAATATGATAGACTTTTCATAGGGGTAGCTTTTTATGTTTTTTCTCATTTTGTTATTTTCCTCAATAGGCAAATTTTTGTTAACTCCAAAAGCAACACAGAAAGTCAAAAGCACATTAAGGGCTCTATTTTCGTGCGTGCCGGTGAGGCGGCGAGCCCCACGCAGTTGTATTTTCGTCTGGTGGAGCCCGGCGTAAGGCGAGTTTGGTATTTTCGTGGACTGAGCCGCACGGAGGCGAGCCGAGATCCGCCAAGCTGGGCGTGGTGGCGTGGCAGGGGGAGGTGTCGACAGAATCAGCTGGCGCAGTGACATTTTCGTGCTCGCCACCGGCGTGTAAAGTGCGCTGAAAACTCGCCGATTCAAACCTGGTCAGCTTTCAGCGCAAGGCGGAACGCAGCTGGTCCAGTAGTATTTTGTTAGACTTGGGGCGTATCGACATACGTCACTGATGCCTCACCGGCAGGTTTCCACAGTGTCAGGCACATTTCAGTCCAATAAATAATCATCATCAACTATTAATTCAGCACATACATTTAGATCTACACTCACCGGCCACTTTATTAGGTACACCTGTCCAACTGCTCATTAACACTTAATTTCTAATCAGCCAATCACATGGCGGCAACTTAGTGCATTTAGGCATGTAGACATGGTCAAGACAATCTCCTGCAGTTCAAACCGAGCATCAGTATGGGGAAGAAAGGTGATTTGAGTGACTTTGAACGTGGCATGGTTGTTGGTGCCAGAAGGGCTGGTCTGAGTATTTCAGAAACTGCTGATCTACTGGGATTTTCACGCACAACCATCTCTAGGGTTTACAGAGAATGGTCCGAAAAAGAAAAAATATCCAGTGAGCGGCAGTTCTGTGGGCGGAAATGCCTTGTTGATGCCAGAGGTCAGAGGAGAATGGCCAGACTGGTTCAAGCTGATAGAAAGGCAACAGTGACTCAAATAACCACCCGTTACAACCAAGGTAGGCAGAAGAGCATCTCTGAACGCACAGTACGTCGAACTTTGAGGCAGATGGGCTACAGCAGCAGAAGACCACGCCGGGTGCCACTCCTTTCAGCTAAGAACAGGAAACTGAGGCTACAATTTGCACAAGCTCATCGAAATCGGACAATAGAAGATTGGAAAAACGTTGCCTGGTCTGATGAGTCTCGATTTCTGCTGCGACATTCGGATGGTAGGGTCAGAATTTGGCGTCAACAACATGAAAGCATGGATCCATCCTGCCTTGTATCAACGGTTCAGGCTGGTGGTGGTGGTGTCATGGTGTGGGGAATATTTTCTTGGCACTCTTTGGGCCCCTTGGTACCAATTGAGCATCGTTGCAACGCCACAGCCTACCTGAGTATTGTTGCTGACCATGTCCATCCCTTTATGACCACAATGTACCCAACTTCTGATGGCTACTTTCAGCAGGATAATGCGCCATGTCATAAAGCTGAAATCATCTCAGACTGGTTTCTTGAACATGACAATGACTTCACTGTACTCAAATGGCCTCCACAGTCACCAGATCTCAATCCAATAGAGCATCTTTGGGATGTGGTGGAACGGGAGATTCGCATCATGGATGTGCAGCCGCCAAATCTGCGGCAACTGTGTGATGCCATCATGTCAATATGGACCAAGCTCTCTGAGGAATGCTTCCAGCACCTTATTGAATCTATGCCACGAAGAATTGAGGCAGTTCTGATGGCAAAAGGGGGTCCAACCCGTTACTAGCATAGATATATTCTGATCTATATGTGATCTGATGAGCGCGTTTGGCACGCATTTGGACACACAACCTGACCGAATCAACACAGCTGAAACCGCATCAAATTAAATTAAATATCTAGTAAATATACACACATGATGAAGTTAACAAGATATGTAATTCGTCTCCCTCCTTTTCTTTCTTCCTCTTCCTCTTATTTCTCGCACAGCTCGACCTGGACACGTCTCCGTGTCCTCTGTCCGTCTTGCTGCTGCTGCGGCTTAACAGATGATTTGTTTCAGTGCTCAGATGCGTGATCTACTTTAAGCCGACATACGGATATTATAATATTCAGTTTTGTGGGCCAAATTTATTTTATATGCCAACATCTATGAAAGACAGAGCCAGGCCACGGAGTGCGGTTCGATGGTTCCGATTTTAATGCCATTTTTGGAGTTTATGTTGTGATCTGTGCGCTCAACCCACCTTTGTCACGTGAAGTTTGAATATGAGCAACTTTATTTGAGTGTCTTTATTTGTGGAAAAGGGTGTTTGTCTTACCAGTGGGTCCAACATTACACACACCAAATCCATCTGTGCTTATATGAGAGGGTGTGGAAGACACTTGTTGAGGAGCTGCCCTCTGTCGCCATCTTGTGGCATTGCTGTCTTAAGACATCTCTTGATCTCTTTGACTACTTCATGAAAATAGTAGTACGCCTCGCCTGTGGCGGATTTAAAGGCAAGGAGAGGAGCTTATGTGATTGTTGAAAACAGGTCTCGGCTGTGTTAAACCCCCTACACGCCCTCTCTCCTCCCCATCTACGACTTATGGTGCTGGGAGGAGCTGAGTTAGGGAGGGGGGATACTTACGCCGGGCTGCGCGGCTCACCAAAATACCAAAATGTGCTTGGGAATGCCTTGTCAGCGCAGCGGATCTGACTGACGCTGTGCTTGCGGCACGTCTCCGGCGAGGCACCAAAATAGAGCCCTAAAAGTCATTCTCTTTTTGGGTCACACTGTTCTTTTCTATAAATGAATCAAACCTGTGTCTAATTAAATGAGTTGATGAAGTGGGAGTGGCCCAATTTGATGGTGGAGCAGTACTTTCAGGTATCATAGTACTTTTTAAGTTTAGTTTTACTTTTTAAAGTTTTTATATGATAGACCTTGGTAACTGGAAGCTTTATTGTAGTTATCACTCATTAAAATAATAGAGTGCAGCTGTTCAAAAACGAAAAATCGCCTTCCTTCAAAATTTGCTTTCTTTCATTTTAACCTCTCATTTAGGTGTGTTTGAACTATTGGCTAGCCATAGAGACTTGTAATAACCCCCTAAGTAGTATTTCAAGTAATTTATCTAATACAGGTGTGTATTTATAAGCTTCAATTAGTCAATTGTCAGGTCTAAATCAAGGTCTAAATTAAGGATATTTTTTGACTTAGAACTAGAAGTAAAGTAAATGCAGACTAATAGCATTATAATAACACAACTTTAATATGACACTGACATATTTTAAATGTAGGCACTCATTATACAATCATCCTGGCTGGTGCAGGGCAAGAAGATATTAGCAACAAAATAAGATCTACTGATGTATACACTCTATACAATCATCTGAGAAAAACTCCATTCCTCCACCAAGAACTTGATGAGACTGGCTTTGTTGGCAGGGCTGCAGAGAAGTTTCCTCCATTGCTGAATATTCTGGCCAGAAACACTGTTTCTGAACTGACTCCCCATGTCTGCACCTCTGTTTAGTCTTTCTGAATTTTTGATTGACATGTCCTTGTAAACGTCAAAGACAACATCAATCCTTTCACTATCACCACCTTCATGCAGGACCTTGGCTAAAGTTGAGTCCAGCCAGCTTCCACCATGTCAGGATTGCCTATTAATGCATTCGATTCATGCCAACTACCAGGCTGCTATCTGGAGACGGTCTCTTCATACCAAGCCATCTGTACCAATCCCCAAGGACCATGGGTGGACCATAAATGATGAAGGGCAGCTGGAAATACAGTGGATGCATGGTTCCCCAGCACCAGATGGGGTCTTGCAGTTGCTATCCTGCAAGTGTGTGAGGACATGCAAACCACCAGACTGCACCTGTCTCAGCAATGGGCTGAAGTGCACAAACCTGTGCAAATTACAAACTTGTGCCAACCAGTACAGTGAGGAAGAGCCCCTTGCACACCCAGCAGACTCAGATGTAGAAGAAGATACAGATACTGATGTCGATTACTGATGTTGATTAATAAATGATGACCAAAGGGAGCTATGTTAACAGACCCACTGTGACTCAGTGACAGTATTATGTACTAAGCCAAAACTTGACAGTCATATTTGCTGTCACTGTTCCTTATGGAAAGAATAGGACTTTGAGTAGGAATTTGAGTTTTTCTCAGATGATTGTATAGAGTGTATATATGACTCCCCCCAAGCATGTCCAGACGCAAATGTTTCTTTAACGGGTTTAATGAAGTCTTCTCCTCTTCATAATCATCCACAGACCTCCACAAACCGTGAAACTAGCAATACACAGTATTGGAATAACAGTTAGCACACTTACTATGCACATGTACAAATATTCATAACGAAAATAAAGACAAACAAATACCTCGTTGGCTGCATACTATGAAAGGGAATCTGTAGGCTTCTTATCTTCCAGCTTTGAAGTATTAGTTTGACTTTACCGTAAGTTTTAGCAATCTTAACGTAGCTTGACTTGACAGCTAAAGGGTCAGAGCTGTGCACACGACCTCTGCTTGCTTGCATCTGACGTTACCCAGAACGCTACTGGCTTAGCAGCTCAACGTAAGTGCCAAAATAAAAGTACCCTTACACTTCAATATAAAATGCAAATAAAATACAGAAATAACCTGGTAATTCTCAAAGTGGGTTTCTCATACAAAATAAACAAAAAATATTCTGCAATATGGAAAATAAAATAGCAACAGTTACAGTATACATCAGTAGATCTTATTTTGTTGCTTATGTCTTCTTGCCCTGCACCAGCCAGGATGATTGTATATTGAGTGCCTACATTTAAAATATGTCAGTGTCATATTAAAGTTGTGTTATTATAATGCTATTAGTCTGCAATTATTTTACTTCTACTTCTAAGTAAAAAAATATCCTTAATTTAGACCTTGATTTAGACCTGACAATTGGCTAATTGAAGCTTATGTATACACACCTGTATTAGATAAATTACTTGAAATACTACTTAGGGGGTTTTTACAAGTCTCTATGGTTAGCCAATAGTTCAAACACACCTAAATGAGAGGTTAAAATGAAAGAAAGCTAATTTTGAAGGAAGGCGATTTTTCGTTTTTGAACAGCTGCACTCTATTACTTTAATGAGTGATAACTACAATAAAGCCACCAGTTACCAAGGTCTATCATATAAAAACTTATTGTAGGGATGTATAGCAATAAAAAAAATCACAATTAGAATTTGCCCAACCAGGTGGTACCGATATATGAAATTTTGGTTCTTGGCTCAAGTACTAACAGTGTATTCTCTGGAACCCGAAGCACTAGAAGCATAATCATACACTGGAGATACCCCTGATTCATAGAGTTGTGTAAAGGTGTTGAATCCTAAATGACCACAGTGTTTCACTTTATTCATAACAGACCCCAGTGCCCTACCCGCTGACTGAGCTAGGGTGCTAACAGCATCATCAAATGTCATATGCTCGTCTAATGTCAGTCCAAGATATTTATACTGATCAGTATATGACAACATTATTCACCCAAAATTAAACAAAACTAAACTAATTTGCAGTGATTTTGGTCTGAACTGTACTTTTTGGGTTTTTTCCTGGTTTGCCTCTAGTCTCTATTTCCAGCACCATTCTGCAGCAACATCAAGCATGAACTGCAGATCACTTTCATGTTCAGCCAGTAAGAAGAGGTCATCCGTGTATAGCAATAAAACTACATCTTGATTGTCAACAGTAATTCCCAAGCCAGAAGCTTTGATTTGAAGGGCTAGATCATTAACATAAACTGCAAACAAAGTTGGAGATAAAATATCTCCTTGCTTCACCCCAAATTGCTGAGGGAACCATCTAGTTCTAATATCATTAATCTGAACACATGCAGCCAGTGCTTGGTAAAGAGACTTTATGGCATTATAAAATTTTCCATTGACACCTGATTTTAAAAATCTATACTGTAGAAAGTCCCTCTTAATCCAATCAAACGCTTTTGTGCAATCAATAAAACAAGCTAAAGTAGATTTATTCTGCTTGATTCTTGCACGAATAATAGTGGAGACAACATATATGTGATCAATACAAGCTCTACCTTTCCTAAAGCCATCTTGCTCATCGGCAAGAAAACCTGTTCTCTCAAGATGGTCTACAAGTCTACTGTTTCATATTGAGAAATAAAATCTATAGATACAACTAATAAGACTTATACCCCTATCGCTGAGTGGTAACTTTGGATCATTCTTTGAAGACTCTGGGATGGGTTTAATAATGCTTTTGTTCCATGGTGTGGGTATGATGTATAAAGTGCGCTGAAAGCTGGCCGATTCAAACCTGGTCAGCTTTCAGCGCAGGCGGAGCGCAGCTGGTCTAGTGGTATTTTGGTAGACCTGTGGCATATCGGTATACGTCACTGATGCCCCATCGGCAGGTTTTCACAGTGTCAGGCATATTTCAGTGCAATAAATAATCAACAACTAATAATCTGAGTCAGCACATACATTTAGATCTATATAGATTCTGATCTACATCTTATCTGATGAGCACGTTTGGCACGTGTTTGGACACACAACATGACCGAATCAACACAGCTGAAACCAGATTAAATTAAATTAAATATCTAGTAAATAGACACACATGATGAAGTTAACAACATAACTTGCCTCCCTCCTTTTCTTTCTTCCTCTTCCTCTTATTCCTCACGCAGCTCTACTTGGACATGCCTCTGTGTCCTCTTCAGCTGCAGCGGCTGAACAGATGATTTGTTTCAGTGATCAGATGAGTTATTTACTTTAGGCCTAAATACGAATATTATAATATTCAGTTTTGTGAGGCAAATTTATTTTATATGCCAACATCTATGAAAGAAAGAGCCAGGCCATGGAGCGCGATGCGTCATTACACACAGATGGTTCCGATTTTAATGCCATTTTTGGAGTTTATGATGTGATCTGTGCGCACAACTCACCTTTGTCATGTGAGGTTTGAATACATACAACTTTATGTGAGTGTCTTTATTTGTGGAAAAGGGTGTTTTGTCTTACTAGTGGGTCCAAACTTACACACACCAAATCCATCTGTTCTTATATGAGACAGTGTGAAGGACGTCCTCTGAAGCGTTTACAGCGACACTTGTTGAGAAGCTGCCTTCTGTCGCCATAGCGTGGCATTACTGTCTTCAGACATCTCTTGATCTCTTTGACTACTTCACGAAAATTGTAATACGCCTCCCTGGTGGTGGATTTAAAGGCGAGGAGAGAAGCTGATGTTATTGGTCAATACAGGTCTCGGCTGTGTTAAACCCACTCTACGCCCTCTCTCCTCCCTCGCTACGACTTACGCCACTGGGAGGAGCTGAGTTAGGGAGGGGGGAGACTTACGCCTGGCTGCGCCGCTCACCAAAATACCAATTTGTGCTTGGGAATGCCTTGTCGGCGCGGCGGACCTGACTTACGCCGCGCCAACAAGGCGTTTCTGGCGAGGCACGAAAATAAGAGCCCCAGGTCTCCTGATTGTCTATAAAAGCTGAAGTCTAGGTGGATCCTGGAAATGATGAGACCCACACACACTTTAACAGGGGAGATGGTCTCTTCCCCCTCAACCTTCCTCCTCTGGCTCACATACACCCCCTTTTTTGCCTGGCCTAACACAAAGTTCAGCAGCTGGCTCATCTCCTTCTTCTGGCAGGTGTATTTAAAACTACAGTAAAAACAGGTTTTAAAAACAGAAACAGTGCAGACAAACTTGAACATTCAGTGAACAACGTTTTCTCTCTGTGAGCAGAATGGGCAGTGATCATCAACATTGGGATTTATAATACTAATAAAGGAGTTCTCTGCCATTATCCCGTGTAGGGTCCTCCACTGGAGGTCACCATGTCTCTTTGTTGGAGGGGTTCATACAGAGACCTCCAGGCTGGTCCTAACCCCCTCAGGTTGAGGTGACTCCTCTATAGCGTGTCTTCACATCCATTCAGTTTGTCTCTGTTCAGTATTTTTACCAATAAACAATCAAAACTTTTCCCTGAGATGTCCTCTAGAGAGGCTGGAGAACAGTGGTCTAGAAGGTGACCTGAAGTCGTCCAGCATCTGCAATTCTGAGTGCTCAGTTTCCTCCTCCAGTGGTCAAGGATCTGCTGCAAGACTGTGCTCAATCTCACTCCCAGTTTTCCAGTCAGTTTAGTCCTGCAGCCTGGATCCAGTCAGCTCCACCACCTGGCCCAGAGTGGTGACCCCTGCTGTCTGAAAACAGGAGGACAGAGACAAGCCGACCCAACCGGGACAGTCCAGAATGGTCCCATGGAGGACTGGTTCCTGCAGCAGCCAGTGGAGGGAGTCTGCCCGTCCCCTTTCTCTGTTTGATCATTACGTTCCAGACATTTAAAAACACTTTGATAAAACCATGGCAGAGATGACCTGTTAAAATATGTGCTGTTCATTAAAAACAAATTAAAATCCAAACACGGGTTCTCAAAATGGGACAGGATGCAGCAGGCTGTAGCTCTTCACACTGCAAAAAGCCAGCCTTCAAAAACAAGAAAAAAAAAACAAAAATTGGGAGTTTAGTACTTAAACTTAGCAAAATTAACAAGAATATTTGGCTTGTCAAGACTTTCCAAAACAAGTTAAATATCTAACCTCAATGAATCCAGAAATACCTTAAAATCAGTGCATTCTCACGAATAACAAGTGCATTTTTCTTGAAACAAATAAAAAATATGAGACTTCCTTTCTAAATATGCTGAAAAATATTCTTAAATTACATGCTAGTGCCACTATCTTGACATAATGCTATTCACTAAGCATTACATTTCTTGAAACCAGCAGTAATACTAAAAACTGATTTAATTTTCTTTTTTGAAAGACAGCTGTTAAGAGTATTTTTCTCATTATTTAGAACCATTTTCTTAAAATTCTTGAAATGTGCCAAAAGCTGTAGAATTCATTGATCATATAATGCTTATAACTAGTAATCCTTACATGATCACTATGTCACTTGTTTAAATTAGGTATGAATTCAATTTCTTTTAACCTCTTTAATGTATTCAAAGTGCATAAGAACAGAACAAAAATGTTACAATTATCTATCATCATTAAAAGGCTGAAAGGACAGATGACTATTCAATCAGTTGTATAACAATTAACATTTGACACAGGCATGTGTTGTAACAGATGATCACCACAGGGCTGACGATTGGTCTTGCCTGAAGAAAGGTGTTGGGGTCTTCCACAGACGACTGAAACACAAACAGAAATATAAGGCTGATTCGTGCATGTCTGTTTATGAGAATATACTGAATGGATATGTTGCGGGTTGGCAAGGCTTGTCTTTGTCTATAACTGAAGTAATAATGAATACCAGAAAGTGAGAGACAACAAGGAATATGGAAAGTGCAAAAGAAATAAGGTAGTTAAGCGCCATGAAGCCTACTATTCTGTCTGCAACTGTTGCTGTGTTCCTGTTTTGCCTGAAAGATTCAAGTTGTCTTAATACGTTCCTTTAAATGTTTGAGATTTTTCTTTGTTTACTGCCAGGCTCTTCTCTCTAGGTCGGCCTCAGACGAGCCATCTTCCATCGTCACTTTCAGTCATCCCGATTCTCCATACGTCTCACCAGTTCGTTGGTAATCTGAGCTCCTGCATCCTTCTTGAGTATGTCCATGTATGTTAGTGTAGGACGTCCTCTTGACCGATGCCCATGTGTTGGTTCCCACAGCACCAATTTGCTGGCTGGCAGTTCCCGATGCCTTTGGCAGTGTCCTGCTAGTCTCATTTTCCTTACAGCAATCTTCTCGCTCAGCCTTGGTATTCCCTCGTACAGTGTTCTGTTGGTTACATGTGCGTTCTTCCTGATGTTAAGCACTGCACACAACATCTTGGTGTAGCACCCATCTAGGGATTTCTCCAGGGTTGGCTCAGGGCCCAGCATTCACTGCCATAGAGGAGAACGGGCTCTACTGTTGCGTAGAAGAAGCTGAGTTTGATTTGGCGGGGGAGGTTGGAGTTCCATACACTGGTCATGCTGTTCAGGCCTCTTGGCTTTCTAAAATGTGCCTCCCTGAACAACATAGTTGAAAAGTCCTGCTGTAAGTGCATAAAAAACTGTTATACATGCATACATTTCTTAGCTCAAGGATGTGAAGCATTGCCTCGCTTGGATGCCCTAACTTCTTAGGTGGAGCAATCGCAACAGCTTGCTTTACTATGAAAAACAAAACAGTCTAACTTTTTTTACTCCAGTCAGTTATCAAAAAAACAATTTAAAAACAAAGAGAAAGACAAAACAATGAGACAAAAACAATTAGTGTGGTTGGAAGAGTCTGCAAGAAGCAGTGAGCTGCAGGTGGGAAAATAAAAATAAGCACATGGTTAAAGTGGCTAAGATAGTTGACAGGTTTTATGGTGTATGCTTGGTGGAGCCCTGAAAATAAGACTGTTGCCAGCCTATAGATTCTTTATCAAGAGTGTAATTACTTTTTTTTGCTAGTGGAGGTCTCGTGACTTTGTTGAAAACTGGATCTTCTCGCTAAAGGTCCCCCAGCAGTTCTTCAGTTCATGGATAAAGTGGGAGTTTCCTTGAGTGAAGATCTGCTGCAGTTCACCCATTAGCTACCACAGAAGGACAGATACAAAAATATTGTTTAAAATCTACACTCCAATTTAAAATCTAGTGAATAAAACATTTCTAGACCTCCTATGGAAGTTGAACTTGAGGACTAACCTGCTTTATAGATTAAAAAACAACAAACAAAAACTGGCCAATATCTGCTTCCTTCATATTAAAAATAATGAAAAAAGGCTAACATTTCTAAACATTTCTCATTTGTAAACAAATGACTTCTCTGGCTCAACAAACATAAATTAACTTAAATTATTTGATTTGTTTACATGATCCACTTCTCTGAAGCAGGGATATGCTTGGTAGGTCTGTCTTGCTCCTTCATAACATCAGAGTTAATGCAAGCCCATCTTGCTTGGTATTCAAGGTCCAACAGCTAGGCAACATCCTTCTTGTTGTGTCTGGGCCTGGATTTGTATAGTTCCTGCAGAACTTTGTAGTGTCTTGCCTAGTGCCTAGTGTCTTGGCTGTCAGTAGTTTCAGGCTCTATTGTTGAAATGAAATGAAAATCACTTTTTTGGGTTTCTACCATTAATGTTTAAAGAAACATGATGAATGATGATTTCATTTCAAAGATTACAGGTAAAGTAGAATGCTAGCAGTCCTTATGTTAGTGGATCACATACATTACCCCATTTTAAACAGTAATAAATAAAAATTAAGTAACTAAATAAAGGCATTCCCCCTTGTCAATACTTGTAGTCATCTTTGTATAGAACACAATCTCAATATGTACTCTCACCACTGGCCTGTTCAGCCTCTGGGGAACTGCCTCCAGACTGTGGTGATCTTTCAAAGATTAAAGTTGAAGCAATAGACCCGCTGTCATCAGTGGATGACTCCTGGCTGCTGCTCTCAAAGATGATAGCCTCTTTCTTGCTGGAGTTGCTCCCTGCTTCTTTTTGGGGGTTGTCACATTTTGGACCCTTTTCAAAAGCTGCTTCTTCACAGAATCAAAATGAAAGTAAGTTTTTAAAAAAGCCATAAAATCAAAATCAAAATTATAACATTGTTAAGCAATGTGAATAAAGTATATCCTCCCACCCACTCAGCTCCACAGGCTGCAGATCTGTCCCTCAGCATCGGGTAGTACACAGTAGCCCCGTTTATATGGGTAGTTTTCCTCAATCTGATTGAAATCAGTAGGGTTAAGTGAATCTGATTCCATACATGAACTTTAAGTAAGGAGATCCACGTTCAATCCGCGTTTGCATGGCCCCAGCTGAATCCAATTGTATTGGTTTTTTTACATGCGCAGGAGGTCACTCTGCCACTATCCACAAATGTGTAAGAGAAGAAGAGGTGCCCTCCCTATTTACCTGTAGGAAGATGGATCCGCGTCATGTTTGGTTGGGGACACCTTTTGTGTTGTGGTAACATCTACTTGTGGCTCTGAAATCACAGCAGTTAATCGTCCTGAAGCGCCATGTTTATTTTCGTTTGGGCGTGCTCTGCGTACGTCACTACGTGCCTCTTACGTACTACGGAGCGCCTGCGCAGACCGAACAAGCCTCTCTGTAAACCCAATCTGCTCCACTCAGCCGTATATATGGAGCATGGAGCGGATTATCAATCGACGTAGACTACCTCTTACAATCAGATTGGCTAAGGTGTTTATATGAGACATTTTGAATCTGATTGACCTTTCAATCTGATTGTAAATAGGATTTTTGGACCCATGTAAATGGGGCTAGTGATACGCTTAGCCATCCCAGTTAGCTCATAGCTGCATGGATATTGGGAGTCATCCTCTGCAGCGCTCTTGGTGGCAATTATGGTTGTTACTGTACTCCTTATCGAGTGACAACAAAGCTCTTTGGTCAGTATAAAGTCTCCTTGTCCAACACACTGCTTTGCATAAAAGATGGTTCTTGACTGCTCCAGCTCTGTATCCGTGTACGCAACACATTGTGGACTTAAAAGTTGTACAGTTCTGCTGGCACTGTCGCCTAGCTTTAAAGAAGGGATAGGTGCAGAGGAGGATGAAGGGGTTGATTAAGGGGTTGGGGACGTGGGAATTGTGGAGGCATAAGTTCTAGAGGAGGTGCTTGGGTGAGGCTGGTCTAATTCTCCACGCTGAAAAACACAAGCATTTATCTGACATTAATTGTAAGTTAATAGTAGTGTACCATTAGCTAGAACACCAAAAAGGAAATGTAATGAGGAACAAAATGGAAGACGAGAAGAAGTAAGGAAGACTAGACAATGAACTGCAAAATAAAACACAAAAATCAAGAGGGAACAAATGACAGACACCATGACAATTTCAACGACATTGTAAATTAAAGCATGGTTCAATATCCACACAATGCCAAAATCTGATATCACCTCAATTCCCCCATGTGTTGTCCTCCATATGGCTCTCCAGAAAAAGTGCTCAGGCCCGGAAAGAGGTCATGCAAGTCCTCTTCAGAGAGACTGGGAAGCATGTCTGAGCTAATATTAACAGCTTAATAGACTTTGACCCAAAGTCTTAAAAACAGATGAATACCCTCACGCATAGGCAAATGTGCTTCCACCCACATCCAGTCATGTCAGTTCATTCTGCTGAAGGTGTATCACTCCACAAAGTCGGACAGAAACAATGACCAAAAAAGCAAACTCACAGCAAACAATCATAGTTGAAGGTCTGAACCTCGGTCAGTCAGTGGTGGCAGCACAGAATTAGTAGGAATAGGTATATTGAGGTTAAGTTGTTCTACAATCAGAAATGCATGTTTTATTTGAGTTTTATTGTACAGTGTTCAAATAAAGCAACCCTCATGCCCACCCCACCCCCCACCCCTCCCCCCAATCCCTCTGACTGTTAAGTGTCTCTAGCCCACATTCAGTTAGAGGGTCAGCGACTGAACCAGTTTGTTAAAATTAGCACACCAGAACTTGTGAGCCAACTTCATAATTAGCTCAAATTGCAAAGACAGAAAAAACAGATTAACATTACCTTACAATACCGCAATAGCCGTAGTATCCATGCCCAAAAAAAACACCTCCACCCTCATCCATGACGTCGGTGGTTTAAATCACTTGTAGCAGCTCCAATCTCGGCTCCAATTTCAAACTGCAGCTGGCAACTGTACTAATCCACCTGTGACCCTTTCTGGCGCGATCCCGTTTGGAATGTACCGTGTCATAAAATGGGGGAGACTACATGTTGTCCAAAGCAAAAGTATAATTGACTATGGAGTCATAATTTGAAAATCATCAAGTATATTTAAAAATGTATCACTGCAGTTATTTACTTCCATGATTGTCATTATTATACTTGTTAACATATATTTATATATTTTTTTTTAAAAAGCTTTTTCTTTTTTTTTTGAAACCCTTTCTAAGCCACATCAATTGGATGCACAGCCGCAGCCCTGACTTCAGGTTGCTCTGTGGTATTGAAGGTATCACGTAAAGAGAAGACACTCCCAACGTTTTGTTGAAAGCACAAGACCAGCAGATGAAAAGCCACAGGAGGAAAGTCAAGGACCACTGTAGCAACAAGTGAGTAATTTTGCTACCATTAGCATGTGAGGACTTGTTAGTCAACTTCACAATTAGCGTTTATATTTATTAAATATCTCTATGCATGATGCCTTCGCCCTGTTAGCTTTAGGACCCTTTGACTTTGATGACTTGTTGCTTCTGCCAGCATGTGAAACTGATGTTGTCAAGGTGATGATTTATAATCGGAAATTTGTCCATTGTGTTTTGTTTTTATATTTACCTGATGCGTTGTTTGACTACGATCTTTGTATTTACCATTGACTTGATTGACCGTGATTGCAGAGTAAAAAGTAGCCCGCACATTAAGTCACATGCACAGAGCATCAGTAAATAACACATAGTGGAAAAACTTCCACTCATACATAATCCACATTACAGTAGTTTCACACGCTGACACAAGCAATGAGTCATTTGTCTGTATCAGGGTTCCCGCGGATCCTTGAAAAGTCTTAAAAGGCATTGAATTCATTATTCTAAAAATAAGGCCTTAATTGGCATTAAAATGTCTTAAATCCAATTTCCGAAAGTCTTGAAAATTTAAACACATTAGTAAGATTTATGTTTTTATAACTAAAAGATTTATTACTAAAAAATATATTTAGTAGCATTTATCTATTTTTCAAAAATAATTCACCGATTTACTCTCGTGGCAACATCGCATAATCACAATAGCGGAACTAGCAAAATGGTGATGTGGTTGCAGCCAGGTCTTTCAGAGCAGACGCATATCTTAGTTCTACCCAACGCGGTTCACATAGCAACTTCGGACAGAGACGTTTTCTTTGCACCACATGGGAAAGTGTAAATTTAATGAGAACTGGCTGTCCAACAAATGTTTTTCTTCATGGCTCAAAGCGGTAACAGGCAATGTGTACATGGCACGGTATGTGCACGAAATTTTTCAGACTCAGCACGATGGGAGTCAAAGCATTGGAGTCACACATGCAAAGCGCGAAACATAAAGCTTCAGAATCGAGCTGCCAACAGACGCCGGGTATTTCCCAGTTATGTTCCGTCTCTCTTTTCCACCGTGCCCCCACCCGGACCCCCAATGACAATCGGGACCACAGCAGCACCACTTCTCCGAATGTTCGGCATTAGGCCAACACTGAAAGCAGAGGTTCTGTGGTCTTTGAACACCGTGACGAAAACGTGCACACCAATGCCATAAAGAGTAAACGCCAACACCTAGCTATATTGAGTTTTTTCCAAGCATGTGTTTTTATGATGCTACACTCAGATACAAAATTGTTCATGAATGTAGCAGTGTAATGTTTTTCAAAATGAAATTTTTACACTGGACCAAAAAGTTATGTTTCATGCTTCATGATGCAAATGCATCATGAATGTAGCAGAATAGTTTTTTGGAATTAGTAGTTATCTGCCAGTTTTTACTGAGTATCCACGATGTACTGTCCTTTTTATGTATTGTTTTCTATATCTTAAACTCTGGAGAGTGTTATGTTTTTCAAAATGAAAGTTTTCAACTGGACCAAAAGTGATGTTTTATTTAAAATAAACATTTGGGTAAAATTGCCTCTAACCCAGTTAATTTATGTGGTGTTTTTTTTTTTTTTTTTAATTTTTAAATGTTTTTTTTCAAATGTGGTTCGTTGTCGATTTGGTCCTAAATTTGATTTCAAACAGCATTAAAAACGTCTTAAAAAGTCTTGAATTTAACTTGCCTTGAGCTGTAGGAACCCTGTGTATGTATGAAGAAATATTTCCAGTAAATCAGCTTGACTTGTGTGAAAATTCATTGCTTGGTTTGTGTGAAGATATTTAATTACAATCTGGAATGAAATACAACATCCTCCAGATTCCAGCATCACCAGTCCACAGTTGTGTACAGCTGACTCAGATGAGGGGCAAACAGACGTTTACCAAGACAAAGTTGCCACAGTACAACTAGTAAGAGACTGCTGATGACAATCTATCAAAATTGATGTATTGGTATTAGCATATTATAACTGTTAAATACCAGCTACAGTACAGTAATGTGTGATATGGCACGTCATGTATGAATGATGGGAAAATGTTTTATATTAGAGCTATAACATACTAGATATAGTGAGCAGCAATGATTTAACATGTAAATTACTATTTATAAGGACATTTTTTTCTGTGAGTAACATCGTACTTGACACATAACTACACAGATGCCAGATCACATAACGTCATGATACCTAATACAATTTCCCCTGACAACACAGGCCACTGCCTTCGTGATAAATGCACGGGCCAAGCATTGCGTCTCTCAGGTAAGATGTTTTTCTTTTTGTTGTTGTTTTATTTATTTTTATTTTTTTTAAATAGACCACAGTTTTTATTCGCTTGTTTATAGTTACACAGAGAGTAAATTGTGTTGTTTTTGTCATTTTAAGAGAGGCATGAATGACATTGTTGATGGAGTGCAGCAGTACCAATCATCACTGGTGACCAACCTCAGGAACCAAAAAGAGCAGGTGCTAAAGAAGCATTCCGCAAGCACATCAGGACACCTTCAAAACAAAGTACTGGATGTGTTTGACAGTTTTGCTGACCCATTCACGAGTATTGCAACAACATTTCGACAGAACGGTGTGATGAACGCGCAATTAAGCCTTTTGGATCCAGAGGAAATTTTCATTTCTAAAACTATATGCAAGAGAAAAGTTGGAACATCCAAAGACTTTTTTTATTAACGACAAAGTCTTTCATTACATTTCATTGGTCAAAAGTCTAGAATGGTCTTTATCACACCCAAAGATATTCTCTATGATTGAAAAAGGTCCACAGATGTACAGGGAGGGTTTTATATAGGACATCAAGGGTTGTACACCTCAGCAAACATAAATCCGAAATACAGGTCTAAACTTGCTGCTATTAGGTTACTTGGCATGACTATTTCTGTAGACCTCCATCAATGTGGTGTATGTGATATTGAATAGAATCAAAAGAAGACCTGGATGCATTGTACAATGGTGTTAAAATCCAAACTAGTAATGGACAGAAAACTATTTATGGTGCTATTGTCTCTATCTGTGGAGACACTCTGGCACAGCGTGAACTGGCAGGGTTCAAGGAGGGTGTTGGCTTTGCTTACAGTAGATGCAGACACTGTGAGTGTTCTTTTGAGGACATGCAGTCACTTTTCGATGAGGATGCATTTACTTAAAAGACTTTAAAGAGGCATATCAAGCAGACTTATTAAAAATGAAAGGCAGGTACAGACATGATATGTAACGACCCGAGAACAACATATGGGATCAATGGTAGGAATAAATTGATTGAATTCCCTGCTTTTGACATTATACAACAAACTCCACAAGACATTATGCATATCATTCTGGAGGATTTTCCTTATTCCCCTCCAGATGTCAGAGATCGGCCATCCCCAGTTTCATTGAGTACATCAATGTCAAGTGATAGTAAATTAAAAACAGTCATCTGGGCAAATTCTTGTCCTGCTGAGAATATTACCATTTGTTTTGGAGAGTGTAAAAGACAATGCATATGTGCGTTTGATACATGAGCTAATAGAGATTGTGTGCATAGCGTTTGCACCTGTTCTGACTGTTGCAACTGTTTCTGGATTGAAGTCATTAATCGAAAATCATTAGAAAAATTGGACAGACCTTTTTCCAGAACACAATATTACACCTGAACAGCATTATCTGATACATTTGCCATCACAGATTAAATCATTAGGTCCAATGGTTAGACATATGTGTATGAGGTTTTGAATCTAAACATTGCCTCTTTGAATGGGCTTCAAAGCTCAATTTTAAAACTATATGAAAGTCTTTGGTTAATCAGAACCAAATATATGAAAGCTGCCAAAATGTTGTCCCTTCAGTACATCTTATCTTTACAAATGAAAGGGAGATGGGACTTGTGTCTGAGGTCAAAGATCTACAGTGTTTACAAGGAAAACTGAGAGACTTCCTTGGTTATGATGAAGTAAAGCATGTTGTATCAGTCAAATAGCTTGTGATTAATGGCAATAAATACATAGTTCAGAAGTCGATGATCCTTGCTTAAGTAGTGAATGGTAATATGCCCGAATTTGGACTGGTCAAAAACATATATCTTGTTGATTCTATGCTTTATTGTTTGGAATACCAACCTTTTCAAAAGATGCTCTTTGATAGCAATGTCAAGGCATATCAAGTTAAGGTCCCACACGGGACCAGTCGGCAACTGAGTTAGTGGATGCTGAAAAGCTGGTGAATTTGACCTCTTATTACACAATCAGCAGCAAGAAGCAAACCTTTGTACCATCTTGGGGATGTAGTAGAATTATATAACAGTGAAAAATAACTCACAATGCTCCCCAGATATTGTGTGACAAGCTGACTTTTAATTTGGAAGGTCAGATTTAGGAAGGTTCATAGTTGATGAAAACTTATCTGGATGTATAATGCACTATTTCTGTTTCAAATTGTACATGTTAAGTGTTAATATATTAAGTGTCAGTTTACTGTACTGTGCCAATTGCACTGATATACAAGTACATGTTTTCTATTGTTTCATTATAAATAAAACAGCAGATTCCATTTAGCTGTCATCAGTTTTTATTATGTGAAGAAATAAAATGGTGTCAAAGTAATAATTTATTTTTTCAAGAAATTATTACTTTGAAAATGCAGTTTTGTACTTGTGAGTGTTGATGAAATAGCTTCGTAATATTTGATTTTCTAGTTTTAAGCATGTAATACTCAATATAGGTCATAAAAATCTCAGTAACAAGCTGCAATATCTAATTAACATAATTTAAAACAAGTGAATCAATCTCACATAAAAACTGCTTAATGAGAAGAACTATCCTATCAGACAGAAAATAAGCAAATATCAGCAGAATATAAGATATTTCATCTTACTTAGATTTCAGTTTTTGTCCTTTGAACCAGTGAGTCTGAAAGCAGCACCTCTGGCTGCTAAATGGTCTAAGCCCTGCCCCTCCTCCTCTTTAGGAAGGAAAAGGACACTCTGTGGGACCCAGTGCATCCTGTCCCAATTAAAATCCACTAAAAGATGTTGTACCTGAGACAGGAGAGAGGCTGGAGGATCCATGCAGGCAAGTCTTTGCCACAGGGAGGATGAGACCAGGTGATTAACAATAAGGACTCTGCCTCGGTATGACATTTTAGGGAGGAGCCATTTCCATTTATTCAGCCTCCCCTTTACCTTATCTAAGACATCCTTCCAGTTCTTCCTCTCACTGGTCTTGGCTTGTCTACCAGGAGGACCCCCAAGTACTGGAGTCCTCCTCTCTTCTAGGGAAGTTCAGATGTCAGACTGACCCGACTCTCCAGCCCCTCCCCCACCATCAGAGCCTCACTCTTTCTCCAGTTGACCTTGGCAGAGGAGATAGGACAAAAACAGTGTCAATTAAAACATCCATATCCTTTTGTGAATTTAAAATCACAATAAGATCAAACCCTCCACACATCACACAGCTGGTGTGTTTCTATGATCTGTGTGATCCTGCTGGAAGAAGCAGGGTGAGGCTCTTAATGATTCCTGTCTGTGTGCAGTTAAAACCTCCTCCTAAAACATCAAATCATTATCATCACCGTCTCTAACACCAGCTTCACTTTTTCAAATACTGCTGTTACTTTCACTAAAACACCTGGTAAAATCTCCTCTACGTCATAAGATGTTGGTAAAAAACTGCAGGAAAATAAAATTCCCAGCCCTCCACTAAGACTGGACTTATGCCTTAAAATGACTTCCCCATTAAAAGCCTGCCTCCATTCACATTCATTATCTAAAGTGCTGTGTGTCTCCTGTAAAAACATGACGTCGATCCTCTTTAGCTCTATGAATTTAAAAATAGCCCTGGCTCCATTCAGGTTTCAAATGCTGAGTTTAAAATCACACATGAATAAAAAAGAGAGAGCAGTAAAACATGTCAGAAGAAATAAGGTGCAGATTTGAAACATTCTTGTTAATTTTAGCTCTCACTTTCCTCAGTCTGTATACCTCCTGTTGAGTCAGCACATCCTCTGCATTTCCTTTGTTCCTTGTCAGAGGTCTGGCTGATTGAATAAATACAGTAGCTTGAGGTCTGGAAAGTGCTCCTCCGTTACCAATTATTACTGTCCTGACTCAGTTTCCAATCTTTTGCTTTTCTGGAGGTGACGTTTTCTGAACCTTTGAACCAGCAGCATTTGCTCCAAAACCTCTCCAGGCACAGCAGACTCCTTAGCCGAAGCAACCCCACCACCAGCCTCCCCATCTGGGACAGACCGAGAGAGCTCCTCGGCCGTAGTCATACCACCACCAGGCGCACTACGCGGGCTCTCTGCTGGTGTTCTCCCTCACCAGGGCGCCACCGCAGGGGCTCCCCACCTGTAGCTGTCTCCGCTTCAGCAGCCGCCTCCGCAGAAGCGCCCCCTAAGACCCCCCAGCTGCTCACCACTCGAGCCCGGACAGGCTGCTAGATCTCCCTGCCGACAGCCACCTTCACTGCCCCGCAGGGGCTCCCCACTGGCAGCGCCAGCCTGCGAGGGCCTGCTGGCACCAGCTTCACTTTTTCAAATACTGCTGTTACTTTCACTAAAACACCTGGTAAAATCTCCTCTACGTCATAAGATGTTGGTAAAAAACTGCTGCTGGCAGAAGCAGCAGGGGGAGTGGCAGCAGTAGTGGCAGCTGCTGGCCGCTGAGCTCCGCACCTCTCTGGGCACGACTGGACTGAATGTCCCTCCGCCCCACAACCAAAAAACTTGATGTTTTTGGAGCATGCAAACACCATATAATTGAAACCATCCACCCTAAAAGAGAAAGACAGGTTTAGATCTCTTGATTTATCTTTTAAAATCATATAAACCTGCCTCCGATGACACACATGTTTCAAGTTAGGTGACCATTTTATTTTGAGAGACCATTTGCCCATACCGTGACAGTTCTTTTATCTGCATTTAATTTTTAGCAAACAGAGATGCGTGAGAAATGAAAACTTTTGTGGCTGGACTCATTAGATGGAAAACGGGTGTGAATGTGTCCTGGATAACTACACCACTCTCCACCATCTTGCTCACCTTAGCGGTAGCATCCAGGAATATCACAATAGCCCCGTTCATCCTGGAGGTAGTTTTCACAGATTCATACCTGACAACTTCCCCACAGCCAGTCCAGCCTCCTTCACACTGCATGGCACCTCTGGTACCAACTTAATGCCATGTCGGCGAGACAACTGCTCAAACTCTGAGGCTTCTGCCTCCACGAGCGTCATGGTGCTAACTTAGCCTGCACACACACACACACACACACACACACACACACACACACACACACACACACACTTACTCCCACACACACACCACTATACTACCAGCACAACAAATTAAAGACTTAACAAAACATATAACACTAAAGTAAATTAAAGAAAGTTTACAAAGGAAACTCACTTACGCTCAGCAAACAATCTGCTCTCATCTCTGCATACTCACTTCGCAATCACAGAGAGAGAGAGAGATAGAAAGGGGGAAGGTGGTGAGAACCAATGAATCAATTAGCTGTTAAAACTACTCATCAATATGATCTGATTGTAGCTTAAAGCCCTATTTATGCTTTTTATCTAAAATATTATTTTTCTTTTTTGCTCACACACCTCCTGCACTGGTATGGATAGGGTATGACATTGAGAGTGTACAGGGCCCAGAATTTGGTGTTATGCCCCTGCCTGTGTGTGTACACACACACACACATATATATATATATATATATATATATATATATATATGTGTGTGTGTGTGTGTGTGTGTGTGTGTGTGTGTGTGTGTCTATAAGCATATATGTGTGTGTGTGTGTGTGTATGTGTGTGTGTATATATCTATGTGTGTGTGTGTGTGTGTGTGTCGATAAACATATATGTGTGTGTGTATATATGTATTTATAGATAGATAGATAGATAGATAGATAGATAGATAAAACATCTCTTTATTTTCAGTTTAAATTCAAATTATATATTCAAATTATTTTCAAAGCAGAAAAGATTTCATAAACTTATCATTGCCTCTGTTTTCTTCTCTGCATTCAAAAACTGGTCCCCTCCCCTTGATAAGAGCACCTCTATGTTCAAACATAATTTGAGTTTCTCTCTGCAATTTTCATTCAATAATGTTTCAAGCTGACTGCTTAAACATTACTGAGAACGAGATGCAAAAAGCCAAATATACTAGGTTTTTTTGTCATTTTTAAACATCCACACTTTGCTACAGAAAGATCGATGCATCACACACTGGAGACTTGTTAGCCTTCGCTTGCCTTCAGTAAAATTTCCATCATTCCCCAAGGCCCTTAAAAAACTGGGGCACCACTGAATATGCAGAATTCCCAATGATGTGAATTCCCTTCAGCATAGGGACCTGGCGTTTAATTCCAGCTGCAGTCTGACCTGTGACAGCCAAATACCGGAGCATGATACCAGTCCATAAGGGTTTCCCACACAGACGTGACACATCTGCCTTTGGCTGTTGCGCAGCCCACTTAGAGTTACTAAATAGCATTGCCTCCTGTTAAGGTATGCTGTGAGCTTTTTGCAGCTAGCTTCACATTTAGAGTGTGGAATCCATCATGATATAGTTACTCCTATTAAATTCAGCCGCCTGAAACCCTAATGCTGAGGCATTCAGGACCTGCTCCGCGGGCCTGAAGTCCAGGATGATTTGTGCAGGATTTATGCAAATTCACTCAGACAGCATGTCCAACATTCTTGCGGGTCCAGTCCTGTGGGTCTAGCTGAAGAGTGTCCATAAACAGATGAAGACACCATTTGAGTCAACTTTTTCTGCTATATTTCCAATGTCAACAGAGCTAAAGGCTGAAAATAATAACATTATCAGATAGAAAATTACTCTTTTTAAAATGAATGTATGTATAGTTATCGTACATACATACATTTCTGCACGCAACCCGTGCAATGCTGCGGACATAAATACATCTGTCACCCCTGTGCAACATTACTAACATAAACATGTCTGTTTATGCAATTTAAATTAAGTATATTTAAGTAATGTATATTAGCAATCCTTACATACTGTTTAGTATGGGCCCTTTATTTGCTGCCACTAAAACAAGTCCTAGGCTGAAACAAGTTGCTAGGCTGTTAGTCTCTGTACTCTGATTAAATGGATTACAGGACATTCAGTGTGCTGATTTCTTTTAGTTTCTTGTAAAGTTGTCTTGTTGATGCACCTGGAGGGTGCTAATATTAAGAGTATGCTCCTGTTTTACTTTATGAATTGAATATATATAGCATCCTGGTTACAATAACTTTATTTAAAGGGTCAACAGTATGTCACTCAGTATTTCAGGAGGAAAGGTGGGTTCATGAGTGGTTCATGTAGTGGAAAGCTATGTAATATTAACTTTGTTCTTGTTTGTGGTTTGTAAGCTAGCTCACTTTTCTCCCGATGTCAGCTTAAGAAAACTCTTAATAAGTGCGTTTCGCTGTTGTTTTAGTTAAATAAGTAATGCAGTCTAACATTTAGCACGCTGGTTATATTCAATCAGTTGACCTCCCCTCAGTCAAAACAATGCCTCGTTCTGAACAGTCAAGTGCACCAGAAGCAGCTGTATAACAGTCCCCAACTCCACCAGCCCCTCACCCAGCCCCAGTGCCCCCACATGAGGAAGGAGGTGAGCAGCTGTGTGTGTTGGATTAATTAGAATGATTTTCTTTATCACAGTCTCAAAACAATACACACAAACAATGAATCTGTTATTAAGGAAAATATTGGAATAAAAATAATTCTGAACAAAGTTTAAAATTCATAACTGTTTTTATTTTGTTAAAATTCAGCTACCATTGAAATAGAATAAATGCAATAGCAACAGAAGAAAAAATATGTTGTGTGTGCAGCTGACTGGGGTGACTGCTCTCAATCCAATAAGAGAAGTTTACATGTTCAGTGGGGGAATGCTTGTGAGAATCTACTACAAATAGTTATATCATAGGAAAAAATATATTTATTTTTGTCACGCACAGTCTACAGAGCCAGATCTAGGACCCTCTTCTGGTTTGTCAGGGAGGAATGTGGAGGAAGAGATGGAAGAGGGTACAGATGTAAGTGAGAGTGCAGAAACACAGGTGGCAGAGAGTGAGGACAAAGATGATGAAAGGAATTCAGATGTGGAGGATGGACTAAATGAGTGGACAGAAAATAGTAACATGACAATGCATAGTTTTATGTAAAACAGCATCTTCTGTGTTGGGGGGCCAGTCTAAATTCTTTTCATGGGGCCCAAAATCCCTAGCGGCGCCCCTGATGACAGGCCTTTATATCAGATTCTCTCTGTCTGAGAAGTATAATTGTTCGTATTTAAGTAGAAGTGAGGGGCCACTTCTCTGAGGGATTGAACAGATTTTGTGACCAACTGAACCTGTACAAATATGCTCATAAGATGGAAACTGCACTACAGAGCAATTATCTCTATGCACCATAGCGCTGTTTATTTGAGAAATTCATTATTGTTTGATTTACTAACTGAGCTTGAGCATTGAAAGTTAAAATGATTTGTGTTTATGTTTATTCACTTAATTTTGGGGAAAAACATGCTCTTTTTGTGTGCTCCATATTCATGCAAGAGGGGTTTCTTTCCATTTCAGTCTGTTTTCAACAAACATGTTTCAGGTTAACAGTGTGAGGATCCACCCTCAATCCACCCTCACAACCAGACCCCGTCACTCACTTTCCTCCAGAAAAGCTCCTTTTTCTTCATGTTTTGCAAGTTTAAAAAGGCGTGTTATTGAATGTAGTTCCACTGGTTGTTTTTTCAACTCTCCCAAATAAGATCATGATGTAAGTAGAGTGTCAACTGCACCCTTAATCCATGTAATTCATGTCTCATCAATTTCCTATATTGACTTTGCATTTTACCTGCTAAAACAATTTTATTTATGTCTTATGTAAACACAACATGACACTGATCGGTCAAGACAACAAAGCCTCTTCTAGATATGATTATAAGACCACTACGTCATGATAATAACAGGTTCATTAGGCTGGGAGTGTCTGAGGCTAAACTCTCCAAATACAGGCACCACCATTGTACAATTCATTCCGTTATTTATCCAGCTGCTTTTTTATAAACTTTAAAAATCCTCCTACCTGTTGTGAATTGACAGAGCACATGGACGGTGTGTAACCATTGTAAGCTCACTGGTAAGCTGTTCTTTTACATGATTGAAATGCCCTGGCTGGCTGGCCTTTTTCACTCTTAAAGCCATGCACATCTGTCTGTTTTAACCAATTAGCACTGTGTCCTTTATGAATTAATGAAATAAATAAATAAGTCATCTTCCTTAATGCTTCACTTAACTCTATAACTTTCAGTCACTTTTGATTTCACAGCCGTTCCTCAATAAAACTGTCTGAAAGCTCCTCACCAGGCTGATCTAATACACAGGGCAGAATAAAAGAATACTAATTGTATTAGCAGGAGAGGCAGGTATACAAAGTGATTTTCCATCTTTTGGTTGTCAATGGAGCCAAACTGTAGACTGATTGATTGATCAATAACTGGAAAGAGTGGAAAGAGAGATGACGGGGGCGGTTGAGTGTTCGGGGTGAGGCAAAAATAGTGATTGATAATGTATGAGCCAGAGAGGAAAGGAGGCAGTGAGGGGGTTTGAGAAAGCACAAGGGGGAGAAAGAGAGAGAGAGAGAAGGACAGAGAAAGAGAATGGGAGCTGATGATTGATTGACGTTTTGTTGGAGACAAGCTAAAAGCCAGGAGATGCATGACATCAAAAAACTGGAAGCAGAGGGGGCAGTGATGGATTGAGGAATATTACTTTGAAAGGATATGAGACAGAGAGATGGAGGTTGGGGAGAAGTGTGTGCATATATAGGGACAGTGGATAGGGCTAGTTTTTATTCACTTATGATTGATTATACTGTGGTTTAACAGGCGGCCAGGTTTGAGGCTGGAATATCCTACGTTTATTCAACATATCTGCAGCTCCTTATTATTCCCCTCAGCTGCAGAGAAAGATCAGGTGTTTGTATCTGCATGAAACTTTTATTTCGTTATATTTCAGTCAATAACTGACTGACTCATGATGCATACACCTACACACCCTGACAAGATGGCGGCGCCGTGTGGAGTCCAGCTACTCTAACAGACGACTCTAACGGATTGACCCCAGATACCCAGAGCATCTACCTGGCTACAACGGTTACAACGATCGACCAATACACAGCAGATCAAATAAAATACCCCCGGTCACATCGATCACGGCTGGAACGCCGAAAGAGAGACTTACCTGAGATTTCCACCATCAGCGGGCCCTCTTCCGGGGCCCTCGCCGGTAAGTCTCCTACCGTGTTGTCTGATCTGCTTCCTCACCGCTGCGGGCTCCAGGACGGAGCCCTGGCGTGTAAGTGTCCTTCTCGGCACAGTCCAATCCCCGATCCAGACTGTCCTCTATTAGATCCTGCCTGGTGTCGTTGGCTGTCTGCTGGTTGTTGTTTTTATCCATTTCAGCCATGGCTCCACACTCCTCTCCACCCGGCTGTGCCAGCTGCGCCTGTCTGGCGGAAAAGATCCAGGAGCTGGAACATAGGATCTCCACACTCTACCAGATCCAGGAAGCCGAGAAACTCATGGACACCATCGTCTTCAGAACATCACATCCCGACTCCACCGGCTCGTCGGATCCGGACCCCGCCGCTCCCAACACCTCTCCCCCGGCTGCTGCGACCACCTCTCCTCCGCCTGCTCATCCATCCTTCTTCCCCGAGGTCTCCTCGACAAGGCTGGGAGCAAAACCCAAGGCTAATCCAGAGCCTCCAGCTAGCTCCACTCCATCCCTGCAGGAGCGCTGGTCCCACATCACCGCCCGCACCAGGAAATCAAAGCTCCGTCCTCAGGCTCCCCTCTTCCAACTCCACCTGGAGAACAGGTTTGACACCCTGGACCTCCATGACTCCCCCCCGCTGCCCGCGGGATCCCAGCCGATGTCCACCCGGCTATCTCATGGGTCCTCCGGTCCTCCGCCTCCCGTGCCCGACCATCCGCACGCCGGGTCCCTCCGGCGGCGCTCGATGCCGTGCTTCACACCGGCACCACGGCTGGCCCGTGTCCCTTCCCTCTCGCCTCAGTTGTCCTCCCCGGCGAGTTCCCCCCCTCCCCATTCCTCTCTGGTCACGCAGTCTCCACGTCCACTTTTCCCTCCAACGACTTTAATTGTGGGCGACTCCATCGTGAGAAACATCCGCTTTTTTAACGCTCTCACGCGGTGTTTCCCCGGTGCAAGGGTCCTTGACATTTTAACACTCCTCCCCACTCTGTTAAAATCTCTGCCAACTTCCATCCAGAGAATTATAATTCATGTTGGCACCAATGACACGTCCCTCCACCAGACCGAGCTCACGAAGGACCATTTTACCCAACTTTTTAACTTTCTGAAGAACTGTGAACTGTCTGTTTTTATCAGCGGCCCCATTCCCACTTCTGGTCGTGGGTGCGGGAGCTTCAGCAGAGTGCTCAGCCTGCACACCTGGCTCCAATCTGCCTCCCAAGCCCATAGCTTTGCCTTCGTGGACAATTTTAATCTTTTTTGGAACCGTTCGTCCCTTTTTAAACTGGATGGTATCCACCCGAACACCACAGGTAGCCGCATGTTCGCGGCTAACCTGCAGCACACTGTTCACTGTTTCCCACGTGATTGACTATTTACTTCCCCCCCACACACACACCCCTCTCCCTCTGTTGTGCACCCACTGCTGACAGGTCCTCCCCAGAGCTCCCCCTGCTGGCAAATTCTGTCACCGACTCCCTCTGCCACAGGTTTTCATGACATTTTTTCCCCACTCCCTAATAATTACAGTAGTATCCAACTTCTCACTATTCCTGTCCATATCACCAACAGACACCACTCTAATAGATACACCACCCGGACTGTCAATCACTCTGTTTTAACAAGCCCATCCATACTGGCTCCCATCCTCACCAAACATGACAATACCTCTGTGAGCTTCGGACTTCTCAACATCCGCTCACTCACCAACAAGGGACACATCATCCATGATCTCCTCACTGACCGCAAGCTGGACTTCCTCTGCATCACTGAAACATGGCAACAACCAAATGACTTCTCATCACTCAACGACTCCACCCCCCCGGACTACACCTACCTCTCCCACCCCCGCAGCCACGGCCGTGGTGGAGGTATTGCCGTCATCCACCACAAAAAGTGGAAAGTTCTACCGCTGTCCTTGCCTCTTTTCTCCTCACACGAACTTCTGGCAATTACACTCCCTGGTCCCACTCCCACCATCATCGCCACCATCTACCGCCCCCCCAAGCCTCACTCTGACTTCTTAAATGACTTTTCGGTTCTACTCACCCATCTATGCACACTCTCACCAAACATAATAATACTGGGGGACTTCAATATCCATATTGACAACACCAACCTCCCCCTCACCAGTGACTTCTCATCCTGCCTGGACAGTTTTGGACTCCATCAATTCATCAACCTCCCGACACACACTAAAGGACACACTCTGGATTTACTCTGCTGCTCTGGCCTCATCCCATCCAACTGCACAGCTGATGATCTCCACGTAAGTGACCACCTCCTCATCTCCTTCAGTATTCCGCTCTCCCTCTCTAGAGTTTATTCACCACGCCTCATTACATTCCGCAACCTTAAGAACATAAACATTGACACTCTGTGCTCTAAGATTATGAATATTGTGATCCCGGACTGTTACACTACCCCTGATGACATAACATCTCATTACAACACCTGTTTAAATAGCATCCTCAATTCCCTCGCTCCACTCAAAACACGCTCTGTTTCCTTCTCCACAACTGCACCCTGGTACACCCCCCACCTCCGCTCCATGAAAACCAAAGGCCGCCAACTGGAAAGACTTTACAAGAAAACTGGACTCTCCATTCACAA